>WOXC01001760.1:0-604687 GCA_011680675.1 Gymnobelideus leadbeateri
TAGGGTTCCTGGGTCCTCAAACCTACAAGAACAATATTACCTTTTCCCGGCATTGGACGTCTCCAGCTCCCAAGCCTTCTGGGAGATCTTAACCCACGCAGAACACCCTTCTGATTTTTGGTAATTTTCTTTATTCACTCAGGACATACAGGCAAACTCAGCCAGGTCTCTCCCTGGACTTCTCCCAGAACTCCCCGCCCTGTCAGGCAGCCTCCTTTTTTCTAGCCTCCAGTTCTGGGTCATTAGCACCGCCTTCCCCGCCACTGCGAGCCAATCACGTACTGCCCCGAGAGTGAGGGGTGGTAACCCACTGCCCACATGGACACGTCAGCTCATCTGGCTAAGAGGTTTCCGGTGTAACAGACCAGGAAGTCTCCTAACCAGGAAGTCTCTCTACTGCCACGTCGACACTTAAGATTGTTTTGCTGACGGTCCTTTTGGCCTTCCGGGTTCCTCCTGTAGCCTGTTTCTGATAGGCCAGGGACCCTCCTGCCACTCCCAGGCTGTCACGCTGCACCCCAGTTGGCTAAGGACTCTTCATCTCCCTTTTCCTGTTATGCGGGAGACCGCCCAATGGAACTAAGGAGGACCTGAGATCTAAGAGGCCACCTTTCAGGAGCCGAACAATCCATTTCCAAAAGCAACACAAAATCAACAATGCAAGTAACAAATACAAAAAGGAAGATCCTAAGCTAAGCAATAAGGTAATGAAATTCTTCCCTCTCATCCAATCAAATAATTCTTGCGCTGCATTACTAGGGAGGGAAAAATTCTTTGCAATTTCATTAAGATCATGTACCAATAACTGAAGTTGTTGTATATCAGTGGTAACATTATTAGTAAGAAAGGCACCCCGGAGGTGTTTTTCAACTTCCCCCCAGGTCTTGGTAAAATTACTAGTCTGATTCAGCATCAATGGTGTGACACACACCCAAGGCTTGTATTGATAATGACATGGTATTTGTGCCAATAATTCTCTGTATACCAATTCATTCCCTAGCACCTCAACTGCCTCCCGCAAGGCAGTTACCTCTGCATTAAGTGCCATATCAATGTGTGCTTGTGTGTTCCAAGCATGAGCTTCCTTGCTTATAAAGGTCTTTAACTCACTAGCCAGGTACCCTGTCTGTTCATACAGCTGTTGTATTTGGAATTCCTGGAAAGCGGAGATTCCAAGATTAATAACATCAAAGAGAAAATCAATACCCTCTCTTCTTTGTCTACTCAATTGTGTCACTTGTACCCACATTTCTTCAGATTTGCTCTCTGCCCAAGGGGTTTGCGATTTTGCTGGTACAAGGGCATAGCGGGGTTGTTTAACTAAGAGAACATATGGAAAATCATCCTCAAACTTTGAAATGGCCCTTTTAAGCTTACATTCTATACCATTAGTGTGATACCATATACCATCCAAGCTTACAGTAACATTTGAGCATACCATCCAAGCATAATTGGTAGGGGCTATTAATTGTCCTTCAAAATGGTACCAAAAAATGTCACAGTTATTTTTAGTATCATGTCCCTTTGTATAATTCTTTCCATTTGCAAACATGGAAAACCATTCAACAAAGGTAGGATCTTTGCAAATATCACATTTACAAATCTCTATAGATATGTTTGTTCCCCCCAAGAGTACGGAGCCTAACTGCCATATGAAAGGGTGACAAGTTCCATTTCTTGTGCATGGAACCAGAGCAGGCAACTGAGTGTAAATCCGATCATCCAACACATCCCACATGTACACAGTTATGTTTGTTGTATTCACTTGTCTAGGACTCGAAGTGGAACAAGGAACAACAGGAGACCATGTCTTCATGGTTCCAGTCAGACAAGTGGGCAAAGGTCCAGTACTATTAAATGGATTTGTTTTGTGTATAGTATTGCCACCCAACATCCCTATAGTTACATTAAAGCGAACTGGGTATGAAGAAAAGTCATTAACAGGATGTTTGCCAGACGTGATGTTTCCCATTTTTAAGGCCAAGCACCACGGATGGCCTTCTCTGTTAGTTATGCAAATAGGGGCACCGGCAGAAAGAAATGTCATATTCAGGTTGGAAATTTCTGTTTGCACCCATGTGTCCGGCTTTAGTTTGTCAAACAGCATGGAGACATTCCTGAATACTTTAGCCATTGGAGTGTTTTCTTCCCAGCTCACCAGATGAATCAGCAGTGGGTGGGTAAGCAAAGCCCATTGCCAAGTTCCCTTCAGGTCCCGTTCTCTCTCTTCCGATGGCGTCAGGGTAGTCCATTTTGTCCCCGCGGCTTGCTTCAGGATCATCAGCACCAACAGCCCGCAGATTACGAGTCGGAACCCAAGTGCCTTGTTCGGTCTCCCCATCTGGAATGACATAAGCATAACCCGGCCCTAGGAAATCTACTGTACCCGGCCCCCTCCATTCACCTTCTGGATCCTTCCAAATCACTCTTTTATATTGTCTCTTTGGTACTTCTATTGGTGAATCCCGTTTTATTTGCCAGGGGCACCAAAACCTCATTGCAGGTGTAAGCCCTTGGTCATCAATTTTCAAAAAATTGTGGGTATATAAGGCTATATCTAAACTTCTTTTATTGATGTTTCTCAGTGGCTTACCCTTGTTAACCTGGCCAACTTCTCCCTTTTCCTGTTTAAGGAGGATGGTTTTCAGGGTTCTGTTTGCTTGTTCCACTATAGCTTGGCCAGTGGGATTATAGGGTAGCCCTGTAATATGTTTAATTTGAAATTCTTCACAAAACTGTTGGAAGGCTTTAGAGGTATATGCAGGCCCATTATCAGTTTTTAATACCTTTGGGACACCTGCTAGAGCAAAGCATGAATACAGATGGTTGCACACATGTTTAAAGGCTTCTCCCGTTTGTAGTGATGCCATGAGAAAGCCAGAGTGTGTATCTACAGAAACATGTATTAACTGGTGTCTCCAATGTGTTACATCCATTTGCCAAATATCGTTTGGGCTCTGTCCTTTAGGATTAGCTGAATCTACTTTAGGGCGCGTTTGAAAAGGGATACATGATAGGCACCTTTTCACTATGCACCGGGCTTGCTCTTTAGATATTCCATATAACCTGCGTAAAGAGCGCGCCGACAAATGGAAGCGATCATGAGCCTCCTCAGCTTGTTTGATGGAGTCTACTATAGCAACAGTCAGAGGGCTAAGTAAGGCATCTGCTGTTTTATTGCCCTCAAAAATGGGTCCAAGACCCCCTGTGTGTGACCTCACATGCATGATATAAATAGGAGCCTTCAATTGCAACAATAAGTCTTTAGCTTGTAATAATAGCACTCCGATCTCTGAGGCACGGGTGTTAATATAGGCCTCAGGTAATCGTTGGAGTATGTTAACTGTGTAGAGGCTATCAGAGATAATGTTAAAGGGAGGGTCAAACAGTTGTAACACCATTATTACCGCCCACAACTCATTTTTCTGTGTTGATTGGAAAGGGGTATGAAAGACATGACTTACTTTCAAAGCAGGGCAGAAAATGGCCGCCTTTCCATCTTTAGTGGCATCAGTAAAGGTGTTAAATCCTTCCACCGGGTGGTCTAATACCACCTTCTGAGAGGTCATCATATATAAAGGCTTAAGACAATGTAAGAGGGTAGGTAAGACAGGAGGAGTAGAAGCTAGATATGGGATAACATCCTCCCCCCCTCTCACTATCACTTGTTCTAGATTAACAAAAACTGACTCAATCCATATCTTTGGAGCTTTTCCACTGATTGCATAAGCCCGCGCGATTGCAGCACGGACAAAGTCAAGGAGTAAGTCAAGCTGATGGGTAAGAATACGTGAGGGAGTGGTTGGGTACAACCATTCAATGACTCCATGTTCCTGAAATAAGGCACCATAGCAAGGATTGTCTATAAACATAGTAAACCACAGGGGTGTATCTCCCTTTATTCTAACCACAACTGAACTCAACCTTCCTTCAATCTCCTGAATGGAATGTAATGCTTGAGCACTCCAAGTCCTTAAAGAGGTCAATTGGGAGTCTCCTTTTAAAAGTTCATATAAGGGTTGCATTACTGAGGGTGGTATGGGAACAACATTGCGTAACCATTGAATGGAACCCACTAATTTTTGAAAATCATTCAATGTTTTATATCTTTTAACATCAATTTGTGGAAAGCCTTTTCTAACAGTTAATCCACTTATGAAATATCCCAAATATTTAAAGGGCTCCTTAGTCTGTATCTTCTCAGGGGCCACTACTAGATTATACAAGGCCAATTGTTTTAATACACCCTTTAAGCCTTCCTGCACCATTTCATTAGTGGGTCCTGCTAATAATATGTCATCCATATAATTTATAATATAGAGTTGAGGCTTCATCTGCCTTAATGGTTGTAAAATCTGTGAAACATACCATTGACAGAGTGTGGGACTATTGGCCATCCCTTGGGGCAAAACTTTCCATTGGTATCTCTGTGCATGTTGCTTTAAATTTACAAAGGGTACTGTAAATGCAAACTTTTCCCTATCTACTTCATGTAAAGGAATAGAATAAAAACAATCTTTAATGTCTATAATAGCTATTTTATATCCCTCTGGAATCATGGTTGGCAATGGTAATCCGGGCTGTAAAGCCCCCATTGGTTGTAGAGCATCATTAACTTTTCTTAAATCTGTTAGCATTCTCCATTTTCCACTTGCTTTCTTTACCACAAATACTGGAGAATTGAAGGGGCTAAATGAGGGTTCTATGTGGTCCATGGCCAATTGTTCTTGTACTATTTTATGAAGGGCTTCCAATTTTTCATTACTGAGGGGCCACTGCTCTATCCATATAGGATTTTCCCTTTTCCATTTCAATGGTGGAAGCCGCAGTGCAGTGGCCCCTGCTAGTTTGACTGTAACACCACTTTCATATCAGTCATAACATCCCTACCCCATAACGAGGAGGATAGCCCAGAAATCACTATGGGTCTGAACATCCCTTCATCTTCATCTAGACGCCACCTCAACCACCTCATTGATTGAGCTGCAGCTTGTGTCCCTCCTATCCCTGTGACTCCTGTCATGCCAGTGGCCAATCCCCACTCCACCGGCCAGTCTTCCTTGCGTACCACGGACACATCTGCCCCCGTGTCTAGCATGCCCCGAAATGGTCTCCCTTCTATCCAGAGGGTGCACATGGGTTTTTCCCTAGCTATCTTTTGCATCCAGGCTATCTGTAAGGAATCTTTTTCTTCTGCCCCTGTTTTTAAGTCTACCTTTCTTGCTATAGGTTCTGATATTGGTAACCTCAAGGGGAAGGCATGTTGGTTAGTAATAGAAATGGAATGCTCCCCTGTATTCAAAACAGTAGAGTGCACAATATGAAGGACATGCCCCGAAATGGTCTCCCTTCTATCCAGAGGGTGCACATGGGTTTTTCCCTAGCTATCTTTTGTATCCAGGCTATCTGTAAGGAATCTTTTTCTTCTGCCCCTGTCCTTAAGTCTACCTTTCTTGCTATCGGTTCTGATATTGGTAACCTCAAGGGGAAGGCGTGTGGGTTAGTAAGAGAAATGGAATGCTCCCCTGTATTCAAAACAGTAGAGTGCACAATATGGAGGCAAGGGGTTGGACATCCCACAACGAGACAAGGTTTAGACATAGGCTCAACTTAAACCCCCAACGTAGAAAAAGGAGGAATTACTAACTCTTGTGAGGTATAAACTTCTTGTAAGAACATTAATTGTTCTGGTACTCCTGAAACTTTCTTTGATATGTTACCAATGGATTCTCCTGGGAGGTGTTGTGTCCTGACATCCCTTCTACCAACTGTTCCCTTCCTTCTTGTTGGACGGGGTACGCTTTCGGGGCCCGCAAGGGGCCCCTCCGGGAGTTTCCCGGGGCCATTTTCAGTGGCTTATTTCTACAAAATTTTGCAATGTGGCCTGATTTTCCACAACAAAAACATACAGGTTTAGATATTGCTCCAGGGGATGAGAGATGACACTGACTTTGAACGTGCCCTCTCTTTCCACATCGGAAACAAGTTTTTACACCTTCTCTCTGGGTCATAGCTTTAGTCATCCCCATCGCTAAGGCTTCTGCCATCTGCTGTACCTGCATGGTCTCATAATCTACCCCTGCACATCTTTCAATAACATCTTCTAAAGGTGCATTTTTGGGTAAGGAAGATACAGCCCGCTTACAGGCATTGTTGAGGCCCTCTTTCAAAATTTGTAAGAAAATTATACAGGCCGCATCCCCTTTTCCCACTGTTCTGTCCACAGCAGTTTGCACTCTAGAGGCAAAGTCGGTAATCGATTCCCTCGCGCCTTGCTTGAGGGCGGTCAATTGCTGTTGTATTGCTCCTTCCTTTTCTACCTTCCCCCATGCCTTGATAGCGCATTGTGCTATAGCTGCATATACTGCGGGATCGTGTTGGCACTGCTGAAACACAGCGGAATAAGCCCCTGTCCCTGTCATAGCCTCAAAAGCTTGTTCAGAGTTAGGAAGGCGGTGGACAGCTATCCAATCCTTAGTTTCCTTGTGCCATTCTGTTTTCCATAGCATATTCTGGCCAGGTGTTAAACAGGCTGTAGCCATTGTTTCCCAATCTCCCAGGGTGTAGGCTACTACTGAAGCAAGGGAGGTGAGTGTCTGTAAGACAAACAGGGAATTCGGCCCGTAATCTGTGCATGCCTTTTTTATATCCTTTAACTGTTTGTAAGGTACAGGTACATGGGGTCTCTGTGGGTCATTTAAGCCCACCGGGAACACACCCATGAACTCAGAGACATCTTCTCCTTCTAAGAAGGCTGCTCTTAAAGCTTGGGCGACCTGGTTAACGGCCCTGTGTTTGGTCCCTTCTTTCAGATTAAATTCTCCCCGCTTTTCTGTTTCTGTAAACAGAGGGGGAATTCGGAAGGGTGGCATGGGAGGGGTGGAAGGGCTAACTGCTGCAGCTTTGAGGTTGTGGTTATCCTTAGTTTTCTCTAACTGCAGCTGAGCGAGTGCTTCCTCAACCTGATCGCTCAGCCGCTATAGCCGCGCTTGAGCTGCCCCTCCCCCCTCAACCTGATCGCGCGGCCACTCTAGCCGCGCTTGAACTGCCCCTCCCCCCTTGTCTCGTGGCTCGGTAAGATCGGGATACAACTGAGCAGTTTCTCTTTCCTCCTCCTCCCCTAAATCCATCTCCCCTTCCTCGGTCTGACAAGCTACCGGCACATTACATTTAGGGGAAGGACCATAAAGCGCCACTTTTACTAAGCTGTAAATAATAAAATCAAGGTCTCTTACCTTATCCGGGCACTCTTTAGCGTAAGATGTTAACTGATTTCCTATCACCACCCACCTAGAAACATCTAACCCAGCAAACTCTATCCACGGGGGGGTTGCGAAAATTAACCTAACAAATTGAATACAATCGTTCTTCTTTACTTTCACTCCTTGTCCCTTGACTAAATCAAATATCTGCTTTACATGTCTCCTCATCAGAAGGGCAAACAACGGGCAAGCTAAAAGCTTGTCCCATACTTACTCTCTCCGACTTCTTGTTTTCACAAGGCTGCGGGGTCTTCTAACTCGGGTCCCTGTTCGGGCCGCCAAATGTTAGGGTTCCTAGGTTCTTGAACCTACAAGAACATATTTTACCTTTTCCCAGCTTCGGACGTCTCCAGCTTCTAGACTTTCTAGAAGAACTACCCACGCAGAACACCCTTCTGTTTATGAGAACTATCTTTATTTGTCTCAGGGCATACACGCGAACTCAGCCAGATCTCTCCCCGAACTCCTCCCAGCACTCCCGGCCCCGTCAGGCAGCCTCCTTTTATCCAGCCTCCAGTTCCGGGTCTTTAGCACCGCCTTCCCTGCCACTGCGAGCCAATCGCGTACTGCCCCGAGAGTGAGGGATGGTAACCCGCTGCCCACATGGACACGTCAGCTCATCGGGCTAAGAGGTTTCCAGTGTAACAGACCAGGAAGTCTCCTAACCAGGAAGTCTCTCTACTGCCACATCGACACTTATGATTGTTTTGCTGACGGTCCTTTTGGCCTTCCGGGTTCCTCTTGTAGCCTGTTATTGATAGGCCAGGGACCCTCCCTGCCACTCCCAGGCTGTCGCGCTGCACCCCAGTTGGCTAAGGACTCTTCATTTTAGACCACTCCCTTGCTAGGGAGGTAAATCATCCCATCCTGGGATAGCCATTTCTTCTTCTAAATCCCTTCTGCCTCCAACTAGAGAGCTAATAGTTTGCAATTTCCATCTTTGTCACCAAATGTATTGCCAATGCAATATTTACAGCACCCACAATCATGATCAAGCCCATGACTATAAATATCACATGACATCCTATCACAAAATATACCAAACTCTCCATATAGAGGACAGAACTGAAACATTTATTTAGACACCAGAAAACCCAATCCCAAAACCAGTAAGCTGATTCTATCATAGTACCAAAGATAATAAGAAGTTATAATAACTCTGAGAGCCACAGCATCCTTTAGCCTTCCCATAAACCAATATTAGATCAATATTTACTCACAGACCTCTCTATCTCTTTGCCTCAACCTCCTTTCTCTGGCCTTGGTTCCCAGCTTCCTGTGGACTCTGCTCCACCCTTAAGCAAATTCCCTCCATCACAGCCTCCTTGTGATTACATTCAGCTTATTAGGGGGCAGGGTTTACTTTCAAAGCAGGGAAAGTCTTCAAAGTCCCCCCCTAGGTCTATTAAGGGGCCTGGAAGATCTTCAAATTCCCATTCCTGTTACTGAATATAATTTTATTGCCTTGCAATTTGTAAATGATGTAAATGATGTGTGTAGTAGTTCTGATTTTCCACATTTGAGAGGGAGAGAGAATAAGGTCTTTATGCCCCAATACATGGTCAATTTGTTTTCAGGTACTATCCACTGCTAAGGAGTATATGAATTCATCCAGGTCATTCCCATTAACTGTAGATGTCACCCAAGGATCTATCCCTGGCCTTCTCTTTTCTCTCTCTACCATCCTCTTGTTAATTTCTTCAGCTTTCATGGATTCAACTATCATCTCTATGCAGACAATTCTCAAATTTATTAATCCTGTTCTAACCTCTCCATCTTCTTTCTCACATTTCTAACGACCTACAGAACCTCACATAGACATCTCAAACTTACAATTTTCAAAGAAAAATTCATTATCTTCACAAAACCTCCCTTTTTAAAATCTTCCTTATTGTCTAAAATACCACCATCCTCCCAGTCACCCAGTCTGGCAACCTTGGTTTCACCTCCTTATTCATTCTCACCCCATACATTCAATCCATCACTAAGCCTTCTAGTTTCTACCTCCATAATATGTCTCTTATATGTGCCCTTTTTTCCCCTCCACAACTACCATGGGTGTGCAAGCCTTCCCCATCTCACTTCTAGACTATTGCAATGATCTGATGGTTGATCCACTGTCTCAAGTCGGATGCTAAAGTGATCCTCCAAAAGTGTAGGTCTCATCCCCTCCTCAGTTACTGAGTTACCCCCATTACCTGCAGAATCAAATATAAAATCCACCACTTAGCATTAAGTCCCTTAACAGCCTGGACTCTTCATACCTTTCCAGTCTTCTTATGCTTTAACTTCCCCTACAGAGTCTTTGATCCCGGACCCTGGCCTTCCTGTTCTTTGTCAACCCTGCCTTTTCACTATCTCCCAAGTCTGGAAGATTATTGCTCTTCACTTTTACATCCTGGGTTCTCTGGTTTCCTTCAAGATTCAGTCCAATGGGGTGGCTAGGTGGTGCAGTGAATAGAGCACTGGCCATAAGTCAGGAGGACCTGAGTTCAAATCCGACCTCAGACACTTGACATAATTACTAGCTGTGTGACCTTGGGCAAGTGTAGCGCCAATACAACATTTACAGCACCCACAATCACGATAAAGACTATAACTATAAGTATTTCATGACATTCGATCACAAAATACACCAGATTCTCCAGATAGAGGATAGAACTGAAGCATTTATTTAGACACCAGAAAACTGAATCCCAAAACCAGTAAGTTGATTCCATCATAGTATCAAAGATATTCAGAAGCCATAATAACACTGAGAGCCACAGCATCCTTCAGCCTTCCCACAAATCAATACAAGATCAATACTCACAAAACTCTCTATTTCCTTAATAAACATTCTCCCTCTCCCCCAATGTCTGGCTAGCTATGAACCAGCTTCTGTGGGCTCTAAGGTCCTTCAGCAAAACTCCTCCCACCACAGGCTCCATGTGACCACATTCAGCCTATCAGGGGGCAGAGTTTATCTTCACAGCAAGGAAGCTTCCGGTGGGTCCTGCTCCACCCTTCAGCAAATTCCTCCCACCACAGATTCCATGTGACCACATTCAGCCTATCAGGGGGCAGAGTTTACTTTCAAAGCATGAGAGGGCTTCAAACTGCCCCCTAGGTCTAGGGCAGGGAAGATCTTCAAATTCCTATCCCCATTACAGCAAGTCACAACCCCAATTGCCCTATCTTCCCCCCTCCAAAAAAAAAAGATTCAGTCCAAATCCTTCCTTCTACAAAAAGGCTTTTGAAAGAAGCCTTTCCCAGTGCCTCCACTGCTAATGCCTTCTTTCTGAAACTCTTCCACCTAGTCTGTGTCTCTCTGATATGGACATAGTTGCTTGCATGTTTGCTTCTCGTTAGAATGTAAACACCTCAAAAAATAATAATAATAAAATTTAAAAATAAAGGGGCAGCTAGGTGGCTCAGTGAATAGAACACTGGCCCTGGAGTCAGGAGGACCTAGGTTCAAGTCTGACCTCAGACACTTAACACACAAAAAAGCTAGCCATGTGACCTTGGGCAAGTCGCTTAACCCCAATTGCCCTCCAAAAAAAATAAAATAAAAAGAATGTAAACACCTTGAGGGCAGATATCATGTTTCTACCTTTCATTGTATCCTTCCAGTGCTTGGTACCTGGCACATAGTAAACACTTACTTCAAAAGAACTGGTTTATTGATGGTGAAGAGGATAATGGTGATAATACAAGCCCTCTAGTTTTTAGTAGGAAGAGCTAAATAGTGCAAAGGTAATTTGGAACTTTTTAAAAATGCTTTTGTTAAGCCTTTAACTAAGTTATGTTTCTGACCTGACAAACCAGCTCTCTTAATGATCTGGAGACAGACCCTGATGGCCTTAAAAATCTACAGCTTGAGGTTGGAAATGGAGCTTCAAATAGTTCACCTAGTCTCTATTTGCCTAAGTAAAAAGAGTGCTAAATACAAACTTCTCTTGGTTCAAATTCTCAGATCTAAAGACTGGACCTTTAAATGCAGAAAATAGTTGGAAGGAAGTGGGAGAGAGAGAACAGATTTTGAATCCTGCCACAAATCCAGGATGGTTAATGCAGCAGATAAAGATAAATAAGGAAAAGAGGATTTCCTCCTGGCCTGTCCCTTCCCCCTCCTTTGGCCCTTTCCTCCCCTTAACTGGGATCAGAATAAGACCTGGGAAAAATGAATCACTGGGTGAAATTTTTTTCCTTTGGTTCACCTCCCCTGTGAGTAACCTTTCTCCCTTCTCAACATTACCCATGTATCTAGAGTTTTATTGCTGCCCTAGAGGAAAGAAACAGAAATACTAACTCACACTAGAATGTTGAGGTGTTTGTGTTACCTTCTCTCCTTTTTGTGTAAGAGGACCAAAATGATTAGAAAGATCTCTGCAAGAAGGTGGCTGAGCCGGGTCTTAAAGGAGGCCAGGCACTGTAAGTGGCAGATGAGTAGGGAGAAACCTTCCAGGCATTGGGGAAAGCCAGTTGGCACAGAATATTTATTTAAAACACAAATATTCCTAAAAAGAGATAACACAAAAAAATCACTAGCATCTTAGTGTGAAAGTGTTTGTCAGATGCTTTTCTCCCTCACAGAAAAGATCAACATCTGTTAAGGCCTTGAGATCTTTGGGAAGAAGGGATGAGAGGACTGAAATGGGGAGAAAGGCAGAGAAAGAGAAGGATTAGACACCCAGACCAAATTACATCCAATGCACAGTTTTGCTGAGTGAAACCCTATTCTGGTAGTAGAAGTACTTAATTTTATGGAATGTGTTTACCTATAAGATCCAACCCTGAAAATGGGTACTCTTGTCCCTGTATAAATACTGAAACTCCTACGCATTACTGGGACATCCTTATTTATATTTCCAGAAGCCAAATGAAAACTTCTCATTGAGCTAAATTAGCTACTTTAAAAATTAAAAGTATTTATTTTGGGTCTGAAGTTATAATTATAATTTATTGGAGTGCTGCTTTGTATTCCAAAGGTCTTGTTCTTCACTTGGCATAAATTATACTCCCAGTGAACACATGAATGTATGTGTATATTCCTATGGGGATTTGGAGAATTCATTAACCATTGTTTGTGAAGTACTTTGGATATGAAAGGTTCTTATAAAGGCAATCTATTATTAGAAAGACCTTCAATTTATAAATCATCTTGAATGGAATTTCTTGTCTTTTTTCCACTTTGCCATGAAATTGATTATTTTTAAAAGCTACCATCACTAATATCAAGAATATATTCCAGCATAAATGTAGAAAACAGGAAAATGGGTTATTGTTGCAATATTTACAATTTATTATCTGCATTATTGTATATGAGAGATGGCATGGTGCCATGGAGAGAATTCTTTACCAGCTGAGAGTCTAGTCCTAGCTTTGCCACTAATAAGCTGTGTGGCTTTGGGTGAATAGATTAATTTCTTAAAGATTCAGTTTCTTCCTCAGTAAAATGAGGGGGTTGATTAGATGATCCCTAGGATTACTTCCAACTAAAATCGTATGTGTTTTGTCACTTGGTGCTAGGAGATCCCTAGAATGTGGATTTAGCACAGCCCTCCCCCCAAGACACATACAATTAAATCAGTTCTTGGATCTGCTCAGGCTTCAATTTTCCTATGTGACCACATATTCTAACTTGATAGAGGTTCAAAAAAATCTTCACACTCTAAAATATATTCCCCAGTTTTATTTTCATTTGCACTGACCAGTGGTAATTCTTTCTGTTTCTAGTCCTGGTCATATCTCTTTTCCTGACTGTTTTGACTTTGTCTCAAGAAAAACAAAGGTCTGCTTGCAGTCACACATATTCCCAGCTTCCCCTGAGAGAGATTCCCAGGAGAAACTTAGAAAACTTAATAAGGAAAGGCCCAGTTCATGAAATTTCCTTTAGATATGCTGTCTCATTTATTTTAGATCCATGGGGATTTCCTTAATGCTGTAACATGTGGTCCAAAGCTCATTTTAATGTCTGGCAGAATCTATAAAGTCAAGAAAATGATATCCTATTTTGAGAATGAACTTTTATCATACCCACTTAATTTTAGCTTCAGGTGATCTGATAGGCCCCAAAAGTCTACCACCTTCCCCAGAACAAGTTCAAATGCATACCCTCAATCTTTTCACTTGTTGTGCTGACATTTCAAATCTATCTTCATCAAAAAGAATCATTTTATAAATTCATAGTTTTAGTCTGAGAGCCTCCAAATAGTTGGATATGTACTGAAAATTCCATTCCTACTATTTAAGAGCTATAGGCTAGCAATAACCCCCCACCCCCAAGACCACCAGGCATACTTAGTGATGAAAGGTTAGAAAGTGGCAGACTCCCCCCACCCATTACTTTCATATGTTGCTATTAAAGACAAACATGCTAGGAATATGATTCAACAGAAACAGTGGCTGGGGAGGAAAGAAAAGATTTCAACCTAAGAACCTTTCAATCATTCTACAATTCCCACGAACCACCCACACCATCGAAAGGCTTTATTTTGCTATGCTAGAGTCAGTTGGTTAACTAGAATTTATTAAGCATCTGCTGTATGCCAAGCACTAAGTACTGGGAGTACAAAGAAATACAAACAATAGTCCCCTCTTTCAAGGCGTACAGAGTCTAATGGAAGAGGCAACCTGTAAATAACCATGTATATTCCAGGTGCCAGAGACAGAGTCCTTGGGCCAGGCACCCCTGTGCCTATTCTGATAGCCTTTATCTGAGGAATTACAAGATCTACTCTGTATGTGCCTGTAATAAGGGCCTATTGAGATTCTGGGTTGCTTCCAGAGACTTAACCTTTACCTTTTGGGGTCCAGCTTCCATCACTCTATCAGTTTTGGTATAGAGAAAAACATGCTAGAATTAGAGTTGAAAGACTTGGTTTTCATTCCCTATAGGCATGGAAGTCTGTCTAAGATTGTATCCCTTTGTATGTGGTGGGAAAGCTGAGATGATTATTCTGTTGTTTGGTTTTCTCTGTCACTTTGTTATTCTTTCCCAGTTTAAAACGTTGTTCCTTGATCCTCCTGCTTGGTCTCTTTGGTACAGAATGAACTGAATGGGTACTTAAACCACATTTGCATAATTATGATTAGCCAAAACACCCCACATTGAACTTAGGGAAGTTGAATATTCCAGAATAAAGATCTCTATTTTAAGCATAAAATACAATTTATGATGTAAATTGAAAAGTTACCTCCCAAAATGGACTATTTGAGGTCTGGGGATAAAATATGAAGTTATATAAAGGAAGTTTTCCAGGGGACAGTGGCATTTGAGTTGCACTTTAAAGAAAAGATAAAAATTAAAAGGCAAAAGTAGAACAGGGAAAGCATTGGAGACATCAGGAACAGTTTAAACCAAGTCCCAAAGGCATGAAAACAGTGCATGTTAAGAGTCAAAACTGTCGAGTTTAGCTAGAGCCTAGAGTGCATGGAAGGGAATAATATATACTCAAGTCTAGAAACTGGCATCAGACTATAGAAGACCTTGAATGCTCAGCAGAAGAATTTGAATTTAATTAATTAATTAATTAATTAAAAAAACAATGAAGTCCTGGAAATTTTTTGAGTAGGGAAATGTAATCACCAGACCTATGCATAAAAAATATTATTCTGACGAGAATACACAAGATAAATTGGGTCAGATAAGGAAGAAAGAATGGAAGTACAAAGGAGGTTAATTTCAGTAGTCAAGGTGTATAGTAAAGAGAGCTTGAACTAAGGTACTAATAATGGGAAGAGAAAGGAGGAAATGGATGGGAGAGATTTGAAGGGATAGAACAGTCAGATGAGGGAGAAAGAAACGTTGAACATTATAAAGTCGTAGATTCTCAAAGTTAAAAGGAAATCAGAGGAAGGCACCTAGTCCAAACCATACCTAAACAAGAATTACTTCTACAACATCCTTCCCTACCTTTCCCATCATTTTCACTTTGGTACAGATCTGATTCTTAGGGGTTTTTTCCTATCCCCAAGCTAAATCTACCATGCCACAACTTCTGCCCAATGTTAGTTATACCCTCTGGGACTCAGTTCACCAAAACTAATCCTTCTTCCACAAAAAGATCTGTGACATCAACATAATGACTCCTCACCTCGAAGATTACATCCCAAACACCCCTTCTCATTGTCTAACAACTCTTGTCTGTATTGTTCCACAAATCCCCCAAATGAGGTCTATTTGTCCATTATTTGTCCCTTGTTTTCAGATATGACCTGTTTTCTCCTTTTCTACTCATCCAACTCTCTGATAATATTCATTACCCCACTTCTATACAATTCTTAGTCCTGTTAAATCATACAAATAGAACTAACAAGGACCCAAGGGGTCGTTTAATCCAAACCTTACATTTTTTAGATAAAGAAACTCGGGTTATTAGAAGTATAGGGTCTTGCGCAGGGTCACTTAGTGACCATCTAAGTACCAGAGCTTGGAGTTATACTCAGGTCATGTTGTTGTTCATGACCCCGCCCCCAATGGATCTCTGAGTAGGAATTTCACCCTAGGGTAAATTCCCTGTCATGCATGACCCCATTCTTCCCTGTCTCCTCCCCAGATCTCCACCCTTACCCAGTCAACTAATCTTCACTGAAGTGGGTAGGCTTCCTGGTCAGGGAGACTTGGCACCAGCGGGAATTTCGAGGTGTATACTGACCAATCACTGTTCTTGGCCTCTGCAAGTTTCTGCTTACATGATAACTAACCATTGGCTGAGTGTCATCCCTTTAAAAACTGGCACATTGTCCCTGCAGACTCACTGTCTGATTTGGACCTGACCCGGAACAGCCCCTCGGAAAAAGTAAAATCCACTTCTAAATTTTACTCTTGGGGGTCTCTTGTCTTGCTCCTTTTGGTATAACATTGTGACTCCAAATTTAGCATCCTTTCCAGCATGCCCTGTGCCTTGTCTTTTCCCTTTGAGATTCTTTGGAGATTCTGGGATGCTATGATTCAGTGCAATACAGTATAGTATTATCAGAAGAATATTGATATTAAAAAGATGGGCCTTTATTCAGGGAGACACTTGGGGTCTTAAAAAATTGTACCATTTCCCAAAGAAGATACAGCTTGTTCTCTGTCTCCTAATAAATTCCAAGCATAATTCTTTTTCTGCTTGCAATATCTGTCCAAAATATATATTCTGATGTAAATCTTTACAGGTTACCCAGCTTCATAGGTTTTCCATTCAAGTGAATAACATAATCTGTACAAAAGTGCAATTTTCATCCACTCTATTTTTCTAATGTGGATTATTAGGTCAAACACTTTTGAAAAATTATAGATCTCAGGGGTGGCTAGGTGGCACAGTGAGAAGAGCGCCAGCCCTGAAGTCAGGAAGACCTGAGTTGGTAAACGGCCTCAGACACTTAACACACACACACACACACACACACACACACACACACACACACACAAACCAGCCGTGGGACCTTGGTCAAATTACTTAACCCCAATTGCCCTCCAAAAAGAAAAAAAAAGAAAAAATTATAGATCTCATTTGGGAGATTTTTAAAGATGTTACAAGCTTGATGTAACTATCACATCATCCAGAAATACAATACTCTGGATTACATTACCATTTAGTAGGAGTGCCTCTTTCATTTGGATTCTGAATTGGATAACCTCCAGGTCAATGGTAAACATCTTTGCTTGGTATTAAAAATCAGACATTTGTTGAACATAATTAGCTCAGCTGTAATCTATTTCAGGGAATTTTGCATGAGTATATGGATGAGAAACTCCTTGTTGAAAGAAGGACCTTAATAAACAAAAAGCACAATAATATTTTCTATTTCCTGGACCATTTAACCAATTGCATAACTATAAATATGTGATCTGCTATAGAATATTATTCATGAAAGTCTGTCTATTCCCTTTCCATACCTTTATCAAGGAAGCCCTTGATACATGTGCTTGACAAGTTTATTTTTTTTTTAATTTATATTGATCCCAAGTAAATTTTATCTTATTAGGTTTGGTCCATCATTTTAACCCACTGAGCTTGACTTTGCCGTGTGCCCTTGATTTCATAGGCATATAGTTGGAATTTAATAAATGCTTGTTGATTGATTGACATATTCTCATAAAAATCTTATAGAGATATAAAGTAGACATATATGTAATATTCTCTTGATCAAATTTTCTTTATTTCATAGGTTACCATGGTTGAAGAATTCATTTCTACTTGATAACACTTTCACATGACAGCCCTTCAAATACTTGGCCAGAGATATGCTCCAGTTTGTCCAAATTTATTTTAAAACATGATAATTCTTTTGTGTAAGTGGAAAGTAGGTCCCTGAGGAGTCTCTTTGGGTACCCCCTGTAGCAGCAAGCACCCCAGCATCGCCAAGGTGGCTGCCAACACAGGTTCTTAGATCTGCTTTTCTAAAGGAAAGCAACTCAAAATGGGTTAACAATCTTGATTTAATCAATCAAATATATTATTTACCTAGTTTGGGGGAAAAACTCAGGACCCCAAACTTCAGAATATACAGATAGGTTACAAGCAGAAGCTACAAGAAGACATAGAAACAGATCAAGCAGACAGGCCTCCAACTGTCTCACTATTACATCCATACCTAGTCACAGTTACCAGAGAGGAAAGCATCAACATCTAGGTTTTTCAAAGCTGGGGGGCTCTATGGCTGCCCAGAGTCTTGTCTAGTCAAATCACACAACACTTCTCAAAGTGAGCCCCAAAACAAAGCCTCACATCAGGGTTTATATAGCTTTCTCCTGGCTCAGAGAATGTAACCACCCTCTTGACCCACTGCCTAATCACAAAGCATTCCCCAACACCAAGCCTCCCACCACCAGGTGCACTAAAGCCTGTCAAAGGGCCTAGGGGCAGGGAAGATCTTAAATTCCCATTCCCATAACACCCCCTGGCTCTTTCTTTCTATGGTAGCCCCACCCAGCATTCTATATGCTTCTATATGTCCAACCCTTAATGACTCCTTTATGAGGTTTTCTTGACAAAGATACTGGAGGGTTAAGTGATTTGATCAGGGTCACATAGCTAGTATATAAGACCAGGTTTGAACTCAGATCTTCCAGACTCCAGGATCAATGCTGTGTCCATTGAGACACCTAGCTGTCTCTATTCTACATGCTAGCAACAGGTACATAAGTCTTGCCCTTTAAGATCATCTGGGTAAAAATGTTCTATAGGCAATTAGAGACATAGATATGGAGATCAAAGGCTAGATCAAGATTTGATAGATTTGATATATAGATATGGGAGTCAGAAGCATAGTGGCTTGTACTGATCAGTGGATTCTTTCAACTTCTATTTCCCCCTCTGGGTCTAAAACATCAGGGCAATTTTCCTTGAGAATTTCTTGAACGATGATTTCTAGGTTCTTTCTTTGATCATGGCTTTCAGGTAGTCCAATAATTTTTAAATTATCTCTCCTGGATCTATTTTCCAGGTCAGTGGTTTTTCCCATGAGATATTTCACATTGCCTTCTATTCTTTCATTTGTTTGGATCTGTTTAACAGCATCTTGATTTTTCACAAAGTCACTAGCTTCCATTTGCTCCAGTCTAACTCTGAAGAAATGAATCTCCTCAGTGAGCTTTTGAAATTCTTTTTCCATCTGGCAAATTCAGCTTTTTAAGGCATTCTTCTCCTCATTGCCCTTTTGAGCCTCCTTTGCCATTTGAGTTAGTCTATTTTTTAAGGTGTTAATTTCCTCAGTCAGGCTGTTGACTCTTATTTCATACTTTTCCTGCATCCTTCTCATTTCTCTTCCCAGTTTTTCCTCCACTTCTCTTATTTGGTTTTAAAAATCCTTCTTAAGGTCCTCTATGGCCTGTAACCCACTCATATTTTCATTTGGGGCTTTTGGTGCAGGATTTCTGACCTCCCAGTCCTCCTCCTGTTCCATGCTTTGATCCTCTTTGCCCCCAAAATAGGAGTCTAATGTTGAATTTTTCAGTTTATTTTGTTTCCTTTGCCTAGGCATGTTGCCACTTATTTACTTGACTTTGGGGCTTGTTGCCACAGTAGGACTCTGCCACCAGACAGGGGAGCTTCTGTCCCAAAGGTTGGGGTTTTCATAACTTCCGGAGGTATTAGTTGGGTGGCCTCTGTGTAGCCTCCACACGCTCTAGCAAGCTGGATACCCACCCCAAGACCTCCACCCCAGACTGCAATCCAGATCCAGGGAGGTTAAAGCAAGAACGATTACCCCCCAAGACTGATCACTGAATCCCCCTACAGTTTGCAGGCCAGGAGCTGAAGCTGCAACTGAAGCTGCAAAATGGCGAGTGTGCCGTGAATCCTCAGCAGCTTCTAGCCCCCAGGGGAAGAAGCCGATGCGTTCCCCAAATACTGGTCCCAAAGTCCATAGGGCACTAATCTCTCATTTTGTCCTAGGCATATCTGTGTTGATAATTCTGGAATCGCCACAGCTGCTGGTGTTCTGGGGTCCCTCCAGCCAGCTGCTGGCCCAGCCGCCCTGGGGCTAAAACCAAGGCTCATGCCATCCTGCGCTTGGCTCCCAGAGTGCTGCACTGTTGGCTGTACTGGCCACTCCCTGCAGGGCTGCTGGGCTGTCGTCAGTGGGAGGTTAGCTTCTCTGTGTCATTCTGTGGGTGCTGGAGCTCCAGAGGTTGTTCAGAGTCCCCCTTTTACATGATTTTGAAGTGGTGTGGGCTGGCCCTCCTCAGAAGTGCTGTTTCTACTCCACCATCTTGGCTCCACCCACCATGGCTCTTTTCAAGAAGCGTTCAACAAGAAAAGGACCAAATTTTTCCATTCAGTGCTCACACACCTCTTAAAATGATGTCAGTATCAGTGAATAGAGTGCTGGCCCTGAAGTCAGGAGGACCTGAGTTCAAATCCGACCTCAGCCACTTAATACAAAAACTAGCTGTGTGACCTTGGGCAAGTCACTTAACCCCAATTGTCCTACCTTCCTCCCTCCAAAAATAAAATAAAATAAAATGATGTCAGTAAGAGAAATATAAATATTTGTGAGCTGATTTTTTTTGTTTTCTTTTTTTTTACTTGTGAGACTTGTAATTTTTCTTGTAAAATTTTTTCTTTTTTGCATAAAAATTGCACCTTTAATCTGAGTTACATAATTTCAATCTAATTCAATAAACATTTATTAAATGCCTATTATATATAAAGCACTACACTAAGAGCAGAAAACATAGAGTCAGAAATGAAAGTCCCTGTCCTAGGATCTTACATTCTACTGGATGGATGGAACAGCAACCCAAGTATAGAAGACAAAACACATACAAATCCATTAACCAACAGACATGCATTTATTGGGTGCCTATTATATGCCTGTCACTCTCCTAGTATATAAATGAATAATTTAGAATTCAATAAAACGGGATGAAACAATTCCTGTTCACGTGGAGCTTGCATTCTAATGGAAAGATTCTAAGTACTACATAGGCAAATGCAAAATAAATATTAAAAAATAAAAAGCATATAAGGTAGTTTGAGAGAGAGGATACTAGCAGTTGGGGAGATCAGGAAAGGTTTCATGCAGCTAGGTGGCAGAGTGGATGGAGTGCTGGGCCTGGAGTTGGACAGACATGAGTTTAAATGTGGCTTCATATATTTACTAGTTTTATAACTCTGGCCAAGTCACTTAACTGCTCTTTGCCTTAGTTTCCTCAACTATAAAAAGGGAATTAAAATAAGACTTACCTCCCAGGGTTTTTGTAAGGATCAGATGAGATAATATTCATTAAAAGCTTAGCATAGTGTCTGAAATATAGTAGGTGTTTAATGAATGCTCATTTTCTTTCTCCTATAAGATGGTACTTAAAACTTTGTTTGGGCAGGTAGATGGCAGAGTGTATGGAGTGCCTTCATCAGACACTGAAGACTGGAAGTCAGAAAGGCTCATCTTCTTGTGTTCAAATCTGGGCTCAGACTACAGACCTGTAAAGACTTAAAAAAAAGACTATTTGATATCCCAATTAAGAGATCATTGGTAACTTTGGAGAGAGCAGTTGAATGATTATGTTGGAAGACAGAGGGTAGAGGCTTGAGGAATGAATGAAAGAAAGAAGTGGAGAGACCAAGGTTAGACAGCTTTTGCAAGGAATTTGGCTGAGAAGTGGAGGGAGGACAAAGGATGATAGCTTGAGGAGAAGAAGTATTTTAAGGTTGGGGGAGACTAGGCATGTTTCAATGGAATAAGGAAGGAGCCTGTAGATATAGGGAGAACTTTGAGATTTAAGAGGAGATAAGATCGGAGTATACAGAATCACTAAGGACATATCAGTCAATCAATTGATCAGTGCAAGAGCAATCAGTAAGCTCTTACAGTGCGCAAGGCACTATGCTAGGTGGTGAAGATACAAGTATAAGGACTAAAACAGTCCATGAAGAAAGTATTCCATTTTTTCCTTTAAAAAATAAAGTTTGATAGACATCCAGCAGATCCACCTGATAAAAATAATATGCTTACTATCTACAGAAATCCCTAACATTTTATTACCATTTCTATGGGGCTTAAAGGACTTTGAGTATTTAAGAATGATCCTTTCAAATGAGTGAATTAATAGCAAGGCATTATGACTAACACCTTGAATGGATTAGTTATCTGTGAGCTAAAGGCAAAATAGGCATTAGGACTTGGGTAAAGGTGCTAAAGAAAAGGTTAGAGAATTCCAAGTTATTTTTTTTTGACCCTTTACATAAAATAGGCAGTGGTCTATTGGACTCATAGCTTTTGACAAGATTAAAGACCTGTCAGCTTGTTCTTTTCAGGGAGAGGTTTTCTAGGTGAGATATTGAACCTAGCTTCTCTGATTTCTGACTTAGCTCTTTCCAGTGTATCAGATTTCATCCTTGAATGTCCACAAGATGATATGGCTTATTTGGTTCTCTTGTCAAGCTTTCTATAAATCTGTTTTTCTCTCTACTGCTTCTTATTGTTTTGTAAGGTGATATTGTTCATGATCTTCTATGATTCTCCTTTCTAAGATTTTACAAACAAATTTATATTTTGAAAGTGGTTTCTCTTCATTCAATAAAACTAAGTGTTTTAAGTTGTAAATCATTTGTAAGCAGTTTTAGTTTCTTCCTTGTGATGATTTACACTGTTTAAATTTCATTATACTATACTGATCATCAGTGTTGATGTCTGTTTTTTTATCCATTTCCATGGCCATGTTGAAGCTGTTTGATTGCATGCCTGAACTTCTCATCTTTAAGTTTTCTTGTAATTTGATGGTGTTTTTGATCTTGGATCTAATTAATCAATGGTCTAATTATACAGATAGCTGATTCAGAAATTGCCCCCATATCAATAACTAATTCTTTCCTTTCCATTAAAATGCCATCTGTTAAAACATAAGCAATTTCATTTTTTGCAATTAAATTAGTGCTATGTTCAGTGCTTCCAGATTCTATTCTTGAAGAAGGCATTAATAATATATAGGCTTGAAGTTTATGTGTTATCTATAAGCCTTTGGCCACTCTTGCTTATTATTCCTCAGTAATATTTTTGCTCTCCTCCCCATGTCTACTTTTGCAATGAAGTCACTGAATATTAAAGAATATATTGATTTAATTTGGAAGGTCTTATTAATTTCTTCATAGAATTTCTCTATCTCATCCTCTACAGCAGATATTCACTTTTGGGTTGCAACTATCTTCATAAGGGTTTCATCTGGAAATGCTTATCATGAGTGCTCTTAAACAAGATGTACAAGTATTCATGAAATCATGTTTCTTACTGCTTTTGATTGCACATTAAAGCACATTCTTCAGTCTCCTTTATTTTCCTCTCTAGGGAGAATCTTGAAGTCATTCCTTCATATATCTGAAACTTCTTATTGCCTTCTAGTTTCACTGACATCAAAAAAGTCAAGATGCATAAGATTTAGCTCCTCTGATAATAAATCCATTCATTGGTCACTGGACAAAGAACTTTTTTTAAAAATTGATTTAATATTTTATTTTTTCCTAATTACATGTAAAATAATTTTAACATGTTTTTAAATATCTTGAGTTCAAATTCTCTTTCTTTCTCCCTTCTCTTCTCCCTCATTGAGAAGTAATTTGATATAGATTATACATGTGTGGTCATGCAAAATATATTTCTATATTAGCCATGTTGTGAAAGAATACACAGACCAAAAAAGAAAAATTCCCCCAAAAAATACAAAGTAAAAAAAAGTTTTCTTCAATCTATATTCAATCTCTATCAGTATTTTCTCTGGAGATGATAGCATTTTTCATAAGTCCTTCAGAACTGTCTTGGATCATTGTATTGCTGGGAATAGCAAAGTCATTCACAGTTGATTGTCATACAATATTGCTGTTACTGTGTACAATGTTCTCCTGGTTCTGCTCATTTCACTTTGCATCAGTTTGTGTATGTCTTTTCAAGTTTTTCTGAAATTTTCCTCTTCATCATTGAAGAGGGAAGGGTGATAAGGAGCGGGGGAGGGTAAGTGGTTCTGCCAGGGATACCTCCCTGGCATCCAGTCTGGAAGGAATTCACCAGGCTCAAGCAAACTTTGAAGCCGAAATTGTAAAGTTTATTGTTACACTGTAGTGAACAGCGGGCTAGATTCTTATGGAACCTGCAAACTCGCAGAGGCTGCAGGCATAGTTTTAAGGGGTCAATTATGCTAACTAGGTGAGTAAGGGTGGGATCAGGGAGGAGTTAAGGAGTGGTCAGTGCTCAAAGGACCATACACTTTTAATATCAACTGCGCAGGTGTATTGCCCATGATTCACTGGGAAATAGCTCAAGCGGGGCTAGCTGGAGGTGTGGTTTTAGGCCTGACACGTCACTAAAGAGTGCCCAGTCTGCCTCCCACCAAGGTCATCAGAGACAGCGTGGGTATATAATTGACTAAGGAGTTACCCTATAGATAAGGTATTGAAGAATTTATGGTGGGTCTGGCCACTCTAACTAAGGGAGATAACATTTACATAACTTATTGTTTCAAGCAGAGATAAACAGGTCCTGAGTTGTTGCTGGGCTGAGTGCTGGAAGGGGAAAGGGGCAGAGTCAATGCTCTGAGGCTGGGGGGAAGGAAATGTGATCTTACAGACTGCTTTTACAAATTGATTTTACAGACATAGATCCCAAAGCACCCCATTTACAAACTGATGTTACAGATTGATACTACAAACATATATACATCACAAGGACCCCATCAATCATTTCTCATAGTACAATAGTATTCCATCACAATCAGATACCACAATTTTTTAGCCATTCTTAAATTGATGGGCATCCTCTGAATGGACAAAGATCTTACATTTAGCATATCAATAGCTAAGCTAATATTTCTAGACAAGCAGGGGAGAAAAAAGATCATATTCCTAGCATCTTCTCCCCCTTTTCTGCCACTCAGGTACAGACCTGATAACAATTTTATAATTTTTTGTTTGTTTCTTTCATGAGTGACAATGGATATCATCATTCAGTGATGAGTTTGTAAGTGCCTAGCTGAAACTTCCTCCATTGGAATATAAACTCCTTGAAGGTAGATCTTTCTGCTTGTATTTGAATTCTCAGTGCTTATCACAGTGCCTGACATATAGTAAGTGTTTAATAAAAGCTTGTCCACTTGACCTGACTTGCTGAGCCTTACTTCAAGCCTTGCTAGTCTGGTAAAAGAAACTCCCAGAGCTTCAGCTTTTCTCACATTGCCTTTGAGAAACCAGTCACACAGTAAAGAGGCATCAGAGACATCAATGAAGGCTCCCTAAGGCACTTTCCATATAATATTGTGTATTATAATTATACATGTTTTTGTTTCTGTAATCTCCACGAGGATAAAGATTAGATTTTCTCTAAACAATATGCTTCTCATGGCCTAACACCATGCTCTATGACAGTAGGCACTTAAAAATTGTTTATTGAATGAATAGGATTCTGTCAATACCTGAAACAGTTGTTAAGATTGTACTAAAGTTGGTGATTCGATGAGTTTGTTGTCTTTTAAAAGAATCATCAAAGCTTGACTCTGATTAAGTGCCCTTGCACTAAACACTTAACACACATCCCTTGATTTGCTCTTTGCTCTCAGGCTGATTCATTTATTTTCTCTCTGCACCAAACTGCATTTACCATCTGCTAGTTCAATCAATTAAGTGATCTAAATCCTTTTGAATGTGGCTGCATTGTTCCTCCTCATTTGCTCTGCCTGGCCAAATCCTCCCATCAGAGCTGCAGAGGCAGGGCTCACATAAATAGCTTGAATTAGAATATGTCTGTGACAGAAAACATATACTCAGGTATCCTGCAGGAGTTTCTTATGTTCATTTATTCTGTGACACCAGAGGTCATGGAACAAACATGATAATAAATGCTGGCCTATATCTAGCCCCTAAAAGACATCACAGTGAGCAAAAAAGAAATCAGGCAGAGAATATAAGGAAAATCAGGCATAAGGCCAAAAAGAAATATAGTCTTCCTCTTCTTCTTACCCTCCTTTCATTTGGCTTCTCCTTAGTCCATGTATATAAGGAAGCAAACATGCTGAGGAAGCCCTTTCAATTGCCCTGATTTGGTTGGACATCTTAGAGTAGTACTCTGTTACAAGGCACTGATTACCTTGACAGATATCTTTAGGTGTCTGGGCATAGCTGGTCTACAAGTCATACCCTTAGGAAGATTTTAGCAGGTATCTAATAGTTTGAAATAATCAATTAAGGGCCCCCAGAATCAATCCATCTCTATATCTGTAAACCTCCCCAAATGTTAAGATCCTCTATAATTTGAAGGAGAATGACCCTAGGGAAGCTTCAGACTTTCCAAGTGTGTCCTGAACCCTAAGATATCTTTGGGAAATGAAACCACTCCGGTATCTTTGCCAAGAAAACCCCAAATGGAGTCACAAAGAGTTGGACAATGAACAACAATTACATGAGGCCTTTCCTGATCCCCTCCACTGCCAGTGCTTCCCCCCCATTCAAATTACCTTGTATTTCTTTTTCATTCATTTTATATATGCTTATTTGTGTACCTATTGTCTCCCTCACTAGGATATAGAAAGCCCCTTGAAGGTAGGAACTGTTTCTTTTTCATCCTTGTATTCCTAATGTTTAGAATAGTGTCTGGCACATAGCAAGTTCTTAATGAATGTTTGTTGATTGCTTGAACTATGTCAAAGAAATAATGAGGCTAACCTGACTTTAGGAGAGGGTTTGTGTTAGAGGCAGTGGAAGTTAAGGTCTCAAGGGTAAAGTGTTTAGTAGAATGTTTAATGTTAGCCTAGAGAGTGTGGAATTGGTTTGGGAAGCAATAAGGAGGTATTAGAGCCATCATGAGAGAGTTCCTAATAAAAACAAAGTTTTAGGGACATTATTTTGGTAGAATTGGAGTGGAGAGACTCTGGGAGGCTCCACTGATTAGGAAGTTATTGTAGTATAGTCCAAAAGAGAGATGAATGCTTAGAAAAGGTTAGCAGTAATAAGAACGAAGAGGAAGGAATGAGTTATCCCACAGCAGATCTTCATGAGCCTAGTCTACACTAGTGGGCATTTCCAGACACACTTTTTTACTTACTGTAATTTGTACTCACCTTGTCATTGTTTCACATGCAGGATAATTTTATATAAGCTTCCTTTATTTGCTAAACACTCATCACAGAATATTCTCTCTGAGGTTCTCTGGTGCTGCAGGCAGCTGAGGTGCATTTGTGCATTTATAATCATTTCTACTACTCTCTCCTTATAATTCAATCTCTGGAATATCCTCTGTTTTCCCTAGTGATCAAAAGTACCCACCAGGTAAGTCTTTTCTCTCTTCCTTTATGAATGATGAAGCTGCCATTTTAGATCCTAGTCATTTCTCACCCAGACTGTATTCTACACATCTTTTTTTTATGGGACTAAATATTTTATCTCTTGTTGTATGTGTTTGGAGTCTGTGATTATGGAAGCTGCTTATATTATTAAGCCTCTTGATTTAAAAAAATCTTTTGCTGATTAAATTCATGCAGTGATTAATTCTGCTTGTCTTTCATAATTCCCTTATTCCCATTCCAGTCTCCACATACCTTTAAAAATCAAAACAATGTCTCTTTGTCTTCCTTCCCCCATGCATAGCTCTCTATGGCTCATGTTGGCATTCTGAATTTTTACTAAATTAATTTCATTCTTCTTTTACATGAATGTATTTGAAGTAACTAGCTACTGTTTATAGTAGATTATAGGATCATAGATTTAGAACTAGGAAGGACCTGAGAGACCGTTTAGTTCAAACCTTCATTTTACATGTAAGTAGTATGTGGGATAGAACCACAACATAGTATTTCATATTGCTCACAAAAGGCATGTGGATGTTTGCTTTGTGAGCTGGTTTGCTCACTCTAACTGGCCTTCACACTTGCAGGTCTAGATTCAAAGAGAAGGACCACCACTCAGATTCTCTCAGGGTCTTGTTATGGGGTACATTTTCTCCATAGCCCCCACTGATTCATTTTCATAAACTAGCTACTCACAATGATGACACTCTTAGATCTTAAACACAACTATATGTTTATTCATTTTGCTTTTTGGAGAGGGGAGGGCAGGGCAATTGGGGTTAAGTGACTTGCCCAAGGTCACATGGCTAGTTAAGTGTTAAGTGTCTGAGCCTGCATTTGAACTCAGGTCCTCCTGACTCCAGGGCCAGTGCTCAGTTCACTGTGCCACTTAGTTGCCCCCATAACTATTTATTTAGCAATAAGGCAAAATAAATAATATCATAGACTCTTGTATATTACGGCAAATGCAGTAATAGTAAATCGATTACAATCCACTCATAAACTTGTATTATACTCTTCCACCAATGCACTCAATATCCTTGGGGACAAATGATCATACATTTACAGAAACCTACTAAGGAAGCACATGAATAAGGAAAACACATGTTTTCATAGCTCTAGGATTGTAAATTTTGTTGTTATCTTTCTGTCTCAGAAACTATACATTAAAGTTCCCTGAGAACTAGTTTCTGTGTTGAACAAATGCTTCTATTGCTAAGCTTAATTAACCCATGCTGTGCTTGACTAATACCTCACTAGGCATCATGTCTCCGCTAAACTACCTGATCTACTGGTGACTTCTCAGATTCTCAGTTTCCAAGTTGGTTTTTTTTTTTTTCTTACTCACCTGGATTTATTCTTCCATCACAATTATAGTATCTATCACTTCTAGCTTCAAGCTTAGATGATGCAATTCTGAAACCTAACATTTCACCTCTTGCTTTCTCCTCTAATCATTCTGGATTCCCATTCTAGGTCCTTTCTGGGAACAATTCTCCCTTAGCTTATTATTAGTTATAAAATTTTCATTTTCTCTCTATAATAAGATAAATTGGTTCTGCTGTCCATATCTCTCCAGTATACTATATCTTGTCACATTCAAATTAAAAAAAAAACAACTGATTCAGACCTCTATCAGAGGAGCCATCTCTATTAGAATTCTAAGAAAAGTAGACTAAATAAACTCAGCCACAAACTGTTCCATGTCTGTTTGTTTTTGTTTTTTGTTTTGTTCTGTTTTTTTGGAGGGCAGTTGGGGTTAAGTAACTTGCTCAAGGCCACACGGCTAGGTTTTTATTTGTGTGTCTGAGTGTCTGAGGCTGGATCCGAACTCAGGTCCTTCTGACTCCAGGGCCGACGCTCTACTCACTGTGCCACCTAGCTGCCCCTAAACTGTTCCATGTCAAAGTACAGAACCTTAAAGGGATAGTACCTTACATATGAGGAAGCTGAGGCCCCAAAAGATTCAATGACTTGTTCAAGGTCACACAGATATGTATCAGAACCAGGATTTAAGCCCATGCCACCTCACTTCCAATCTATCATTTGTTCTCCTCTGCCATCCTGCTCCCCATTCCAACTATTTTTATTTCTTTAGTTTTTACTACTCCAGTAGATTTGTGATGTTTTCCTATGAGTATTTCCTCTCCTAGTGAAGCTTGAACTCATCTATGCCTTCCCACCCTGACTTGTCCATATTTTCCTGTATATTTCTACCAGAGATCATGGAAGGTTCTAGGAGACTTCTAGATTTCTTGATAATATGTAGGGACAAAAGAGAGGAAATCACCATGAGGTGATCTGTGGTGTGATCTAATTGTGCATGAGGCAAAGGGAAAATGCTATATTTCCGGAACTGGTTAGAACTCCTGAGATTGGACCAGGCAACTCTTCATTTCTCTCCCACTTTCCTCTCTGTCTCTGCATAGAGAGTGGAAGCCTGATGCCTTCTTCTGCATGGGAGTCTCACTCTTTTTCTTAAGAGTTTGTTGAAATAACACCTTAAAAAATAGACTAACTCGGGGGCAGAGCCAAGATGGTGGAGTAGAAACAGCATTTCCAAGGTGCTCTCCCAACAGACCACCTCCAAACCATGTAAAAGGGTATCTGAACAACTTCTGGAGCCCCAGCACCCACAGAACAACACAGAGAAGCTAACCTCCCGCTGAGGACAGCCCAGCAGCCCTGCAGGGAGGGCTAGCACAGCGCTCTGGGAGCCAACAGCCCTGTGCGTGGAGAGCTGAGCCCAGGTCCATGTAAGCCCCGGTTTTGGCCCCAGGGTGGCCAGGCCAGCAGCCAGCTGGAGGGACCCCAGAACACCAGCAGCTGCGGCGATTCCAGAATTATCAACACAGACATGCCTAGAACAAAGTAAGAGGTTAGTGCCCTATGGACTTTGGGACCAGTATTTGGGGAATGAGTAGGCTTCCTCCCCTGGAGGCTAGAAGCTGCTGAGGATTCACAGCACACTCGCCATTTTGCAGCTTCAGTGGCAGCTCCAGCTCCTGGCCTGCGAACTGTAGGGAGATCCAGTGATCAGTCTTGGAGGTTAATTGCTCTTGCTTTAACCTGCTTGGAACTGGATTGTGATCTGGGGGGAGGTCTGGGGTGGGTATCCAACTTGCCAGAACCGGAAGTTGTGAAGACCCCAACATTCGGGACTGAAGCTCCCCTGTCTGGTGGCAGAGTCCTACTGTGGCAACAAGCCCAAAAGTCAAATAATTAAGTGGCAACATGCTTAGGCAAAGGAAACAAAATAAACAAAAAATGCAACATTAGACTCCTATTTTGGGGGCAAAGAGGATGGAAGCATGGAACAGGAGGAAGACTGTTAGGTCAGAAATCCTGCTCCAAAAACCCCAAAAGGAAAATATGAGCGGGATAATATGCAGAGACCAGTGGAGCATAAAAATTAACCGTCCATTATTTCTCCCTCTTACTATGTGACTAGACTACCTCCTTTTCCATTTGATGACATTATATATACTCTCTTTGGTGTGCATTTCCTTACTGATGATACTGTTTCTGCCTATCCATTCCTTCATCTTTTTTCAAATCACAGCTCAACCCCACTTCCTTCCTACATGAGGTCTGATCCTCCCAAGTTCTCAGCACTCTCTACCTCTTAAATTACTTTGTGTTTACTTAATTGTGTCCACATGGTATCCTCCCAATAGAGTGTCAGCTCCTTGAGGGCAGAGGAGTCCTTGTTTTGATTTATTCCTCATATCCCTAGGACCTAGCACACCATTGAGTATGTAGTAGATCTTTATAAATATTTATTCAACTGAACTTAATTAAATCCATGCCCATCATGTTCCTTTTCATTGCCTCTCAGTGGACTTAAATTTAATTCTTTAGAGATTGAGGTATTCCATGACTAAACTGAATTTAGTTGACTTGAATTGTCACACAGCTAGTTTGTGACAGAGTCAAGACCAAGAAGCTCTCACCTTGACCCCATATGGTGGATTTTTCATTGATTTGGGTGTCATTTATTTTTGATTACCACCAAGATAATTCATTCTTGTTGAAATTTATATTTTAATATTTAGCCCCTTCATTTGTATTGAAACTCCCCCCAAAGATCATGTAGTAATTTCCTAAACGGTGCCCCAGCTTCATTTCTAATTCCATATCTTCACAGTTGCTAATGTTATAGTAGGTAGATAAAATTTCTAGGCCTTATTTTCAGCTCCACTATTGATCTGGTGTTTCACTTTGGAAATATTCCCTGCCTAATAGGCACCTCATATCATCTGAAGCTGTACTGTGGCAGTTACTTATGGACACCATTACAATAAAGACAATAACGATGGCCAACACTTACATGGCACTTAAAAGGTTGCAAAATACTTTCTATGTGTTATTTTACTTGAGACTTACAGAAATCCTGTGTGATAAGCAACACATTACAGATGAGCTAAGTGATCACGGTCATACAGCTAGTAAATGTCAGGGACTGAATTTTAACCTAGATTGTCTTGACTTCATTCCCCTGAGGCAGGCCACATGTCCTCAGCTAAGGTATTCTTTTTTTGTTGTTTGTTTGTTGGAGGGCAATTGGGGTTAAGTGACTTATCCAAGGTCACATGGCTAGTAAGTGTTAAGTGTCTGAGGCCGTATTTGAACTTAGGTCCTCCTGACTCCAGGGCCCATGCTCTATTTACTGTCCACCTAGCCGCCCCCCCCCAGCTAAGATATTCTAAAAACCACATTAATACATATGTAAAATTTTGGGGTGTTTTACAGTTGAAGTATGGGGAACATTTTTGTTTCTTGGCTTACTTTTGTTTTCTAAGCATTCCAGATTTTCTTTCATCTCATGCCAACCAAGGCCTTATTCCCCAGGTCCTTCTCTGAGACAGGACTGGCCTCACCTGAAGGCCATCCAGTACTTTGCTACTGGTTTACAGGAGTTCATGAAATCATAGGATCTCAGATCCGGAAGGAAGTTCAGAAGTCATCTTGTCCAGCCTGAACCTGAGACATGAATCCCCTCTCTAACATCCCCATCCAGTGTTTTTTGTTTGTTTGTTTTGTTGTTGTTGTTGCTATCACCTGAAGGCTTCTAGTGATGGGCGACCTCCTAAAGAAGCCATTCCCAATTAACTTTCTGGAAAATCTTAATTGTTAGGAATTTTTTCCTCATATTGAACTGAAATCTTCCTCCTTGTAGCCTAATAGTTTTAATTCTGCCTTCCAGTGCCAAGCAAAAACAAGCCTAATCCTTCTTTCACATGATTTCACAGGAATTATGCAGTAAGAAAAGTGACTGACTCATTGAGCTACACCTTTCTACATCCTTCCTCCAACTGTCTTCAAGATATCCCCAAATTCCCAGAAGCTCCATCATCAGAAATCTTCCTTCTATGAGCCCCACCATGGTACAGTGTCATGGAAATTTGTCTGGCCTTGAGGGCATAAGCAATCTGACTGTTCAGTCCTTTCAAAAAAAGATTTACAGAGTACAAGACTGACTTGCTTGGCCTGTCCTCTGGATTCTTGTAAGGTCAGCATGGTTTGACTTCATGAATATTGTGAAAGGAGGATTTTAACTATAGCAAATTGATGACTGAGGAAATGATATCACATTCAAAGTGTTAATATAGTATCAAGCTACTATTTCAATTGAAGTTGCTGGCCAATTTTTCAGTTATGTTCAAAACACCTCAAATGTATATATTGCTATATGTCTCGAAAGCACACACACACACACACACACACACACACACACACACACACACTCAGATTCAAATCCTGGAAGCTTTGCTTATCTCCTGAGTGACCTTGGACAAGTCCCCGAACAGTCTCTTAGACTCTACTGTGAAATGAAAGGATTGCACTGATGACTTCTTAGTCCTTGCCAGCCATAAATTTATGATTCTCCTCTCTTCTAACCTTCAGATAATTAATTTGCTTCTAATGGAAATACTTTTCTTCTTTCCTATCTACATTTTTAAATTCAAGGACTATGTAGATTAAACATTTTATATGTAGAAATATGAGTATGTATAATATACACACATGTGCACACATATGCATATTAAAATCTTTGAATTGGACAATAGTGATCTCAAAATATAAGCTCATTGTATAAATGAACTCATTATGTTGGTAATAATCAACTCTTATTTTCCCTATAACATTATGGGGATATTATTTGTATAATTTTATATAATAATAATATTTAATAAAAATAATACTTAAACTTTACAGAGGTAATTCCTCCCTTTTCTTTCCCCTCAGAGTCTTTTCCAATATAAAGCCTTGGAAGTGATATCTAAAATGAAATTTTAGTACCTTTAATATTATTGGGCTGCTAGCCGGGGCAGCTAGATAACACATTGGATAGAATGCTTGACTTGGAGTTAGGAATACCTGAGTTCAAATTTAGAGTCATCCATTTACTAACTGTGTGACCCTCCAAAAGACATTTATCCCTTTTTGCCTCAGTTTCCTCATCTGTAAAATAAGTTGGAGAAGGAAACCAGTATCTTTGCCAAGAAAATTCCAAAATGGGGTCATAGAGAGTCAGAAATGACTAAACAACAACCACTTCGTGGACTAGAAATTTGAGAGGTTATTTCTATCCAAAAACATAAAAAGGGAGTACAAGAGCTGGATTCCCAATTCAGTAATCCATGATGACTGATCTTGTGTTCAGACACTTTTATATTCCACCCCATCATCACTTTGATGATATGACTAATTCTTTAGTAATACTTTATTTAATCTGAAGACACTTATCTGGCAAATCCCATTCTTCAGAATAAAGCCTAGAACCAGAAAGTAAACTTAATGGCAACCAAAATTGATGTGACTAGGTCCAATCAGGAAGAGTTATAAATTTTCTTAAAGGGTAGCACCTCAGGTCTAATTCAATCCAACAAACACTCATTAACTACCTCCTGTTTAAAGGTCCTCAGTCTATTTAACCACAACTTTAAACTTTGTGATTTACAGTTATGTGGCACAGGGAATAGAGTGCTGGGCCTAGAATGAGGAATTTCTGAGTTCAAATATGACCTGAGATGCTTACCAGCTGTGTGACCCTGGGCCAGTCATTTAACCTCTGCCTCAGTTTCCTTAACTATAAAATGAGGATAATAAAAGCACCTACTACCAAAAAAAAAAGGAGGTGGTGGGTAGGTGGCACAGTGAATAGAGCACTGGCCCTGGAGTCAGGAGGACCTAAGTTCAAATCTGGCCTCAGACACTTAACACAAAAAAGCTGTGTGACCTTGGGCAAGTCACTTAACCCCAATTGCCCTACCTTCCACCCTCCAAAAAGGAAAAAAAAAGTACCTACTACCAAAGCTTGTTCTGAAAATTAAATGAGGTAATATTTGAGAAGCACCTGGCATATATTAGACCATTTATGAATGTTTTTTTCTTTCCTTCCTTTCTCAATCCATATAGAATTAGAAAACAGACAAGGAATTATTTTGGTAGAGCTAAACAGATTAGTAGAATTGATCTATAGTCATTTGTAATCAAGGAGAGGGGCAGAATAGTTCCAAAAACAAACACCCTCCCAACATGTTATAACAACCCTAAAAATCATAGCAATTTGGGGCCATTTAGTGAGGGGACAAAGAGTCTTTATATCACAATATCCCTTGGGGGTTAACACTGTATTACAGCAGAGTATGATAAAATTGACATTCATAAAGGACCTGAGTCATCAAGAAAGGGTTAGTTCAAGTTTAGTACAATTTGTTTCAGTGGACAACAAAGAACAAAAAAGTTTAGAAAGATTTCCATGAATATGTTTTAAAAATAGACCAATGCATAAACATTTTATTTATCTATCTGTTTATTTTGCTTTTTTTGGAGGGGCAAATGGGGTTAAGTGACTGAGGCTAGTAAGTATTGCGTGTCTGAGGCTGGATTTTAACTCAGGTCCTCCTGACGCTGGGCATAAACATTTTATTGCCTATAGGCTGGACAAATGTTGTATTTGGTAGACACATACCTGCTAAAACTATGACTCTGAATCTCTTGCATTGACTTGATATATAGATAGAGATGGGTTGTATTGTGAACACCATGAGGGGCAGGTCCATGGCTTTTCCAAACTTTGTTTTTCCCCTTAAAACAGCTTAAGCAATGATCAGATTAGAATTGTACTCTGTCTAGTGACACTGGACCAGTCACTTAACCTCTGTGCCTTCATTCACTATAATTTATCCCCCTTATGGACCACTTTAGATCTAAATGTGGCCCGTTTCTGATAAAGCATTCCATGTGTTCATCTGAACCGTTTACATGCGGTGTTAACGCCATCATGTCATGTCATGCCTTAGCTTCATGTTTTTATTTTTATTAGTAGAGTTGATGTGCGTATTGATAAGGAAATCTGGGGAAGGTCAACGTCTCTGGACCCCTGGGGTGCAAGGAGCAGGGTGAGGAAAGGAGGAGAGCGGGTGACTTGGCAAAGACGAAGCGGAAAGCTGCTTCTAAGTGTGTAGGCTCATGGTCATGGGAACGTGGAGATCCTCCCTGCCCCTCAATGAGCCTAAGAGAAGTCCCGGCTTTGGAGATGAGCTGTGCCCCCTGAGAGGCAGAGCCTGTGGTGGGGCCTTTGCCCACGGCGGCAGGCTCTGCAGAGTAATCTCGACTCCTCTACCCCCGCTCAAATGATCCAGGGATGGTGCTCTACTCACTGCACCACCTAGCCACTCCCCCCCCCTTTTTTTTATAATTCCGGTTTTGGGGAAAGGATTTTCCGACCTGTTGCCCAGCTCTGCCTCCGGGCTGATGGCCTTGGGAGCAGGTTTCGGCATGCCCCATTCCGGGAGCCCCGGGACCACGGCCCAGGACCCCAGCAAATCGGCCGGGGCTTGTCCCGTGCCTTTACTCTAGGCGCAGGCTGCTTCCCGGCTCCCCCCCGTTACCATGACATTAGGGAAATTTCAGTACCTGTGCGTCCCTTTGTCCACTAGATGTCGCTGTAAAGCAGCGGCATCCGAGGAGATCGGACATACTACACATACAGGACACATCCATCGTACATATTGATAACATGTGGCATGATACGTAACATACTGGAAGGCGCACTGCGCACATTAAATAGAATCATAGGTAGTACTGATGTGTACACGTGCGCACACAGGTGCATGCACACACATGTATTTGGGAACGCACGATCGTAAGTGCACACGCATGCATTACACATGTGCATGGGTGCGTGCACACACACACGCATGTGCGAATACCTTCCGTAGGTTTGATAACAAGGACACCAGCTGCAGGACTAGAACCTGAGCATCGATTTTATTTGCGGAAGAACACTTTCTGCCCCGTCCCCAGCTCTGCCCCTGGGCACACACACACTCTAAGCTCCGAGGGTCCCTGCCCTCCCGGCCGCCCAGGAGAGCCCCCCGCGGGGGGCCGATGAGGTGCCTCCGGGAAGCGTGGGCGATCCCCGCAATGCAGCACTGTGAGAAGTGGCCAGTGTTCGTCTCCTCCGTCCCAGCCGCTCACAAAGACGCGTCCTTTTGGCCCTGGGAGTCCCAGGAAGGGGTGGGGGATGGGGTGGGGGGGGCAGGGCGCGGACCACGGACCTTCCGGGAGGGGCACACAAGGGATGCAGTGCAGACTAGCCCGCAGCCTGAGTTGGGAGCGGGAGGAGGCACGGGCAGCCCGGGTCTTGACTGCACTGCAGAGACTTCCCCTCCCCTTCCCCCAGCGAGCTCCTCTGCGGGCCCGACGCAAACAGATTTTTTTTCCTTTTTTTTTTTTTTTTTTGCTAGCGCAGAGAGCGAGGCGGGTTAAGGCCCTGCAACAGGAGCCCCACAGCCCGGGTAGTGCCTCGGAGTAGCGGCGGCCGTCCGCGCCGGGGGCGGGGCCTTTGCGCAGTCACGTCCCAGCCATTGGCTGCCGGGGCTGCCGCTCCTGCGGCGGAGGCGGGGACGCGACGCTCACCTCCCTCCTCCCCCCCGCTCCTCCCCCTCCTTGGCCTTCACTCCCTCCCCCCAGTCTCTCCCTCCGCCTTCTCCGCGAGCTAGACGGTCACGTGCCCACGGAGGGAAAAGCCACCTCTGGTCGGCGGCGGCTGCAGCTACTAGAGAGAGGGAGAGGGAGACGAGGGAAGGGGCAGGGGTGTTTCTTCGTGCCGCGCGCGGCGCCCGTCGTTAGGGGTCGCCCTGGGAAGGGGTGAGAGACGTGCGCGCGTGGGTGTGCGTGTGTGGAGGCAGTCGTGTAGCCGTGGGAGTGGGTCAGGCTCGCCGCCCGCGCGCCGCCGGAGGAGGAGCCCGCAGAGCGAGGCCCGCCCGGGATGGAGGACGCGGCGCGAGCGATGTGACTCTCCCCACCCCGCCCCAGCCTCCCTCCCCTTCTCCTCCTCCTCTTCCTCCTCCCCTCCCTCCCTTCCCCCTTCCCATCCCGGCCCCGGCCGAAGGCACCCCGCAGCGGTGGCGGCAGCCGAGGAGACGCGGCCAGTGAGGGAGGAGGCGGCCGCCGTGACCGGGCATGGTGGTCTGGGGCAGAGCGAAAGGTGAGACGCCCCCTCCTTCCTCCCGCCGGGGCACCGACGTGGGGAGGGGCAGAGGACGGGGATCGGGATGGACCCGGGGGCTGTGACGCGATTCACCTCCTTCCCCCCGCCCCCCTCCCGCGAGGGACCTAATCACTGGTGGCGGCCGCGGCCGTGCCCGTGGGGGAGGGGAGGGCCGAGAGCCCGGGGTGAGTGGGGGAGGGGTCCGGGGCCTTCCCTCGGTGCTGGGGGAGGGGGAGCCGAGGAGGAGGTGTCTCTTCCGCGCCCCCGCCTCCCCCACCTCACACGCAGGCAGCTGCCAGGTTATGTAACGAGTGACCGGGGAGGGGGGGACGGGGCGACGGGGCTCCCTTTGCAACCTCACCTGCTTTGCCCAGAAATAGACCGGTTCGGGGCCAGCTCCAGCGTGAGACCCCCCCCCCCATGACGGCACTCCCCTGCCCCCCACAGCGCTGCGGCCGGCCCCTCCACCCTCCGTTTCCTGCATTCAGACCCGAGCCTGGCGTCCTCGGGGGTCCGACTCGCATGCGTGCCTCTCCCTGAGCTGTGCACAGCCCCCTGCCCGGAGGCTGGGTGCTTATGGAAATGCCCAGAGGGGCACGCTGTGGGATTCTCCCGGCCCTGTCTGCCTAGAGATGGATAACCTCTCCCCCTGAATACCGCATCGAACCGCAGATGGTGCTAGCCGAGAAACGTAACCTCGTTATCCCCAGCTCCCGTCCCACGTGCCGTTACATAACCAGCCAGTGCCAGACCTGGCCTGTTCTGGGCCCCCCAGACCCTCTCCTCTTACCCAGGCGGTCTTTCTGTAGCTATTCTGTGAATACTCACGTGTGTACTTGTTTCTCCCTTAGAATGTAAGTTGTTTCAGTGCCCGGCACACAGTAGGTATTTTATAAATATTTGTGGTTGAATTGAGCTCATACCCACGTTTAACTTTATCAAATTTTTGCATATATTGATATTTTCTCTACTGACTGGCCTTTCTCTCCAATGTCTTCTGTGGTGTATCTCTATAATGCCTAATCTCTCCTTCCATATAGTTCCTTATAGATATAATTAGTATCTCAGACACAAATCAGGCACATTTCCTGAATACTTTTAATGGAGCATTACAGTTTTTGTGTAAACTACCTAACTTTGAGAAAAACTCATTTCCTTTATCACATACTAGATGACATCTGTGATCCTTTTCAGCTGTCAGCTTATGATCAAATTTAAAATTTTTTTAAAAATTTATTTACTTTTAGTTTACAACATTCAGTTCCACAATCCCTTGGGTTTCAAATTTTCTCCTCCCTTCCCGCCATGGCAGCATGCAATCAAATACAGGATCTACAAATACCTTCACATTAAACATTAGTCAAGTTGTAAAGAAGGAATTATAACCAATGGAGTGAACAGTGAGAAATAATAAACAAAACAAAAAAACATCAGTTGTAGTTTGCTTTAGTCTGCATTCAGACTCTGCAGTTATGATCAAATTTTAACCTTCTTCTCTGGTGTGTACACAGGGAGACTGCATTGCACCTTTTAGGGTGGTTTCCAACATTGGCATTGTGATATCCTGGGTTATCTTCAGATAGTTCAAGGGAAACTGTTCCCTAATCTAATTTCCTTGCCAGCTATGGTTGCCCTACTTTCTACATAAGATTATAAGGGTAAAATGATATAAAATGAAGGAGCTTTAAAAAATAAAAGTATTGTCCATAAAGGGTTTTTATTGGTGTTATGTGGCATTCTTTTAATGGGTTAGGAGGTAATGATTAGACTGGGAAGAGACATCTGAAAGCGTCTAGTCCAGAACCCTCATATTACAGATGGCTAAAATTCCCTCCTGCTCCTCAAGTGCCTTCCCCTTTAGGACCATATTTCATCTATTCTGTATTTTTTAACTACTGACTTATGAGTTAATGTTTACATTGTCTCCCATTAGAATATAAGCTACTTGAAGACAGGTATAGGTGCTTAATACATGCTTTTTGATGGATTATTGCAAATATGGCCTATTGATGCCAATAGCAGTCTTCCTAAAATGCTGTTTTTTGAGTTTCCTTCCCTTAAAAAAAGTCTCCTGTGGTTCTCTGATACCTTTAGGGTAAAATCTGTGTTCTTTAGCTTGGCATTTAAGGCCTTTGAAATGTTGTTTCATTTCTATTGCTTATCTGCCATTAACTCTCCCATAGAAAACCTTTCCTCTGGTATCTGGCCCTGAGACAGCATGATGTTGAAGTGCGGTTATCAGTAGATGTGAAGCAGGGTGCCCTGGCCTTGCTTACTTAATGCTTTTGGTAACTGAAGGGCTCAAAAGGTGAACTTCGTTGCATTTTTCTTCAGTCTGGGGCTTTTACCTTCTAAACTTGGCCCATCACTGGTCCTCAGCTTGAGGTGCTGTACATCATAGATCTTTCTGATTCTGGAATACATTAGTCACTGAATCGAGAAGCATTTAAGTATCAGTTATGCATGAATAACTGTGCTTGACACTGGGGTATAAAGACACAAAATAATCCCTGGAATACTTATTTATACCTGGTCTTGTATATTAAAAGGCGGCAGGGTGCCAAGAAGAGAATAAGCTAGTCTAGGAGTCCAGAAGGCCTGCCTTCAAATGCCACCCCGAGGCAAGTCGCTTACATTCTCAGAGCCCTCAGCATTTCTTTAAATAGTAACAATATTTTAAAAAGAAAAAGGCTTTCAGAGCATATAAATCCTTCTCTCTTATGGTGTAAGTGTTGACTGGACATGGGGTTTTAGGTTTTAAAAAGTATTTAAATTTGTGTTGAGCTCCTATTATGACCAAATTAGAAGGAAGAAAAATGTTAATGATGATAGCTAACACAGAGTGCCAACTGTGACGGGCTGTTCTTAGCGGTTAACATTGTCTCATCTTATCCTCACAATCCTGTGAGGTAGGTGCCATTATATCCCCATTTTACAGATGAGGAGACTCTGGCAAACAGGATTCATGACTTGCCCAGGGTCATACAGCTAGCTTAGTGACTAGGCTGGATTTGAACTCAGGTTTTCCATACTCCAGTCCTCGCTCTATTTATTGTGCTACCTAGCTGCCAATAATTTTTTTAAAAAGGCACTTTTTTGAATTCAAATTATAGAGTGCAATTTTTTCTTTTTAAGGGGCTGTTTACTTATATTCAAAATATCATAAAGTAAATAATAACTTACCATAGACTTCAGATACTTTGAAGTGATGTAAATAGGTGGTTCATGTGCACTTGGATTTTATTTTTTTGTTTTCTTATATTCTGCCATATAAGAGGAACATCCAGTTTGTGGTTATTTCAATATGATCTTGCCCAAGGAAGAATATTAGAAATAGTACTCAAAGTGTGTTACAGATGACAGTTGTTTTTGCACTACATATATGATTAAAGCTATAAAGTATACATCATTTTGTAGAAGAGAAAATGGGGTCTCAGATTTAATGACTTATCTGTAGTCTCACAGCTAGTAGTGGAATTGAATTTTGAATCCAAGTATCTTAACTCCCAAGTCCAGATTTCTTTCTATTGCTCTTAAATAATAAAGATTGTTGAAATATATGGTGAAGGAGAAGCAAATAATGACTTAACTTTGTGTTGACAACAAAATACTTTGAGGTGTACTAGTGTTAAAAACTAGGGTCCTTTCTCTGTAGTGTACTTATTAGTAGTAAAATGATATTTTGTGCAAAGTGTTTTACCATTTCAAGCCTCAGTCTGAACTCTAACTAAACACTAGGGGTTTAAATTAAGCATTGATTTTGCTCCCCTCTCCCAATTTATTTTGCTTTTCTGCATAGTATTTGCAGTGAAATTAAACATTGCACATAATTTCCCCTAGTGTTATTTTTCCTTCCATTTTTCCATTGTTCTTTTTAAGATCATCAGATATGTAACAGAACCACTCCCAGGTCTTGTATCTGTTAGACTCTATGACTCCTATGATAATAGGGGTCAGAGAGGACAAATTTATCATTTCCCCATGTTAGAATTTAACATTTTGTCCTTGTTTAGGCCTTTCTTTTTATTGTTCACTTGTATTTACCTTTTCATGCTTCACTTAACTCCTGAGTTGGAACTTCAAAATTTCTACATAGCTCTGGTCTTTTCATCAGGTATTTTTGGAAATCCTCTGTTTCATTAAAGATTCATTTTCCCCCCATTGCAGGATTATACTCAGTCTTGCTAGATAAGTTATTCTTGGCTATAAGGCTATATATATTTTTTGCATTCTAGAGTATCATATTTCAAGCTTTCTGCTTCTCTGTAGTGATGGGTGCTTGAATCATTTGTGATCCTGACTGTGGTTCCTTGAGTTCTTTATTTCTGCCTGCTTGCAGTATTTTTTTTTTTTTGACCTGGAGACGCTGAATTTTGGCTATAATACTCCTGGAAATTTTCAATTTAGGGTTTCTTTCAGCAGGTGGTTAGTGGATTCTCTCTATTTCCACTTTGCCTTGTGGTTCTAAGAGAGAGGAGTAGTTTTCTTGGAAGATTTCTTGAAATATGATGCCAGGACTCTGTGTGGTGTTCATGTAGTACACCAATTCTCAATTTTTTTCTCCTTATTCCTGATCAGTTGTTATTGTTTCCTCCTATTTTCCCCAGTCTTTTGCCTTTGTTTTTAATATTTCTTGTTTTGTCATGGAGTCATTCATTAGCTTCTAATTTGATTCATTCTAATTTTCCAGGAATTTGTTGCTTAGGCAAAATTTTGTGCATCTTGTGCTAAGTTGTTAATTCTCTTCCCAGTTGTTTCTTCCATAGCTCTCATTTCTTTTCCAACATTTTCTGCTAGTGAACTCATTACATTTATTCAACATTTTAACCTCTGATTTTTTTTTTTGGACTCTTGCTTTGTCTCTCCTAGGAATTCTAGTTGAATTGTGCCAAAATTGTATCTTTCTTTGAAGTGTTGTCTGTCATTGTTTTGGAGTCATTCTCTTACTATGTCAGGTACTCTGCAAAATGCTGGGGTTACAACTAGAAAAAACAAAATATCTGTTCTCAAGGAGCACACTTTCTATTGGGGGAGATAATACATATGCGAGGTTCAGCTATAAAGCACATGGAAAGATCTGGTGGTCTTTAGGGTACAACTTCGTGGAGAAAGGTCAGATTCTAGTGGCCTTGAGGGCTGCACAATGTCAATAACATAATTATTATTGTGAATTTTTGCACTTTAATTGAAATTATTTGGGCTTATGGTTAGTAATTATGTACATGAGACATTTATGTCCATTTTTTAAAAATCTAGCTTTTCTACTTAAAAACCATATAAATATAATTTGAAATTAGTAAATATAGCTTACCTACAAGTATCATTTTTTTCTAGTTATCAATAAAAGACCACATAACTGCCTCCGGACATCATTAGATACCTAAATGCAGGTGTCAAGTATTTAAGGTGAGGAGTAAGGTACAAAAACACTTAATTGAATATAGCACCTTTTAATGGGTATCAGCATTTTACCTACATGTCAGATCTTTGAAAAGATAGTCTAGCAAATATAGAAAAATGGAATAATTTTGTAGAGATGTAGGAAAACAATTTCCTGAAAAACTGTTTTGGTCTCATATAATTTTTATTTGAATTCATTGGTGTTTGGGTTTTTGAGGAAAGTAAAGAGATTTGTTAAGTAGAAGTAATTTATGGTAAATCCAGAAAGTAATGATTTTGGCCATATCCACTTATACTTTGTAAGATTTCAGAATCGGAAGGAACCTCAGAAGCCATCTTAGTCTAATTCATAGTTGAATAATACCTAATAAATGTTCATCTAACCTTTACTTGAACACAAAGTTTGGAAAAACCAACTGCCTCCCAAGGCAGTCCATTCTACCTTGGGGTTAATCTGTCTGTTCATTCTCTACCCATGGCTCCTGTTTCTGCCATATACAACTGAGCAGAGTAAGTCTAATCCTACTCTGCCATATAGGTCTTTTCAAATACTTGTTAATCACCTATCATAGCAAACCCTACTCTGTGCCTTCCCACCTTCTCCAATGTAAGTATACCCAGTTCATTTGATTAATCCTCATGACTTGACCTTAAGACTCTTTTCCATCCTGAGCACCTTCTTTGTAGAGCTCTCCAGTTTACCAGAGTGTTTACTTAAAATGTGCTGCCTAGAGCTAAAAGGATATGGGAGGGACAGTCATGCATTTCTTAATGTAGTCTTAAGAATATTTTGGTTTTTTTGACTGTTATATCACACATAATGAACTTTCAATCTACTAAAACCTTCAGATCTTTTCCCAGATTATTGCCTAGTCATGTCTCCCTCATCTTGTGCTTATTAAACATGTGCTGTTTTGAACCCAAATAACTTTATGTATCCCTATTTAAATTACACCTTTGTAGATTCAGCTCAAATGTATATAGCCTGTTAGGTCATTTTGGATCCTGATTCTGTTATCCATTTTGTTAGCTTTGCATCATCTCTAAATTTGGTCAAAATGGTATTTTCATCTTTATCTAAAGGATTAGTTAAATAATATTGGGCTACATCTTTGGGTGCTACCAGAAATTTCCTTCTAAGTTGATATTGAGCTGTTAATGACTTCTCTTTAGATCAAGTGGTTCAACCATTTTTGAATCTACTTAACTCTACGACATTGTCCCTATCCCTCCATTTTATCCACAAGGATACCTTGAAAAACTCTGCTATAACATGAGTTGCTTTAAAATTTTTTGCTGTTGGGACGGCTAGGTGGTGCAGTGAGTAGAGTGTCGGCCCTGGAGTCAGAAGGACCTGAGTTCGGATCCAGCCTCAGACACTTATCACACACAAACAAAAACCTAGCCATGTGACCTTGGGCAAGTTACTTAACCCCAATTGCCCTCCAAAAAAAAAATTTTTTTTTGCTGTCGTGTATTATTCGAAATCTGGGGATCTGCTACATTATATGGCTAGTGTAATTGAATGTCATGTTATATATCTAATAAATTTTGATTATTTTGTTTTGATGATTAGAAGTTTTAGAGATTCTGTTTATTTATTTATTTGCTTTTTGGAGGGCAATTGGGGTTAAGTGGCTTGCTGAAGGTCACCCAGCTAGTTTATGTGTTAAATGTCTGAGGCTCAAATTTGAACTCAGGTCCTCCTGACTCCAGGGCCAGTGCTCTATTCACTGCGCCACCTAGCTACCCTGATTCTATTTATTTTATAAAGGTTGTTGCAAATAGAATTAACCCTTCCATAGCTCCCTTTACCAGGTGAGGATAGGCTTTTCTGAAGGGACATTAGAATTCTCCAAGACTTTTTGAGTTAATCTCTGGCTAGGTCAGTATGCTTGATACAGTTTATATAAGGAAGAAAAGCATTGTAAATCCCTGGTTCAGCTTTAATAATATCAAGTGAGAAATAATTTTTGAAAGATTTTCTGAAGTGTTTCCAGTTAGAGGATTTTTCTTTTTAAAGAAAGTGACAGAATTATGTATCAGCTCTAATTTGGTTATAGTTCCTCCTGCATTTGAAACTTTTTAAAGATGTCAGGCTTTACTCTCTTCCAGATTGGCAGACTTCAGGGCCTTGGATTGAAAGGTTTATCTTATTCATGTAGTTAAAAATGTCTGTCAAGTGAGCCAACCAATGGATAAAATCCTTTCTTTTAAAGTGTTCCAAAAGTGAGTTTTCTTTTTCTTTAAAAAAAAAAATGAAACTTTTGCTTTTATTTTGAATAGGTACTTTAAACTTGTCATCTTGAAAGCCAGCAAACTTTTTTTTTGGTAGAGAGACGCTTTATATTTTGCTCCCATTTCTTGACAAAATCTTTTTTTAAATGGACTGATTCAGAGACCTGCTTCTGATAAAGCTGATGGCTTTTATGGCTGTTGATAAAATTTTTCAGGGTTGTTGGCAGAGTCTGTTGTCAGTGTATATCTGTGTAAAAAGCACTGAGTGACGACTAAGTGAGGAGCTTCCTTTTACACTAAAGTAAACCAGATGTATTAGAGAGCATCATAGGAATGCAAAGTGAAGTGAGGAGAAGTTGGGAAGTATTTTACACAGTAAAAGCAGTATTGTAAAGATAGTCAACTTAGCTGCTCTGATCAATGCAATGATCCATGACAATTCCAAAAGACTCATGATGAAAACACTATTCACTTGCAGAGGGAGAGCTGATGAACTCTTAAATACAGATTGAAACTTTTTTTTCCACTTTTTCTTTTTCAGCTTTATTTTTTTTTTCAACATGACTAGTATGAGCATGTGTTTTACATGAGGTATAATGGGTATCGTATTTCTTGCTTTCTCGCTTTCTCAAGAGGTGGGGAGAAGGGATGGAACAATGGAGAGAATGTGGAGCTGAAATTTTTTTAAGTGAAATAACCTTCACTCAGAGGCAAAAAAAAAATTTGGTTCCCTGTTGCCTCTAGGATTAAATATAATAAATTTAAACCTTTCCAATCTGGGGAAGGAGGGTGGGGGGTGGGACAAGCATCACAGGGACTTTTGAAGCTTTTCTTTCCAGTCAAAGTCCTGTTTGACAGGAAACTTTTTACCATATTCAAAGTACTAATGGCCTTTGTAATTTCCAAAAGGGACTGTCAAAACAAAAATTCTTGGATGGCATCAGAATGCACAGTGATCAAAAACAAGGAGCTGGTTTTATTGAGAGATGTCTAGTTTCATCTGACTGCATGCTCAATAGGAATGGCAAGGTTGCTGATTTCTTCAGTGATCTGTAGTTGAAAAAATTATCAGTTATTCTAGAATGTATCACATCATTTGATGAAGGGACTCCTTGCATTTTAAAATTCTTGTTTCTGTCCACAAACCTTTTCAGCCATTTCTAGTGGAGTAACTTTACATGCTTTGATGTACACAGCTCAGGAATTGTCCTCCCTGGAATTTGGCTATTGTTGTATGTAGATTTATGAAACTTTATGTGCATTCTTAGAAATAGGGGTTCTCCTTTCTAATATTGTTTGTTGTTTTATTTTTTTTTTTGACCTTTAAAGAATTTTTAAAAACATTTTTTGTTTCAAATTACCTGCCTTTCTCCAACCTCTTCCACCATCCATTGAGAAAACAAGGAAGTATGATACCTATTATACATGAGACATCTCATAAAATATTTCCGTATTACCCATATTGCAGAAAAATAGGTAGAAAAATAAAGTGGAAAGCAATATGCTTCAATCTTCACATATTGATCAGCTTTCTCTCTGGAGGTGGATAGCATTTTTTATCATGATTCCTTTGAAATTCCTTGGATCATTACATTCATCAAAATAGCTGAGTTTTTAACATTTGATCCTTTTTACAATATTGATCCTAGTGTGGAAAATGATTTCCTGGTTCTGCTTATTTCATTCTGCATCAGTTCATATAGGTCTTCCCAGATTTTTCAGAAACTGTCCCTCTTATTGTTTCTTAGAGCACAATAATACTCTGTCACAGTCATATACTGCCATAACCTTGTTGAGCCATTCTCCAACTGATAAAAGCATGCCCTTAATTTTAAATTCTTTTCTGCTATAGAAAGAGCTTCTATAGACATTTCTGTACATACAGGTCCTTTTCCTTCTCCTTTGATCTCTTTGGGATATAGAGCTAGTAGTGGTCCTGCTGGGTCAAAGGGCATGCACAGTTTTATAGCCCTTTGAGGATATTTCCAAAATGTGTGAACTAGTTTGTACCTCCACCAGCAGTGCGTAAGTGTTCCTATTTTCCACATCATTGCCAGCATTTGTCATTTTCCTTTTCTGTCATGTGGTATCTCAGAGTTATTATAATTTACATTTCTCAAATAGTGATTTAGAACATTTTTTCACATGACTTGATAGTTCAGATTTCACAGTTTTTAAAATTTGAAGTACTTTTACAAAATAATAATACACAGACACCACTTGTACAACATTATGTTTTTACACAAATAGGACTTGTACAGCATTATGTTCGAGTGCCTTTACTTCAGAATACAGACATTCTACACAAAAGGAGAATGAACAGAAAAAACAAACAAATGAGTCTGTTGACCAACATTTAAGTCCCAGGCACTGTGCTAGACTCTTTTCTTAATATTATCTATTCACAGAACTTGACACTGTGTACAAACCATTCCACTGAACAATCTAGTAGCAATAAGAAATTATACCTAGTCAAACACTTGAACAATTATCTCAATCTTCAGGGTTTTGTTTTTTTTTTAACTTGCCTGACCTATACTTATGGCCCAGTTTTCTGTCTGTATTACAAAAAGGCCATGTCAACTTATGAAAAGCTAAGAATTATGATTGGAACTGCCCAGTTTTGCAAAACTTTAACAGTGAAAATGACTGACTTCCAGCTCAGTTTTTGAAAAAGTATAGTGGGATTCTAAGAATGTATTCTTTAATGTTTACATTCAGAAGTCTCCATAGGATAGTCAGATCTGATATTTTTCTGTTGAATTTATGTTGTTTTGAAGGATTATCACTCTCCTATTATTGTTTATGTCTTTCTGCATTTTGCCTAGCTTTTCTTTTAAGGATGTGGCTATTCTGCCTTTTGGTACTCATACATTTTAATACTATTATCTGTAGGGCCTTTGAGTACTGTTAGTTCTGTTTCTCTTGAAGGTAGGACTTACATTAGACTCTTAAGGTTGAGTAAGATCTCTCCATAAGCACTAAGCACTTTATGGGACAAGCTAAAACATTGATTAAGCGCTTGCTAACCTTATGTTGGTCACTGGGGGATACAAATATAAGCAAACAAGATAGCCTCTGTCCTGAAGGAGCTTATATTCTAATGAGGGAAGACACATAAAGGGGAACGTCTAGTTCAGAAAGGTTATGCCCTGCAGCTTGGTGTAGAGATGTTTAGGAATTACCATAGAAGCTGAGTTCCCAGCAAGCAAGAACACTAGGTTGTGGTGAAAAGAGGTGAGGATAAGACTGGAGTGTAGGCAGCATAAAGAGGAGATAGCATGGAGCTTCACTTCTGTTATTTAGCTGTGATCCTGAACAAGTTAACTAACCTCTCGGAGCCTTATAAGATTAGAGGGTTATGGATTTACATGTGGAAAGAATTTTACAGGCCATCACATCCAACCCACCAACTTTATCAATGAAGTTTATAAAGGCTCATAAAGGGTAAATTATTCGTTGAGGATATTGCACAGTTAGCAGGTGTCTGAGGCAGGATTTTAACCCTTGTCTTACTGAGTTTAAGTCCAGTATCCTGTCCACTGCACCAGAGATACCAAATACACAGTCCTGAATGTGACTTAGAACATTCTCATGAGTGTGGCCTGAACAAAGATTAAAAAATAATTGGGAAATATTTAACAAAATAAAACATAAATAATATTAATAAGTGATTTTCTTAGTCAATATTTGCCCACTGAAATCCTTGTGTATGGTCTACTGGCCCCCATTTCTATTTGATTTTGACACAGAGACCTCTTGCCTTGCCTCTCATCTCTTAAATGGGGATAACATAATGCCTCCCTCGTAGGATTGTTGAAAGGATCAGATGGGGTCATATATGAACATCTTCCATATCTTAAATTATTATAAATGTTGGCTTTTCATAATCATTAACTGCATTTTATTAAACCAATGGAGTTTAATGGGAAATACTTTGATGGAACCATTTTCTCAATCTTCTAGGTATTTTCTCTGTTGGTGGCAGATCATATTTCTTCCTTCTCATCTGTGCAACTCTTGTCTCCATCTTTTTATAAATAATTGGTTTAGGATCTGCTCAAATACTCAGTGGCCTTTCTTTTGTTCTTTTAATATCTTGTGCCTTATCAGTACAAATACTTTACTAAAACCATATATCTATCATCTCTCACTCTTGCCCAAGTGACCAGCCATTCTTTTCTACTCATATTTGTCCTTTAAGTCTTGTACACAAGTACCCATTTTTACAGACTTCAGCAAGCAGTGTGCTGGTAAATATTTAAATACACATGGCACACTTAAAGTTTAATCTGCATTATTAACATTTCCTCCTTCACTTGCTTAAGTCTAGACAGTCAACAAAACAAATCAAACCATGATTTGTAACATTTGCATATTTCAGAAATGTAAATGTTCATATTCCATATTTAACAATAGGATTTGGGAATGGTTTGAGTTTTCTCCTACACATCTCTGGCTTTAGCCCTGCCTCTTAGACCCATTGGTATGCTTTTTGGTTCACCTGAAATTTAAAAACCATTGTTCTAGCATTTCAGTTAGGCCAAAGCACTCCCAAACTACTGTCCACCCCCCACCTGGTCCATTCCCTACTTTGATCCTGTCCCTCTTCGAAAGTGGGTACTTCCAACCTCCGCTCCCCCCAGAATGCCCTCCCCTCCATCATTCCTCCCTCTCATCCCCCTTCCCCCTACTCTTCTGCAGGGTGAGATATCCCATTTAGTATGTATGTCATTCTCTCCCTGAGCCAAATTCAACGAGAATGTGGTTTTGCCTTTTTGCCTTCCTATTCTTCCCCTCCCCTGTAGCCACTTGCCCTTGCTTCTTCTACATGAGATAGTTTACCCTACCCTGTCTCTCCCCTTCTCCTCTTGCCACTTTCCTCTCTCACCTCCTAATTTCACCCCTTGAGTATCATCCCTTCCCACCAAATTCAACCTATGCCCTCTATCCATGTATGCCTGTAAACATATACACACACATTCACATATGTATTCATATGACCATATACCCTTCTTCAATTATTTTCATACTGAGAAAGGTTTAATCAGTCACAGTTATTGTTTTTCCATGTAGGAATGTTAATAGTTCAACTTTGATAAGTTCCTTTTGATTTCTTTTCCCTGATTACCTTCTCAGGCATCTCTTGCTTCTTGTGTCTGAATGTCAAATTTTCTATTCAACTCTGGTTTTTTCATCAAGAATGCTTGAAAGTCCTCTATTCCACTGAATGACCATATTTTCTCCTGAAACAAGATACTCAGTTTTGCTGGGTAGGTGACCCTTGGGTTCATTCCCAGTTCTTTTGCCCTCTGGAATATCATATTCCATGCCCTTGGATCCCTCAGTGTAGAAACTGCCAGGTCCTGGGCTATTCTGATTGTGTTTCCACAATATTGAAATTGTTTCTTCCTGGCTGCTTGTAGTATTTTCTCCTTGATCTGGGGATTCTGGAACCTAGCTATAATATTCCTGGGAGTTTTCTTTTTGGGATCTTTTTCAGGAGGTGATGGGTAGATTCTTTCAACCTCTATTTTGCCCTCTGGATCTAAAACATCAGGGCAGTTTTCCTTGAGAATTTCTTGAAGGGTGATTTCTAGGTTCTTTCCTTGATCATGGCTTCAGGTAGTCCAATAATTTTTAAATTGTCTCTCCTGGATCTATTTTCCAGGTCAGTGGTTTTTCCCATGAGATATTTCACATTGCCTTCTCTTCTTTCATTTGTTTGGATCTGTTTAACAGCATCTTGATTTCTCATAAAGTCACTGGCTTCCATTTGTTCCAGTCTAATTCTGAAGAAATGAATCTCCTCAGTGAACTTTTGAGATTCTTTTTCCATCTGGCAAATTCGGCATTCTTCTCCTCATTGCCCTTTTGGGCCTCCTTTGCCATTTGAGTTAGTCTATTTTTTAAGGTGTTGTTTTCCTCAGTCAGGCTGTTGACCCTCATTTCATATTTTCCTGCATCCTTCTCATTTCTCTTTCCAGTTTTTCCTCCACTTCTCTTATTTGGTTTTTTAAATCCTTCTTAAGGTCCTCTATGGCCTGTAACCCGCTCATATTTTCATTTGGGGCTTTTGGTGCAGGATTTCTGACCTCCCAGTTCTCCTCCTGTTCCATGCTTCAATCCTCTTTGCCCCCAAAATAGGAGTCTAATGTTGAACTTTTCTGTTTATTTTGTTTCCTTTGCCTAGGCATGTTGCCATTTACTTACTTGACTTTTGGGCTTGTTGCCACAGTAGGACTCTACCACCAGACAGGGGAGCTTCCGTCCCAAACGTTAGGGTCTTCTCAACTTCCAGAGGTATTAGTTGGGTGTCCTCCTTGAAGCCCCCACGCAGTCTGGTAAGCTGGTCACACACCCCAAGACCTCCATCCCAGACTGCAATCCAGATCCAAGAAGGTTAAAGCAAGAGCGATTACCCCCTCCCCCACTGATCGCCGGATCCCCTACAGTTCGCAGGCCAGGAGCTAAAGCTGCAAAATGGCCTCTGTGCTGCCACTCCTCGGTGGCTTCTCACCCCCAGGGGAAGAAGCTGACATGTTCTCAAATACTGGTCCCCAAGTCCATAGGGCACTAACCTCTCACTTTGTCCTAGGCATCTACGTGTTGATAATTCTGGAATCGCCACAGCTGATGGTGTTCTGGGGTCCCTCCAGCCAGCTGCTGGCCCAGCTGCCCTGGGACTAAAACTGAGGCTTACACTGTCCTGCGCTCGGCTCCCAGAGTGCTGTATTGGTCACTCCCTGCTGGGCTGCTGGGCTGTCCTTAGTGGGAGGTTAGCTTCTCTGTGTCATTCTGTGGGTGCTGGAGCTCCAGAGGTTGTTCAGAGTCCCCCTTTTACATAATTTTGAAGTGTTGTGGTCTGGCGCTCCTCGGAAGTGCTGTTTCTACTCTGCCATCTTGGCTCCGCCCCCCCCCCCCCATCTTTCTTGAGCTCCTCCACAGCCTGTTACCAGTTCATATTTTTCTTGGAAGCTTTTGATGCAGGAGTTCTGACTGCATTGTCTTTCTCCTGCTTCATGTCTTGATCCTTTTTGTCCCCAAAAAAGGATTCTGTCATCTATTTGTGCTTTCATTGCTTGCTCATATTGTCAGCTAATTACTTGACTTTTGTGCTCTTTGCCAGGGTAGAACTCTGCTTCCAGAATGGAGATAGCTATGTCCCAAATCGCTAGGTTTTTTGCAACTGCCAGAGCTATTAGATGGGCACCCTCTCTACAGCCCCCACACACTCTGGCTCACTGGTCACACACCTCAGGACCACTACCCAAGACCATGATCTGGATCCATGCAGGTCAAAGCAAGAGCAATAACCTTCTGAATGATTGTTTGGTCCTCCTAGATTCTGCAGGTCAGGAGCTCCGGAAGCAGCCATGCCTCCTCCACTTCTTGTGCCAGATCATGCTCCCCCTGTTCTAACAAAGTTCCACACTGACCTTTTACTTTATCTTTGGCATTTGTGGATTGAGAAGCCTGGAAACTGCTACATCCGCTGCTGATTTACTCTGGTGAAGTCTGCTCCAGCCTCATCTGCTAGGGGCTGCCCTGGGGCTCAGTCAGGACTGTGCTCGGCTCCCAGCACACTGTGGTAGACCCTTCCTGCCCGCCTGCCAGGCTTCCTTCAGCAGGAGATTTGTTTCTTTCTGCCATTTTGTGCGTTCTGTAGCTCTAAAGTTTGTTTTGAGTCGTTTTTTACATGTATTGGAGGTGGTAGAAGATGGAACCATATGGAAGTCCTGTTTCTACTCCACCATCTTGGCTCCACCCCTTCTCCCCTTTCCTTAAAAACCTGTGTTTGACCATATCATCCTTTCTACTTATCTCCATTTCACAAATCCAGGGAGTGGGGGGAAAGAAGTTGTGCACTGCCCTTGCTTCCATTTCCTTTCTTCACTCTCACTTCTCACCCCTTTGCATTCTGCTTTCCTATCTTATCACTGTGCCATATCTGTTTGTTCTTTTTGCAGCTTTCTGTCCTCTTTCTCTCTTGTCACTACGTGAGATTCCATGGGTTGAATATCATATGACTCTCAGATTGATATAGTCAACCCTAAATTTTCCTTGTGATCTAATTCTGTATCACCAACTGCTTATTGAACTTTTTGCCCTGAATATGTCATAGGCACCTTAAGTTTAATATCTCCACAACAACTCATTACTTTCATCCTCCTGCTGTCCCAGAGAGACTTTATTTCCATTGAGGATACCAGCACCCTTCTAGTCACAGGTTTGCTGTCTTTGAAGAATCCTTGAACTCACTCTCCTTCACCCCTGTCTGCTCTGTCCTCCAGTCTTGTTGATTTTTTCTTTAATCTTTCTCCAGTCAGTCTTTTTTTCTCTATGCATATCATACCCACATTAGATAAGGGTCTCTTCACCTTCCAACTAGTCTCCATGGCAAATGTCTCCTAATTGGTCTCTCTACTTCACATCTCTTCCCACTCCAATCCATACTTTATACAAACTGTCAGGGTGATTTTCTTAAACCACAGGTTTGATTCTATCCCTCTTCCTACTTAATAAACCCCTTTGGCTTTCCTGGAGTCAAATATAAATTTTTCTGTTTGGCATTTAAAACCCTTCACAGTGTAGCTCTAGGCTACCTTTCTAGCCTCAATATATATTATTCACTTTCACACACTTAGTGGTTCATTTAAATGGCATTTTTTTCCTTTCTCGCACATGACACTCCATGTCCTGTTTTTGTAGTCTTTGCAGAGACTACTCTCCCCCAAGCTCAACTCATTAAATCTCTAGTTTCCCTTAAAACTTAGCTCAATTATCTCATTAAATGAGACAATATTTGTAAAGCACTTAGAACAGAGCCTGGCACATATAAATGGTATATAAATGCGTATACCTTTTCCTACTCCTTATTCCGTTCCCTTTACCTTTTAAGTGCCACTGGTTACATGAGGCCGTACTTGATTCCCCCAAAGCCCTACCCCTCAGCTGCTAGAGCATCCTCTTTAAAAATTACTTCATATTCTGTCGATATGAATGTTGTCTCATCTGATTGAATGTGAATTCTTTGATGGCAATAGTGGTCTTATTTTGTCTTGTTATCTCCAGCAGCTTGCATAGTAGATTTTTAATTACATTTGTCCACTTGTTGATTGATTTTTTTTTTTTTTTTGCTCTGAATATGATTACTTTATTGATGGTATACACAGGACTTTTTTCTCCCCTCTACTGTAGGAGGGCCTTGGGGCAAAATTTGTCTCTGGCACTTGAAGTCCTCAGTATAGGGAAATAGATTAAGAATATTAACTCCTCAGTGGTGGAATTCCTATTTTGGTTGGGGATGCAGATCAATGGCTTTCCACTTCATTCCTTGGAGGCTGTGTAGACCATGAAGTCTTATATGTAGTTTCTATAACTATATTCATTGTTATACCAGTGAATGAGCTACTTTCTTAGTATCATCATATTTGGTAGGGTTTTCCAGGCTGCAAGTCAGATCCACAGCAGATATATGGGGAGTAGGAACATGGACAGCCATGTCTGAGTTTCTCATTCAGCTTGGGGATAACTTTGCCTGCAGCTTTTAGCAGCAACAGTGGAAAAAGGCTTGATGTTTTTCTGGGTAGCAGGAATCTCATGGATTATGGTCATGAGTCCTTCCACAGTGCCAAGGTTGTCATGAATGGTATTTTTAACTGAGGATGGGGGCGCAAGCAATTTATAGAGTAGGAGGCATTATTGAAAATCTTTAGGGAATTATCTTATTTCTCATGTTTTACTTCCATCACGAACATAAGGGCATCAGCAGGAGGGATGGAGATAATGACACCCTTAACTCTGCCCTTCACGTGAGCCTCAGCCTTTTCCATGAAAGTAAAGACACCAGTTGGACCGTACCACATACTCAGCTTGAGTATCTCCCCATTTAATATTGATGGGATCCCCATTTACATTAATGAGATCATGGTCCTGAAGATAGTAATGGCTTTTGCATTGGTCACTGACTTTCCATTCTTCGCATAAATAATAGTACCTTTGAAAGTGCTGGGGGTGAAATCATACTGGAACCATGTATTTGAGATGAATGACAGGATCGTTGAAGGCTACATCCTCTACTCTGGTGAATGTAGTCTGATCATATGGCCAAATCCCTTTTTCCATTTTGTCTTAGATGCAGTTGCTGCAGCAAGATCCTGGCACTGAGCTTGGGATGAGAGCTGAAAGCCTTGATTGATTGATAGCTCTAGTGAATAGCTTCTCTGTAAGTTGACCCTAAGGCAGCACACATGGACCTTATCACCACAATCATATTTAAAAACTTTTCTAGCTTGGTGAGATCTTGCCAGAACTTGTGCTATGCTGAAATAGTTTTTTGAAGACTCAGATTAACCGTTTTGACATGGGGAGGAAGTCTACTTTATTTACAAGTCATTCACAGTTGGAATCAACATGCATGATAACATTGAAATTGATTCTCTAAACCCCAGGGGTCAGCAAACTACCATCCAGAAAACAAATTCCAGCCTGCAACCTGTTTTTGTGTGGATCTAAGATTTTTTTTTTGCATTTTTAAAATAAAGTTTTATCTTATTAAAACAAAACTTTATTGTATTTGAAAATGCAGTCTTATCCTAGATTTGGTCCTAGAGCTGTAGTTTGTCAATCTCTGCACTAAACCGTGTGATTAAAGATAATTTGATTGGAAGATTACTTATAAATAACTTACCTATCATACCTATATTGTGTAAAAATTAAATGATATGCGTAAAAGGCAAGATATGCTCTGTGTAAGACTACCTTGACCTATGTTGTTTTATAATACTCTGTTAATAGAGTATAATTAGTGTTAACACAGGATAATAAAACTTGAAATCAACTGATTTTAGAGATGTAGTTTCTCTGCTTTCAGAAAATAGCCTATTCAGAAACCAATTTTTGAACATTCCTAGAGGGATCCCCTCCTTTTTGTCATTATAGCTCCTCTTTCTCTCAACACACATTGGCTTCTTATGTACTGTATTATGCTAGAAATAGGAACAGAGTCAACTCTGTTGTCTGTCTTCCTAATTCTGTTACAGATGTAGAGGAGTGTTTTTAGATCTTAACATCTTATCCTTTAAGTGAGAAATTTGAGATATCTAATATAGGAAAATTGAAATTTATGGAAGGGAAGAATTGAGCATTAATAATAGTTTAAAGTTCATATATATGTACATACATACATATAAAATAGGATAGAGATAGGTACTAGACTTATGATTTTATTGGTTTAGAGAATTCCACTGAGGAAACTTTATCTGGTAGGCAACTCAGGTCAGGCCTTTCTTTGTAATTTATGGTATTAGAGAGTTTACTAAAATGTTGAGAAGTTAAGTAACTTTTTGAGGGTCATACTGCCAGTATATGTTAAAGGTGGGACTTAAACCCAAATCTTTCAGCCTCCAGGGCTAGCTTTCTTTCACACTATGCCATGCTACCTATATAAATTACATAGATCTTTTCAAGATTTTTGAAAGTGTTTACAAATACACTTGGGCCTTTTTTTACAGGTGAGGAATTACTGAGGTCTGAGACCCATAGATGCACTAATCTAGTTCTTTCCTCAATTTCTGTTAAGACCTTTTTTTTTTAAACTCTGTATTTTGATTATGTGGGAATGGTTTATATCATAATGTAATGGAAAGAGCTCTGCATTTGGAATTAGAAGAATTTTAAAAACTAGATTTGAATCCAGTTTCCCAACTGTGACCCAGGGAAAATCACCCTTTCTAGTTCTCAGTTTTCTCATCCATAAAATAAGATACTTAATATTTTATGAATTAAATTATTTCTGAGGTCTTTTCTGTCTTTAACATTTCTTTGATTGCTATATAACTAGGAATCCCTTGTAATATTGCTTCACTTAAAAAGTCTTACTTTCACAGAATAGAATTACAGTTACTCCTCCCACATTGCAACTTTTCCCATCACGGTTTCTATATATTGTGGGTTGGTATAAGAAATTAAATAGGGATTTTTTTGTAGTTTTGTGGAAGCCACAGATGGCTCTCAAAGGTCAGCAGACAACACAGAAAAAGTTTAGAAATGCACAAAATATATGTGTAGTATTACATAACATCAACATATTTTATCTTTTAATACCATAATACTTTAGACTTCTCTGATTCCAAGGTAGGGCCAAAATTCTTTTACAGATTTTTCTAGGCCCTGTGCCCCTCACCCCTGCAATGTGGAAGGAATAACTGTACAGGTATACCTTTATACTATCGTATTATTTAGACATTAAGTGTTTTGTTTTGTTTTTTCCTTTTAAACTTCGCCTACCCCCTAGGATTTTGGTAATATAAATTTGCAAGACTAGCAGATGTTCAAAGCTAAAGTGGAAAAATCCATTTCGTTGTAAGGTACACAAATAGGGCCTTACATAAAGTAAGCATTCAGTGAATATGTGTTGAATGCATAAACCTTTGTTATTAAAAAAAGAGCAACAAAAACATCTCGGTGTGTTTAGCAGATCCTGCAGTTGAAAGGGTCACAAAATTTTGGTAAAGTGAAGAAGAGTTAGACTGGATCAGGGATCAGTTATAAGATGAATGAATCAATAAACACCAGTGGGGCCTTAAAAATACCTCCCTCTGTCAATATGGATCTGTACCTGCTCTCTAACTTAATTCTCCAAGTGCTCAATAGTGCAGAAGGGTTTAAAAAATACTTACTTCTATGTGAAACTATTTCTTGTCACTTCTTATTTTTGTCACTTTTATTGATCTTCTAACTGATTATCCCACACTATATAAATTGTGCTGCAATCCACTGAAACTATGAGTATGTTTATAGGCTGCATTCAGGAAGTAATCATTATGAATGAAAAAGTGAAATCTGTTATTTGTAGGTAAAGAAGGCCTGTATTTGGACTAATATAGTAGATGTATAACCTCAGATTCTCAGAATTGGAAAGAACTCCAGAGGCCATCTAGTCTAGCTGAATCCTGACTAGGAATATCTTCCACAACATGTCTGATACATAGTCATCTAGTTTTATTTGTAGACATTTAGTAAGACAAAGCATACTGTCTTCCCAAGCAGCTCATTTGACTTTTGGATAGCTCTGATTTGGAAGTTAGTAAAATTTTTTCCTTATACCAAATCCAAATGTTCTTCTTTGCAATTTCCCATTACTAGAGAAATCTAATTGTACTGTTATGTGATTCTTTCAGATATTTTGAATACTGTTATAAGCTCTTTCTTCCCACCACCTAAGTCTTTGCTTTTTCAGATTAAGCATGCCACTTGCCTTCATCTGATTCTCATGTTTGTAACCTAGTCTTGATGCCTTTTACCATCTTGATCACCTTCTCCTAGATGTTCTCTAGCATATCGGTGCCCTTCCAGAGATAAAACACTGAGCAATACCATATCTTGTCTGACCAGGGCAAAATATAATTCCCTAATCTTGGATACTCATTTCCACCAGATTTTGAGTTACAATTTTTTTCCTGTTGTTTTCCCTACCCACCACCCCAGAATAGCAGTGCCACTAGATATCCCCTTATCCAATCTGCTCTCTCCCATATCTTCTCCCATACCCCCTTCGGCTTTGCCATTAGGGCAAGGTGAATCTCTGAGCCCCAATGCCTGAACATCTTATCTCCCAATTACATGCAGAATAATATTAATAATAGTATTTATATACATTTGAAACATTTAATTTTAAGACTTCAAATTTCAGATCTATTCCCTTCCTCCCTTGTCACCCACTCCCGCTGGGAAGATAAGCAATTCAGTATGTACTGTATATGTATAGCTATGCAAAATATTACCATAGTAGATATATTGTAAAGACTGCTTATATTTCCCTCCCATCCATCCCACCCCCCCACCTGGTCCATTCTCTACTTTGATCCTGTCCCTCTTCGAAAGTGGGTACTTCCAACCTCCGCTTCCCCCAGAATGCCCTCCCCTCCATCATTCCCCCCTCATCTCCCTTCCCCCTACTCTCCTGCAGGGTGAGATATCCCATTTAGCATGTATGTGATTCTCTCCCTGAGCCAACTTCAATGAGAATATGGTTTTGCCTTTTTGCCTTCCTATTCTCCCCCTCCCCTGAAACCACTTCCCCTTGCTTCTTCTACATGAGATAGTTTACCTTACCCTGTCTCTCTCCCCATCTCCTCTTGCCACTTTCCTCTCTCACCTCCTAATTTCACCCCTTGAGTATCATCCCTTCCCACCAAATTCGACCTGTGCCCTCTATCCATGTATAACTGTAAACATATATACACACATTCACATATGTATTCATATGCCCATATACCCTTCTTCAATTATTTTCATACTGAGAAAGGTTTAATCAGTCACAGTTATTGTTTTTCCATGTAGGAATGTTAATAGTTCAACTTTGATAAGTTCCTTTTGATTTCTTTTCCCTGATTACCTTCTCAGGCATCTCTTGCTTCCTGTGTCTGAATGTCAAATTTTCTATTCAACTCTGGTTTTTTCCTCAAGAATGCTTGAAAGTCTTCTATTCCACTGAATGACCATATTTTCTCCTGAAACAAGATACTTAGTTTTGCTGGGTAGGTGATTCTTGGTTTTAATCCCAGCTCTTTTGCCCTCTGGAATATCATATTCCATGCCCTTCGATCCCTCAGTGTAGAAGCTGCCAGGTCCTGGGCTATTCTGATTGTGTTTCCACAATATTGAAATTGTTTCTTCCTGGCTGCTTGGAGTATTTTCTCCTTGATCTGGGGATTCTGGAACCTGGCTATAATATTTCTAGTTTTCTTTTTGGGATCCTGTTCAGGAGGTGATCTGTGGATTCTTTCAACCTCTTAAATAGAATTTATTTATGGAGCATAATTAACCCTGGGGACTTCCAGGAGTCATGTACCCAAATCAGGCAACCCTGAGCATATACATTTCGGGGTTTATATAGACAAAATTCACAACATAAATGTCACCAAGGGGAGCAAGCAGGGAAAATACAGAAGCCAAAGGATAGTGTTGCTTAATGATTGTTGCCTAGTGGTCAGTTTGTTGCTCAACTGGAAAATTCCCAAATCTATTTCGAGAACTGAATAGAAGGGTATGGGGTGGTGGTGGTTTGGGCTTCACGTAGCAGGCTTGGGCAGGTTTTTACTTGGCACATTTGCTACCTGGCCAGACTTTGTTAGGGTTTGGGCAGGTTTCCTAGGCAGCTCTCCTATAATGGGGAGAGATGGGGGATGTTCACAAAATGGGGGGTCACTACAATTGCTTGGCACATAGTAAATGCTTAATAAATACTCTCCATCTAATCTAATCTATCGTTTACTATGTACTAGTGTTACTGGTTAATATCCAAGCAGCATTTCTCCAGAACTGTTTCTTCTCTATAGACTATGGGTTTTTAACTAATCTGCTATCTATGAGTGTTATTACTGTTGTTGTTTTGAAAAATATTTTGATAATTATTTTAGTATAATTGGCTTCCTTTGTAACCCTTCTTATTTTATGCATCTAAAAACATTCTCCTGAAGTCACTGGAGAATATAGTATAGGTGTGGTATGTAGGAAAACTCCTTTCTTCAGAGTTATGAAGTGAAGTATCTAAACTAAACATCAACTTATTTGAGAATTACTGTCCTAGACAATAGAATATATACTAAGACTTTTTTTTTTTACTCTTGTGAATCTGGCTACTTTTATCTCAAATGTTGGGTTTTGAAAAACTTGCTGTTTAAGGACAAATCGGAATGTCTTAGCCCAAGAGTTGGCAGTATGGCAGTATTTTATATGTGGCATATCAAACATTTACTCTCTCTTGGGTAGAGTTGGCAGCAGATTCTTAAAGAAGCATCTGCTGTCCTTTTCTATTTTAAAAAAAGATATGGTTTTAAAAATTAGTTATTTCTAGGTACTTTTACCCCATCCCACACCTATTGAATCTTCCATTGTAACAAAGGAAAATAGGCAAGTTAATTGAGGAATGGCTGAATAAGTTGTGATACATGAATATGATGGAAGGCTGTCATGCTATAAGCAGTAAGAAATAGATTATTAAAAAAAAAAAAAGACATGGGAAAGACTAAGCACCTGAGGTAAAGGAAGCAGAACCAGAAGACTAGATTATACTGTAACATCAGTATTGTTTAAGTATGAATGTATGAACAATCTTGGGGTGGCTAGGTGGCGCACTGAATGGAGCACTGGCCCTGGAGTCAGGAGGACCTGGGTTCAAATTCGGCCTCAGCCACTTGACACACAACACACTTCCTAGATGTGTGACCCCAATTGCCTTGCTTTCCCCCTCCAAAAAAAAGAATGAATGGTCTTGAGGACTTCTGTAAACTGGTGAAGAATGAAATGAGCAGAACCAGGAGAACATTTTATATAATGACAACAGCACTTTAAAAACAAATATATTTGAAAACTGTGATGACTTATCAGTGCAGTCACCTTTCATATTTCTGGAGGATTGATGATGAAACATGTTTATTAACAAAGCAAACATATATAATAGCATACACAGTTTTCCATACCTATAGTTTTTTGCCTTGATAGTTAGGAAGGGATGATTTTATCCTTTGTTATCTGGAATTAGGATGCTGGGTAGTTCTTAACATTATTTCAGCTACCTTTTATTGGTAATTTATGTAATTTCAGTAACTATTTCTGATGTTTCTTTCATAGAAGACTGTTTATGACAAAAATAGAACCAGTACTGGTGGCATCAGTTAGGGAATGGCTAAACAAAAGGTGGCACATAAATATAACAAGAAATGACAACTATAAGGAATTCAGAGAACCCTAGGATGTAGAACACAGATGCTGCTACTCCTCCTAAGAGTCCTGCTACACAGATTTGGAGTATACTGGGTCCTTTATACTAACTTTTTTGGGGCATATATGTAACAATGGAATCTCTGAGTTAAAGGGCATCGTCATTTTAGTTTTTACTCAGAATTACAAATTGCTCTAACAGGTAGGCTAAGAAGGAAATACGATTCCTCAGAAGTTAGTGAGGTTTTTTTTTTTTTTATGACTAGAGGTCTAAAAGTACAGCCCTTCTGAGAACTCTTTACCAAAGAGATTTAAACAGAACCTTTTCAATTTTTTAAACTGACCATAACTGCTGAATATACTCACCATTCAAAAGAGACAAACATTGAATTACAGCATTAAGAAATACATAAATTTAGTGATTACTGTGTTGCCCATACAAAATATCCTAGATATCTGCCAATGTACTTGCCTCTAAATGGTTCCTTTGGATATTGTTTTTCCTGAAATGTCATATGCAAAAACCAGTATTATCAGAAATAAGAACTATAGCTTCTGAACTACAATGAAGAATATTTCCTAATATCCCTTTTACTAAGGAAGATGGTCCTAGCTCCAGAAATAAGGTTATCAGTAAAAGGAGTGGGGTGTAGAAAAATAGCTAAATGAGTGAATTAGGCTTAACTATAAACAATCACTTGTAATTCAGAGGGTTTCCTATGTCTTGGTTCCTTCCATTTTCCTCTTAAAAAAAAAAAAAAGGCAAAAATCCTCAAAACTGGATGTAGCTTGTTTAGAATTTTGTTATTATCAGATGTCTTGAGAAGACTTGACACTTCGCCCTCAGTATTTGCTAAAGCAGGTTTTGAACATTCCACAAGTATATATTTAGTACCTATTGTTTTCCAGGAATTGTGCTAAAAATCCCCGCTAGTAAGGAGCTTATATTCTAATGAGGGAGACAACAAATAAAAATAATAATTTAAACTTATTAAGGCTAGGCTTTTGAGACACTGTATAAACATAACATAGTGTAAACATAAAGTTAATATATGCAAATACACAAAATAATTATATATAAGAGAGTTTGGGAGGAAGGGCACAAGTGGTTGGAGAAATCAGGAAAGGTGTGATGAAAGTGATCTTTGATCTGCATCTTAAAGGAAGGGGAAGATTCTAAGGCCAGAGGTATGGAGGCATGTGTGACAGCCATGATATAAAGGCACAGACACCAAGTGTCCTGTATGTGGAATAGAGAGTAGGCTAGTTTTGCTAAATCACAGTACATGAAGGAGTAAGTTGTTTCCAGAAAGTCTAGAAAATATTTGGATGTTAGATTGTTACTGTTTAGCTTTAAAAGTTAAAAATAGAGTAGTTTATACTTCATTTTAGGGTCAGTAGGAAGCTACTGAAGGTGATTGAAAGGGAAATGATATGGTCTTATCTGTGTTTTAAGGCAAATCACTGTGGCAATAATTTGTATGTTAGATGGCAGTAGGTGAGAAACTTTAGGCAGGAAGACCAATTAGGAGGCTTTCATAGTAATCTAGAGGGCCTAAGGTAAAGTGGTAGCTGTGTTCAGTGGAGAGAAGGGGTCAGATAAAGAGTGTTTTAAAGGTAGATATTTGTCACTTGACTAGATATATAAGGTGAGGGAGAATGAGGGCATTACTAACTTGGGAAATTACAAATAAAAACATTAATATATTCATTAGAATAAAATATCACAGGGCTGGTGCCAAGATGATAGCAAAATTCACAAAAGGATGGGGTAAAAAATTTTCCAGCCAAAGACAACTTAGAAGGTCTGCAGGAAAGTTCTGTCATACCTGAGTGAGAGTGGGCACAGACCTACCCACAGCAAACCAGGAGCAAGCCTTGGGAGCCACTGAGCTCTCAGCCCACAGACAGTAAGGCCAGAAGGAGATTACCGGGGTTTCATTGTTGGCGTTGAGGCAGGACTCTGTTCCTTCACCCATGCTCAGATCCAGGGGGATGTCCTGGGTGACAGTCCCAGGGTGAGGAGGGGCACTAGAGCAGCAGCATGTGCAGCTACAGTTCCAGGGCAGAAAAGAGTTCTTGTGGATGCTCACAGGCCGGAAGAGTAGTAAACACATCTCTCCTTAGGTCATACCGCCTTGGAAGAAGTAAAAACTTGTCCCTCGGGGCGGCTGGATGGCGCAGTGAGTGGAGCGCCAGCCCTGGAGTCAGAGGACCTGAGTTCGGATCCGGCCTCAGACACTTAACGCACACAAACAAAAACCTAGCCGTGTGACCTTGGGCAAGTTACTTAACCCCAATTGCCCTCCAAAAAAAAAAAAAAAGCAAAAAAAATAAATAAAAACTTGTCCCTGGAAGTATCTCTGGAAAGAACTGCACAGGATCCCTGAAACTTGGAGCAGTGTACCCTCCACCCTAAGAGCAGAGCCCTACAAAGAGTTAAAAATCAAGAAATAGGCTGGGGAAATGAGCAAACAACAGAAAAAAATTCTGACCATAGGAAATTACTGTGGTGACAAGGAAAATCAAAACACCCTCAGAGGATAGTCAAAGCTCCTACATCCAAAGCCTCCAAGAAAATTATGAATTAGTCTCAGGCCATGGAAGAGCTCAAAAAGGATTTTAAAAATCAAATAAGAGAGGTGGAGGGAAAATTGGGCCGCAGTTAGTAACAAAGATTTAGCAGCTAATACATTAAAGGATTGGAAGGCCTGGCAGGGGAGCTAGAATTACAACCCCAAATCAACTACCCAGCAAAATTGAGTATAATCCTTCAGAGGAAAAGAAAATGGACATTCAGTGAAATGGAGGACTTTTAATCATTCTTGATTAAAAGACCAGAGCTGAGTAGAACATCTGACTTTTTTTTCCTTTTGGAGGGCAGTTGGGGTTAAGTAACTTGCCCAAGGTCACAGGGCTAGGTTTTTGTTTGTGTGCGTTAAGTGTCTGAGGCTGGATCCGAACTCAGGTCCTTCTGACTCCAGGGCCGGCGCTCTACTCACTGCGCCACCTAGCTGCCCGAACATCTTGCTTTCAAATATAAGATTTGAGAAGTGTAGAAAGATAAATAGGAAAGGGAAATCATAAGGGACTTAATAAGGTTAAACTGTTTACATATCTGTAGGGGAGTATGAAATGGATAGCTCATCAGAACTTTCTCATTATTGGGGCAGTTAGAGGGAGAAGAGTGTGAGTTGAATATAAAGGGATTTTAAAAAGTTAAGGGGCAAGAGAGGAATGTATTTTGAGAAAGAGAAAGGGAGAGCTGGAATGGGGTAAATTACCTCACATGAAAAAGCTTACAGTGGAAGGGAAGGGGGGAGATGAGGAGGTGTGAGCGAACCTTGCACTCATCAGGATTGACTTCTAGAGGGACTAATTATTGAATACTCAATTGGGTGTAGAAATCTATTGTACTCTACAGAAAAGGAGGGGAAGGGAATAGCAGAAAGGGGGCGCGGTGTTAGAAGGGAGAGGAGGTAGACAGAAGCAAAACATTTGAGGAGTGATCAGGGTAAAAGGATAGACTAGAACAAATGTGCCTGGGGACATGAAGGAGGAAAATAAGTTTTAGCAGTAGTAACTGGGATAAAAATTTTTGAATCAGGTTTCTCTCTTATGGAACTCATTTCTAAAACATATAAAGTACTGAGTCAGATTTATAAAAGAACCGTTCGTCAGTTGATAAATGATCAAAAGATACAGTTTTCCGATTAAGTTTTCAAAACTATAACCATAATTTTAAAAAGTGCTGTAACTTCACTATTGAAACAATTCTAAAGTATGTTATATCTACATTGGCTAGTTGGACAGAAAAGGAAAATGACAAATATTAGGAGATGTGAGAAAAATGAGACATTCACACACTGTTGGTGGAATTGTGATTCAATAATTCTGTAGAGCAAAAACCATGCAAACCCTTTAATTTAGCAATACCACTACTAGGTCTGTATCCCAAAAGAGATTTAAAAAAAAGGAAAAGGACCTACATGTACAAAAATATTTATAGCAACTTATTTCTTGTGGCAAAGAATTGGAAATTGAGGGGATGCCCGTCAGTTGGGGAATGGCTGAACAAATTGTGAAATGTGAGTATGATGGAATACTATTGTGCTGTAAGAAGTGATGAGCAGGATGCTCTAAACAAAAAAAATATCACTTGATAGTTTGCTTTACAGTAAAATGTTTACCATCCTTAGGTAAAAATCCCTTAGAAGATATAACAACAGAAAAAATCTTGTTCAGCAGTCTTCTGATGATGAACAATTGATTGGACAAACCAGGAACATAATTCAAGCCAAAAATGTTTGCCAGTGATAAAAGAGATCCAATGCAGCCTTCCTGAGTGAAAGAGGATTCCCTTTGTATAGTGATATGCTTCATGTGCTTCTTGTTTGAGAATGACATTGTGCCAATTGCATCAAGCCTAAGAATATTGCTGAGCCTCCTGGAATAGATCTTGTTATTACTCAAAAAAAAAAAAAATGGCCTTACCATTCATGCAACAAGGATGAAGTAGATGAAGAAAGCCTCTTGCCACTGTTCTTGGTGACCCCTTAATCTTTAGTATCTTTCCTCTCTGACTATACCAGTCATATATTTGTGTGTGTGTGTGTGTGTGTGTGTGTGTGTTTGTGTTTGTTTATGTTGTCTCCCCCATTAGAAAGGGAACAATGATTGTCTTTCTTGCCTTTCTTTGTATACATAGCTCTTACTACAGTCCCTTTTCTTTCTTCCTTTCATTCAGTTATCTCATTTTTCCTCTTTTTCTCCCAATTAAGTAATTGATTAAACTATCTGTTCTCTCCTTCAACTTCTCTTGTTTAGTAGGATCCCCCCCCTTTTTCTAAAAAGGATTTTTTAAGTTTGTCTTAGTTTGCTTTTCTATCTATTCTTATTATGATCTTTACACTTAATTATTTATTCTCTGGTGTCTTAGTGTTCCTCATAGAATCAAAGCTTCTAAAAGGCGTATTTTGAGTTCCTGCTTCTAAACAATTAAAATTATTGCCATGTACATCCTGTCTCTTCCCCCCTTTTCTCACTCATTTTCTTGGGGCCCTTTTTCATACTGAATTTATTTTTTCATACTGAAATTATTTTTTATATGTTGTTTACTCTTGAGGATTAGAATGCATAATGCCTTCCCTCCTTCCCCTTTTATTGTCTAGTTTAGTCCCACAAAATATGTTGTTTTACCAAAGATTGGGCTTATGATTTTTACTATATGGTGCTTCAGGCTTAGTCCTCCATCATCATTGCTTCTGTTTCTTTGAGTCTCACTTTTATCTTCATCCTATTAATGTGCTTTTAGAAAGGATTTTCTTAATGGTCCTTTATTATTTTTCTCAACCTCCATAGGCTCTGTCTAGAGTCCCTTTTGTTACTTGTGCCTTCTTTGGTGGTTGTTCTTACTTTCCTTTTCCTGTGTTTCTGCTGTTTGATAGCTTTATATAAATCGTAATCTGCTTATGTCTTTTATTTTTGTAGGAATGTTTCACATGCCTCTTAGTGAACACTTTTTTTATTTCGTGGATGATAAAGCTCAGGTTTGTGGGGGATGTCATTTTGAGTTGCATCTTTAGCATTCTTTGCTTTTTGGACTATATTATTCTATTCCGTTCTGTGGTTTCTAGTGGATCCAGAATAGTCTGGTTTTACTTTTATTTTACTTTTCTTTATATTGACGATCTTCTTCTGGTTGCTTGCACAGTTCTTCTTTATTATTAAAATGATTAAATTTAGCTATTATGTGTCTTTAAGCTTGCAATTACAGGGTCACCTCTCCCCCAACTCTGGAAGCCAACTATTGATTCTTTCAAATGGTCATTTGTTTTTTTCTTTACATAGTTTCTGGACAGCTTTCTTACATTATGGTCTTATATTGTGTTGTTTATGTTTTCTTTGAGATCCCTGTGGTCTTTAAATCGTCTCCAGGCATCCAGTTTTAAAGTTGTGTTTTTCTTTTAAAGGGATCCTATTTTTTACCTTTGTTTTTTCTTCTTTTCTTTAAGTATTTAGAGAAGTTTGCTGTCTCTTACACTGTTTTCTCTGTTAATTATGGTGTTTTAGTTTTCTTTTTTCTCAGCTCTTTGGTAGTTTTCATTCCCCCCCCATTCCTTCTTCCTTGATGACAGGTTCCTTGGGAACTAGATTTTAATGCACTCCCAGCTGCTCCCTCCCATGTTGGGAACTTTCATTTTTCACTGGCTTGAGTTCTTAGGGAGAAGTTCAGCTGGGTGCTAATCCTCTTTTCCTCAGGCCTAGTGCAACCTCATTTTCAAGCTTCAGTATCCTGTCCTCTCTGTTATTTCTCCAGCTGACAGCTGCTGTCTACCCCCCTTCTTTTGTAACTGGCTTGACAGTGTTGAGGGATGCAACTTGTTGCCATTGAATGAGGGCAGGAAGAGGGCAGCTAGGTGACACAGTGGGCAAAGTGCCAGGTCTGAAGTCAGGAAGAAGCATCTTGCTGAGTTCAAATATGACTAACCTCAGACACTAACTGTATGATCCTGGGCAAGTCACTTGACTTCTTTGCCTCAGTTTCCTCATTTATAAAATGAGTCAGAGAAGGAAATGGTAAACTACTCCAGTATCTTTACCAAGTAAATCCCAGATGGGGTCACAAAGAGTCAGGCAAGACAGAAAAGGAATGAATAACAGCAAGGGCAGGGGCAAGAATTGCTGAAAGACTGTAGCAGCAAATGAGAAATTGCTGATGCATCCTAGAACACTTACTTGTAGTTGTAGGTCAGGTTGTGGGTTTGCCAGACTGTGAGGGGAAGGGAGAGTGCTGAGTGAGCAAATTTATAATGACTATTTCCCACTATTAATTCAGAAGACTTTCTTCTTAGACTTCTTAGCCTTTGGAGACAGTGGTAATAGCTTTACTTATAGTGCCCAATTCCTCATTTGGGGGATTTTTATGGATCAGAAAAAAAATCTAGTCTTCCTTGTTCGTTCCATCACTAGAATTTTATCTGTTCCTCATTTTTTAGGGTATGATTTTTAATATTCAAGAAACTTGTTTATTTGAGGCTATTTTTTATGTTGTGTTGTATGGTATGTATTTCCTACCTGTATGCACTATTTTGGGCTTCTCTGACTTCTGCACCATGACCCAGGAAGTTCATCATTTGGAAATCCTCATCTCTTGGGAGATGAATTAGCCTTTGGTATTCACACCTCTCTATTATCCTCTGCCCCTTTGGTTGAGTGGAGCCATGAACTCAAAAGTCTCTGTTTAAGGAGGGGGCTAAGGAGAGACATTCTCCATATTTCCCACCTGACTACATTACTTTGGGACTTAATAAAAATTATATTTTGTCATAATTTTCTTAATATTGAGCTGGCCCTTCCATTTATGGCATAAATTTAGCCTGGTTATATTATATGATCTTTGTAATTTTTTTTTTTTTGGCTTTTTGGAGGGCAGTTTGGGTTAAGTAGCTTGCCCAAGGTCACCCGGCTAGGTTTTTGTTTGTGTGTGTTAAGTGTCTGAGGCCAGATCCGAACTCAGGTCCTTCTGATTCCAGGGCCGGCGCTCTACTCACTGCGCCACCTAGTCGCCCCTAATATCTTTTCTTAAGATAGAGTTATTTAAGTATTTTATTATCTGTTCTGTTAATTCGAATAATTTATATTTTTAAAAAATATTCATTTAGATTGCCAGTTTTAGTGTTATGTGATAGGTAAAATAATTGCCCTAATGATTACCCTGTGACAATGTTTGAATATAATTTCTTGGAGGTGATCTCTGTGGGGACTCAGACTTACAAGTGTGAACGCAGCTTAGGTGATCAAGCCAAACACAGAGAAAAGTGGGGTGTCTCGTTTGCCTACATGTGGGTGTGAGGCCTCAGATGTGACATGGGAGTTTATGCTGTGTTATCTTGCTCATTTTTTATTTTGGACTTGATGTTGATGCTGTGCTCTGTGTTCTTACTGGCTGTAAGAGCGGTATCTGGTTTGAGGTTCTGTCCCTTTTTGTCCATTTGCTGTTTTCACAGGTCAGTTTGGGGACATGGAACTTTTCGGTGCTTCCAAAGAAATATGGTCTGGGAAGGGGCGGAGGGGGGCAGAGTTTGCCATGCTAGTCTGAACTCTACAAGTTAGTGACCTACATTTGGGTCCTCTGACTTGTTCATGGTTGAGTTTCAGTAGCCTATTGTAGGACTTAGTCAGTTAGCCCAATAGGAAGTTCCAGTGACTGGTCTGAGATTCTTGTCTTGGTTGTTCTGTTTTATTATGTGATGGACTAAAGGCTAAAAGGAAGTTACTACTGCTTTCCTTCTGGGCTCAAAAGTGACAGCTATATTTTAGAACTTGTTCCTTGCTTGGTGCTAAGCCAGGACCTTGCTTGCAAGTACTCATCTTTATCCTGGATCTGTGGAACTAGATAAAGGGTGCTAGCTACCAGATGGCACCCATTCCTGAACCTGATGCTAGTTCAGGGATCCCCTGGGAACTCTTTCTGCCTCTGTGCTTCCTGCCCTGGGCATTGGAATATTCCCCATCCCTGTTGCTGTTTGTTACCTCTGAGTAGCCTACCTTGGTCCTAGTATCTGCACTTTTTTTTGTCTCCTTATGCTGCCCTAGGCTAGAAAAATGACTCATTGTGACTTTTTTATGGCTTTTTTGATCACAGTTAAATCTCATGTGTTATCATGGAGGAAGTATTCAGAGTGAGTTATGTAAAAATGCTTCTTCCTCAATTCTGACTGCTCCATTAAATTGTAGGTAGTAAGTTCTGACAAAATGTTTTCCAGTTAATAACTACTGTTGGGAGATATTGGTCCAAACTTAATTTCTGCTCCAAAACTTTCTAGTTTTCATAGTAATTCTTATCAAATGTGGAGTTCTTTTTTTTTATTTTTAAAAATTTATTTATTTTTAGTTTTCAACATTAATTTTCATTTTAAAAAAAATTTTTGGTCTTTATTAATTTGTTTTTGTTTACAAGATTCAGTTCCACAATTCCTTGAGTTTCAAATTTTCTCTCCCTCCCTCTTCTCCCTGCTCCCCTCCCCCCATGGTGGCATACAATCAAGTATAGGATCTGCAAATACTTTCACATTAGACATTAGTCAGGTTATAAAGAAGGATGGTACCAGATGGCATGAACAATGGGAGAGAGGAAAAAAAACCAAATAAGAAAAAGAAAAAGAGCAGGTAGTTTGCTTCAATCTGGATTCAAACTCAGTTCTTTCTAGTTCTTTCTCTGGATGTAGACATCTCTCTCCATCAAGAGTCTTTTGGGGTTGACTTATAACCCTGCATTGCTGAGAAGAGTCCAGATTGGTTGTCACACATATGTTGTGTCTGTGATTGTATATAAATTTCTCCTGGCTCTACTCTTCTCACTCAGCATCAGTTTGTATAAGCCTCTCCAGGTAAATATGAAGTCCGTCTGCTCCTCATTTCTTATAACACAGTAGTATTCCATTACATGCACATACCACAACTTGTTCAGCCATTCCCCAATTGATGGGCACCCCCTTAATTTCCAATTCTTTGCAACCACAAAAAGAGCTGCTATAAATATTTTTGTACATATGGGTCTTCTCCCACTTCTATGATCTGTTTAGGATATAACCCTAGAAGTGGTATCGCTGGGTCAAAGGGTATGAAATTATTTATAGCCCTTTGGGCATAATTCCAGATTGCCCTCTAGAATGAGTTCTAGAATGATCAGTTCACAACTCCACCAGCAATGCATTAGTGTTTCAATTTGCCCACATCCTCTCCAGCATTTGTCATTTTCCTTTTTTGTCATCTTAGCCAATCTTACTGGAGAGATTGGTACCTCAGAGTTGTTTTGATTTGCATTTCTCTAATCAATAGTGATTTAGAGCATTTCTTCATGTGCTTATAGATATCTTTAATTTCTTTCTCTGAAAACTGCCTGTTCATATCCTTTGACCATTTATCAATTGGGGAATGACTTGTATTCTTATAGATTTGACCCAATTCTCTGTATATTTTAGAAATGAGTCCTTTATCAGAGACATAGGCTGTAAAAATTCTTTCCCAATTTCCCACTTCCCTCCTAATCTTGGTAACATTGGCTTTGTTTGTACAGAAGGCTTTCAGTTTAATGTAATCAAAATTATCCATTTTGCATTTTATAATGCTCTCTAATTTTCCCCTCCCCACAAATCTGACAGGTAAACTATTCCTTGCTTTCCCAGATTGCTTACAGTATCAGCCTTTATACCTAGATCATGCACCCCTTTAGACTTGATTTTGGTATATGATGTTAGATAATGGTCTTTTTGGCCCAGTTTCTACCATACTATATTCCAGTTTTCCCAGCAGTTTTTGTCAGGTAGTGAGTTCTTATCCTAAAAACAGGGGTCTTTTGGTTTATCAAACAGTAGATTACTATAGTCATTGACTGCTGAGTCTCATGTACCCAGTCTATTCCATTGATCCACTACTCTATTCCTCAGCCAATACCAAGTAGTTTTGATGACTGCTGCTGTATAATACAGTATAAATCTGATATATCTAGTCCACCTTCCCTAACATTTCTTTTCATTAATTTCCTTGATATTCTGAAGCTTTTGTTCTTCTAAATGAATTTTGTTACTATTTTTTCTAGCTCTATAAAGTAGTTTTTTGGTAAATTGATTGGTATGGCACTAAATATGTAATTTAGGTAATATTGTCATTTTTATTATATTAGCTCTACCCATCCATAAGCAGTTAATGTTTTTCCAGTTAGTTAGATTTGACTTTATTTGTGTGAGAAGTGTTTTGTACTTGTGTTCATATAGGTCTGGGTTTGTTTTGGCAAGTAGATCCCCAAATATTTTATAATGTCTACAGTAACTTTAAATGGGATTTCTCTTTCTATCTCTTGCTGTTGAGTTTCATTAGAGATGTACAGGAATGCTGAGGATTTATGTGGGTTTATTTTATATCCTGCAACTTTGCCAAATGTATTTATTGTCTCTAGTAGTTTTTTACTTGATTCTCTAGGATTCTCTAAATATATCATCATATCATCTGCGAAGAGTGATAGCTTGGTCTTGACTTTGCCTAATTGGATTCCTTTGATTTCTTTTTCTTCTCTAATTGCTACTGCTAACATTTCTAGAACCAGATTGAATAAGAGGGGTGATAGTGGGCACCCTTGTTTCACTCCTGATCTTATTGGAAAGGCTTCTAGCTTATCCCCATTACATATAATATTTGCTGATGGCTTTAAATAGATGCTACTTATTATTTTAAAGAAGGCTCCACTTATTCCTATACTTTCTAGTGTTTTTAATAGGCATGGATGTTGTCCTTTGTCAAAAGCCTCTTCTGCATCTGTTGAGATAATCGTGTGGATTGTCGATATGATCAATTATACTGATGGTTTTAAACCACCCTTGAATCCCTGGAATAAATCCTACCTGATCAAAGTGTATTATTCTTGTGATAAGTTGCTGTAGTCTTTTTGCTAATATTTTATTTAAAATTTTTGCATCTATATTCATGAGGGAAATTGGTCTATAATTTTTTCTCTGTTTTATCTCTTCCTGATTTAAGTATCAGTACCATATTTGTGTCATAAAAAGAATTTGGTAGGATTCCTTCTTCACTAATTTTCCCAAATAATTTGTAGAGTATTGGAATCAATTGTTCTTTAAATGTTTGATAGAATTCACTAGTAAGGGGGCGGCTAGGTGGCGCAGTGAGTGGAGTCAGAAGGACCTGAGTTCGGATGCGGCCCAGACACTTAACGCACACAAAAAAAACCTAGCCGTGTGACCTTGGGCAAATTACTTAACCCCAATTGCCCTCCAAAAAGCAAAAAAAAAAAAAAAAGAATTCACTAGTAAATCCATCTGGCTCTGGAGATTTTTTCCTAGGGAGCTTCACTGATGACTTGTTTGGTTTCTTTCTTTTTCTTTTTTTTTTAAGATGGGTTTTTTTTTTCCTTTTTGGAGGCAACTGAGGTTAAGTAACTTGCCCAAGGTCACACGGCTAGTTTTTGTGTTAAGTGTCTGAGGCCGGATTTGAACTCAGGTCCTGTACTCTATTCACTGCGCCACCTAGCCACCCCTAGATGGGGTTAAGTAATTTATTTCCTTTTCAGTTAATCTGTGCAACATATTTTTGTAAATATTCATCCATTTCGCTAAGATTGTCAGATTTATGTGCATACAATTTGGCAAAATAATTCCTAATTATTTTAATTTCCTCTTCATTGGAGGTAGAGTCACCCTTTTCATTTTTGATACTCATAATTTGGTTTTCTTTTTTTATCATATTGAATAAGGTTCTTTCTATCAATTTTATTGGTTTTTTTTTCATAAAACCAGGTTTTAGTTTTATTTATTAATTCAATAGGTTTCTTAATTTCAATTTTATTAATTTCTCCTTTGGTTTTTGGTATTTCTAATTTAGGGGTTTTTTTTTTTTGTTTGTTTGTTTTAGCAATTGGGGTTAAGTAACTTGCTCAAAGTTACAGGCGAGTCATTTATGTGTGGGTGCTCATTTTCTGAGGCTGGATCCGATCCTGGGTTGTCCCAACTTCGGGGCTGTATTCTTACTCACTGTGCCACCTAGCTGCCCCTCTCTAATTTAGTATTTAATTGGGAATTTTCTTTTTTTTTCCCCAAATGCTTTATTAACTTCTGTTTTACATCATTCATTTCCATCAGATTTTGAATTACAGTTTTTTCCCCATTTTTCCCCTACCCACCACCCCAGAATAGCAATCCCACAGGATATCCCCTCACCCCATCTGCTCTATCTCATATCTTCTCCCAAACCGCTTTCGACTTTTCCAATAGGGAAAGGTGAATCTCTGTGTCCCAATACCTGTATATCTTACTTCCCAATTATATGTAAAATAGTATTAATAATAGTATTTATGTATTTTTAAACATTTGATTTTAAAACTTTGAATTCCAGATTCATTCCCTTCCTTCCTTGTCACCCACCCTTACTGGGCAGAGTGCAGTGAGTAGAGAGTGTTGGCCCTGGAGTCAGAAGGACCTAAGTTCGGATCCAGCCTCAGACACTTAATGCACGCGCGCACACACACACACACACACACACACACACACACACACACACACACACACACAAACAAAAAACCTAGCCGTGTGACCTTGGGCAAGTTACTTAACCCCAATTGCCCCCCCCCAAAAACCCATTACCATAGTAGATATATTATAAAAGACTCCCTCCTATCCCACCTCCCACTTGGTCTATTCCCTACTTTGATCCTGTCCCTTTTCAAAAGTGGGTACTCACAACTTTCTTTCCCCCCCCTTGCCTCCCACCCTCCCTTCCATCAATCCCCTCTCTCATCCGCTTCCCCCCTATTCTCCTGTAGGATGAGATATCCCATTTAGTATGAGTGTCATTCTCTTTCTGATCCAAATTAAATGAGAATAAGGTTTTGCCTTTTTGCCTTCCTGTTCTTCCCCTCCCTTGCAACCATTTTCCCTTGCCTCTTCTACATGAGATAGTTTACCCCATGCTGTCTCTCCCCATCTCCTCTTGTTATATTCTTTTCTCACCTCTTAATTTCACCTTTTAAGTATCATCCCTCCCTATTAAATTCGACCTGTGTCCTCTATCTTTGTATACCTGTAAACGTGTGTATATATATATATACATATATATATATACACACACACACACACATTCACATATGTATTCATATGCCCATATACCCTTCTTCAACTATTTTCATATTATGAAAAGTTTCATCAGTTACAGTTATTGTTTTTCCATGTAGGAATGTAAATAGTTCAACTTTGATAAGTTCATAATGATTTCTATTCCCTGTTTACCTTCTCAAGCATCTCTTCCTGCTTGTATCTGAATGTCAGATTTTCTGTTCAACTCTAGTTTTTTCCTCAAGAATGCTTGAAAGTCCTCTATTCCACTGAATGACCATATTTTCCCCTGAAACATGATACTCAGTTTTATTGGGTAGGTGATTCTTAGTTTTAATCCCAGCTCCTTTGCCCTCTGGAATATCATATTCCAATTCCTCTGTGTAGAAGCTGCCAGATCCTGTGTTATCCTGATTGTGTTTCCACAGTATTCAAATTGTTTCTTCCTGGCAGCTTGTAAAATTTTTCTCCTTGATCTGGGAATTCTGGAACCTGGCTATAATATCCCTAGGAGTTTTCTTTTGGGGATCTTTTTCAGGAGGTGATTGGTAGATTCTTTCAACCTCTATTTTGCCCTCTGGTTCTAAAACATCAGGGCAATTTTCCTGGAGAATTTATTGAAGGATGATTTCTAGGTTGTTTTTTTGATCATGGCTTTCAGGTAGTCCAAGAATTTTAAAATTATCCCTCCTGGATCTATTTTCCAGGTCAGTGGTTTTTCCCATGAGATATTTCACATTGCCTTCTATTCTTTCATTTGTTTGGATCTGTTTAACAGCATATTGATTTCTCATAAAATCATTAGCTTCCATTTGCTCCAGTCTAATTCTGAAGGAGTGATTCTCCTCAGTGAGCTTTTGAGATTCTTTTTCTGTCTGGAAAATTTGGCTTTTTAAGGCATTCTTCTCCTCATTGCCTTTCTGAGCCTCTTTTGCCATTTGAGTTAGTCTATTTTTTAAGGTGTTATTTTCCTCAGTCAGGCTGTTAACTGTCATTTCATACTTTTCTTGCATTTCTCTTACCAATTTTCCCCCCACTTCTCTTATCTGCTTCTTAAGGTCCTGTATGGCCTGTAATCTGCTCGTATTTTCATTTGTGGCTTTTAGTGCAGGAGTTCTGACCTCCCAGTCCTCCTTCTGTTCCATGCTTCAATCCTCTTTGCCTCCCAAATAGGAGTCTAATGTTGAATTTTTCTGTTTATTTTGTTTCCTTTGCCTAGGCATGTTGACACTCAGTTATTTGACTTTGGGGCTTGTTGCCCCAGTAGGACTCTGCCACCAGCCAGGGGAGTTTCCATCCCAAAAGCTGGGGTTTTCTCAGCTGCTGGAGGTATTAGTTGGTTGCCCTCTCTGAAGCCTCCAGAAGCTCTGGCAAGCTGGTCACACACCCCAAGACCTCCATCCCAGACTGCAATCCAGATCCAAGAAGGCTAAAGCAAGAGCAATTACCTCCAGCCTGACTGGGGATCCTCTTACAATCTGCAGGCCAGGCGCTGAAGCTGCAACATAGTGGTCTGTGCTGTGGCTAATCAGAGGCTTCTCACCCCCAGGGAAAGAGGCTGATGTGCTCTCCCCAACAGTCCCAAAGTCTATAAGGCACTGAACTCTCACTTTGTCCTAGGCATCTATGTGTTGGTAATTCTGGAAATGCCACAGCTGCTGGTGTTCTGGAGGCCCTCCAGCATTTGCTGGTCTAGCGACCATGGGGCTAAAACCTCCTACTGGTGAGACTGGTGGGCCTGGGCTCAGCTCCCAGAGTGCTGTGCTGTGGCCGCTCCCTGCTGGGCTGCTGAGCTGTCCTCAGCGGGAGATTAGCTTCTCTGTGTCATTTTGTGGGGTCTGTAGCTCCAGAGGTTGTTCAGAGTCCCCTTTTACATAAATTTGAAGTAATGTGGGCTGGAGTATTCTACTCTGCCATCTTGACTCTGCCCTAATTGGGAATTTTCAATTTGTTCTTTTTCTAACTTTTTCAATTGCATGCCCAATACATTGACCTCCCTTTTCTGTAGTTTATTCTTGCATGCATTCAGAGATATAAAACTTCCCCATAGAACTGCCTTTGCTGCATCCCACAAATTTTGTTATATTGTCTCATTGTTGTCATTCTCTTGAATGAAGTTACTGACTGCATAATTTCTTGTTTGATCTACTAATTCTTTTAATTTCCAATTAGTTTTTAGTCTGTCTTTCTATGGCCATTTATTGCATATGATTTTTGTTGCATCATGATCTGAGAAAGATGTATTTAATATTTCCACCTTTCTGCACTGAATTGGGAGGTTTTTATGCCCTAGTATATGGTTGATTTTTGAGTATGTGTTCTTGTTGGTCAGGTGAGGTGGGGCCTGTAGGAACCCCTCCCACCCTTCTCTTCAGACTCCTTACTGCCTCAGTTACACCCTTTTTCCTTGACTCCTAAGCCTGAGGCTATTTGGGCTATTTAGGGATTTTACTCTGGGTGGGACATTTATCTCAGGGTTTTCTAGCTGAGGGAGGGGTAATCAGAGCAGCTAGAATTTACTTTGCCATCTTGGCCTCTGGAAAATCATGTAGGTGATTTTAAAATTTCCAGGCTGTGGGCTTTTAGCCCCAGGAGAAGCTGTTGTCTCTGCTGAGGGCCCTTTGCTTTCTCTTACTGAGCTCCAAGGGATCCTCCAGTCCTGTGGTGAGATGCTGGTGAGAGGGCTGGAAATTGCCCTTGGGGCGAGTGAGTCTGCTGGCTGGGGCTCCATCTCACTCCACTCTGCTCTCTAGTCCCCAGGGCTCCTGTAGCCCCTATGTGCTCCATGCTCTCCCTGCCCTGACCCACATGGGCACTTTCCTGGGCTGGATTCTGCCAAGCTCCATCTCCCAGTGGATTCTGTTATTCCAAAATCTGTTCAGATTCACTTTTTAAAGTTTAGCGATAGGATTCATAGAGGAACTTAGAAAAATTACTGCTTCTGTTCTGCCATCTTGGCTCCACCAGAGTTCTTTTCTATATTGTTTATATTTTGGGATTCATTGAACACTGAATTATTTAATTCAGTTATTTCTTACTCTTCTTTGTGTAGTTTGTTCTATTGGCCCCCCCCCCCTTTTTTAAACTGATACCAAGAAATTACTGCTTTATAATATAGTTTGAGTATTAAAAATGCCATTTACCTCTTATTCTTATATTTTTCATTATTTTCCTAATATTCAAAATCTTTTGTTCCTACAAATTAGTATTGTTAGGATTTTGTCTAGCTCTGTGAAGTATAATATACTCTTGTTTGTATAACACTAAATTTATAATTTTGCTTTCACTGAATAAAAAACCTTTCAGTTATTTAAGTTTTGTTCTTTTTTTTTTTTTTTTTTTGCTTTTTGGAGGGCAGTTGGGGTTAAGTAACTTGCCCAAGGTCACACGGCTAGGTTTTTGTTTGTGTGTGATAAGTGTCTGAGGCCGGATCCGAACTCAGGTCCTTCTGACTCCAGGGCCGGCGCTCTACTCACTGCGCCACCTAGCCACCCTGAGTTTTGTTCTTTTTAGGGAACATTTGTAGTTTTTTTTAATGAGAATTTGAATTCCCTTTTTTTTATTCCCTTCTGAATTTTTATTATTGATATATGCACACTTTCTTTGAAATGGCTTTTCCTTCTGCTGGTTGTCTGTTTTATGAGATATGATCTATCCTCTTTCTTCATAAGATTTTTACTAATGAGTGTGTATTCTAACAGTGTTGTCTTTGGTATCTATCGCTTTGTTTTACAAGTAAGTCCATTGTTTAGTGAGATGTTTTGTGAACACTTTTGGTCTCCTTTTTGGAGTTTGTGTTGTTTAAACTTCTGGATAGGATTATAGGTGGTGTCAGTATTATCAGTGTTATTTCTCTTCATTTTCCCCTTTTTGTTTATAGTTCTAGGATAAGTTGTTTCACTTGTATACCATATCCTTTTTTCTTATTTGTGTGTGTGTGTGTGTGTGTGTGTGTGTGTGTGTGTGTATTAATTACTTCAGACTTTGACACTTATGACTTGATAGTTAGGGATTATGATTTCCAGGCTCATCCTGATTCAGGCATCAGTAACATTAATATCAAGTCTTTTCATGTCTGTTAAATTATAAACTGCTTCATTCTTTATACTGTTTAATCCTTTTATGGAAGAAAGTGTTCATGATAATAGATGTATAATGCACCTATGTAATCAATCACAAGACCTTGGTCACTCTCCTCTATGAACTATATTTTCTCTTTTCCCCCCATCCTTGCTTTTTCTATCTTTGTTTTGAAGTTTCCAAGTAGCAGAATTTATACTGATTGAATTTGGTGGTTCTTATCAAGGTCTTCATAGAATTTCTCTTAGTAATATCATTAGAAACTAATTTTGGCATAAAAGCTGTGGTTACATTTAAGGTGCTGATTTTTATCCACAGTGCAACATGTGATGTCCAAATATCCTATGAATTAATGGTTCTTGTTGCCCCTGAGCATATGGTAGAGTCCAGTCCTTTGCCTTACCAAGGAGTTCTGATGAACTATGTTTTTGTTTAGCTGCAATACACAGGTCAGTTATTCTAGCAAATATCTTCACTTGCTGGATAAGTCTCTTGTATTAGAGCCCTTCTAGTCATATAAAGCAGCAGCTAGGTGGTATAGTGGATAGAGTGCTAAGCCTAGAGTCAAGAAGACTCATCTTTTTGAATTTATATCTGTCCTCAGACACTTACCTTTGGGACCTGTGGCAAGTCACTTAACCTCATTTGCCTCGGTTCCTCATCTCAGCTAGAGAAAGAAATAGCAAACCATTCCAGTATCTGCCAAGAAAACCTCAAATGGGGTCACAAAGATTTGAACATAACTAAAAATGACTGAACAACAACAAAAGTCATATTAAAGTTCGGTGGGGTTTTTTGGGGGGTGGGGCAATTGGGGTTAAGTGACTTGCCCAAGGTTACACAGCTAGTAAATGTTGCATGTTTGAGGCTGGATTTGAGCTCAGGTCCTCCTGACTCCAAGGCTGGTGCTCTATATACTGTGCCACCTAGCCGCCCCCTGTCATCTTAAAGTTTATTGGTGGTCTAAAAACTTCATATTTTTTAAAAAACCCTTTGTTACCATTATAGTAGAAGTGGGAAAGGGCCTTAATAAATACTAAAAACCATTTACAATTTTCTTTTCTTGGGGTTGGTTGCCTTAACCGGAAAACTTCATCACCAGGGTTAGACTACTGTGATGTACCTCTTTGCAGTTACCTATCATGGCCTGGTCCTTGGGATATAGACTTGATGTGTTTCTTAGTCAGTTACAGACTTATTCTTAACTTCATACCTGAAAACTTTCCACCATTGTTGAACCTACTGAAAATTACAGTCCAACTGACAACCAGCCTTTGAGACCTCAGGGTTATCCTCACAGCATGATGAAGGAGGCATCAGAATAGGACTTTGTGGAAGAATGACAGGTTGACATATAGTTCCACTTGTCCGCTTGCTAGTATCAAGAAGAAATGGGAAAGCATCTGGCATGTTGTATGTACTCCTTGTGACAACTTTATGCTAAGATGAACTTATAGAATAAGACTAGACAAGAATAGCAAAGAATGGTGTGGTTTGGTTGTGCCCTGTATTGTTAAAGGGAACATCCAAATTGATAAGATCACAGACCTGAAGAGGAAAAGGGTGATAAGGATAGGGAAGGGTAGTAGGTTCTGCCAGGGACCCTGATCACTATCAGTGACCAGAAACCTTGCAATTCAGTCTGGAAGGAATTCACCAGGCTCAAGCAAACTTGGAGTCGAGATTGTAAAGTTTATTGCTGCGCTGCACAGCACAGCGGGCGAGGATTCTTAGGGAACCTGCAAACTTACAGAGATCACAGACATAGTTTTAAGGAGTCAAGACAGTAAATCAGGTGTCAATTATGCTAGCTAGGGATCAGGGAGGAGTTAAGGAGTGGTCATTGCTTAAAGGACCATGCACTTTTAATATCAACTGTGCAGGCGTATTGCCCATGATTCACTGGGTAATAGCCCAAGGGGGGGCTACCTGGAGGTGTGGTTTTAGGCCTGACACGCCACTAAAGTCAGTCTGTGGTCACGGCCACTAAGGAGTGCCCAGTCTGCCACCCATCAGTGTCAAGCTTGAAAAGATAGATGTTGGGAACCAAGGCCATCAGAGACGCAGTGTGGGTATAATTGGCTAAGGAGTTACCCTATAGGTAGGGTACTGAAGGATTCATGGTGCAGCTGGCCACTCTAACTAAGGGAGAAAACGTTCGCCTAAGCTAAAAATGTTTATAGATAGTTTTGTAAAGGATTCATAAGTAGCTTATTGTTTCAAGGAGAGATAAACAGGTCATGAGTTGTTGCTGGGCAGAGCGCTGGCATGGGGAAGGGGCAGAGTTAATGCTTTGAGACTGGCGGGGGGAGTGTGATTTTACAGACATAGATCCCCAAGCACCCCATTTACAGACTGATGTTACAGATTGATACTACAAAAATACATACACCCCAAGGACCCCATCAGATCCATTTTGTCACCCCATTGAAGTAGGTTTTTTTGTGGTAACTGTTAGGTGTGTTTGAGGGCTTAGGGAGTAAAGGAATTGGTTTGAACAGTTGTTGTAGATAGGATGTTCCCTGTTTCCTTGACTTTTATTGCTCTCTCTGGCTCTCCTTTTTGTCTGACAGATTTTTAAGTTCTTTTGCTGGGTCATCTTCTATTTCCTTTATATAGATATCCCTCAAGTGCTTATTTGTCTACTTTGTTGCCAGCTAACTTCACTACCACTTACCTATTGCTGAGCAAATGTCAGTGAAGGACAAGGAAGCCCAAGGACCAGGAAAGAACTGTGCCCTGGAATATTAACTTTGCTTCTAGTCTTCCTTAGGCAAAACAACCCTTGAGGAAAAGGAACCCTGACAGTTTCACCACCACTGCCACTGCCTTCTGACCTACAGCCGCCTTCAGGGCAGACAAGCCAACCCAGGTGATACAGCTGGTCAAACCACTTCTACCACCATTTCTCTTTAGATTCTAGTGAAGACAGAGTAGGACCCCAGTCCAGAAGTCTGGAAGTAGCAACATCATATAGACTGCCAACCCAGGAACTGACTTGGTTTTAATAATGGAAATGATATTAAAGAAGATTTATTACCATTTATTTTTCCACTACACTTTTAAGTGATTCTGGGGTTCCACGTATTTGACTTTCAGCTGAAACCTCTTATATGTCTTGTTTCTCATGGATTTTTTTTTCAAATGCTTTATTAAGTTTTGGTTTACTTCATTTATTTCCGCCAGTTTTTGTGTTACAAATTTTCTCGCTGTTTTTCCCCTACCCACCTCCCCAAAATAGCAGTCCCCCAGGATATCCCCTCCTCTTATTTCCCAATTACATGTAAAATAGTATTAATCATAGTATATATATATATGTTTTTAAACATTTGGTTTTAAAACTTTGAATTCCAGATTCATTCCCTTCCTCCCTCATCACCCACCCTTACTGGGAAGATAAGCAATTCAATATAGGCTGTACAAGTGTAGCCAATGCAAAACATTACCATAATAGATATATTGACAGTGTGAGATTTTTGAAAGCAGTGACATTCTTCTTTCTCTTTGTGTCTCTAACATCTAGTACTCTGCTTCATATACAGGAAATGCTTATTAGTAAATTCTTTTTCATTTATTCATTATGTCATAGGAAGCAAATTAAAGTAGAAAGATTGCAAAGCATCAGTGAATTATTGTATTTCTAATATATGTATGCCCATCTCTCTCTATAGCTATTACATATTATGTATTTTTTTTTAAAGCAATTGGGGTTAAGTAACTTGCTCAAGGTTACACGGCCAGTCATTATTTGTGTGTGGGTGCTCATTTTCTGAGGCCAGTTTCAATCCCGGGTCATCCCAACTCCGAGGCCGGCGCTCTTACTCACTGCGCCACCTAGCTGCCCCTACTATGTATTTCATATATAGGTATATATATCTCAGCAGATAATGTATGTGTATATGCATGTATGTACACACACATTTCTAAGAACACACATGGGTTCTTAGACATCTCAAATGTTACCAAGTTCTGTTGATTTGCATCATTAACATTACTTTAGTTCAAATTTATGTAGTGCTTTAGATATTACAAAATACTTCCTTTATATACAAAGAAACAGGCATAGGGAGATTAATTGACCTATGTGGAGAGAGAATGGCATGTAAGTCAATCTTTTAAGTATTTATCAAGCCTACTAAGTGCTAGCACTGAGTTAGGTACTAGAGATACAAATACAAAGAATGAAACTATCTATATTTGCAATGAGCTTACATATAAAGTACATATAAAAATATTCAGAATAAATATGAAGTTAACAAATATTAAGTTAACAAATACACTTATACACAAAAAGTAGTTAGATACAAGGTACTTTGTGAAGGAGAGTATTAACAGTTGCTGAGGATCAGGAAAGAGCTCATGCAATACATGATGCCCAAAGACAAGAAGCACTCTATAAAGTAGAGCTAAAGAGGAAGTGTATTCCAGGCGTGGGGTATAGGAAGTTCAAGAATGAGGAGATGGAGGAGAGGAGTGTTGTAGCTGAGGAGTGGGGTGGAGGCCAGTTTGTATGACCAAGTACAAGAGGGAGAGGTTGGAAAGATCGCGTTGGGGTCAGGTTGTAGAGGACTTGTAAAAGCTAAAGAGAAGACTTGTGCTTACGTATACAGTACTTGAAAATGTTTGACCAAAGCAGATGTATGTATAGCTTGAGGGTCATAGACTTGTTCCTGGAAGGAAGTCTAACCCCATCATTTTACAGTTAATGAAACTTAGACTTAGTGATTTGCCCAGGATCACACAGGGCAGAACCAGGATTCAAATCCAACTCTTAATGATTTTGGATTCAGCACCCTTATGGTTGCATCATTCTACCTGTAATATTTTCAGTTGAGTCCCTGAAAATATGATTTTAGATCTGTGGTAAGATGAATGTCTGTTCAACTTAGTTGAGGAATAAAGGTGTTAACATTTATTTGTGTATTTTGGTTAACTGAAAATTTGACATACAATACAGGAACTATTGATTTTGAAAGAATGAGAATACATTAAAATTGTCATTAAACTCTACTAAACAATTTAATTTTTGATTCAGGAGACACTTTAGGATCTTGTCACATCTAAAGGATTTATTATGTTCATTATATAATACTGTAAGTTGTAAAGGGACAGGAGATTGGGTAGAATGAGTTCTGAATTTTCATTATCTAACTTGGGCCATTTAAAAATATTTCTATTTTTAGCTTTCATAAAAGTAAAATTTATACACTGCAGTTTTTAAGGATTTTCTGGTTACTTGAATTCTGCTTAAATAAATGTTTACTATATAGGAATACCTGTGTGACTCATATGATGCCTTAAGTAAAACTTCTGTTGCTTGGTGTTTAAGAAACTGATGTCCACAAGTCTTCAGTTGAGTACAATGAATTTAATACTAAACTAAATAATAATAATATAATATAATAATAAAAAATAAATACTAAACTAAAATTTCATTTTAGTTTTTTCCTTCAGCCTTGCTAACATTCATAGCTGAAAAATTAGCAACTTATGTTAAACCTGTTTTTTATTATCTGTTTAATTAAGACTATTTGTCAGAATAGGTCTGTGGGCTTCAGGTTTGTGTGAGAATGATAATAGTGTAGTGAAGGAGCTTGTTTTTTATCTTGGAGGCAGTAAAAAAACCATTAGAATTTCTTGGATCATGAGAGTGACATGAAAAAACTTGGACTTAAGAAGTTGTATGGAAGATAGATGGGAGAAGGGAGAGACTGGTAGCAGAGAGATCTGTTAGCAGATTATTAAATCTAGATGAGACAATGATAAGGGCTTGAAGTAGAGTGGTGACCTGTGAGTGGAGGAACAGATGGAAGATTTTATGAGAATAAAATCTTCAAAACTTGACAACTGACATGATTGGCAATATGGGTGTGTAAGGAAAGAGTTGAGCATGACTGTGTAGCAGCAAGCACCCCAGCATCCCCAGGGTGGCTGCCAACACAGGTTCTTAGATCTGCTTTTCAAAAGGAAAGCAACTCAAAAGTGGGTTAACAAGCTTACTTTAATAGAACAAACATATATTACTTAGTTCAGGGGAAAAAGGTCAACACCCTGAACTTCACAGTATACAGACAGATCAAGCAGACAGGCTTCCAAACTGTCCAACCATTATCAATACCAAATCACAGTTACCAGAGGGGGAAGCATCAACATCTGGGTTTTCAAAGCCAGAGGGCTCTCAACAGCTGCCCAGAGTCTCATCTGGTCAAATCATAAAACACTTCTCAAAGTGAGCCCCAAAGCAAAGCCTCCCATCAGGGTTTATATAGCCTTTTCCTGGCTCAGAGAATGTAACCACCCTCTTGACCCACTGCCCAATCACACAGCACCAAGGTGTGGTCATTCCTGAAAACCAAGCCTCCTACCACAGGCTCCATGTGACCACATTCAGCCTATTAGGGGGCAGAGTATATTTTCAAATCAAGGAAGGTTCTCAGAGTCAATCAAAGGGCCTAGGGGCAGGGAAGATCTTCAAATCTGCATTTCCATTAGAGACTGGTTGTGGACCTGACTGACAAGAGCAGGCCTGTACAACCTGTGGCCCACCAAAAGATTTGGGGCGGCCTGCAAAACATCCTTTGGTGTGTGGAAAGTGGCCTGTGAGCCATTAGCAGCCCACAGGCTGCAGATTGTGCAGGTCTCGATTAGAATACTGATATCCTGAAAAGAAATAAGGGAGTTTGGAAGATAGAGGAATTGAGTTTGAGATACCAGTGAGCCATTTAGTTGGTAGAGTTAAGTAGGTAGTTGCTACTGGGGGATTGGAGCACGGAGATTAATTCTGGATTATATAGATTTTTGGGGTCATTTGCCTAGAAGTGAAAATTTTATTTATGAAATCTCTGAGACATGGTATAGAGAAGAGGACCAGGGGTGGAGCCTTGGAGGGATACTTCATGTCTTAAGAGACCAAGTGAATTTCAGGACATTTGAAAGGAACTAGGGTCAGAGGAAATGTGTTTATAGTTTTAATTAACTTTTAAGGTATACCATTCAGTCAAAATTTCTCTAAGTTACTCCATAGCTTCATTTGATTTGAACACTGAAAAAGAGAACATGTGCATATGGGAAGAGCACTGGATTTAAAAGATTTAAAAGACCTGGCAATTTATATGAATGTGGGCAGATTACACGTTTTCTAAGTCTTTCTAAGTCTGTTTCCTTTTCTGTAAGATGAGGATGCTACTACTTTACATTATCTACTTCCCAAAATTGTTATGAAGAAATCAATTTGTAAGCTATAAAGTTCCATAATGACATAGGATAGTAACTTTTCATATTTATTTATTTTATTTTTTCTTTTTGGAGGTTTTTTTTGAGGGGGGGTTAAGTGACTTGCCCAAGGTCACATGGCTAGTTTTTGTTAAGTGGCTGAGGCTGGATTTGAACTCAGGTCCTTCTGACTCCAGGACTGGTACTCTATTCACTGCGCCACCTAGCTGCCCCTACTTTTCATATTTCTTGAAGAAAATTCTCCCACGTGGGGTTTTCATGGTATTTTAAGCTGTGGGAGAGGGATAGTGAAGGAGGAATTCTTTTGAAACATCCTACTTAATAATTACATATTTAACTTTCTTGAATCAAAATTTAGTTATTTTTGTTTTATACTATCTGCTTGTGAGCAATAAGGAAACATCAGTAAGAGTGGTGATGAATATTACCAAATTAACATTAATTATTTTCTTTTCTTATGCAGAATCTCCAGTATGAGGCGAGGTGGATGGAGGAAACGAACTGAAAATGACGGCTGGGGAAAATGGGTGTGTTTCAGTACAATTTATTCTTAAAACTTCTTTACTTTGTTCCTGAGTTTCTAAGACTTTTGCTCTTAACCAAGGATAATTTTTGGAAAGATCTAAAGAAAAAGATTTGGTTACCTTTTGAAATGCTGCTAAGCTTTGTCAGGAAAGACTTGGGAAATGATGGAGTCATAAATTCTTGGAAAGCCATTCTGAATATAGGCCATAATGAACTAGATTTTCTCCAGTAAATAAGTTCATCACAAATTATACCGTGAGCTCTCTAGGGGATGAATGAGGAGGAAGGTTAGAGTGTTTGGTATAATTTGGCCTAGAGCCAGTAGAACCTTTGCATCTTCTTTACTTTTTTCCTCAGGTCCTTCCTGAGCCCTTCATAACTCTACTCAGGCAGAATTCTAAAATTATCCTTCCTCTTCCATTAAAATAATCTCATAGTTATGTAATTTCAAATCACTTTGATTAAACTCATTCACATTTCCCCATTGCTTTCCTAAAGGTTTTTGCATTTTAAAAGAGGACAGTTCCTAACTTGAATGAATCTAATTAGTGAATTTGGGGTTGTATGGATGGACTTTACATAATTTGGTCAGGTTTTTTTTTTCTTCTAGGAAAGGTAGACTATTTTTTTTTTTTTTAGTGAGAAGAGGGAGGAGAATTGTAAGATATGTATCTGTGGTTTTATTAGTATAGGGAGCTCCTATTGTAGAAATTCTATTCGTTGTTGCAAATCTACACTTGATTATAACTTTTAGTTACCTGGGGATACTGACAAATTTAAGTGACCTGTTTGTCATTGGATGGCCAGCATATCTTGATACAAGACTTGAACCCAGGTCTTCCTTATACCAAAGCCAGTATTCTATACATTACATTTATAGCTCTCTCTTTTAATGATGTAAGTAGCAATTTTGGTGCTTCATATGATAAGAGTATATTTTATAATTTAAAATTTTTTGTGTGTTCATTGAAAAGTTAGCTTTCTTTATGTATAACTTCATTTTTTTATGTAATCCATTAAAATATATATTGAGTAAAATTTTCCATTTTTTCCAGAAGTGTAGTAGCAGCAACTTTGATAATTTTTCTTTTACTGGAAGAATAGAATTTCTTTTGGAAGACCCTTGACTATAAATGTCAAGATTATTACAATTAACAAAAATCTCTTCTTCCTCCTTCCCCCCTTGGAAAAAAAAGGAAAAACAAAATGCACATCACATATCTCAAGAATCTTTTTCACATGGATCAGCTTTTATTTTATTCTATTAAGAAACTATTGGGAAATACAAAGAACTCACTGGAGTTTGTAAACAATGCCAAAAATCCCCAGTGGGCTCACAGTAGTATATAAAAAATTAATATAATTTCAAGATTACTTTTAAAGAATAAAAGCTCAAGTCTCAATGCCTAGTGTGGCTAAAGCATTTGTTATATGTTGTCAGCTAGCATGATAATTTTATAATTTATATTTTGTAGTCAGGAAAAGACAAAAGTATGTTATAATAGAAAGCGGTTAAGACTAGTCTTAAGCACTTAACACAGTGATTAGCACAGTACCTTGCACATATTAGGTATTGTTTGTAATTTGATAAGGTGTTTATGGACAGAGTCCGGAAATACTAGAATTGAGAAGCACTCTTTCAAAGCTTGAAAGAGAGTGCTTCTTTTATATTAGTAAATTAGTAAATTACTAATTGCAATTAGTAAACTTAGGAAATTATAGGTGATAGTCTAAAAATAGGTTCAGAAAAGGTTTAGGTAAATTCATGAATGTTTTCTCAGTAACTGGTTATTGAAGGAAGCAAGGGATCTTTAATTCATCCCATATGGGATCTATTTAGTTGCACAGTCATGCCATCCCACAAAATGTACCTTATTTATTTATAATGTGAGACACAATACTGGTTGGATTAGATCATGAGTCTAAACAGTATGACCTTTATTTCTTATGGTATTGATATTGTGTTTACTATCATACTGATATGAAATGAGGAGCATTCTCTTGGGGACATTCTAAATGGGCAGCTAGGTGGCTCAGTAGGTAGAGTGCTGGGTCTGGGCTTACTACAAATTTGTTCAAACAAGTACAAATTTAGACTCAGAAACTTAACAGTGGATGACCCTGGGCAAGTCACTTAACCCTGTTTGCCTCAGTTTCCTCATCTCTAAGATGAGCTGGAGAGGGAAATTGCAAGGAAACCTCAAATAGGATCATGAAGAGTCAGGCATGACAGAAATGACTGGGAAAAAAATGAAATGAATTTATTATGGTCCCATAACTTGCCTCAAAAGAGGCACCTCTTATCTGAAATTCCCGCCTTTACTTCTATTCTGAGGTGATAGGGTCATTAATTTAAAGTTCTGAACATAAAGGGAGCTAGTTGTGTTTGGAGTTTCCAGCATCTGGGAATCAAGAGAATTAGATTTTTCTACCCATTGTTGCTAGTTTTGTTCTTTAGGGTAAAAAAAAAAAAGAATCTGATATCCTTTCTAAAACTGAAGACACCTATCATCTTATTTTTCCTACCCCTACCCTCCACTTTCCCTACTGTATTGACTTCTCTCCAGAATAATAATATGAAGTTTTATCAAAAGCTTTGCTAAAGTGTTAGATAAACTGTGTCTTTAGCATTTCATAGATTTATCATTAATTTAGTAACCTTATGAGAAAAGCAAAATAAGACTGGTCTCTTAATAAAGTCATGCTGGCTCTTTGTTATCACTGCTTTTTTTCTAGGTGTTTATTAACGATCCCTTTAATAATGTGTTTTAAATTTTGGTTACAGGCTTATGGTTTTCAAATTATTATTTTAAAAACTACAGGATTTGCCCTTCCCTATTTTTCTTGTTTTCCATGATCTGTTAGGCCCTGAGGTCACACAAGGGATAGAGGGTTGGACTTGAAGTCAGGAATATAAATTCAGTCAATCAGTAGATATTTATTTAGTGCCTGTCATGTGCAAGGCAATTTGCTAAGGGTTGTGGGGTGTAAAAAAAAAGGCAAGAAACAGTCCCTGCCCTTAAGGAGCTTACAGTCTAATAAAGGAGACTACAAAGAAACAAATATATAAAAATGAAGTTATTTTCAGGATTAATAGAAAATAATTAAAAGAGGGAAGTCACTGGAATTAAGAGGGATTGGGAAAGACTTACTGAAGGCAGTTAGGATTTCAGTTGGGACTTAAAGGAAACCAGGGAAGTCAAAAGTCAAAGGAGGGAGAACATTTCAGGTATGGGAACCAGTCAGAGAAAGTTGAAATCCTGACTTAGATACTTACTAGCTGTGTGACCCTGGACAGGTCATTTTACCTTTTTCATCCTTAGTTTCCTCATCTATAAAATGGAAATAATTATATCCCCTCTTTCATAGGGTTGCTGTGAGGATCAAATGAGATGTGACATGTTGTAAACCTTTGCAGCTACATGAACACTAGCTGTTATTATTAAGCTATCATTTTAAAAGATAGTAACAGTAGCTCAGTGACTACATCTGCCAGTTATATAGTCACTAATGTTTTGGACCAAGCAGCTTGAATTCATCAACATGCCCTCTTATTTATCTCCTTAGTTATTTTGGTTATCCACTTTCCATTGACCCTATTTGTTCACTCCTTTTTATTCTAAAATTGTCCCCTTTTTCTTAATGAGAATTATTTCTCTTAGTGATCTTTGAGTTTTCAGAATTTCATTCTTGAAAGCTTCCTTTCAGCCCTGTGCTGAATTCCCCTTTAGAATTTAGTCAATAAGAATCTGCTTATCCTTTTTCTGAACCCTTTGAAATCTGTTCATCCAAAGTTTAGGGTACATGTTATATTGTTCTCAGTTTTCCTTGAGAAAATTTTCCCTGAGGTAAACCTTTTTCACAAATTCTAAGATGAAGTAGTCATTCTTCTACCAAGGTTCCCTATCATTTCCACAGAAGAAATACATTTTTCTGGGGTACTGATAATTAGTTTGAGAATAGCAATTCTGCCCTTGGTTCTCCCACCTTTTTAAGACAAATTGTCATTAAGGAAAGTCAAGAAATTATTTCCTCTGCTCTTAGCAGAGCACTCTAGCAGATGTCTCCATAGTTTGTCACATCTGAACTCATCACCTATCACCATATTCTAGATAGGTGATAAGTATTTAGTACAGGTGAGAAATCTGTTTCTGCTCACAATGAAACTTTCACAAGTACTTTCTAGATGGTTTCTCCCTTCACTTCTTGAATTTCCTCACCAGACTGTATTCTCATTATGCCTCAGAAATCTTTGACTTTTTTTTCTAGGCTCAGCTTAGGTTATAACGTCTCCTTGAATCCTTTCTTTATCCTTCTTAGTGCTCGCACCTTCAGTTTATCTTGTATTATTTGTATATAAGAAATGTGCATTCTTACTCCTTAGAATATAAATTCCTTGAAGGCAGGACCTGGCCTCTCCTTTTCTTTAATCTTTGTATTTCCAGTATTTTCTCTAGTACCTCACATGGAGTAATCAAAATGTAACAATGTTTTTGTTAAGTGGAAAAATAGACCTTTATATTTCCAAAGAGTTTATGGTCTGTTACTGAATCTTGGAATAATACTGTATTTTATTAACATATACATACATATGCAAATATATAGATGCAGAGACATGCATATATGAAATGTTTATAGCATACACATATTTTTATAAACTGAGATGGATTTTTAATATTTATTTGTAGTGCCAATGTGGTATTTACAGCAGCTACTATCATGGTAAAGATTATGACTATAAAAATTTCCACATGGCACTTGATTGCAAAATATAACAAACTGTCTAAATAAAGGACAGAAGGAAAGCATTTATCTAGACACCAGAAAACCAAATCCCCAAACCAGTAAGCTGATGCCATCATAGTAGTAAAGAAGCTAATAAACCATAACAACAAAGAGAGCCACAGCATTCTTTAGCCTTTCCACAAACCTCTCTCTTCCCTTGCCTGAGTGTCCTCTCTCTCCCACAGTCTCTCTAGCTGACTCCCAGCTTCCCATGGGCTCTGCTCTACCCTTTAGCAAACTCCTCCCATCACAGGCTTGGTGTGATTACATTCAGCCTATTAGGGGGCAGGGTTTCCTTTCAAAGCAGGCAAGGTCTTCAAATTCTCCTAGGCCTGTTAAGGGGACTTCAGATTCCCATTACATTATTTTATTCCTTACTCCAAACAAGAATATAATTTTTTCTTTTCCAAAGTACTCTCTCAAAAATATCATTGTAATACATTTTATGAAATTTGTAAATGTATTGAAAAGTGAAATAAAAATAATTTTTGAAAAACAGATCTTTTTAGTGTATTAGGAAAATTTATTTTATCAGGCTTTCCAGTGGTAGATCCATTTTTAAGGAAAAGTTACATCGAGGCCTTTTGTTTTTATATGTGATTTTTTTGTGTTCCTTTTTGAAACTGATTGGACTGCTCTTAATGTGCTTGGATCACTAGCAAAAAAAAAGTTTTTTCTTTTTACATAATTTTATTTTTTAAAAAAGAGGCAAGAAAAGAAAATCCAGCATATTTGTAACTACTGAAATTTCTTTCCAATTCTAGGGTGGGTACATGGCTGCAAAAGTCCAGAAATTGGAGGAGCAGTTCCGAACAGATGCTGCTTTGCAGAAGGATGGAACGCCGTCTACAATTTTTAGTGGAGTTGCTATCTATGTCAATGGCTACACAGGTTGTGTATTTTTTTAATAGCCTAACTGTATTAATGTAGCTGGAGTACATTGGATAAATTAGAAGATTTAATATAGACTTTCATCTTCAGCTATTTTTAATTTAATGAGAAATGCCCAATTTCAGATTTTTTTTTTTTGCATTAGTTTAGGACCAAATTCTTTATCAAACTGGATATTCTCTGGTTTTAGTTGAAAAAAATATGTTGCTTGAGAATTAATTATTTTTTCCTGTGGCAAAAGTTGATTAAAATTAAGGTTTGTAATGAAGCAGCTGTTATTTCAGTTACTTACTTACTGGTTTTTAATTTAGTACAGGAATGTTAACTTGAAAATAATCACTTATATTGTTCATTCTGATAGATCTTTCATTTTAATGAGAAATTTCATCTATTTTATTTGAAATTAATTTCTCTTTTCAGTTGCAGAAAAGGATTATATATCTAATTCTAATCCTTTCACACTAGTTTTTGTGTAGGTTTGTGACTTTGGGTCCATTTCCTCAGTTTTTAGACTGGAGACATGATTACCAGTTTTTAACTTTCTAGTTTTACATAAAATGAGGAACACTATAGACCAAGGGGTTTGTATTAGATGATATATTAAAATCTTTTTCAGCTGTAAAACTTTCATGTTCCTGTGGAATTTTATGTATGTAATTATGATGAACTTTCTGGGACATCTATATTTAGTAGTAACAGATTTCTATGATTGTTAGAAGTCATGTTCTTTTTCTGGAAGTAACTAGACTTGGAAGTCTGGGTGGCTAGCATATGTAAAATGAATGAACAAGTGAAAATAAATGTTTTGAACTTAATTAAAAGAAGGCCAAATTTTGATTATATAAAATTAAAAAGTTATGGCACAAACAAAACCCATGCAACCAAAATTACAAGGAAAACAGAAAACTGGGGGTGTGTGGATTTTGCAATAAGTATCTCTGATAAAGGCCTCATTCTCAAAAATCAGAGTAATGCACATTAAAACACATCTGAGGTACCACCTCACACCTGTCAGAGTGGCTAATATGACAAAAATGGGAAATGATGGATGTTGGAGGGAATGTGGGAAGACTGGCACATTAATCTACTGTTGATGGAGTTACAAACTGATTCAATCATTCTGGAGAGCAGTATGGAACTGTGCCCAAAGGGCCAGCAATACCACCGCTAGTTTTCTATCCCAAGACATCCAATAAAAGGGAAAAGGAATCATTTGTACAAAAAATATTTGTAGCAGCTCTTTTTGAGGTGCCTAGCAATTGGAAGTCAAAGGAATACCAATCAGTTGCGGAGTGGCTAAATAAACTGTCATATATGATTGTAATGGAGTATTATTGTGCTGTAAGAAATGATAAGCAGGGTGACTTAGGAAAAACCTGGAAAGACTTACACGAACTGATGCATAGTGAAGTGAACAGAACCTGAGAACATCGTACACAATAAAAACAATATGGTTTGATGAAGAACTGTGAATGACTTGGCTTTTTGTAGCAGTACGGTGATCTAAGACAAGCCCAGAGAACTAATGATGATGCATACTGTCTGCCTCCAGAGAAAGCACAGATGTTCATTGAATGTAGACTGAAGCATGCTATTTTTCACTTTCTTTCATTTTTTCTTGTATTTGTCTTCTTGTATAAAATGACTAATATGGAAATGTTAAGTAAAAATGTTAAAAAATTGAAAGAAAAAAGAAAAGCCAGAACCATTAGGCAGATGCAGTTACCATTTTTTAATGGAAATTAGGGCACATGGAGACTGGGTTTCCTTATCTTACCCAAGCTGGAAGTGCAGAGGCCACTCATGGGCCAGATTCTGCTATGACTTGACACTAAGCCTTTCACCTATCCTATTTCTAAACTGGGCCAATTTACCCCCCCCTTAGACAGCATGGCACTTTCTTCTATCCCATTCCAGGGACTTACTGTATTGGTGCTAGATTTAGTGGAATCACCCAATCAGGTTTTTATCCCCGTGGCATTGCATCAGCATCTTTTAATTTTTTGCTTATTTGTTCATTAACAACACAACATGGAAACCTTCCTTTGGAAACAAATGCTGAAGCAGGTTGGAGCTGTTCTCTCAGTTGAGATAAGTCATACTAGACAGGTTCTGATTGTAATAGTTGTCACTGTTGCTTATAGCAGAGTGGTCTGGCAAGCTCTGCTTAGAGTATTCTGTGCTAAAGACAATACATGCATCTTTCTACCTCTGCATTCTCCAGAGAAGGAATTGTCTATTGTGTGCAAGGATTTTTCCTTGCAGCCAGGACTGCTTATTAACTAAGTGGATCTTTTGTCAGGATGGTAGAACTTTATAGGAAAAGGCTTCAGTAACTTGTTGTAGTGCATTCTCATCCGGTCAGCCTTTCTTCTGCTGACTCTCATCTGTGACCTTTTCTTCAGATGACAGAATAGTGCTGAAGGCCATTGCAGTATGTCTTCTCTCTCCTCGAAATAGAGACATGAGAGGTCCTTTTTGATTTTTTTTTCTTTTTCTTTTTCTTTTTTTTTGGAGGGCAGTTGGGGTTAAGTAACTTGCCCAAGGTCACATGGCTAGGTTTTTGTTTGTTTGTACGTTAATCCGAACTCAGGTCCTTCTGACTCCAGGGCCGACGCTCTACTCACTGCACCACCTAGCGCCCCTTTGATTTTATTCTTAAATGAAAGTCTTCCAGGTCTCTTTTCTTGGACGGGAAGAATCTTGTGCTCCTATTCACCTCAGGCCCACTCTCTTTGTACTTGAGTATCTGTTCTTCTGTTACCATGGGAAGGCAGGGGGCTTGGTCCTAATCTTGGACCTTGAACCTGGAGGATAAAACAGAATTAATAAGGAATTGCTATCTAGAATTAGGAAGGAGATAGTAAGAAAGTGCTAAGGTGCCCTCAGTGAGTTTGGATCATCTTGTCTAACTGACCTCAAACTCAGTAGGTCTAAAAGAACTTATGAGACCTTTCTCTCTCTCTCCCTCTTTTGATATTCATATTTTTTTCCATTTTGTAAATCTGGTTATTTTATTTATATATTCTTTTCAAATGCTTTATTAACTTATGGTTTACATCATTCATTTCCATCAGATTTTGAGTTACAGTTTTTTCCCCATTTTTCCCCTACCCACCACGCCAGAATAGCAGTCCCACAGGATATCCCCTCACCTCATCTGCTCTCTCCCATATCTTCTCCCATACCCCCTTTGACTTTTCCTGTAGGGCAAGTTGAATCTTTGTGCCCCAATGCTTGTATATCTTATTTCCCAATTATATGTAAAATAGCATTAATAATAGTATTTGCATATTTTTAAACATTTGATTTTAAAACTTTGAATTCCAGATTCATTCCCTTCCTCCCTTGTCACTCACCCTTACTGGGAAGATAAACAGTTCAGTATATGTGTATATATATATATATATATATATGTATAGCTACATGTGTAGCTATGCAAAACATTACCATAGTAGATATATTGTAAAAGACTGGACTATATTTCCTTCCCTCCTATCCTACCTCAAGAATGCTTGAAAGTCTTCTATTCCACTGAATGACCAAATTTTCTCCTGAAACATGATACTCAGTTTTACTGGGTAGGTGATTCTTGGTTTTAATCCCAGCTCCTTTGCTGGGATTGGAATATCATATTCCATGCCCTTTGATCCCTCGGTGTAGAAGCTGCCAGGTCCTGCACTATCCTGATTGTGTTTCCACAATATTGAAATTGTTTCTTCCTGGCTGCTTGTAGTATTTTCTCCTTGATCTGGGGATTCTGGAACCTGGCTATAATATTTCTAGGAGTTTTCTTTTTGGGATCTTTTTCAGGAGGTGATTGGTGGATTCTTTCAACCTCAGTTTTGTCCTCTGGTTCTAAAATAACAGAGCAATTTTCCTGGAGAATTTCTTGAAGGGTGATTTCTAGATTCTTTCTTTGATTGTGGCTTTAAGGTAGTCCAGTAAGTTTAGATTATCTCTCCTGGATCTATTTTCTGGGTCAGTGGTTTTTCCCATGAGATATTTCACATTGCCTTCTAATCTTTCATTTGTTTGGATCTGCTTAGCAGCGTCTTGATTTCTCATAAAGTCACTAGCTTCCATTTGCTCCAGTCTAACTGTGAAGGAATGAATCTCCTCAGTGAGCTCTTGAGATTCTTTGTCCATCTGGCAAATTTGGCTTTTTAAGGAGTTCTTCTCCTCATTGCCTTTTTGAGTCTCTTTTGCTATTTGAGTTAGTCTATTTTATTTATTTATTTATTTGTTTGTTTATTTATTTTAAAGGAATTGGGGTTAAGTAACTTGCTCAAGGTTACACGGCTAGTCATTTTTTATGTGTGGATGCTCATTTTCTGAGGCCGGATCTGATCTCGGGTCATCCCAACTCCAAGGCTGGCTCTCTTACTCACTGTGCCACCTAGCCGCCCCCAAGTTAGTCTATTTTTTAAGGTGTTATTTTCCTCAGTCAGGCTGTTGACTGTCATTTCATACTTTTCTTGCATCTTTCCCATTTCTCTTCCTAGTTCTTCCCCCCCCCCCCCCCACTTCTCTTATCTGCTTCTTAAGGTCCTCTATGGCTTGTAAACAGCTCGTATTTTCCTTTGAAGCTTTTGGTGCAAGAATTTTGACTTCACTGTCTTCCTCCTGTTCCATGCTTTGATCCTTTTTGTCCCCAAAATAGGAGTCTAATGTTGGATTCTTCTGTTTGTTTTGCTTCCTTTGCGTGGGCATGTTGCCATTCAATTACTTGACTTTGGGGCTTTTTGCCACAGTAGGACTCTGCCACCAGCCAGGGGAGCTTCTATCTCAAGTGCTGGGGTTTTCTCAGCTGCCAAAAGCTTTTTTTTTTTTTTAAGCTAATTCATTTATTTTTAGTTTTCAACATTCACTTCTATAAATTTCAAATTTTCTCCTCCCTTTGGATGAAAGTTTTTAGGGTATATGAAGAGGGGCAAAGATATGGAAAATAAAATTGGAAAAGTAATTTGAGGAAAATTATTTAGTGCTTTGGATACCATGTAAAGAAATCTGTACTTATTTGTTAGGTGTGGGTCCCATTGAAGGTTTCTTGGGGCGATTTAGAAATCTAGTAGCAATATGTAAAATAAATTTTGGGGTAGTGATGATAAGGTTAGAGGACCATTTAAGATAACAATTTAGGGGTATAATGAGCATCTGAATGTGAGTCATAGCAGTGGAAAGAGGTGACAGGTTTTGAGAGGCAGAATTAATTTGATGGCTTACCTATGGAAGATAAGGTGTCAAAGATTATTAAGATTTTTGAACCCTAACTAGGAGAGGTAGTGGTGTCATTAACAGAACTAGGAATGTCAGGATGCAGAGCAGATTATGATAGGATAGGTAAAAACAAATTCAGTTTGAGAAATGAGTTTTAAATACTCATGGAACATCTAGGAAAAGCAATACAAGAGGCAGTTGGAAAATTGGAATTTGTAAAACTGGAATTTGGGAGTGTAGTTGGCTAGAAATAAAGATTTGTAAATGTCTGCCTCTATGGAGTTAATCGTATAGTTGGAGGTATTACATTGAATGAATTGTTGAAGGAGAGGTTTTTGTTTTTCCATAAAGAATTCCTTGTACAACCCCTTTTAGTGTCAGGCCTGGGGACCTGGTAGTAGTTTTGTTACACAGAACTTGTTTTTGCTATAGTCTTCACTATCATAACATTTTATTTACTAAGTTTTAGAATTAGTGTACTTATGAACATGTTTTCATGGGTATATGCTTTTTTGAGTCATATTTAATTCTTGTCATAGTTAAGGAATGGGATACTCTTTTTTCCTAAGAGATAAAGACCATCTATAGTACATAATCAGAGAACTAGGCTACTATAAAATACGTTTAACACTAAAACTAACAGTGATTAAATTTCTTTGATTCAGAAGGTATATTGAGTGAGCCTCTCAGCCATTATAAAGAACATTAATTATTATGCTTTCAGGGCCTGGAAGGTGGTGCTCAATAGAGGCCTCCAGTTGATAGGATGCCAGATGTTTACCTTTTTTCTTTTAATACTGTAATAGTAATGTTATTGTATTGTAACAAAGATTTTATATCAAAAATAAGCTTTGTATAACAAAACTGCTTCCATAAGCAAACTGTCTACATAATTAAATAATTTGGTTAGCTATGGTTTATCAAAAAATTCCATTTATTTTACTCTAATTAAAGTGTTTCTAAAAAGTATTAGCTACATATGTAAAGTCTTCTAGAATCATAGGTGTTTTAGCTGCCTGGAGCCATAGTTGCTATGAGATGGCCTAGTGGATGGAGTGTGAGATTTGGAATATGAAAGACTGGAATTCAAATCCTGACCCTGAGAAAATAAGTTATTTAACCTCTTTCAACCACAGTTTCTACATGTAAAATGGGGGTGATAATGGCATCTAACGCAATGGGTTATTCTGTTGATCAAATGAAATTGTATATTGTAAAGTGCTTTGTGAAGCTCTTACCATCTGAAACCTCTTTTTATAGATGAAGAAAACGATGCCTCAGAATATCAATGCATTAAAAATAAAATCCTACTAGTAGTTAATTTTGTCATTTCTTTTTTTCTAAATTTTAAATACAGAAAAAATTATCGTCTAGGGGCTTTGATTAATTGTGTTTCAGTTAGAGTTTTTTGATTCATGTGGGATACTGAAATGAATATTTCAGCTTTTCCCTATCTCACTTAATTTCTCTAACTACAGAAAGTAAAGAAAAAATATTTTCAAATATTTTCTGTCATCCCCATTTATCTCATCACCCAATGCCAGAACTCAGAGAGACCATTAGATCTATTTTAAGCCTCTTTTACAGATGGGAAAACTAACGTTTAGAGAAACGTTCCTCACCTAAGGCCACACTGACAGCGCGTGACAGCCAGGCCTTAAGTCCAGGTCTCCTGGCAGTCAGCTCCTGCTCATGCTGTTTGTAACAGAGTTGTACAGTTGAAAATAGCCTTAAGTAACTGGGTTTATTGGAAAAGTTGTCAGGGTTGTATATTATTATAGTTATCTTTATTTTAAAAATACTTATTGTTCATTTGTGCGTTTTTTGAAAGATAGTATCTTGGAAAAGTGGTGATTGTTTAAGCTTCTAAATTGTACTTTCTGAGGCTTTATGGGTAAGATCATAGTATAATGAATTCCCTGTGCCCTCCAAATACTTTTGTTTTAGTTGACTTTCATTATGAGATGACATTGCCAGAAATTACTTACCTGGTCCTGGTGGCTAGCTCCAGTGTCAAAACTGACAAATCAAAAGAAGTATTCTGAATTCTAGTTCAGAATTTGGGGATTAGTGCTCTCTCTTCCAAACTCCTAGATCTCTTGAGTGTAGTATTTTAGTCTGGTTGAGGTGATAGGAGTGTTTGAGTAGGGCAGAAATGAGAAGAGTCGATGGCCAACTGCGATTAAATGATAGAGAATGGAAAATTAAAATAAAATATAAACAGATTGCATACTTTGATGAAAACGAGTGACTACGTTTGACAGTGACCAGTGCAACATTGACTGTATGCAATTATCTGTCTTAACTTGAACAGAAAAGCAAGGGGGCAGTCTTCAGGAACAGGAAATAGTGTTTGTATTTGATCCTTCTTTTGATGTGAGACTTTTCTTGTGCCGTGTAGTGATGTCATACAGGAGAAGTACAGCTACAGGAGAAGTATTGAAACGAGCCTGTCAGTGCTAGACATGCAGAAGATAGCTGATAAATGTATTTGTTAGACTTGAACTTCAAAATATAAAATATTTATTCCTGTAGTGTATCTGTGACACTGTACCATCTTAGTTTTTGTATTTCGGTTTTCATGCCTTGATTTATCTAGAAGCAGAATTATATAATGTAGAGGCATAGTGATACAGTGGAAAGAGTCTGTATTCCAGACTGCTCTGTTGCTTGCTACCTGTGTGAGCTCTGTGCTCTATCCATTGTACCACCTAGCTGCCCCACTCCATTTGCTCATATAAATTTATTCTTCAAGGTCTCTCATGAATCTTTGAATGTTTTTTCATAAAATGATTGGTATATATCCTTTTGTGGCCATCTAGTCCTGGTAAATCTGGGAAATTTTCATTTATGATTTTTTTGAAATACAGCATCCAGGCTTTTAAAAATCGTATTTTAATATCTCACTGTCTGGTGGAGTCATTGATTTCTATTTGATATAATTTTCACCCACTTCTTGGGTGAAATTTGCCACTTTGTTTTCTATGCTCCTTATCCTCTTCTGAGTTCTTTTCTCCAGAGCTTTTATTTCACTTATCTCTTCATTTCTTCAGGTATTCCTATGGAACTTGTGTAAAATCCATTTTTTCCCTTTCAATTGTTATGTAGCTACTTATTCCTTTTTGAGGATCTCTAAATTTGCAGTCATTTTTGATGCTGGAAGTTTTCTTTTATTTAGATTGGGGCTTTGTTCCATGACCACGATCCACCCCCTGCTGTGCTTTCATGTGTGGTATTTTGCCCAGTTTGATCTTGTAGGTCATCTGGGCTTTTGAGTTGACTTCTACCTCTGAATTTAAGCTTTCCTGGATATCCTTTGAACCTCTTAGTTCAGAGCAGTGAACCTTCTTGAAACATTCTGCCTTCTCAAGAAAGTTAAGGACTCAGAATGAAGTTTCCCATTCTGAGTGATATATGTAACACCAGACTATTCTGGTCACTAGACTTTTTTCTGACCATTTTGGGCTCTTCTGAATACCCTGAGGGTTTTTCAAGAAGTGCTTTCTCCTTGCCTTCTTTGGATATATTATAGCCCATACATGTCTTTGGCCCATTTCTGGTCATGCTAGTCTGGGAAACTATTCTGTATTGTTGTTGACTTTGCTAGTGTTCCCTTTTCCTATTTCCCTTAGGCTTCTGATTGCATTTTTTTTTTTTTTGCAGTTCAGGGATAGAAGAAGCATTTCCTCTTGATTCTCATTTTTTTTCTTTCTTAATTTAAGCATTTAAGATTTCAGTTAAGTGCAACACGTCCAAAACTGAACTCATTGTCTTTTCGTCCCAAGCCTAACTTCCTAACTTCTGTATTGCCATCGAGGGTATGACCTCTTGTTCAAAACTTAGGTGTCATACTCTTCATCCCATTTATAAAAATCAGACACCAAGTAACTTCTCAGTCATAGGAAGATGATCCAGTTATTATCCCAAACTGAGAAAGATAGAGGTTAAGTGACTTATACGGGATTATACAACTGGTATGTATTTTTTTTAAATTGTCTTTAGTTTTCAACATTCACTTCTATAATATTTTTGAGTTCTAAATTTCCCCCCCTTCCCAAGACAGCATGCAATCCGATATAGGCTATACATGTATAATCATCTTAAAGATTTATTCTTATATTTGTCATGTTGTGACAGAAGAATCAGAACCAAAGGAAAAAAACCATAAGAAATAAAGAGAAAATAGTCTGTTTTGCCCTGCATTCAGACTCCATAGTTCTTTCTCTGGATGTGGAGAGCATTTTCCATCATGAGTGTTTTGGAATTGTCTTAGATCATTGCATTGCTGAGAAGAACTAAGCCTATTAAAGTCGGTCATCACACAGTGTTGCTGTTATTATGTATAACATTCTCCTGGTTCTGCTCACTTTGTTAAGCATCAGTTCATGCAAATCTCTCCAGGTTTTTCTGAAGTTTGCCTGCTCCTCATTTCTTGTGCAACAATAGTATTCCATTACATCCATATACCATATGAATATGTTTAGCATCTGGCTTGTTAGGCATTCCCCAATTGATGGGCATCCTCTTAATTTCCAGTTCTTGGCCACCACAAAAAAAGCTGCTATAAAATACTTGTGGTACATATGGGTCCCTTATCCCTTTAGCTGGTATGCATCTTAGGGTCATATTTGAATTCAGGTCTTCTTGGCCTCCAGTCCAGTACTTTATAAATTGCCTAGCTGCCTCTTTAAGGAATATTAATTTGAGTATTAGTATTTTTATTGAATATTTGCATTGATCTGACCTGTGATGCCTTATGAGTTATTCAAGTCTTTATTTCAGTCATTATACGTTCATAATTTTTCTGTATTACAGTTTTACCCTCATATTTAGGTTTTTTTTTTTTTTTGCTATTGTAGAACTTTTTAAAAAAAATACAGTATTTTCTCAGATGATTATAGGATCATGAACTTAGAGCCAGAAGGGTCACAAGCTTACAGATTTCATATGATCATAGATTTGGAACTGACCAGACCTTAAGTTATCAGTTGTCCAACTATCTCATTTTATTAAAGAGGAAACTGAGACCTAGAGATGTTAAGCCACTTGTGCATGGTCATACTGATAGCAAAATTGGAGAGAGAAATTCAGGTGCTCTACATTCAAATCAAGCATTCTTTCCCTGACGCCTTAGAAGGCCGACCAACCACTCATTTTATAAATGAGAAAACTGAGACCCAGGGAGTGATTTGCCCAAGATCAAATAGAGGTATAAATATCAGAGGCAACATTTGAGCCCAGGTCTACTTCTACTTTTCATGTTCAGTTTTATATATTGTTTAAGATTCTTTCCAGCTTTAAATCCTTAATTCTAATTATCAGAAGCAGCAGAAAGGTATCTTGGCTCAGGATGGTGAGTTTTCAAAGAGCCTTTCCTTAGGAGAGTAATATCAACTAGTGATTAAGCATAGAGTCACTTTGATTCAGCTAGGGCCCAGTCGTTACACTTTACAATCCCATAATAAGAATAATCATTCTGATGAAGTCAAAGCATAAAATCCATTTTTTAAATCCATTTCTTCCTAATAGCCTTTAGTTGAGCAATCCAAACATTTTTAGCATTTATTATATGTAAGATATTGTGGTAGGTCCTAGAAATCAGGTAACCTACTCTCAACAGTCTAGGGAAAGAGTGGAAAAATGGCTGTGACATAGCAGAGTCTGTGATGAAGGCAACTCAGTTGGGAAAGGAGGTGGGATAGGATTAGCATTAGATCTTCAATGAAAGGACTGAAGTAGTCACCCCCAAAATTGGGTGGAGTCTCTTCCAGATAGTGTATATCACAAGAACCAAAGGCATGAAGCTAGGATGAACGTGGCCCTGCTGCTGTTGATTTATCAGATGGCACAGAATCTAGTTTTCCTAGGATGTTTGGACATTCATTGGACAGTAGGGAATTACTGAAGTTTTGAGCAGAAGAGAAGTTATAAGATGTCAAACATATATATAGTGCTTGAAAGCTTGCAAAGTAATTTCCTTAAAATAACCTTGTGAGATAAGTAATGTAAAATGTTGATTGTACAGATGAGGAAATTTGAGTGAGAGAGGTTATATAATGAGCTTATCATCCATCACACAACTAATAATCATTGGAGCCCAGATTTAAACCCTTTTTGCTAGTCTAACGAATCCTTTCACTTCCCATCCATCACTGCCTCGACTGATTGTTGTTGTCCTTGTTTGTCCTTCTTTCCTGAAGAGGACTGTGGCATGATGTCGTGACTTGCAAATGAACTGATTTTAAGTGAGAGGGGACTGTGCAGAGGCACCAGCCTCATTTTCTCCTCTGGAGCCATCATTTTAGGAAGATTTTAGAGGCAGCAGGAAGGATGGAAACCCCAAACTGCATCTCTTATTTGTATTGTTTGATCGGAAAAGCAGTATTAACGTGTAACCAAACATTAGACCATAGAATGCATAAAACACAGCTAGAAGATCCTATATGACAGGACCCTTTAAGTGACCTTGGGGTAGATCACTTTGCCTTAACTGAGCCTCATATTTCTCACTGTCGTGAGAGTTGGACTAAGATGATCTCTGAAGATCTTTTCATCTGTGAGTATCAAATTTATACTAAGCTGTTTGTTAACTCTAACTTTTTGCTTGTGAGTTTCATTTTATTTTACTTTTATAGAACTACTAATGAGTTTTGAGCAATTTCTGCTATTTGAGTGCTACTAGGATTTTTCATTATCTGAAGCATTGACATATTGAGTTGGTTAGAAATTCTTCACAGGCAAGTTTGTTAGGGTCCTAATTTTTGAAATAATAATTTACATCGATATGTTCTGTTTATTCACTTTGAACCTGCTACAATGAAATGGAATTTCAAGAAATGTTGCTATATCATTAGTAACAGTTCTTTGCTATGGTAAGTTATGTGGTAGAAATTACTTTGTTTTCGTTTGACTTTGGTCATGCATTCTGCTTTACTTCTGATACTACAACTTTTCCTTAGCCTGATTGATGGTAGTCTAAATGAAAGGTTTTATTGAAACTCATTACATGGCTATATATATTTATATGTATACGGTTTGTTTTTTTGCTATTAACTTTACAGATCCTTCTGCCGAGGAATTGAGGAAGCTGATGATGTTACATGGAGGCCAGTACCATGTATATTATTCCAGATCCAAAACAACACATATTATTGCCACAAATCTCACTAATGCCAAAATAAAAGAACTAAAAGGTGAAAAAGTCATTCGACCTGAATGGATTGTGGAAAGGTAAGCTAAACTCTTCTTATGCAGTTTGAGTCTTGTACTATGTAGTTTGGAAATTAACTTATTACTTCCAAACACGTGGATGATGACTTTGTTACAGATTTGGAAACATTGATAATTGAATAGTTTTGTAAAACTGGAGTTAGTCATTACGGGAGGGACCATGGTTATCTTACATGTTTTAATTATGTTACTTTAAAGTACATAGATTACTTGAAGTTTAAATACAACTTAGATATAGGTATTTTAATTTATAAATATAGATTAAATACTCTTTCATAATAAATGGATAAAATATCCTTTATAGGATAATTAATTTTTGGCGTACTGTGACTGACAGGAAAGTCTCTTTCACTCCTGTCTACTTTGGCTTTCTGATATTATATAAATATAACTGGCATGTTGGTGGTGATATTTTATTGTTCTGTCTTTTATTTATGGTCTCCTGTGGATATAGGAGTTTTGAACTCTTCCAACCCATTGAGGTTTAAGATCTCTTTGGTTTTAAGAACACACAGTATAAAATAATAAAAATATACTTTAGAATGGGTTTAAGCATGACAAGAGAAATCATGCTTCACCATCAACTGTGATTTATTCTATGATGGAGATCCTGTATTTTCATCCTAGGTGACTTTTATTGCATTGGAGTGTTTAAAGTTATATTTTCCCCAAAGAGAAAGAAAGATATGGCTTTTTATATCGTTGACATGCTAAATCATATCTGACTTTTGTCATTGACCAGTTGTTACTTTTAGTCCTTAATAGGTTGTCTTCCAGCAGTTCTAAAACTATTCACAACCTTTAGGAACTCAAGACCAAATATCTAATCCTAGCGTCTTAAAAAAAAATATGAAGTAGGTGTGGATGGCCTGAGGAGGGGTGGGGCTACCTAGAAGCTCCTTGTGGATGCAATGTAGAGCAGTCAGGGGGAGTGGGGTTGGGGGTGGAGGAGTATGCCATGGCAGAGTCACTATGGAGCAGGAGGTGGTGGATACCATGGTAAAAGGGCTGGAACAGGAGAATTATCCACAAGATGCAGGGTTCCATGTTCTGGTGAAGTGCCAGCTGCTGTACAGATGCCTAGGCCTCTGTGCAGCAGGCTCATCAGTGCATTGAATGCTGCCATACTCCCTTGGCCCAAGCCCTTTTGACCAGCAAATTGCAGGAATGCCAGGAACTCCTGGCTCAATGGACCACACATTGCAATGACAAAGCCAAAGACTTGATGGATGCCAGGAGCAAGGACCAGCAGGTGAAGAAGCAGCTAGAATCCTGTGTGACCAAATGTGCTGATGACCACATGTACCTCATTCCTACCATGATCAAGAAGATGAAGGATTCCTTGGCATCTGTTGTAAAATAGAGTTATTTTTAGTAGTCATTTGGGATGGGTCAAAGGGTCTACTTGTAAAAACGTGTGGAAATTTTTACCTGTCAGTGAAAATTTAAGAATGAAGAAATTGAGGCTTATGGCAAGTTTAAGAATACCTCTATGGGAATTTTGCATCTGCTTCTGGACTCTGTTGGTTCCATTATACATTATAGCCTATAGGTGAAGAAACGGCAGAAAGTGGTGCTCAGGTCTGGATTGAAGGTAGCATGGAGAGCTAAGAGTACCCAGGTCCATCCCTTTAGTTACGATGACCCCTACTCTGTTTGTTGGAGCCCTTAATAGGCTGGTAGTCCATTACTAGAAACTGGAATAACTTTTTGGGTTTACACATATTAGTAGTTCTCCCTAACCTACCTCATCTGGCATGAATCCCTGAGGCAGCCATCCACTTTTGTTTGGTGCCAACTTCACATCCACTGGATTAAGCCATTTCCTATAGACCATAAAGCAGCATCCATGAGTTTAGTACTGATTGGAAGAGAGAAGCACAGTTGTGCTTTTCTCTCTAGTACAAGAACTTGGCCTTCAGAGGGGAGTCTGGGGAAAGAGGGTTACTTGGATTAGAGCTCTGAGTAGCTCCAGGTGATCTTTCCTTTTAACGAAGATGATGCTCATGCCAGCTTTCATCTGGGACACCAAGCAAGAGCACAAAATCCCACGAGCTGTGTCAAGATCAGGTTCCTTCACATTGGTTTTTCTAGGACTGCTGCTCAGGTTACCCTATCTTGCCATTCTGGAAGGTACTGGGGGGCAACATTTCAGTTAAAGTGTTTTTTGAGACTAACATGAAACGGTTTAGAGTTAAGGCCAAAGAAAGCCTCTCTTTGCTTCCAGAATGATCTTAAGCCTTCTGCTTAATGAAATGGTAGAGGACTGGTTTGGGGGAAAGTTAGTTTTCCCAAGGCAGAAAAAGATGAGACCAAACCCTGGTCCTGTCATTTGTCATCTTCCACAGAAACAACTTATTGAGAGGACCCTCTTAGAACAGGAAAGGGTAGGAAGACAATCTAAATTTCTGGGGTGTGAGCACGTTGCAAGGGAGAGCTTTTGTCTACCCCAAGTACAGGAGGTAGCTGGCACCAAATCTCTAGTTATTGTTGGTTAAAACTTGGAGCATCATATTAGTACCAGGCCTTGTGGTGTTCTCTTTATACTAACTTCTTGCTGGATGCAGTTAACATAGCCTTCCTGTTCAGTGTTTCAAGGCTATGTCATATTTTCCTGATGTTTTGGTTAAAAAATAGTCTGATTTTTTTTAACTTTCAAAAAAATAAAAAGTATTCTCAGCCTGTAGGAAAGGGAAGATGACTGTACATATTCACATCATACATTTATCCTTTTTTAACTTATTTGCGTTGTAGTAGTTGGTTTCAGAAGTCAGTTGAGTGTGTATGTGTGGTGGAATTATGGGGAGATGTAGGAGGGAAGTAGGGATATCATGCCAGAAAGGTTAATTGATGCTTTCTAATGGGCGAATAGTTCATATTTTTTAGTATCAAATCAGGTTCTTTTGTTATAATCTGTGAAGGGATTCTTTGTTATGCTGTTATTTCTTCTAGAGAAAACATTATTACTGTAGGTTAGTTCTTTGGCAATAGGAATAGGCTTTGGAATGGTCATTATTGCCATAATGAGATTTTTACTCATACCTTGCTTTTGTAAAGTTGCCCTACATCTGGTTGTACTTGAGTGAATAAATTCACTGATGGTTGATCAATATGTACTGGAAATAATAACAATAAGGTAGAATTCTATAGCAGTTTAAAGTTTGCCAAGCAAATTTGATCTCATTTAATCCTCACAACAATCCTGGGAGGTCGGTGCTGTTATTCCTGTTGTTACAGATGAAGGAAACAGAAAAGTGACTTGTTCTGAGTCACACAGTTAAGAAGTGTCTGCGAGCAAATTTGAGCTCAGGACTTAGAGTTTCCAGGCCTAGCACTCTATCCATTGTTACACTTAATTACTTTTATAAAATTGTCATGAATATGGATTTGTTTTGTTAGAAATTTGCTAGGTAAATAAAACAAGACTTAAATCTTGTCAGGATAGATGACAGTGAGTTTGAGGTGTTTTAAGTAATTTTTAATAAATCAAAATACATCTTAATTCTACTAGGAACACTTCTGGTAAATTATTTTTTGTAAAGAATGTAATTAACTCCCTTATCTTTTCTATAAATTTTAATTTTCTTAAAGTAGAGGAATTTCTTCATTCTAAAGAGGATAAGAAAGTAATCCCAGGAGAATTTTTTTAAAGAGAACTATTCATAAAGATGATTTCTCAGATGCTCTTGTCCAAAGATAAAGCATTAAAATTTGTCATCAGGAATGATGGTCAACATGAGCAGTATGTTAATCTTCTGACTTCAAGTTAATAAGAATTTCCTGTAACTGTCATACACTCAAATTTATTTTTAAACCTTTTTTTAACTTTTCATCTTGGAGGCCATCTGTTTTGTGTTACAAAAGGGCATTTAAATTGCTTTTCTTATTTTGTGTGGATTTATAGAAATCAGACTGAGAACTCAGCTGTACATTTGTATTTGCTGTTTTATACTGGGGAAATCCTCAAGACACTTGTCTTTTTGCCATTCTGACCATAGAAAACTTAGTATTTGATTTATTTCAGGGGCATAATAAATAGGGTAGGAGGAAGATAAACATGACTTAAAGAAATACTTTACATTTCACTTCAGTTTAGCCTAACTCTGGCATTTAAGATGTAGTTACAGAATGCCTTTTCTGTCCCATGTTTCATCAGTACACCATAAAGGGTAGACTGAATGTAGAGCTCTGCAGAAATCTTCAGCTCTGCTTATTGTTTGGTGGAAGAAAACAGATGATAAGTGAATGTTGATAGCACAGCTATAAGAAAGGTTTGCAAAGAGAACCAAAGGAAACAAATGACTTGATATTAGGGTGATGTGTTATATGAATATTTAATTTTGCAACTAACACCCATGTGGAAATCTGGAATCTTAAATGAAATAATTTTTTTTTTGGCCTGGAATATGTGTTTGGATAGTTGGAAGGTCACTGAAATTACATATTTCTTATGGGATCCCATTTTCAATTCATGTCAGTATAAATATTTGGTTATCTTCAAATTTGAAATGGATCAAAAGTTAAAAAAAAAAAACAAGACAAAACCAAAACCCTGCATTGGAACTTCAGTATTCAACTTTTATTACAAGGCTTGAAAATTAATTTTAATTTCCTCAGAGTGGATTTAGTTGCTAAAAAATAGAGAAAAACTGTAGGCATTTTCAGTGGTAAGAAAATCTCACTCAGCATTTTGGAGAGATGTGATGGTTAATATTTATTGAACACTTATTGAGCTAATTTTAATGCAGTGGGAGTTTAAGAGTGTACATGTAACATGTTAGACTCTTTTCCCTGTGACTAGATTTTAAAGTATTGTGATCCTGTTAGATTGTAAGCTCCTTAAAGAGTGACAGTTGTCTCTTTTAAGATTTTGAATTTTGATAGTACGTATTACAGTGCATTGCATTTAAGAGCACACTTTTTGAATGGATAAAACCTATCTTACATAAGTAACAAGCAAAAATAGCATAGACAGATGTTTTATTCACTCCTTATGATTTGTTATTTATTTTGTTTTCTGTTTTTATCTTCTAGTTTTTTTTTAAAGAGATGTAAGGAAAGTTAGTTGACTGCAATTTGAAAAAAGTGAGGCCCAACACTTTTTTCTGGTAACAATTCATGTTATGGTATTTAAGGAAGGGGAAATGTTTGTTTTCTTTCACAGTGACTTTATTCTCCTTTTCAAACATAATGATTGAAATCTTACTTGCACAATTCTTACTCAGAATTTTTCCATCCCACTTTGTTAAATTCTTTTTTGTATTTTTGCATGTGTTGCTCATCACCTCCTCAGGTGTTATCAGAAAATAGAGGAAGAAATACAGCATAACGAAAAGTGAATGATGATAAAATGCCTCTCAGATTTTATGAAATACTTTTTTTGCCAAGTATTGGATTGTAACTTTTTCCTTCTTCGATTTTAGCATTAAAGCTGGCCGTCTCCTGTCATGCATTCCATATCAACTCTATACCAAGCAGTCCAGTGTTCAGAAAAGTCTCAACTTTAATCCCATATGCAAGCCCGAGGATCCCATGCCAGGTCCAAGCAATATAGCGATAGAGCTCAACAACAGGGTGTAAGTATTCCTAGGCTGGTAATACTGCACAAAGCTGGTGGCCTGCCAGCAGTAGCATATAGTTTTGCTTCCTGGAGCACACTACAGGCATAGTGCTAACTGTCCAAAAGTAATCAAACGAAAACATATTGGAATCTTGGTAACTTTTGTGAGTTAGCAGTTTTAAAGCATTATGGTGAAAGATTGATATTAAGTATGGCATGGCCAAATGTTTTTTGTTAAGAAAGCTTTCATTATGAAAGTATAATTTATAATAAATCAGTTTTGAAAGGTAAAATTTAAAATTTAATTATTATATAGTTTTAAGTTCTGCATAGAAATTTGGTAAATACTAAGAAAAAAAAGACATTCGTAATTTTAAAAAATATACATTGTTGGTCTTGGTCTCTCGCTTTAACTTATAATTATACAGTAATCTTGGGTAAATTGGTTATTGCATTTAATTGGTTTCCTGCTTCAACTTGTGTTCAGGTGGCTAATTATTATCAGTCTCTTTTCACTCATATTAGGTTAAATTGCTTTCTTTGGGATGTTGGATATATTTTTCTTAAAGATCAGGAATCTAATTAAACATGGAAAGTCTAATAACATTTCTTCACCCTCTGTAATATTTTTTGTTGTTAGAATTTGTTCTTTGATTTTCTGACTTTTCCTCATTGTAAGGGGTAATAAAATTCATGAGTTTTATCAGTTTGCTTTATAGATTTTCTAGCAACATTTAAAAAAATTTATAAGCTATCAAAATACAATAATTAGTATGATTAAAACTAGCATTTTTTTTCACTGTACCCAAAATGCTAAAAAGTAAAACAAAATTTAATCAGTGAGAACTTGATCTTAAATATAAGTCATCTCCAAATAGAGATCTTAACTATAATTTGTGAAATTGTGGAAATTTAAGAAAAGTTGCCCAATTGGTAGTTTAAAATTCTTATTATACTTGTATCACTTTACAATTTTAAAAAAGTTTTCAGGAAGAGTATCATGGAAACAACCATTTTCCTAGCCACTTTCTAGCTCTGTGACTTTAGGCTATCATTAACCCTTTTGGTCCTCTGCTTCTGAATCAGGAAAATGAGAGAGTTGAACTAGGTCATTCATAAGATCCCTTCTAGCTCTTGCATTCTGTGAGGGTCTGTGCATCCCCGAGAGTCTGAATACCACACTCTGCCAATGTGTCGTAAGCAGGCTCAGCATGGTTGAGTGACAGTGCTAGGAACACAATTCCATATCTCTCCCTTAGTCCCTTTACAGAAGAGGGTGTGTGTGTGTGTGTGTGTGTGTGTGTGTGTGTGTGTGATACTGAGAAATTAATACCAAGTTATATTATAGGGTATATCTTAAGACCTATAATTTGGAATATTGTTGAGTCATGACAAAACTCCGTAATTTTTCTTCATTTAAACCAGGACCGTAGGTTTAGAGCTGGAGAGAATTGTAGGGACTATAATCAGTGGGGAGCTCAGCAAAAACCTCACAGAAAAGAGGATGCCTGGCCTGAATACTGAAAGGACAAGTACAAGGCAGCCCAAAGAAACGAGAGGGAAGGGCACTCTTTTGTTTATGAACTGTGTCTCCAAAACAGCTCTTTCATCCTCTTCTCCCCTCGCACAGCCACCACTTCAGGCTGCCACTCTTCAGGCTCTCATCTTGTCGTGATGGGACACCTTCAGCAGTCTGCTGATGTGTCTTCTACCTCCAACCTCTTCTCCAGTCTGCCTTAACGTGGCTGCCAAATAGATATTTCTAAAGCATGGTACCTTGTAACCTTACCATTACCCTCCCTATTCAAGAAGTTCCACTGACTCCATCCGTGTTGTCACTACAGTGTATTCCTTTGACATTTAAAGCTCTTCACAGTCTGGTACCGAACCCATTTTTCTAGTCTTACTTCCTATTATTTCCTCTCCCCCAATGCGGTCTAGTTGAACTACTTGCTGTTTAATTTAGATGAAATTGCGATTCCTTTTGCATGTTTAGAATCAATGTTTTTCCTCCTTATCTCTTGCCTCATAAAATCTCCAGCTATTTTCCAACTGGCTTTCATTAGAGTAAATTTCCTTAAAAGCTGTGTTAATGACATAAAATTTCTTTATCTGTTGCTTATTCCTTGCAAAAAATTACTTTCAGCTTATCAGAAAGAATAAAATAGCTTGTTTGTTTAAAGAAAAGGCATATTTTTATTATCCTTTAAGGTTTACAAAGTGCTTAAGTCATTTGATATTGGTCATGCTGTCATTATTATGCCCATTTTACATGTAGGGAAACTGAGGCTTAGTGATTTGTCTAGGGTCACTTACTCCATGACTAGTGCTCAAGAAGATAGACTGGTTTGTATCAATAAGGAAAAAGTATGGAATCTTTTTTGAGTAATATTCACATTAAATGGTATTTTCTGTTTCTGTTTTAGAAATCAGATAATCAAGAAGTATGAGACAGAAAACGAGATCAAAGTCAATGGAATGAACAGTTGGAATGAAGAAGATACAAGTGATGATTTTAAGCTTATGGAGCTAGAGCAGATTTTTCCCGGGAAAAAACAAAATGGAATTCAGCATCCCCGAGACAACACTGCCATTCTCAATGGACATACTCTCAGCTCTAATGGTGCCTTAAAGACTAAGGATTGCTTGGTGCCCTCGGGCAGCAGTGTTGCGGACAGGCTTTCTCCAGGCCCTTTGTCTGAGGAGAAGACTGAAAAAGGCAACATTGATTTTAGAGACTGCACAATGCAGCAGTTGCATCAAAGCAACAGAAACATAGACATTTTGTGGAATCCACACAGGACTATGAGTAATTCATTCTCATCGTCACCTTTGCACAGTCATACTAAAATAAATGGTGCTCACCACTCCACTGTTCAGGGGCCTTCAAGCACAAAAAGCACTTCTTCAGTACCTGCTGTTAGCAAGGCAGCTTCCTCAGCGCCTAAACCTTCCGACTGCAACTTTATTTCAGACTTTTATTCTCGTTCAAGACTGCATCACATATCGATGTGGAAGTGTGAATTGACTGAGTTTGTTAACACCTTACAGAGACAAAGTAGTGGGGTCTTTCCAGGAAGGGAGAAATTAAAAAAAATGAAAGCAAGCAGATCTGCTCTTATAATAACTGACGCAGGTAGATACTTACTGAAAACATCTTTTTTCTTAAAGGATAATGTTTGGTAATTTGCTCTCATATTGAAATTGTGATACCATAACCTGACTAAGGGTAAACGTTACAGGATCATTAGATTACATGATTGATAGTAGAAATGATTAAGAATCCTTTTTTTAAAAAGGCTTACCAATTGTTAAAATAGTCTTTTAAAATTTTAATGTAATTTAAAATACAGAAATACAAAGATTTCCTGGTAATTTTAGCATATCTAAAAGGTGAATTCTGAGAAGTCACTTCATGTATAAATTTGTTGAATGAATTTTAGGTCCTGGTCTACATAAAATATGGCATGTATACACTAAGTTGTGTGAGAATGAATTTAATTCCATATAAAAACTGTATAAATTCCTAGGCCTCAAAGTTAGAATCTGAATGAATTTCTAGAAACTTGGCAGAAAATTAGTTTGACATAGTAGCTTTTTAAAAGGTACTTAGTGGACTTTTGAGAAGTAACATTTTTGGGGGCAGCTAGGTGGTGCAGTGAGAGCAACAGCCCTGGAGTCAGGAGGACCTGAGTTCAAATTCGACCTCAGACACTTTACTAGCTATGTGACTTTGGGCAAGTCACTTAACCCCAATTGCCCTCCAAAAAAAAAAAAAGACAAAGGAGAATGAACATTTTTTGGGTTATAAATGGAATAGGTAAATTCTTTATTATTCTCATTTTACTTTTTCCTTAATATTTGTATTCCATAGACGGAAACACCCAATGCTATTAACTACAAATTACAAAACGTAACAAGATAAATAAAGACAAAAGGTTTTGGAAAAATTCATCCTATCTTGTGTCCTATTAAAGGACACTAATTGGTTTCAGTCAGCTGAACTACTTTTAATTTCTTTTTCTAATCCTTTTCCTCTGCCTTTTGCTCCCTTACTCTACTTAAACTACATGCTTTTGTTGTTTGTGAAATATATCAGAATAATAGAATTATGATAGAGTCTCACTTTGCCTTGGTCTTTTTAACTGTCACTTAAATTTGCTTTTTGCTTTTTGGAGGGCAGTTGAGGTTAAATAACTTGCCCAAGGTCACACACTAGCTTTTTTGTGTTAAGTGTCTGAGGCGGATTAAACTCAGGTCCTCCTGACTCCAGGGCCAGCACTCTACTCACTGGCCACCAGCTGTCACGTAAATTTGAAAATTTAAGGGGGATTTTATAATTTAGTTCTATGATTGGAAAAAAAAAACATAAGAAATGGCACTCTTTTACTTTGTTTTACTAGTTTGCTTTTTTTAAACTAGGTTTTATGGGTTTCCATGATTAGAAAATTCATCACCCTGTGGCCATCCATGGATGAGCCTCCTTTCTATTTACCAAGACTATTTGCTTTTATGTGAAGGCTTTTTAGCTTCATAGAATCTGTGTTTTGTCCTGCAATTCCCCACAAATAGAAAGTCAAAGTTCACTTCTATGCCTTGATTAAGTGCCAAAGTAGGACCTGGTAATGTTTACACTTCATAACACTGAAATATTATTTATTTGCCTTTCTTTTTGGAGGGGGTAAGGTAGGGCAGTTGGGTTTAAGTGACTGGCCCAAGGTCACATGGCTAGTAATTGTTAAGTGTCCAAAGTTGGATTTGAACTCAGGTCCTCCTGACTCTAGAGCCAGTGTTCTATTCACTGTCCATCTAGTCTCCCCAGAAATATTTATATTACAAATCATACAATAGCATGTATCATGAACTTAGAATTTTAAATCTTTTTTAAAACAAATAATCTACTTAAGAATGTTTAATATGTAGGTATCCCTTGTAATAGTGACCTAATATAGAGAATTTCACTATTGTGAACTTTTAAGTATTTTCTCTCTCTAGATAGATATGTAATTGTACTCGATTAGCTATAAAAAACACAGCCTTTAAAACACTATGAGAAATAATTGTAAACTGTAGGTCTGTGGTTGATGTTTAAAAAATTTTGTTTTGCTTTCAATAATTCAGATTTCTTGAAGAAACTAAATATGATTTCTTATTCCCAGGAGTCCACTCAGTGAAGTTTTATTTGTATTTATTTCCCTTGTTTTTACCCTATTGTATTTCCATTTAGAAGGGTATCAGAAAGCCAGAAAAATTAGCTTTGGCGAATTAGAAGCTGCAGTTAAATGGAGTTGATACAGGTGGAAGGAACTGAAGCACCCCGCCCCCACCCCCTCCACACTCCCTGCCCCCCCCACCATTTTGGTAGTTTTGCTTGAAGTTGTTGTTTTTGTTTTTGTTTTTTAAGGACTACATATCTGTGGTACATAAGGAAGTTAATGGGGAAAAATACATTCCTTACTGAATTTATGCAGACATTTTAGAAGTATATTCAGGTCATGAAAGACATATTTGTATTTTAGAGAAGTTTTTAAAAAATGTCATAATGCTTGTAATCTTAGCATGGAAACATAGCCATGTGAATAGTTGAAAATTTTCAAAATAAATGAGGGTTTTTTTTGCATTAATAAGTGGCAGGTTTTTAAAAAATAAGATGCCATATAAGTTAAGTAAATACAAAATTTTGAAATTGTACTAAAATAAATTTTTTTCTTATGTTGGCATATAACCAATTTTTTTAACTAAGAGTTTGGAGTAATTTCTTTGGCATAAGGAATTTTTTTTTTTAAGCAATTGGGGTTAAGTAACTTGCTCAAGGTTACACGGCTAGTCATTATTTATGTGTGGGTGCTCATTTTCTGAGGCCGGATCGGATCTCGGGTCATCCCAACTCCGAGGCCGGCACTCTTACTCACTGCGCCACCTAGCCGCCCCTTTAGGGCAGTTGGGGTTAAGTAACTTGCCCAAGGTCACACGGCTAGGTTTTTGTTTGTTTGTATGTTAAGTGTCTGAGGCCGGCTCCGAACTCAGGTCCTTCTGACTCCAGGGCCGGCGCTCTATTCACTGCGCCACCTAGCCGCCCCTGGCATAAGGAATTCTTGGATGAATAAACTCTACTAAAGTAGGCTGTCACCTTCTCTATTACTTATGATCTTAAATAGAATCGCCTAGATCACGGAGAGATTTAGTAACTCCCCCAGGGTCATATAGCCAGTATGCGGCAGAAGTCTTGAAATTGGCCCTTCCTTCTTCTGGGGCTGGTACTCTTATCTACTGTGCCTCTGCTGGTTCCTTATTTTCGATAAATAAAAAGTGTAATTGAGACTTTAATTTTTGATGCCATCGAATTTTTACCTGTGAGTCTTGAACCTCATTGAAATTTTAGACCTCTTTTATTTTAATAGATATATTTTTTTAAACTTAAAATTAGATTTCAGCATTTTTTCTTTCATTACAGGCAATATGTCTGTATTGAATCCATCCAGACATCAGAGCTGTATAATGCATGTTGATATGGATTGCTTCTTTGTGTCAGTGGGTATCCGAAATAGACCAGATCTCAAAGGTAAGTATTCATGGTTCATTAATATTAAAAGTACTTGAAGAGTGAGATAATTGTTAATTGTATGTTTCCTTTGACTTCCTTGTGCCAGTAACTTACCTCCTAACTTTAGTTTTCTTTGTATTTCCTTTGTATTGTGCTACTTGGTCACATACCACGTAAACCTTTCCTCTGTTACAGAAAAGATGATGGAAATTTGTGGAATTTACTTGTTAGATCTCTTAGCCAGGGGTTTAAGGCAGAATAAGACCTGCTTCTGCACTTGTACGTGTTTGATGTTAATCATTACCTTATAAATAATTTATTCATGGGAAGAGATTTCATGTAAGGGAGTGCAGTCTGTATTCAAGATGAGTCCTATATTGGATTAATACACTATCATTGAAACCGAGAAAATGATATTCAGAGTATAGATAGTCTAATTAGGCTCTCAAATAGTGAAATGAAATTATTAATTTATAGGTCAGATTTTGTTATAACAATTTAATGAACAATCTAACCTTCATAGAATTTTGTAGTAGCTAAGAGGCTTTTTGCAGCCTTTGTTTTACTGGATTTGACTTTAGTATACTTTGAAATTTTAGGTTTTTCTCTTTTGAAAAAAATTAACAAGCATTTATGTCCTCTTTCTTCCCTTTCCCCCTTCTCCCCCCCCCCCCCAAAATCAGAACTCTTATAACAAATACTCATAGTTAAGAAAAACAAATGTCCATATTGGCCATGTCCAAAAATGTGCCTCAGTGTGCATAGTCATCACCTCTCTGTCAAGGAAAACAGCTAGCCTTCTTTATTATCAGCCCTCTGAGATCAGGCTTCATAAAAGTTATTAAGTCTTTGAAAATTGTTTTTACAGTGTCAATACAGCGTAAATTATTTTCCTGGTTTTACTCATTTTACTCTATTTCAGGTCATATAGGTCTTTGCAGGTTTCTCTGAAACCATTCCCTTCATTAGCACAGAAGTATTATGTTGCATTCATAATATGTTTAGATTTTTTTTTTGGTTTGCCAATAGTTGCTGAGTTGCTATTATATGTATTGTTCTCATTCATCGTGGGCAGTACCCATTTTAATGCTATAGTAGAAATATGAAATGTTAAAGAGCTGAAGTTGACTCATAAGTAAAGTTTTGGTGTGCTTTGTCATATAAAATATAACTACAGTAAAACATAATGATTTGCATATATTGGTTATATCAAAACAAGATCCCTGTCCATATAGTAATTTATGTGATGCACTCCCTTTAGCATAAATTGGAAGGTCTCTTTCAGATGTTATCCTTTTCTTGTGATTCATTCCTTTCATCATATCAGGCTCTATTACATACAGAATTTTAATTTCTGAAAAAAATCTTGTTAAATCTTGGTTTTGCCAGTGACTTGCTGTTATCTACATACTATGGAATTCAAGCTTATTGGGAGTAGTTATTTCATTCTTTGTATTTGTACAGTGTAATACAGTATCTAGCACACAGTCAGTATTTGTTGATTGAACAATTTGAAGATATATGAAATTTGAGTGTGCTATTTTTAAACACTTCTGTATATTTTTACTTCAGCATATTTTAAAATTTAAAGAAAAATCTGCCTAATTTATGAATAATTAAATCTTTTTTTGTCTTCAGGAAAGCCTGTAGCTGTTACAAGTAACAGAGGTACAGGAAGGGCACCCTTACGCCCTGGAGCTAACCCCCAGCTGGAATGGCAGTATTACCAGAATAAAATACTGAAAGGCAAAGCAGGTACAGATAATAAGCCTACTTTGAAGTTACTGTGCTGCTGCTGAAGAACTATGTTTTGGGTTGTTTTGGTTGAAATGTAAGATCAAAGTTAAAGATAATTACCTTTTGTATTCAGATGATTTTTTTATCAGGTTTGACGTTTCAGAATAAATCAATATCTGACTTAAAAATAAGTGAGTAGACTGTGTATAATATTTATCAGAGGTAATAGTATATTAACTTACGAATTTTAATTTCTTTGAAAAGTGAAAAATGTTCTAAAAGATGGGATTAGTTTGCTTTAACAGCATGAAAAATATTTAGTTTTGCAAAAATGACTTTGTTTTTTTAAAAAGTTTGTAACATAAGTTGTTTGATTCATTATATCACAGAAAAGATAGAAAAATAGTTTGAAGATACTAAAAGTATTTGTCAAAGATATGAAAGAGTAGTTTAAAGTGTTAATTTTTTTTTTTAGTTAGTCTTATACTTGTCCAGGGGTATGAATTTCTCCCTCTTGCAATTAAAAGTATTAGCATCATGGATTGGGGTACCATCATAAATGTCATTTTTGAAATTATTTCCTGACAAATGTGTATTATATTTTCCTGTTGTAGGATGGAAATGTAATATAACTAAGTGGCAGTGTTAAGTGTTTTGTGATTTTTCTAGTTGTAGATATTAATGCACTAGATATTTTTAAAAAGGAATTCTTTTTATTTATTTTTTCTTTTATAAATGAAGTTTCTTTCAAAGAGCTAATTTATAAATACATTTAGCAGTAAGTATAGGCTTTTCACCTGGCATATGGAAAATCTCTTGTATTCTCTTTTGGCTTTGTGTGCCTTTATGATTAGTATTTATAGTGTGTTTAGAAATTAGATTAATTATGAGCTTAAATTCCTATAAAGGAAAATAGGTTTTATACTTTTTCCTTAGTTTTTTGGCCTCGTTGTTTTTAGGAGTAAAAATTTGAATTCATTTTGAAAACTAAGCAGATAATCTCAAGTTGACACATGGGAAAATAGATGGATAACTGGAGCAGCTGTATGCCCTGGTAGCAACCTTTTTTGTTGATGGCAGTCATCTTTTGGATGTTTCATAAAAATACTAGGGAATGTATTTATTAATGTATTTTCTATGTCTGCTAAGTGTTTAAAATTGATCTTTATATTTAAGAGTTTAACATCTTGTCAGGCAAAATAATTCGAGGAATGTTTTTGGATTTGTTCTGAATAGATTGTTGTGCTGTGACATTTACCTATTCGGATTGTTTCTTAATTGTTGGTACTATGATTGTGGAGTTTTTCTCTAATGGTGTAGTTCTTTGGTATTTGGTATGAGAGGAGGAAGCTTTTTTGTTTCTCTTTGGTATTTCGTATGAGGGGAGAGAGGTATTTTAGAAATCTGGAAAAGTGGACAGAAGTAAATGTAGTTTAAAGGAAAAGTGGATCTTGAAATAGCATCTCTTCTGTTATTTGTGTATAAGATGACCACTAGGGGTAATCTTCACTGCTGGCTCGAGTGCACCTTTCTTATTTCAGGATGTCTGTGTCTGGAGCTTTATGATCAGTGTATACATCCTCAGTGAGAAGCCAAGAGTTAGTTCCCTCTTTTCTTTCCTTCCTCAGCATACAGCTTAACTACACAGAGTTTTCTGAAAAGTCAGTGGTTTTCTGGCTCTCTTTATTAAGATAGCTGAAGGTTTGTTTTCACACTTTAGAGAACTTTTAAATTCACTTTCCCCTTCCTCCGCTTAAGACCCATAGAATCCAAAGAAAGTTACATATACTTATCATCTGAAAGTTAGCATATAGATTGTTCCTTAACAGGGAAGAGAGATTGTAATTCAGTATTTATTCATTACTTGTTAAAGATAGAATTTTTTTAGACAACCCTGTCACTAAAAACCTGAATATAAACTCCCAAGTATGTTGTAACTCGATATTATTCATTTTAAGGCATAGCAATTGTAACAAATCCATTTTTTGTGTGTTGCTACACACAGAATGAATAGGCTATTCCTTATTGCAAGGTTCTATTAGAAATAAATGGAAGCATAGAACACTCACTTCATTTGTCCAGTGCCTCATTCCTCTCTCCACAGTTTTCTAATCTTTTGCCTGAAGCTTGTTTTTAAATATAATATCATCAAATTTTAAAAAGTACTTTTAGAAAAATAGTTTTAGAATTAAATGGCTCCAACTGTCTACAAACTTTTTAAAAAATCCTGTTTCCACCTTTTGGCCTAGTTGTTGGTCACAGTATTAGGGAAGATAGCATCTTGGATTCTTTGTATAAAAACTTCCAACTTCTTATTAGTCACATTGAAACTCTTTGTCTAACAGTATTACTAGCAATTTTCATCTGTGCCTTCACTTTGAAGCAGCTTCCTGAATGATATGCAGAAGTACCACTTTCACATTGATGGCCTTGATGTTCTGAATCAGTTTAAAGTTCATGGTTGGGGCCTTTTACCTCTCCCAGGATTCCCAAGATGCAGATGTTTCCCATCCCCTCAGCATCTTCAGTTTTCATTCTAAAGAGCAACAGTTTTTAAACATCGTATTAGTCACAGATTTATTCTCAGCGATTTCTTTTTCACAGACTTGGGTCCTGGCCTCTGATTTCTCCAACCGTTCCTCCACATTCACCATGTGCCCGTCTAGTTTGTCAAGTTTTGATGAGCAGTTCTCTACCTTGCCCTCCAGTGAGGACAGTGTGTCCCTGCATTGCCCTGAATTTCACATGAAGCAACTCTATCAGCTCATGGAGGGATCCACTCTGCTGCGATGTGGAAAAGGTCAGCGAGCCCAGTGAAGATAAACAAGATGGCACTGCATCTCAGGCCAGGGCGTGGGAATGCATGGACCAAAGAAATTGTTCTTCTCATTCTTTACTTTGGGCATGATTTTTCTCTAATTTGAAATTTCAAGTGTCTTTGGGTACTTAGTGAGGCTTCCAAATATAAAAATGATTTTTAAAAAACAAACAAATTTTTAGGTACATAAATTAGTAAGAGCACTTTTGAAAAGCAACGGATCACCCAGTTAGTCTCTATTCACATGTTACAACATTTTTTGGCTATGTGGTTCCCTTCTGTTGACCTGATAGTTTTGTATTTCTTATCAAATTTCAGCTTAGAATCATAGACTATTAGAACTATTCTTTAGTTTTAAGATCCTTCAGAAACTTTGAACATTTTTCCCTGTAAGAGATTGCCATGTAAAAGGTAACATTGGAAGAGTATAGCTTACGTTAGTGTAGTTTACTTGAAATTATAGCTCAGATTTCACAGTATTTGTTCCTTCTTAAACAGGTTCAAGTTCCATTGAGATTTGGAAGTTGAAAGTTTGATTGGAGTTTTTCTTTATATGTGTGTATGTCCTTGTGTGTGTTTGTATTTAGTAAATACTTGAATTGGTTTAGTGAGTTGTGGAGAGAGTAGTCACTGTACTCTGAGTAGTTGTTGAATGTCACCAAGCCATGTATTTTGTCAGGTTTTTTAGGGCTGGCTAGTTTTTCATGTAACATAAAATTTGTGAATTAAACAGCAAAAATAGTTCATTTGTAAGTTGTAGTGATCTCAAAATAGGATTTGAGGAATTAGCAGATGTGATGTCTTTAGGTCTTGTTTTACCATCTCATGTTATATTTGTTTATAATAGCATAGATGTGGTGGAGAGTGTGTTTTGTAGAATGTGCAATGTGTTTTTTTTTACAGCAGGCACTTCTTGAAATCTAATAATAGCATCCTGGGAGACCTATAACTGAAGCTGTTTTCTCTACTGTCTATTTCTGAATGACTAGTGAAGCTGAAGGTTGTAAAGGCAGTAAAGTGGCAAGCAGCCAGGAGGCTCTAGAGTTTCTCCTTTTGTGTTGTGTTGTGTGTGTGTGTGTGTGTGTGTGTATGTGTGTATGTATATTTGTATGTGTTTGTGTGTATGTATATTTGTGTGTGTGTGTGTGTGTGTGTGTGTGTGTGTGTGTTCCTTTTTTTGTTTTGCTCCTGCTACTTAGCGAATTCTGTATTTGGTTTTTAGATTAAGGAGTAATTGGTGAATCTGTAGGCCCATTAGCCAAAATCTACCAGTGTGTCTTCTGAACACCTAGTGTTCCTTTGACTGTTGAATGTTGTTAATTGAACATATGAATGGTTAACTCTGCCAGATATACTTGAAAAGAAGAGGGTTATTTTAGCTGATTTTTTTATTGTTATATTTAAGCTAGAGTATGTTCGGGTTGGAGGGAGGGACTAAAAAAATCTGAAAATTTTTAGCAAGTAGTATATCAGAAGGGTAATATTCATTAATTATGTTACTATTTTACTTTAGTTACTAGGAAACATACTTGAGGAAGCTTATCGTTTCCACGGGTTAAGACTTGAATCAAGTCCTTTGCAGGAGAACTCCTTTTTAGAGAATGAACTATGTATGGGTGGTTTCACTTCCTGGTCTCTGGCCATATGTGCTGATCTCCAGAGATTGTGCTAATGAAGGAATATTTCTTTTGTAAAAAGCATCAGTGGCTCATGAAGGTCTCTCTAGTCAATGGGTACTTTTCATTTTATAACGATGTCTGATTTTTACTTAATTGTAGGCTAAGATAGACAATAATAATGGAGCACTGTATTTTTCCTTACTTAGCTCCAGTGGTTGGAGTTGCAGTTTCATTTGTTATCTATTGTTGAATGAGAGAAGTGGAAAACATCTTTTTGAATGAAAATTAAGCTTTTCTTACATATAATTATAACAATCTATTATTTTCAAAGCAGATAGAGTTCCTGATGTACCAGATTCATCACTCTTGGAGAATCAGGATTCGGCACAGACAAATGGAATTGACTCTGTTTTGTCCAAGGCTGAAATTGCATCTTGTAGTTATGAAGCCAGGTATGTGGAAGTGGGATGTAATATAGACTGTATAGAAAAGTGGATTTATGAGGATGATGACATATTCAACACATCTCCTTCGCCCCTAAATGACTAGGGCAGCTTTCTAAGAGTAGAATATTTTGGAGAAAGATTGGTCTGTCTTGTTGGACATTTCTCACTAGGGTGTTGTTGAAGTTGCAGAGCCATCTTCCCTTCCCTCCTCCCCCCAGCCAAAAAAAAGGTATATTCAGCCGTGCCAGTTAGTCTGTATATTCTAAAAGTTGTATTTAAGCAAATTGTCACAAGCACATCTGGAAAGAGAACGTGTTCTCTTGTCTCTGTCTGAATCCACCTCTGCCCATTGGAAACATGGAAGTAGAGCATAGTAAAGTAACTGCCTAGGCTTGTTTGAAGAATAAATGAGATAATATTTGTAAAGTGCTTTAGAAACCTTGAAATGCTGTTTAAATGCTAGCCATTGTCAGAGAATTAGATAGTCTTAGAAAGAAGTAGAATTTTTCCTTGTGGACAAAAATTAGATATGGTGTAATGAAGACCTGAATTCACATCACGCCCCTCCCTTTTTTAGCTATGGATCTTTGGACGAGTCATAGAACCTCATCTATAGTCAGAAAACTTGGGTTCAGATCTCATCTAGATTCAGACTCTTATGATCCTCGCAGAACTTCACTTTCATCATCTATAAAATGAGGAAAATAAAACCAGCACAGAGTTACAGCATTGTTCTGTGAAAAGAATGCTGTGTTTGCAGTGAAAAATGCTGTGTTATCTATGCCACACTGTCAAACAAGATAATATTTGTAAAATTCTTCAGAAACCATAAAATGGTCCTGGAATCAACAAAGCTATGCTAGCTGTGGGCAAGCTCTGACAGGTTATCCCATAATGGTAAGGCTTTGCATGTGGTCCGGGCAACTGACTGCATGTATCCTTTCTGACCCATCTTAATGAAGTAGAAAGGCTCATCACTAGTAGACTGGTTATTTGGTGGTGAATTCTTTGTCCACAACAACTGTTGATGCAAAGAATAGAACAGAATGGCACTGTCCTATGTAGCTACCCTTTCACTTCTGCAGTGATAAAGCTAGAACATACTGAGAATCACATAGGTTTTAAATATAAAGTCAGTTTGTTGTACTCTAAATGTAAGTTGTCAGTGACAAGCAAGTCTATAAACTTCTGGAGCAACTGAATTATATCAGGCTTGATGTCCTTACTATAAATGAAAACAGAAGACAAAAGGAATTTGGAGATAAATAGAAAGGTAGTCCACAGGTTCTCTTTGCTTAGTCAAGGGGAAGTTAGTAGAGTTGTTTTTATTATGCAACAAGAAATATTTAGTGGGTCTTTAAGTCTTTGTATTATAGCGGTCATGATAAATATTTGAAAAAAGATCATCATGAGGAAAATTGCAGCTCATTTGCCAACTTAGTAAGACACCCACAAATTTAAATCAATGTATACTTTAATTATTGATGTCTTTATTGTATTGGTTCTCAAAATTTTTAGTCTCATGCTCCTAAAAATCCCCAAAGCTACATCTACCAATATTTGATGTATTAGAGCTTAAAATGTTTTAGTATTATTATGAACCTAGTTTTTACCTCACAGTCCCACTGACCATACTTTAAGAATTTCTAATTTAAGTAAAGGTGGTCATTCTAAAGATTATGAAATTTATGTTTGAAAATGATCAGGATTTAGAAAAGAGAAGGACCAAGAATTTATAGTATGTACACAACCCTAATACTTGTCTTAGTTATAATCACAGTTGGGTGGCACAGTAAATTGAGTGCACAGCATGAAGTTAAGAAGACTCATCTTCTGAGTTCAAATCTGGCCTCACTGTCTTATTAGCTATGTGACCCTAAACAAGTTACTTAAACCGGTTTGCCTCTGTTTCCTCATTTGTAAAATGAGCTGGAGAAGTAAATGGAAAACCACTCCAATATCTTTTCCCAAAAAATCCCAAATGGGATCATGAAGAGTTTGATACGACTGAACAACATCAAAATATTTATGATTATGGATACTGGACTTGGGAGGCACCTAATAAAATCACCAAAAAAGAAAGAAAAAATTGACTATAATCTAACTAATTAGAAGTAAGTGGTTACCAATTTGAGTCATTTATTAATCAGTTGTCTGAATATAGACCAACATATAGAGAAATTGAAACTCACTAGCATACTAGAAGAATAAAAATGAAAAATCAGTTATATCATTGAGCTGATTCCAACCTGAACTTTTTAAACAAGCCATTGACACTAAGAAATGGGAACTGTGTAAAAATAGCAGACTGTGACTATAAGAATATCAACATTTCTTAAGCAAAATTAACTGATGTAAATTGATCGCCACAAAAAGATTGTAGAAATGTCCTCCACCTACTCTTGTTAGACAGAGATGACAGGTAAGGGCAGCACTTTTATAGTATAAATTATAGTATGAAGTCATTTGTGAGTGGAGGAGAAGAGAGCTCAGTTATGAGTAGGATTGTCTCATAACACAGTCGATCAAGATTAATGCCAGTCTATTAAAAAGCTTGGAAACAGAGCATAAGATCACAGCTTTAGAGGTAAAAGGGCCCTTAGAGCCCATAGGAGGTTATAGACCCCTCTCCTTTTACTGAAGGGAAATCTGAGGCTTAAAGAGAATAAATGACTTGTCCAGAGTCTAATTAAGCCAAATTTTGCTAAGGGCATTTGGAGGGAAAGGGATTTAGAAGAATTTTGGGGAAAAAAAAAGATAAAAGTAATTCAAAAAGTGACCTTGGGCAAGTCACTTATAATTGCCCCCCCCCAAAAAAAGCAAAAAAAAAGTAATTGAAAAAATTCTGTGAAAATATTACCAATAAGTCTTTTTCTCTGCCAGTGAATGTAGAGCCATCACATTAGAACTCCTAATGGTAAAGTCTCACATGTGCTTTATGAGGAGGTAGAAATGACACCAAGTTCAGCGAGGTGGGAAGAGCAGCCGAACTGGACAGAGCACACCCTGACGAGGGCAGTGTCCCAGCAACATAATTGTGAGGGCATCGAGGAGTTGATTCTCAAGATAACAGCAAAAGAAGACAAGAAAATGCTTAGAATCACAGACCTGTTATTACAGGTGAAAGATGCTTACATCTCTGCAAGGTCTCTGAGATTATTGTAGACACATGTTGGGGACTTCCTTTATGAAGAAAGGAACAGGCTGACATTTTACAAAGCAAGTTTGTATATAGCAAATGACTATATAGTGAAAAAATTGATAGGATCAGGAAATACAAAATGTCACTGTAGTTAATGTCCATGATTTTAAAAACATTTGATGTAGTAATGTAAAATAATGCCATAAAGGCCTTTCATTAAGATGTTTCCAATGAGTAATTTTTTCTTTTCTTGGGGGGGAAAGGCAGGGCACTTGGGGTCAAGTGACTTGCCCAAGGTTACCCGGCTAGTTTTGTGTTAAGTGTCTGAGGCCAGACTTGAACTCGGGTCCTTCTGACTCTAGGGCCAGTGCTCTAGTCACTGCACCACCTAGCTGTATTTTAAAAAATCAAACAAGATTCCTTGGAAGGTATAACATCAGTTATAATCTTGCTTGCATACTTACGACTATTTATATCTAATGAGACATGAAGCGCTGAGGTGAATGCTCACTAAATTTTTGCAGATGACTTTATGTTCATTGAATAAAGCCCTTAAACATATAAATAAAACTTACTGAGTTTGTAATCATTCAAATAGTTTGACCACACAGGAAAAATCAAGTGGATGGAGGATACCTATTGTCCAGGCTATGATAAGCAGTTGTATGAATAATCCTACAAACGTGTGTGTCTGTGTGTCTGTCTGAGCTAGACCCTGTGAAATGAACTGGCCACATGAATTGAATAAGAGCAGAAGGAAGTCTGGATTACCTTTAGAAATTGTATGATGCTCTTAATGAATCCAGTTTCTGCCTGAAACTTGTTGTTCAGTCATTTCAGTTGTGTCCAATTCATTGTGTGACCGTTTCCTTCTCCAGCTGATTTTACGGATGAGGAAACTGCCAGACTGGTTCAAGTGACTTGCTCAGGGTCAGACAACTAGTAAGCATCTGAGGTCAGACTTGAATTTAGGAAGATGTCTTCCTGACTTCAGGCCTAGTATTCTATACACTGCACCACCTAGCTGCCTACAGCTTAGGTTAAATGAAATGTTTAATATCAATATTCTCTTATTTTTTTGGATGGTTACAAGTTATGGAATGCCATGATTACCCCATCTGGCACACTCCCTGAAATGTTGCAGAACATCTCTATGGCAATGGAGATGCACATAGTAGGGGCAGGTCATCATATTTGCAGTGAAGAATTGTGCAGGACAAACAGTATGGTGTATGAGACAGAGGTATCAAACACATAGCCTACAAACCTTATGTGGTCCACAACATTCATGTGTGGTGCCTGAACCAGATTAAAATGTAATTGGGGAATTAATAAAAACACAGTAAAATATAATATTTTAAGTGGTTTTCTCAGCTAATAACTCAGCCTACGGGCATCCTTATATTGGTTTAATGGCCCTCATTTCTACTTGAGTTTGATACCACCGGTATAAAAGAGGTCATTAGATAAGTAATACTGACAGTATACTTAGAGGTTTAAAATGTGCAAGATGTTTTGTGTACTTTTTCTCATTTGCTCTTTACAAAGGTCCTGTGAAGTAGGCTTTCGATGGGTATTATCCCCATTTTATTGATGAGGAAACAGGTTTGGAGAAATGCTCATAATCATACAAGCTGGTCAGTTTCTGGCAGGTTTTGAACCCAGGTTTTTAGATTCCATTTTTCTCTGTGCCAAACTACTTAAAGAATAGATAGGCAACTCACCCGTTACTTCTTATTCTCTCTTATCCGGCATGTCTAATACGTTGCCAGATTTTGTCATTTCTTGCTTTGCTGTATCTCTTGTGTCATTGTCTCCTCTCCTGCATTCACCCACCCTGGATAATTTCCTCTTTCTTAGACTATTGCAGTAGTCTCCTGGTTGGTCTACCTTCCTGATCTCTTTCTTGTACAATCCCCTGCTTTATGCACATACAGCCTCTGCCTGGTGCAGGTTTTCATCACTTCACGACTGGAAAGTATAACCTTCTAATTGGTCCAGTTGCTTTTGGTCTCTCTCTTCACATCACTGTATCTCCCACTCAGCAACCAAGATGATTTTCTTAAAATGCAGGTCTGATCATGTTACTCCACTGCTCAATAAATTGCACCTACTCCTTTTTAATATTGAAGATCAAATGTAAAATCTTCCATTTGGCTTGCATAGCATCTCACAACCTGACCCATTCCTGGTCTAATTTTACATTTTATTCCCTCCCACAACCTTAAAGGTCTTGGGATACTGGCTCTGTTGTTCTTTGTACACAACACTCTTCCAGACTCGATGAGTTTTCATTGACTATGCTCTATGAAGAGCTTGGAATCCTCTCCCTCAGCTCTGCCCCGTTTCTTGTATTCTTCCAAGATTCAGCTCAAGTGCCTCCTGTCAGAGGCCTTTCTGGTACCACTACCGCTTGTGTTATGTCAGATTACCTTCCATTTATACTGTCTATAACCTGCATCTATGTAGTTGTATGTATGTCGCTCCATTCTTTGCCTTTCATTGCTTTAGCAGTGTTCTGTACGTAGTAAGCACTTAATGTGCTTGACCAACTGATAGCCACACAGTGTGGAGCAATCTAGAAAACATGCTCCTTATGTTGCATGAGCTCTGGAAGATTTATGGGTGGACATGGACAAGAGTTTATGCAAGCTAAGGAAGAATGGACAAGGTGTCATCTGCTGTTTTGAAGCAAATAGCTGCGTCCATGCAACAGTAGCATTCATGGCCTCCAGTCCCTTGGAAACAGGAATTGAGCAAGCATCTTCCTTCTTTATACAGTTTTAGCAAAAAGATAATATTCTCAAAATCTATAGCTATTGCAGGAATTCCTGTTATGCTGCTATTACTAAGGTGCAGGTAAGGTGGTGCAGTGGAAAGAGCACTGGGCTTAGGATTCATCTTCCCGAGTTTAAATCTGGCCTCAGACATTTCCTATTTTGTGACCTTGGGCAAGTCACTTAACCTTGTTTGCCTCAGTTACTCATCTGTAAAATGAGCTGGAAAAGGGAAGGTCAGTATCTTTGCCAAGAAAAACCCAAAGGGGGTCACAAAAAGTTGGACGTGACTGAAACAAATGAACAGCAACTACTTCTATTAGCTCTAAATAGGAGGAGAATAGTAATGAAAGTCCTTAGCTAATCTGACCCCCCTCATTAACTTTCCAACCCTAATATCTTTGGATATTGGTGATGTAGCAATCCTAACACTGTCCACTCTAGTCTTTGGTCAGGGTCTATATTTGTCCACTCGGGCACCAGCTTGTTTCTTAAAAACTACAATTAGTGGGATGATAACGTGTTAGTTGCAAAGATTATGTAATAATCCATTGAAATGTGTTGTGTAATGCTAGGAGTATTGTACCTCAAGTTAGGCATTAACTACCTAGGTTTGAATATTGGGTCTGAAACTTAGTAGCTTTGTGACCTCACATCCTCATCTGTTTTATTTGTCTAATAGTTTTGTGAGGAATCTGTGTGAAGTACTGTGCCGGTGTCAGGCGAGTAGCTGAGATCAAACAGCTATGTAAAGATGAGTTAGCTTCTACGGTCACTAAAGTACCAGCACGGTTTGGAAGTAGGAAGTAGAGAAAAGGAAACTAGCCGAGGAGGAGGTAGTGTTCTGGACTTGGAGACAAGAGTCTAGATTCCTGCCTCAGACATTAGAAATGTGATCGTAGCTAGGCAAGCCACTTCACCTCTCTGTGCCTCCATTTTCCTCATCTTTAAAATGATAGTATTAATATCACATACCTCCCTAGATTCTTTTGGGGCCAATGAGACAACATAGAAAGCACTTTCCAAGGGCTGCTGTTAATGTGTGTCTAATATTCCTATCACTGAATAGTAATGAATAAATCTTATGGCTCCCATCTCTTTAGAATCTGTCATTTTTAGTCATTTCCAACTCTTTGTGACTCCATTTGGGGTTTTCTTGGCAAATATTCTGGAATGGTTTGCCATTACTTCTCCGGCTCATTTTACAGATGAGGAAACCAAGACAAAGAGGGTTAAGTGACTTGTCCAGGGTCCCTTAGCTGCTGAGTATCTGAGGCCAGATTTGAATTCAGGAAGATTCGTTTTCCTGGCTCTAGGCCTAGCGCTCTATTCACTGTGCCACCAAGCTACTCTTAAAAATTTTCTCAGGGTGAAACCAAATAATCAAAAGTACTTCTCTCTAAAATGAAGGATTTGGATTTGTTGGCCTCAAAGGTCCTTTCCAAGCCCAAATATGTAATAATAAGCGTCTTTTCTTTCCCATCGTTCTAGAACGTTGGATTGCTTCCTTTGGTTTGAATTAAATACCTCTCTTCTGTTTAATTTAGTGGTTTATTTGTTGACCTGTTTGGCTTTTGTTGAGTGTAAATACATTGTGTATAAAACACTCTCTAAAAATGCTTGGATATCACCCCGTCATTTTTCCCCCCAATGTAAATTCTGTCCTGTACAGGAATATGTTTTACTTGGGATTGTTTTTATAAAGAAGGAACTCTCCATGTTTATAGGGTCCTTTTGGCGCTTCACCATGCCCCCACCAAATTTTTTTAGTTTTTACTTTAGATGGCATTTTTGTTTCACCTACTGATCTTAACTGCTATACCCAATGGCTTTTTAGGTTTCTTTAACTTGATTTTGGTGTCTGGTGATCCTGTAAAGTCTTCAGTGTGCATTCAAATGACTGTAACTATACATATGTGAATTAGATATGTGTACAAATCCAAGGGCATATTATTATTTTAATACTCTATACTGCCTTTTATTTAAAGGAATGCTATGGGAAATGCTTTTTATGAAGTAAGTTTTCATCCCTGTAATTTCTGTTTTAGTAATACTACCAGTTTATATGGCATTAGTAGAGAATGGGTTGTTTGACAGAACTGAATTTTCTAAATAACTGTTATAGGGGCAGCTAGGTGGTGTAGTAAATAGAGCACCGGCCCTGGAGTCAGGAGGACCTGAGTTCAAATCCGGCCTCAGGCACTTAACACACAAAACTAGCCATGTGACCTTGGGCAAGTCACTTAACCCCAGTTACCCTACCTTCATCCCCACAAAAAAAAATACTTAACTGTTATATAGATAAGGGCAAGAGACTGTTATCTAGTGCATTCTATAAATAGTGAACAAAATTTAATCTTAAAGATTTGGAATCAAATTGTGGAGACATTTTCTCACTTTCTTTGCTGGGACTTATACTACTATCATTATTCCTGTCCTTTTAGGTCTTTTCTCTTAAAATTTGCTGTTTTCAATTCATCTGAATAAATCAAACTTTGATATAAATCAAAATTCTTTGAGTTTTGAGTGATCTGAGGTTTCTAGAAGGTTTCTGGTTGTCAATTCATAACTTTGTTGAAGTAGTGTAGTATACAGTGAGTCAGTGAAATTATCTCTGAATATATATATTTATTAACTTTTAATTATACTTATGAATGTGTAACATTTTGAAATACTGTGTTCTTCTCTATAACATTTTTTGATCCCTACAAATTAATATAATGAAAATTTTGCTCATTAAGTACAATTTCATATTTAATGTTTTTTCTGGCAAGTGGTCCAAATACTGAAAAGCGTCATGCAACATTTAGGTATACTCTAGAATTTAAATTTGTTCTTTTCATTTGGGTCTCAAACAATCCTGGGTCATCCAGAGTGATGCTTATACAATATAATCACAGTGGAGTTGCTGCTAGAGTCTGGGATTGGTCAATCGTGAATTGGATGGTTGAGTGTATTTTATCTCCTTGTCATAAAGCCTTGTTTTGTGTAGTTTCTTAATCTTTTACTTCTTTGGAGATGACATATGCTGGCTAAGGGGATTCTTTGACAGTAAATTCCTACTTTTTGTTTTGATATTAATAGTGTATGGTATGTTAATATCTCAGCAGCAGGGACCAGAGGTATGAGCCTCAATGGAACCAGCCCTTTTCCCCCATAAAATTTAAAATATCTTAAACCAGTTTTCAAATGTCATATATTACAATATTTATATGAGTATTTATTTTATTCTTATAGTGCCTTCAACAGATCCATATGATTTTATAGTTTTAAAAAGTGTAAAGAAGAAGATAAATTTTAGATGCTGCTACTGTGGAAATTTGTTTTGTTTGCCAATATATATTTGTTGTAATTGTCTTACTTTCTTATTTTCCAATTTAGGTGGGAAAGGGAGTCAGGGAAGGTTAAGTATAAGGTAGTAAAAAAAAAATTTAAGGGGCAAGGTCATTGAAGCATTTTTAAAAAGATGAACCAAAGAAAAAATAAGGAAAGTCAAAAAAGAATCAAAGAATAGCAGGGCAACTTTGAAAGTTACATGAATAGTTCTCTTTCCTGTTCTGCTTCATAATGGAAATGCCCATTTTTTTTTCTTAAGTTCAAAATTTTAAAAAACAGTTCAGAATTATTGGGTATTTTTTTAAATACCTAATTTTGACTATTAGAGTAGATAGGTTAAAATTCTAAATTATTGGCATAATCAAAATTTTAGAGGCATTTTTAGGATTTTTATTTTGAATTAAGAAATGTTTAACAGAATGGATTTTTGTACTTTTATTTTTTTCTTTAGACAAGTTGGCATAAAAAATGGAATGTTTTTTGGTCAAGCCAAACAACTATGTCCAAATCTTCAAGCTGTTCCATATGATTTCCATGCATACAAAGAGGTTGCCAGGACAATGTATGAAACATTAGCAAGGTAATGTATATAGTTTTATTTTTAGATGTGTGTGTTCCATCTTTAATATTGACTATAACCTAGCTTAAATTAGAAAGATTTGCCAGTCATTTTAGTAGTCCCTATCCCATTCCACCTAAAACTTTCTGATTGATTAACTTCTTAAGGAATAAAAAAAATGTAAATATAATGTAATATGTACATTATAAATGTAAATATAACATGTATTCTAAATGTAAGCTAGCCTGTATTATAAAAATAAATATAATGTAAAAATGTAAAAGAATTTTTGAGCTATAAATGTGTCAGCTATGGACAATGTCAATTTTAAATCATTTGAATTCATGTTTAATAAATTTCTACTGATTTAAGTGAATTTTGAAATTAATTTTTCATACTTTCATTTTCAGATGAACCTTAAAGGTCATTCAAATATTTGCCCACCCAATACTAAAATCCTCTTACAATACCCCAAATCGTCATCCTGTCTGTACTATCTCTACCTTAGTCATTCTTTTTAAATGTCGCCGAGTTCAGTTTTTCAGCAGGCAGTTATTCACAACTGTTTTGTGCCAGGCTTTCATGCTAGTTCCTTGAAATATTAAAAGTAGTTAAATTTTTTTTCTTAAGGAATTTACATTTTAATGGGAGAGAGATCAGAGAGTAAACATGAGTGTATTGGGGGCATTTTGCTGGATTCTATATTGTGAACACATTTGAAGGCAACAAAAATAAATCTCATTACTTCTGAGGTGAGATTTATGTAACAGCTCTTTGGGAAATTTATCACTATATTTTTATTAGCAAGATTTTAAAGATTTTTAGAATAGAGTATGACTTTTCGAGATTCAGACACTGTTGTTCAGAGGAGCGCTTCTGACTAAGGGCTGCAGTGAGCGAGGGGTTTGTGAACATCACCTGATCGTGATCAGGAAAAAGAAATGCTGAATGGTTTATCCTTTATCCTCTTTTTTCTTTTTCTTTTCAGTTTGTCTAGTAGAGAACAGGCAAAGAAATTTTTGAGTAATACTGTAGTACGCTTTTAATTAAATATTATGTTTTATGTTTTTCACATTTCTTTATTGATTTTTTTGGTTCTATCTATTCACTCAAAACCCTTGGGCTGTTCATATCCATTCACATGCTTCCTATACAGAAACTTTGGCCTGATTTTTTAATTGGAATTTAAAGAAAACTATTTCAAAATGTCAGAGAAAATTATTTTGAAAATAACTTCAATTATAACATACAAGGACTCTACTTGGCAGGTTCTCCTGTTAAAAATACTTAGAATGATAGCATTTCTTAGTATTTTAAACTTGTAAGACAAAAAGAAGATGGCACCAAGAAAGTCTTTATTTGCCATATGTTGTTTCTGACAAATGATGAACTTTTCCTGATGACTCACTCCCTTTCCCTTTGTGTTGCCAGCTATACTCATAACATTGAAGCTGTCAGTTGTGATGAGGCACTAGTAGATATCACTGAAATCCTGGCAGAGACCAGACTTACTCCTGATGAATTTGCCAATGCAATCCGAACTGAAATCAAAGACCAGACTAAATGTGCTGCTTCTGTTGGGATGGGTCAGTATGTTATATAACTTATTTTTAGATATCCTATTTGGGAACATTACTTCTTATTACTTCAGTCCACTAGTGTCATCTTATCTTTTTCAGATAAATTGCTTTTGGCCATCTTGTATTTGCAATGTTGTTGTTGTTTTTTCCAAACAAATTAAAACTTTACATGTTAGATTTGTCCAGATATTCCAGCCTGCCAAAAACATTTTTAATCCAAATTCTTTTATTTTGTGTGTTGGCTCTTCTACCTAGCTTTTTGTTATCTTCAGATTTGATAAAAATTATATTATGACTTTAAGTCATCGATAAGCATGTTAAAGGACATGGCCAAGTACAGTTGACACTGAGCTATAATGATCACACTTTGGATCTGGTCATTTATCTGGTTCCAAATCCACCTAATTAAACTATAGTGTAGTCCGTATATCTCTGATATATCCCATTCCACATAAGAATGTTTACATAACCTGAAATACCTTACTTAAAAATCTTTTGACTCTCTCAACAAAAAAATTGCCTGTTTTGGCATTTGCTTCTAGTAATTGGGACTCCTAAATTTCACTGTGTCTAGGTAATGGGAATTTTTTTCTGTGTTACTTCATAAATTGTTCATTACTGGAATAACCTATGCAGTTAGAGCATGATGAACATGCTGAATGAAGTAGACTTTTCTAATAATTTGCTTTGCTTTCTCCCCTCCTCATGACTTGGTGTGATTTTAAGTAATGATGATTGTTGATGTCTGGATGCCACATTGCAGTTTGCAAGATACGTCCTATGTACATGATCATACCACCATCCTGAGATCGCACTACAAACATCCGCATTGTACAAACTTGAGGAAATGAGACATTGAATGTCTTGTCCGTGGTCACAGGGAGGATTTTCACCCAGGTCTTTACTGATAAGTCCAGCTCTCAGTATGTAGTAATAGTAATTAAACTGGTTGGTTATGAGGGCATATGTCTATCATCCCTGCTACTAATGAAGCTGAGACTAGAGGGAATCCCTTGGAGTGGAGGTTTCTGAGCAACGTTGGTATCAAAGCCGATGACATGGATGTTGTAGGTCTGGCATCAATATGGTCAACCCGGGAAGAGGAGTCCATTATGCTGCCCAAGGAGCAAGCTGGCTTAGGTTGGAAGGAGATCAGGGGGAAAATTTAGATAAGCAGTGGGATTCAACCCATAAGTGGCTGTTGCACTGGGCAAGATAGGGAGACCAAGTCTTACCCCTCCCCCACCCAAATAAAGTAGTAGTGATGATGATGATGATGATCAAAAAACCATATGAAATACAGGATCAAAATCTAATGGATCTTGGCTAATGAAATTCAGGCTTCAGTAAGATTTCTTTTAATAATCTTAAGGTATTAAAAGACTTTTCTTTGTACTGCCGTGAATGCAACGGACTTACTTTGGTTTAAGTATTCAACATTTCTTGATAGTTTTTAGTGTTCTTAACATTATTAAGTCACTTTTCTAGTTGCCTCTAGGGAACTGTGGGAGAAAAAAGCAGATTTTACAGTGAATTTTTATAAAGCTGATTTCATGTTTTTTGACTTCATAGGTTCCAATATTCTGCTGGCCAGAATGGCAACAAGGAAAGCCAAACCAGATGGACAATATCACTTAAAGCCAGAGGAAGTAGATGATTTTATTAGAGGACAACTAGTTACTAGTCTGCCAGGTATATAGAATGTTTTTTGTATTTTTTACTTTTCACTTGTAAATGCTATTTTAATAATTGAACTTTGAGGTCAGGAGCTGTGTATTTTTTGGAGTGTACCCCAGAGTCTCTTGAACATGTATGCCTTCCAGATTATATTGAATTTTTATAATGAACATCAGTTGATATATATTTTGTATACACTTGTATTAGAGTTTCAGTGATTGATATTGTCATCTGAAATTTCTGTCAAATGAAATCAAGGCTACAATGAAATCTAAGATCTCATTTGAAAAGGAGAATGGTACGCTAAGTGGACCCTGAATTGTTAGTACCCACTCTTTTATGTCTGCCCATTTAAATCCTAGTTATTTTATGCACAGCCCTTCATCTAGATAAACTGTATCTACTTTATTTTCATGACCTCACAGTTTAGTGACCTTGTGGGTTTTGTTGTTGTTGTTGTTGTTGTTTTTAAAGAATGTGGTTGAACTGGAATGACTGGTGTCCTGTCTTAAAGAATCTAGAAAACATTACGAAGGGTTATTAATAATACTTGGGCAAGAGACTGAAGACCTTAGGAGGACAGATTTTATTTTCATCCCCATTGTAATTTGAAGGCCTGGGCCTCAGCAGCAGACAGACAGACAGACACACACACACACACACACACACACACACACACACACACTCTTCACCTGGTAACTGATCTCCTTCAGATGGTGTCTAAGGAAGCAGTTTTGGATTTCTGACCACAGCTTAAAATATCAGAAAATAATGGGCTGTTTTATCAGGGTATAGATTATACCAAACAAGAACTAATAAAATTTTATTTACCTCAAGTCTTGCAAATCTGAACAAAAGATCTTTAAAATAAAAACTAAGGGGTGAGGGTTGACACTACCCATGTATAGCTAAGTAGCAATAGAAATGCCCAGTATCTGAGAAAGGAGCCATCAATAAGGTATATCTGACTTTAGATATCTAAATGTAAATAACCAAAATGTGTTCAGTTGTTAGGGTTAAAATGTAAACCATAAGGGAAAGAGGCAGATTTGATGTCATAATTATTAATGAGACTTGACCATCTATCTCTCTTCAAGGATATATCTATCCAAAGGGACCAGCATGGCTAAGAAAGGGTGAGGGATGAATTAGCAGTGCACATTAAGTAGATAATTCTGTGTAGAATCCAGGAAGCAGAGATAAGAAACAAAGTGAAGAGCAAAACTGAATCCGTGTTTTTCACTGGAGTATATTACAGAGATTTAGAAATCTTTGTCAGCAACACTGTGTGCCAAGGTGAGATCATAAATACAGAGAGATGCTGTCCATACTTGCAAGTAGCTTACATTCTAATGGCTAGATAATAAATACACATATAAATATATACAAGGTATAAAAGGAATAAATAAATACACAGAAATATAAGACAGTTTGGAAGGAAGGACACTAGCAATTGGGAATCAGGAAAGGCTTAATGCTGATGATGGTGCTTATGGCATATCTTAAAGGAACAGAAAAAATTGTAAAGCAGGGGTAATGAGGGAACCCATTCCAGATCTAATGTAACGGTATGGAGATGAGAGATGTTCTGTTTATATTTGAGGAAAAGACAGAAGGCCAGTTTGGCAGGATCACAAAGTGCAAAAGGGAAAGTTATATCCAGTGAGACTGTCAAAAGAGGTGGGGAGCAGATTCTGTAGTGCTTTAAGTGCTACACAGGTAACAGGTAAGTTACTGGCTACATGTGTAGTGTGAAGATCGTTGTTCCTAAATCTGTTGTAATATTCGGCCCCAACTTAATTCTACCTAGTAGTTAATATCTGTTAATTTGCTGTCAGGAAAGCATTCCTTTATCATAATAGAAAATTTGGAAAATCTTGGTCTTCCACTTGCTGGTCTTATTTTATGAATCAGCATAAAATTCTTACATTTGAACTATTAAAGCATGCAGTATGCTATTATTTAAATTGGAAGAGAGAAATTACTACTCAGCTTGGGGAAATTTTTTTTTTAAAGCAATTGAGGTTAAGTAACTTGCTCAAGGTTACACGGCTAGTCATTATTTGTGTGTGGGTGCTCATTTTCTGAGGCCAGATTCGATCTCGGGTCATCCCAACTCCGAGGCCGGCGCTCTTACTAAGCCACCTAGCCACCCCGTTTGGGGAAATTTTTTAAATAGCTTTTTTCAGGTAATTATTTAGCACATATTTGGGAAGTTTTTAACTACCCACTTGGATATATCAATCTTGTTCAACAGATTAACAGATTTATATTTTAAGAATTTATACAATCCTTTCAAACAAGTATTTTAACCCAGATCACCAAAATCTTTTTTTAATCCAAAAGGTAATTCAGGCATATAATTTAATATATCTCTACTTTAGTTCTTCACTCACAGTATTTATTTACAAGAATTTTCTGTCAGATTTTATCTTCATAAAAATGTAAAAGTTGCATATTGCATTCATAAAAGTTGCATTTGGATAAATGAGATTCTAAAAATGCCAGTTGTGCTTATTTATAGTGATTTTCTTTTAACAATTTAATTTTACAGTCTTATTAAATTATATTTATATTTCTTCTCCTAGGTGTTGGTCGAACAATGGAATCCAAATTGGCATCTTTGGGAATTAAAACTTGTGGGGACCTGCAATATATAACCATGTCAAAACTACAGAAAGAATTTGGCCCAAAGACAGGGCAGATGCTTTATAGGTTCTGCCGGGGTTTGGATGATAGACCAGTTCGGACAGAGAAAGAAAGAAAATCTGTCTCAGCTGAGATCAACTATGGAATAAGGTTTACCCAGGTACCATTTATTTGACAAAGCCATTTATTTAAAGTATTATATGTATTTTTTTATATGTCTACCCTTTATTCTTAGTTAAACTGGTGGCCTCTCAATGGTAGTAACTGTGCCTTTGACAAGTTTAGCATCTGTACTTGTTTGCCCGGTGCTCTAGTTCAGTTATCCTTTAGCTATATGTGGGTTGCATAAACTCATACAAGAAAGTCTTGAGGCTTCCTTTCTTTCTCTGGGACCTGATTTTTGAAGAGTAAGTCCTTAAGCAAAGTTCCTTCATTTCACAGGTAGGAAAATTGAGAGTTGTGGAAGTTAAGTAACTTGCTTGCAGTTACTCAAATAGTAAGTAGAATGCTGATGTTTCCTGACTTACAGCCAGCCATCATGGCTTTTACCTTTCTTTAGGCTCACACAACAAATAAACATTTATTAAGTGTCTGCTTTTTGTTAGGCAGGGTGCTAAATTCTGTATATACAAAGACAAAAGTGAAACGGTTCTTAACCCTCAAAGAGCTTATATTTCTGACTGAGGAAATGCAAATGTACATACATATGTACATAAAGGTACTTTCATGATAGTAGATCTATCTATCTATGTGTGCATACACAAACACAGAAACACAAGAAGGATAGCTGGCTAAAAATAATGGTCAAAAACTGCAAGACACAAATACAGAAAACATTGACTAGAAAATAACAAAATAATAAACCTCCAAGAAAATGAACATTGAGCATAAGCTCAACAAGAATTCCTGAAATAGTTAAAAATGATTTATTAAAATGACGTTAAAAACCAAATGATAGCTTTGAATAAAAGATAAAAAAGAGAATAGCTTGATAGAAGAAATACAAAAAAATGCTAAAAAAAAAATCCTTGAAAATTATTATTGGTCAAATGGAAGGTTATTACCTTCATATTCATATATTCACTCCATAAGAAATCAAGATTGAAAAAAAAAAAGGAGAAAAATGGAAAAATCTCAAAGGAAAAAGAACTGACCTGTAAAATAAATGGAAGGGAGAGAATTAAAAAATCACTAGACTACCTGAAAGCCATGAACAAAAACATATTTCAAGAAATCTGAAAATTTTCTGAAATCTAAAAGAAATAAGAGAAAACTGACTAGGCATCTTAGAAGCAGAGGGCAAACTAGAAATTGAAAACATCTGCTATTCACCTCCTGAAAAACTCCAAAATTAAAACTACCAGAAACATTATAACCAAAGTTCAGAACTCCCAGATCAAGGAGAAAATACTATAAGCAGGCACAGAGAATTCAAGTCCAAAGGAGCCACAGTCAGAGTCACTTGATCTTCAGTGGCCATGACATTAATGGAAGAGAGATTGGGCGATGGTATTCCAGAAGGCAAAGGAATTAGGCTTATAATCAAAGATAGGCTACTCAAGCAAAACTTGAGTGTAATCCTACAGAGTAAGAAAGGATCTTAAATGTGCATTCCTGATAAAAAGACTAGAATTGAATAGAAAATTTGACGTTCAAAAGAAACATAAAAAGGTAAATATGAGTGAGAAATGGGAATGGGAATTTGAGGGTCTTCCCTGGCCCTTAATAGACCTAGGGGGGAGTTTGAAGACCTCTAATGCTTTGAAAGTAAAGTCTGCCACCTAATAGGCTGACTGTAATCATATAGAGCCTGTGATGGAGGGAATTTGCTGAAGGATGCAGCAGAGCCCACAGGAAGCTTCCCTGCTGTGAAGATAAAATCTATCCCCTAATAGGCTAAATATAGTTATGTGGAGCCTGTGTTGGGAGGAGTTTTGCTGAAGAAAAGCCAAGCCCACAGGAAGCTAGGAGTCAGAGCTAGCCAAACAGTGGGGGCAGAGGAGCTCAGGCTAGGAGAGAGAGAGTGTTGTGAGTAAATATTGATCTTGTATTGGTTTGTGGGAAGGCTGAAGGATGGCATGGCTCTTGGCGTTATTACGGCTTCTGAATATCTTTGGTACTATGATGGAATCAGCTTACTGGTTTTGGGATTCAGTTTTCTGGTGTCTAAATCCTTCAATTCTATTCTCTATCTGGAGAGTTGGGCATATTTTGTGATCAAATCTTATGTCTTTATTGTGATCGTATGTATATTTGAATGTGAAAGTGCCTCATATTCTGTGAATTCTTTGTGCATCTCAAGTTTGGTGAGCTGAAAATTGTATGTCGTACCCCATTCTCAGAACTCTCTTGTCATGCTGGAAGAGGGAAGAAAACCTCATCTTTTAGACTCTTGCATAGCATTAGCAGTTGGTGAAGTCATGTGGACATTTTCCCAAAATGAGGAGACATGTTTTAGCAACACTCAGGAATGTAAAATAGGTAGATGAGTAAATTGGTCCATCTGGAACTTCACGTTTTTCATAATGACAATGAGGATTGCCAAGTGAGAATTGTGGGTAGGTGAAAGTGGCTCATACATGAGCAGACATCGAAAAGCAAATGGAAGAAAGAACATTCCCTGTGAGTAATGATTTTCCTTTTTAGTCAGTTGTGAAGGTGTGTACACATGCACATTTTAATTACAAATATATCTCTATTTTATGTCAGACAATAGAAATCTGGTGTTTGTAGCTGAGGGTTTTGTTGTTGTTTTTTTTCCTTAGCCAAAGGAAGCAGAAGCTTTTCTTCTGAGTCTTTCAGAAGAGATTCAGCGAAGACTTGAAGCTGCTGGCATGAAGGGTAAACGATTAACTCTGAAGATCATGGTTCGAAAGGCGGGGGCACCAATAGAAACAGCCAAGTTTGGCGGTCATGGAATTTGTGACAATGTTGCCAGGTAGGGCTCTTCAAAAAAAAAAAAAAGCAATTCACACAATTATTTTAAAACCTTGTAAATGCTGATAGCAAACAGTGAAGAGACGTTTCATGAAGCTTTTTCAAAATCTGTGAAAAAGAAAAAGCTGAGTATCTATTTGGGCCTGCCACTGTACAAGGTGCTTGATTTGTTCAGCGCTTAGCCAGTTACATCACTTGAGCTGACTCAGCTGGCTGTCTCAGCTGTTCTGCCTAGGTTTCTTCCAGCATCCAGCTTGGCCCCAGCTTCTCCTTAGAGGTTCTTAAGCTCATTAGCAGAGAAGAAAAGGAGAAAAAAGCAGGAGACCAGTTACAGTTTAGTGATATGATTGGTACGCATGTTCTGGTGGTGAACCAGGTCTTTTCAGAAGAAGAGTTTAAAAAGTATTTGGAACAAGGTGATAAGCATTTTGTATCACAATCACTTGAATACGGAAATTCTGTTATGCTTCAGGAAACCTTCTTTATAAACATATTGTAAGTAAAGGAGAAAGCTAGTAAAAAGGAAAAAAATGGATTTAATTCTAGCTGCTGATACATAATGTCCATTCCAATGAATACTTAAAGGTAGAGTTATAAGCAATTTGAATTTTATGTACCCTTGTGCACATGGCTTGTCTATCCTCTTTCAAGCTAGAGTTTTGAGTATATTAAGTATTAAACAACAACATATCAATCCAGAATAAGGAAAAAAAGAGGAAATCCCGACAGTAAGATAAATAAGTTGGAAAACAAAAAAGACTGTAGAAATGATAACAAAAACTAAACTTTTCAAAATGAGAGACAGTAAATATGTTAAAAATAATTAAAATTACATGATTAAATCAATTTAAAAAATTTTGAAGAAGCACATTTATTCTATAAAAAGACAAAAAAAGTAGTTATGTTAAAGCCATCTTTCATTTGAAAAAATTCATTAATTTGAACCAATAAACTAGTGTTTGGAAAGACTAGATGCTTTCTTGGTAAATACACACATAAAATGAGGACACCTCTCACCATCATTATTAATGTAACTCTCAAAATCACTGGTCATAGAAATAAAAAAAACCAAACTAAAAATCATGAGCTGTAAGGGGAAAAAATGACCTATTCATAGATGACATGATAGTTTACTTAGAAAAATCCCAGAGAATCATAAGGAAACTGATAGAGACAATTAATAGCTTCAACAAAATAGAAATAAATACAATAAAATATAAACTAAATTCAAAAACTTGCTTCACAATAGTAACAAAAACAAGGAAAAAGTAATAGAGAAATACCATTCAAAATAACTACAACATGCATAAAATATCTGGGAGTGAATCTACATGCAAAAGATACACATATAAATCCATATGTTTAAGTATAAATATTGATACCTATATATAAAGTTACAAAATATTCTTTAAAGAAATAACATTTAACCGTAACTGGACAGACATTGATTGTCATTGCTTGAATCATACTATTAAAATAAAAATTATGATACAATCTAAATTAATATGATTTGGGGTTCTATCCATTGAGCTACCAAGGGCTACTTAGTAGTATAGAGACCATATAAATTCATGAGATAGAAAGGAATAGAGAATAGTGTTTTATATTGCAAATTTTGAATAAAGTACTAATCCATCAAAATTTTTGGTGGTGATTAACTAAAAATTGATCAGCTGAATAGCCTGGATCAATAAGAAGAGTCCAGTTAAATAACCTGCTGCTCAAGAAAACTCAAGAATATAAAGTAAGTCTCTATTTAACAAGGATTGTTAGAAATACTGGAAAGTACTTTGGTAGAAATTAGGTTTGGAACCACACTCACATTATAAACTACAATAAATTCAAGGTGAATCTCTAAACCCAAATATAAAAAGTGACACCATAGAAAAAGTCAGAAGAGAACATTGCTTTTTAGAATTGTGATTAGGGTGAGAGGGTGAGAATTCTTTTTTTTCTTCTTTTTTCTTTTTGGAGGGCAATTAGGGTTAAGTAACTTGCCCAAGGTCATATGGCTAGGGTTTTTTTTTCTTTGTTTTATTTGTTTGTGTGTGTTAAGTATCTGAGGTCAGATCCGAACTCAGGTCCTTCTGACTTCAGGGCCAGGTGCTCTACTCTCTGCATCACCTAGCTGGCTGCTCCCCCCACTCCGTGAGAATTCTTAACCAAACAAGGGATGGTAGATGTCCAAAGGGCAAAATATATCATCAATTATATGAATTGAAAACTTGCATGAACAAAAAAATCAGTGCCCTCAGAATAATAAGCAAAACTGTTGATTGAAGGGGGGAAAAATTTGCACAAATATCTCTTTGATAAGGGTCTGAAATTTAAGAAATTAACACAAATATATAAAATCAGGAGCCATACCCTAGTGTATAAATAACTAAAAGAAATGAATAAAAATAACCATATGAAAGAATGTTGCAAATCATCAGTCATAATGAAAAGTTTTTGCTCATCAAAACCACTCTGAGGTTTTACCTCCCATTCAGGAAATTGGCAAAGATGACAAGATTAGAATATTTAGTGTTGGAAATCTTACAGAAAGATAGCATTGTAGATGGTGAAAATAACACTGAGACAGTACCACTGTTGGTGAAGTTTTAAATGGATCCAACATGTATAGGAAGCTATTAGAAGTTATGCTCAGAAATTGACTGAAGTTTTCCTGCTCTTTGTCCTAGAGGCCTCACTGCTGAACCCCAAGGAGGTTGAAGGCATGAAAGGTCTCACATGTACCAAAATATTAATAGCAATACTTTTTATGGTATCAAAGAATTGGGGGTGAAGGGAGAAATATATGCTCGTTGATTAAGAAACGGTTAAAGAAATTATATTACATGATTGTAATAAAATACTTAGTGGGCTCTTAAAAAACAGTGAATTTGAAGAATATGGAGAAACATAGGAGGACATAAGCTCTGAACAATATAGTCAGCAGAACCACAATGACTAGCAGTGTAAACAGTGGATACTGGGAAGATGCTATGGTGTTGTGTTTGGAAAGAGCTTTGACTCGGGTCAGAAGACATGAATTCAAAACCCACAGTTGACACTTAGCATCTGTGTGACCTTGGATAAGTCATTTATCCCCTCTGCCTCAGTTGCTTTCTCTGTACAACGACAGTTGGATCAGATGACTTATGAGATCACTTCCAGCTCTGGATCTCTTGTCTCTGAACAATAAAATGAAAGTGAATAATTGGTAGATCTAATTAACCAGGAGAAATATTGGGAAAAGACACCTATTTAATTATGGACTTAAGGGTACTATAAGGACGGAATATTACATATACTATCAGACAAGGTCAATATTTTGATTTTGTATTACTTAAATTTTTTTCCTTGTATCTTTTTAAATTAAAAGCTTACTGGGTAGAGACAGAAAAATAATAAAAAAATTCATTGATTCAGAAATCAATGTAATATAACAAGAAAACACATAACGAAACATTTTTTTAAAAATAAAAGTAGTGGTATAAATAGGGACACAGAACAAAGATGGCAGAGTAAAGGCAGGAACTCATCTGAGCTCTCCCCCAAACCTCCACATAACCTTTAAAAAATTAATCTAAACAAATTCTAGAGCAGCAAAACTTACAAAAAAGAGAGAGTGAAACAAGTATCCAGCCCAAGACAACTTGGAAGGTCACCTTTTAGAAGAGGTCTGTTGCCCCAGAGTGAGAGAAGAACACAGCCCAGTGGAGTTGTGAACTGATCCAAACATCCTGCAGAGCATTTGGAAGCTGTGCCCAAAGGCCTACAAAACCAAGCACACTTTTTGACCTAGCAATACCATCACCAGGTCTGTATCCCAAAAAGGAAAAGGACCTGTGTGTGTGTGTGTGTGTGTGTGTGTGTGCGCGCACGCGCACAAATTGAGGGGATGCTCATCAGTTGGTGAATGGTTGAACAAGTTGTGGTATATGATTGTGATGGAAAACTGTTGTGCTATTAGAAATGATGAGCCAGATACTCTCAGAAAAACATGGAAAGACGTGGATCGGCTGATGCAAAGTAGAGATGTAGTGTGTACCAAGCAGCAGCAGTAGTGTAGGGCGGTGGGCCGTGGATGACTTAGCTATTCTCAGGAATGGAATGATCCAAGACCACTCTGAAAGACTTAAATCTATATTGAATTGCTCACCTTCTCAATGGGGAAGTAGAGTGGGAGGAAGAAAGGAAAGAATTTGGAACTCAAAGTTATAAAAACAAATGTTAAAGATTGTTTTGTAACTAGGGAAAAATAAAATACCAAAAAAAAAAAGTAAAAATAAAGTACCCCATTGGACACCTAAATTGTATCAAGACCACCCCGCTGCATTCCTTCCTTCCCCACCCCACCCTCACGGTAGAACTGGGCGGGGCGGGGACCAAACCCTTGTAACAAGTATAAATAACAAATTAGTGGAACATTCGTGGGTTGATCTTCCAAAGTTCTTTGGCTCTACTTCATATTAATTCATTTTCTCTTCTGTGTGAGATCAGTAGATGTTCTTCCTTATTGATACTAATCATGGTTAATCATTATGTTGATCAAAGTTCTGAAATTTTTCGAAATTTATTATTTTTACAGTGTTGATGATATATAGTATCAAGTGTTGTCTGGTTCTGCTCATTTCACTCTATATAACTTCACACAAGTTTTCAGGTTTCTCTGAAATATTCTTCCACCATTTCTTAGAGTACAATAGTATTCCGTTATATTTATATCCCATAACTCGTTTGACTCTTCCATAATTGATGGGCCACCTGTTTAGTTTCCATTTTTTGCTTCTATCAAAAGAATTGTCACAATTATATTTACACCCTTTTCCCCTTTTTTTCTTTTTTTTTTTTAAAGCAATTGGGGTTAAGAACTTGCTCAAGGTTACACGGCTAGTCATTATTTATGCGTGGGGGCTCATTTTCTGAGGCCGGATCTGATCTCGGGTCATCCAAACTCCAAGGCCGGCACTCTTACTCACTGCGCCACCTAGCTGCCCCTTTAGGGCAATTGGGGTTAAGTAACTTGCCCAAGGTTACACGGCTAGGTTTTTGTTTGTGCGGATTAAGTGTCTGAGGCCGGCTCCGAACTCAGGTCCTTCTGATTCCAGGGCCGGCGCTCTATTCACTGCGCCACCTAGCCGCCCCTCCTTTTCCCCTTTTTTGATCTATTTGAGGCTTATAGGCTTAATGATCATGGTAGCACCAGATCAAAGGATATGCAATTCCTTCTGAAATCTGATGAAAGTGTTTTGTAACCTATTTTTTATAGTTTAAAAGGTGTAAGAATTATGGTGAAAAGAACTTTTATACATACTATGTTATGATATTGATAAATAATAATGTAATATGATTTTCTCAGCTGTCTTGTTTGATTTACATATATATTTTAAAGAATTTCGTTCTCAATAATGACAGTGTAAAATATTACAATTTGCAAAGTTTCATTGTATATGCATGATATAATTAATCAACATAAATATCATTTAAAGTTAAGAATTCAGGTCCTTAATCAAGAATTCAGACCTCTATTTTACAGTATTTTTTTTCTGAAATTACTGTGCCTTTTCCCAAAACACAACACTGCCCTAAGTGAGGACTGCTTTTTATTTATCTTGTTCTGTTACCTGTTGTTTTTATATCACTCATTTCCCAGCAATGCCTTATCTCTACCTCCCCTAGGGAGTGACAAAGATGGGGGGAAGATTTGTTAAAGGGATCCAAAGCATGTGCACCATTAGCATAAGTCCTCCACCTCTCCCATGAAAGGAGAGTTGCTAGGTTCCTTTTCTTTTTCTGTGACCTTGATGGGTCATTATACTTATGCAGGATTCTGTAGACCTTCTTGTACTTGGTTCTCTGCATTCACCATATTCTGTCTAATAACACAGTAATCTTCCATGACACTCATGTACCAGTTTGTTTAGCCGTCCCCCAGTCCGCACAAACAATGTTGCTATGAATCTTTTCTGTTTCCCTTAGCATCCTAGAAGCATATGCCCACGTTTCAGATTTTTAGATCTTGGTCTAGAAAAGTAGAAAACTAAGATAATGCCTAAGAATAAATAGGATCTAAACTTCTGAACGGTGACTTGACATGGAGGCATGATGGGTCCTGGTCCAGGAATAGAGTCTGTTTACTTAAGAGGGAATCTCTTAGATAAGAACTTAAAACGAACATGGATAGGAAAGGGAAAAAACAGCTCAGTCAGGATCAGCAGAAGGATCAGTACTTCACAGGAGACTTTATACAGAGAGCCAAGACTTCAGTGCACAAAGAAAGGGTTAGAAGAATCAGGACACACGGGGCATACTGTCTTCTAGATGTTTGGTGCCTGACAAATAGCAAGAGCCTCAAAAATAAGTTGATTTAATAAATAGGTTCACTATTTATTATTATAATTATAATAATTATTATTTATAGTGGTGGTTGGAATGATAATAGATAGTGAAGACATTATTGTGAATCCTTTATTTTTGTTTTGTTATTTATTAGAGAATGAAATTATAACATTCTGCTTTTCATTTCAAAAAAATCAACTTCTTTAGTAAAAGGAGGCATGGCTAGACAAGTAGTATTACAAATGCCCTACGCCCAGTCTGCATTGTGACATGGCAGCCAAATGCACGAATTCCTGGACTGTTGTGCTTATTTCTGGATACCATGTTTTAGGAAAGATGTGACAGGTTGCAGAGGATGTGAAAGAAAGCAGTCAAGGTGGTAAGATAACTCAAAAACAAAACAAAACCATATTAGGAAGGAATTGAGTACTATCTGGAGAAAAAAAAGATTTGGGGGTTTGTGGGCATATGAATATAGCCCACATCTGTGTGGGATAGTGTAGTCATACAGTTCTTTCTGCCTCTCTTGACACTTCTGTTATAGTCATCTATAAACTTGCATATCAAGGTACAGCACTTTGTTTAAAGTAGTTCCCATGGAGTTGGTTTTTGATCTATATAATGTGCCTGTGGAGCACAAAAGAGTAACTCTCAATTCATCCAATCTACCCTAAAAAGACTCATCACTACAGGGTTTAGAACCTGGTATTAGTGAAACTGACTCCCTACATCTGCAGCTTCTTCTTCCTCTCTGTCTTTCAGTTTCTTATCTGTAAATGTGGGGGTTGAAATAGAGACCTCTGAAGGTTCCTTCCAGCTGTGACCTTTTGAGAAAATTTTAGTAATGTGTCCTCTAGTGGATCTGTCTATTCAGCTAGAGGTCTTTAATATCCAGGAAGGTGGAGATGAAGACTTATGATTGATAGTATCTTAACTATATTCCATACTGTGAAAGATGGCAGAAATACTTCAGAGACACTGATGCAGCCATGGCATGCAGTGGCATTTCCATATTGGAGAATATTACACTGGAAATTTTAAGGACACATGGCTAGTTTTGTGTGTGTGTTAAATGTCTGAGGCCAGATTTGAACCCAGGTCCTCTGGACTCCAGGGCCAGTGCTCTATTCACTGTGCCACCTAGCTGCCGCATGTGGTTTACTGTCTTCTTCCAGCGTAGGCTTCAAATAGACAAGTAGTTATTAGATATACTGCCATATTGTGCATATATTTCCATTCAGAGTCAGCAATGAATAAAATGTTCGTGTTTATGTGACATATACAATAGTGTTTATGACATACGTGAAGTCTAGGTCTGGCCAGAGCTATTAAATGGTAAAAGATCTCTTCTCAACATTAGCCAAATGTTACCATCCGGCTTTCTGTAAATCAAGAATAGCCAGTTCAGGGGGGGCTAGGTGGCACAGTGAATAGAGTGCAGGCCCTGGAGTCAGAAGGACCTGAGTTCGGAGCCGGCCTCCGACACTTAATCCACACAAACAAAAACCTAGCCGTGTAACCTTGGGCAAGTTACTTAACCCCAATTGCCCTAAAGGGGCGGCTAGGTGGCGCAGTGAGTAAGAGCGCCGGCCTCGGAGTTGGGATGACCCGAGATCAGATCCGGCCTCAGAAAATGAGCACCCACGCATAAATCAAATGACTAGCCATGTAACCTTGAGCAAGTTACTTAACCCCAATTGCTTTAAAAAAAAAAAAAGAATGCCACCTGGCATAGTGAGTAGTGCTCTGGCCCTGGAGTCAGAAGGACCTGAGTTCGGATCTGGCCTCAGACACTTAACACACACAAACAAAAACCTAGCCGAGTGACTTTGGGCAAGTTACTTAACCCCAACTGCCCTCCAAAAAGCAAAAAAAAAAAACAAAAAAAAAACTGCCAGTTTACCAAAACCACATTCAGTGTTAGTCATTTTTAGACTAGAGTCGTAAGATGTAACATTAATGTTATGATTCCTAGAATCTTTCCAGTTGCTCACATATCATCATAATTCATTGCTTATGAGAACTATATACTGAAATTCAATAATTCATTATCTTTGTAAATTACTTAGCTAAGATTTTTACTACTGCAAAATACAAATAAAATAGTTTATGCTACCAAATAAATATATAATAATATAGTCTTCTAATTTTCCTTTCTTAAAAAAATTGTTCATTATAGGACTGTCACACTTGACCAGCCGACGGATAGTGCAAAAATAATTGGAAAAGCAACATTAAATATGTTTCATACAATGAAATTGAACATATCAGATATGAGAGGGGTAAGTAAGATTTTAAGGCTTCTGGTTTCACTCTATAATGTTTTCTTTTTTTAGATTTGACTTATTTATATTATCGGTAGGACGTTTATTTAATCAAGTACATTATACATTCCTGGGCTTCATGCTGCTAAAATTGTGTGAAAACACTTAAAATTTCTGAGACTAGAAATCCTGCTCTATCCTAAGTAAAAGATATTGAATAAAGAATATATTTAATGTAAGGTAGCAAATATCTTTATTTCTCAGGGATGTTTGGATTTAGCCTGCTTATCATTGTGCCTAAAAAAGCAACAGTAATTTGGAGTCATATCAAACCTTGCTTTTAAGGAACTGAAAACTGTATGTGTGTGGTATATGTATTCTTCAGTTATTCTTATCCTTTGAAGTTAGTGATATGAGATAAAAACATAATGATGTAGTGCAGAAAATTCTGTACCTGTATTCAGACTGAGGATCTAGATTCAGAGCTCATTTCTCCTACTTATACTTTTTTTCTCTAGTCATAGCACCAATCAAAAAGGCACTCTTTCTTAAACTTAGTGAGATTTTTAATGAATACTTGTTAACTTGAATTAATTTGCCCTGGGTTTCAGTTTCCTCAACCAGAAAATGGTTGGACCAGGTAACTTACCTTAAGGATCTCTTCCACCCTAAATCCTTTAGAGAAACATAACAAACATTCCTTTAATGATCTGAGTTTTATAAGTGAGCTTTCTCTGCTCACTTTTAATAAGAAATTCTGAAGTAGCTTGGTTTTCCCTGGGGAAGGGTATTCTGTAAAAATATATAAAATATTATAAACAAGCAGTATGAGTATGAACACGCACGTATGAAAATTTGGTGTGGGCATGTATTTAGCTTTATGTTTAATATATAGGAGTGATTAGTTGACTTTTTTATTTGGAAATTAAGCATCTGAGACCAGATTTGAATTCATAAAGGTGGGTCTTCCTGGTTCCAGGACTGGCACTCTGTCAATTGTGTTATCTTAATGGCCAGGGTAGGGTTTGGGGATTGGAATAACTACTTTCAGACCTTTATCAGTTCCCTGCAGTACTTTGCCTTAACTGCCCTCATACTTTCACCCTTTCACTAGACTGAGGTTTGTATTAGAAAAACTCCTTTATTGTTTGTCTTAGTATTGGAAGCAAGTAACTTGTTTAGAAGTTTAGTTACTTGCAGTGTTAGAAGAATGGAATTTTCAGGGTAATTGGAACAATTTATGGATTTAACGTTTATCTTTGAAAAATGTTTACAAAATCTGTTTATCACTGTAGGTAAGTATAACATCCTAAACACAATTTCATTGTCATTTATATCATCTTTTTCATAATCATTCTAAATTTCAGTTATAACTTTTTAAACACAGCTAGATGCTAAAAATTTGACTAAATGTCCATAATCCCAAGATATTTTGTGGAAACTTTAAATCTAGTATAAGCTTTTTTTCTCGTGATTTATGTTTTTTTTTCCTTAAAATGGAATGCATCAACGAAGGGTTTTGCATAATTAATCAGTCTTTGGTTTCTCAGAAGCTTATTATAGTTCTTTAGATGATTTCAGTATCTGACATTTTTGGAACTGTAGCTGTAGCATTTTTGTACTGTAGCTTTCAAAACTTAAGCCTTTATTCTGCCTTTAGGTTGGAATTCAAGTTAATCAGTTGGTTCCTATCAATAAAACATCTTCAGGATGCTCCACCCACCCATCCATGCAGTCTAGCCGTTTGCCAGGTGGATCACATTCTGTCATTGATCTTTTCCAAGTACAGAAAGCTAAGAAATCTACTGAAGAAGAACATAAGGAAAGTGAGTAAATCATGAGAATTGTTTGTTTTTTTAAAAATTCATGATGGCACTAACTTCCCTTTGTAAAATGAATTCACCTGGAAATTATTCTGACTAGTAAGTGGAGGAAGAGGATATAATTACTTAGGTAACAAGTGATTAAAAAATAACTTGAATCTGGTACACACTGGAGTCTTTGGAGGTAGAGTTGCTTTTTCCTAGTCTTATTTTATTGAGGTTAATACAAGGATTTTCTGCAGAATGACAAGGAATATGTGGACTGTTAAAACCAGTCCTCATTGAGAGTTTGAAGTAATTAAGTTTCGTGAAGACTTTTCTTCATTAGGGACTTTGGAATAAAGGGGAATTCTATATCACAAAAAACTTGCATTCTAATTTGGAAATAGTATAAACATTTTGAAAAAATTCTTTCTGTGCTGTAGAAGAGAGGAAATGGAAGTTGTTGGGAACTTTTTTTTGTGTTCTTAAAAAGTTTGTTACAGGGCTGGCTAGGTGGTGCAGTGAGTAGAGCACTGGCCCTGGAGTCAGGAGGACCGGAGTTCAAATCCAGCCTCAGACACTTAACGCTTACTAGCTGTGTGACCTTGGACAAATCACTTAATCCTAATTGTCCTCCAAAAAGTAAAAAAAAAAAGTTTGTTACATATAAAAATCATAAAATAATGATCATAAGTCATGAAAGCAGCATTTTTTGCTCACCTACATTTCACAATTTGTAGTTCCACCCCAAACCTCCCAGTTATAACAAAGAAAAATACTAAAAAGTAGTGGAAACAAACATCACATGCTGTGTTTTGTTTTCATTCCCACTGATTCTGATCTTAGCGTTTTTTGTTGATATTCTTAACATTTACATTTGTCATCGTGTATATTGTTTTCCCACTTGTGCTTGCTTTGCCTCATTTCATATCTTCCCATCATGCTTCTTACAGCATACTGGCATTTAAATCTGTGTGCTACAGTTTGTTCAGCCTCTCCCCAGTCCAAGGATGTTTTTTTTCCAGTTCTTAGCTATTAGAGACAAAGGGCTGCTATGTGTATATGTGGGACTGTCTTTCATTGACCTGCTTTGAGTATACATTTAGTAGTGTGATTTCTAGAACGAAGAGTGAGATTTTTAAGAGAAATTTGTGCTTAGGTTTTTATTCCTTAATCAACTCTATTTTTATAATTTTAGTATTTGTGGCTGCAATGGATCTTGAAATATCATCTGCCTCTCGAACTTGTACTTTTCTGCCCTCTTGTACCACACATTTGGCGTCTAGTATCAGTCCAGTTTCTAGTAAAACTGAGCCTTCAGTAAAGTGGAATGGGCTCCATTCTCCTGTTAGTGTGAAATCCAGACTTAACCTAAGTATAGAAGTACCATCACCTTCCCAGGTAGGTTTCTGACTTCAAATAGAATTTATTTATAGGTTCCAGAATCCTTTGTATGTGATCACCATTTTAGAGTTGTCTTTCCATCTCTCAATGGTGCTGCTTCTTTCCAATAAGCACTGGCAGCTAATGCTAAATAAACTATCTTTTCTCTCCTTGGGTATGGCAGTCACATGTCTTTACTTCAGTAACTTGGTTGTTGGCAGTGAATTTATTACACGATTTTTAAAAGATTGCTATTACATGGTTTTAAAACTTGCCAAGTTTGCACAGTTCATGTTTCTAAAATCCTAAGAAATGACTAGGTATGTCCTCTGTTATTAAAACAGCCTTTTCTTGGCTGAAAATACGAAGTAATGAATTGTGACATCACTTTTATTACAAACCTAATCCAACTTCACAAATTGGGGAAGACTTATTCATCCATGAACCTCTCCTACTTGCATATGAGCACACCATAACTTCTATTGATGGTAGTGGGGTGCGCTTACATAACCTGCATGCCAGTCTCCTAAAGGATGAAGGAAGTTAGCACCAAGACTTAGCTTTGAGATGCCCTTTGGATGGCAAGAGAAGCTAAAGACATTGTTTCTGAGTCACAGTGCCTGGCTTGTGGTAGTTGCTTAAAAACCAGGAAAATTGTTCAGTTGTAATGCTAGTTTGAATGATTGGAAAGACAAGACCAAAAGAACTCACTTAGGGTTGTTGGTGTTTTATAGCTAGATCAGTCTGTTTTAGAAGCACTTCCATCTGATATTCGACAACAAGTAGAGCAGATATGTGCTATTCAGCAAGGAGAGACACATGGCGACAAGAAGGAACCAGTAAATGGTTGTAACACGGGAATTTTGCCACAACCAGTTGGAACAGTTTTATTACAAATACCAGATCTTCAAGAATCAAATAGCGACACTGGAATCAATGTTATAGCCCTACCAGCATTTTCCCAGGTAAGGCAAACAAATAAAATACAAATATATTTGACTTGGTTTATGTATTTTACTTCTCAAAACATCATACCTGTGGTAGATTAGTGAGAGTTTAAGGTTAATATTCCTAATCAGGAGTTTTGGCATGTTTTTTTTTTCCTTTTATTTTTATTTATTTTTATTTTCCTGGTTTTGCACATTTCATCCAACAATTGTCATTATTGCTGATCTGTTAGGAGTTCAGTGTGCTTCTCTGTTACTGATTTATAGCAGTTTTTCCCCCACATGGTTGAATTCTTGAATACGAGACTTTTATCAGAGAAATTTGTTAAGACAAAGGTAGGGGGAGTGGTGGAGATCATAACATTGGCTTTGTGCAAGATTTTAAAATAGTCATGAACTCTCATCTATAGATTCACAAGGTGAATTTCTATTTTATCATAGTCAAATCCATTTTGAGTTGATCTCCAAAAAAGTGGACAAGCTGTCCACTTTTCCCAGCAGTTTGTGTTCAGTAGTGAGTTCTGGGGGCTTTGGGTCTATTGAACAGTTTTGTTCGTTTTCTTCTGTGTTCTTGATCTTTTCTACTGATTGAAGGAATTGGTGGAAGTATAGTAATGCTTGGATTTGGGCTTGACCATTGTTTTCCGTAGGTGGACCCTGAGGTGTTTGCTGCACTTCCTGCTGAACTTCAAGAGGAGCTGAAAGCTGCCTATGATCAAAGACAGAAGCAATTGGAGAGCTCCACATGTCAGCAAGCAGCCAGCTCATTTGGTGAGCTTTGGGAAGATTGCAAAAGTTGTAATGGGGTCCTAAAATGAAAATTGTTGTTCTACTTTTAACAGAAACTATTTCTGGATGTTGAAATGGCCCGTCAAAGTCTTCCACCATGAACATGCACATCCTCTTTTTTTGAGTCTTTCCAAGCTTAGCCAGTCATGTGGAGGGGTAGGGCGTTAATGAATGTAGATTTCTACTGCTTGGTAAATTAGGAGATTTTATGAACTTTTTCTGGTTCATTTTTCAGTATCAAAGAATCCTTTATTACAACTAAAACAAACAGTCGTGAAAGATAAGAAGAAAACCAGGAAAAAAACAGCCAGTCCTGTGAAGAAGGTCCAGAGCGCTTTGAACAACAAGCTGCTCAGCAGCCCAGCTAAAACACAGAAGCCAATAGACGGCCCAGCTTCTGCTGACGCACAGGTAAGCTTTTTATTGCAACTTCTACTTTTCCTGTTTCTTCTTTGTCATCCTGCTGATTACGCATTGTAATTGGTAGCTGATGTCACATTAAATTCTTCAACAGGTTGAGCCAAGTTCATCAACTCCAGTTAGATCAGGCCCTTTGCCACCGGAACTGGCAGGCTCCTTTAGGCAACCGGCACCCAATCTAGCTGGTGCTGTTGAATTCAATGATGTGAAGACCTTGCTCAAAGAATGGATTACCACTATATCAGGTAGACTTAGAACTCGTTAGTTCATACTTTTTTCTAAAGAAAGCAGTTTGACTTTATTCAAATTATCAATATGGATTTATTGTTGATTTTTGTTGGATGATTTGTGGAATACAGAGGGAAACTTGGGTTGGTGGGTGGGAGTTTGAGGTCAGGGTTTAAGTGATTTGGCAGGGTCTGAGGCCTATTTCAACTCAAGTCTACAGGTCAGAAGACTCGACTTTTTTTTTTTTTTAAATCCCTGACAGATCCAATGGAAGAAGACATCCTGCAAGTTGTAAAATACTGTACTGACCTAATAGAAGAAAAAGATCTAGAAAAACTGGATCTGGTTATAAAGTACATGAAAAGGTAACGTGCCCCTCCCCCGTGCTCTAAAGAGCATTCTGGGCTGTTGGTTCTAACCAGCCTGTTGAGGGCAAGTCTTAGAGCAGCACCTGTATCACCAGGAGGACTCAAACCGCACTACTACAAAGTAGTAGTAGATTCTTAACACTATTATTAATTACAGAACAGTCACAGTATGTACTTGTGTGTTGTATTGTGAGAAGGGCTCTGCCTGCTGGATTTTATAGTAGGGATTATTCTGCTTACATATTTCACAGTAGCAGTGCTAATGTTTTGCAACATTAGAATTCCAGCTACTTTGTAATTTAATTTTGCTATTAAAATCAATCAGAGGACTAATACTTGTTCTTCTCTTGCTTCCTCCCATTCCCTGCCCCCCTCACTTCAGGTTAATGCAGCAGTCTGTGGAATCAGTTTGGAATATGGCATTTGACTTTATTCTTGACAATGTTCAGGTGGTTTTACAACAAACTTATGGAAGCACATTAAAAGTTACCTAAACTTGTAATAAGGAGCTTGGTGAGAGAGAGCCTGGAGCTCTCTGCTAGCTGTGCCATAAGTGCTTGTGAGGTATTTGCAAAGTGCATGATAGTAATGCTCTGAGTTTTTATAATTTTGAATTTCTTTTTAAACAGAAGTGTTTTGTACATTTCTTTTCAAAAAGTGCCAAATTTGTCAGTATTGCATGTAAATACTTGTGTCAATTCTTTTACTGTAGCATAGACTCTATTTACAAAATGTTTGTTTATAAAGTTTTATGGATTTTTACAGTGGAGTGTTTACAGCTGTTTAATAAAGAACTGTATGTATATTTTGTATTGACTTTTATTTTGTGAATATCTGCCCCATTTTGTCTCTTAGGCCAGGAGCTCTCACATCATACATTTAAAAATAACCACTTAGATTTCCCCCCTATTTTTTTTTAAAGTTCTGTTTTGGAAGACTCTTCAAACACTGTAGGCCTTAAAAGGAGAGTAAACAATAGGGTTTAATAAACTTTACCTTTAATTCTGACAATGCCCCAGCCACAATTGCCCCAGTCTTGAGCACGGAGAAAGCTTATTGAGAGCATCTCTTCAGACTTTTGTCCTAATTTGTGGTTAAAATTCATAGACGAAATCCCTATGATTCATGGCCACTCATTTAAATAACAAACAGAATTAAGTGACCTTGAAAAAATATAATATCTCTAAAGCCTTCATGTATCTTTCTGGGTTTCTTTTCCCTCAAGGTGCTATGTGGTTTTCCCTAGATTTCAACCTACACTGAAATTGTAGACTTTGTTTCTAAACTATAAATCATACTCTACCCCAATTCACCTGTTCCCAGTGCATTACAAAAACTGCTTACAACTCAGATGCCAAGACTTGTTTTATGTCATGAGATCAGTATATATATAACCTGACTCTCCTCCCTCAGCCTTTTAAATTAAATCTACAAAGCAGCAGATTGTCAATGTGCAAAAAATAAATATCCATAGAACTCAATTCTAAAACATCCTGTAAGCCAAAAACACTTACTCAGAAACAATGGTATATCAGGGGTTTTGTTCTTGATTCTAATCTATGAAGAGCTTACTTGTGGCATAATTGTGTTCAAGCATACATCACACTTGACAGTATAAGAAAACCATATCTTCAAACTGCCCCTTCACCCACAGAATCCAACCTGTCTCAACATAAATCACAACACAGACTGGAGCAGAGTGGCCTTCATGTGTGCTAGAGAAACAAATTAGCCCAATTACTCCAATCCTAATCCTCATTTAGGAAAAAAAAATCTACCTTCTTAGAAAGCAGCTTAAAACAGCTTGTTTAATATAGCAGTAGTTCAGAAGTTAGAACTGCACGGTCCAATACACACTTGGACTCTTTCTGCTGGCCGATCCAAAAATGGATCAATGATAATCACATGTTGAAAAAATAAGAGTTCCTGTCTGAACTCACTCTGATCCTATGTCTGTCTTGCTGGGGGAACATGTCTACAATATACTCTAATTTCTGAAAAACAAAATGCACAATACAGGAAAATATGTTAAAGAAAATCTCTGTATAAAAATGACTGCTGCTAGGTTTTAAGAAACTTGCTGATGCTAATTTTATACAAGGTATCTCAAATGTCATCTAATAAGCCTTTGTCCTTAAGAGGACACTTGCACTGAGAAGATGACAACTAATACCAAATTTTAAGCAAGAATTATCTGTGCTAACATTGAAGCCTAACAGAATTTGACGGTCAGTGTCCATTCCCTTTATTTGTGGCTCTGTATTGTAATGATTACAGTTTATGTTGACTTCCATGGACTGTACAAGCAATAAAAGGCAGCCAGCTATGCTTTACATCATTGTTTCACACAAAGCAAATACAGAAATATCATATTACCTAATTTTCTATTTTAAAAAATTCCTATAGGCACAAAGCAGAATGCTGGAAAATCACCGAGGAAAGAATATGCATAAATAAAGAAGTATTTCTTACATCAAAAAAGTCCAAGAATCACAAAGTCTGCAGAAGCTTGGTTAATCAAATACTGCAGGACTGATTTAATCAGTATAAAATTGAAAGAGCTTTAGTTCTGTAATAAAAATTCAAATTTGGGATAGGGCAAACTTTAAACAGCAGCCAGTAAAGAAGGGAAGGGAAAGGTAGTGGGACAGGTGAACAGGCACATTGGAACTGTGGGGACATGTAAATTGACCACTGTCAAACCAGTGTAAGTTTCTTGGTTTCTCATGGAAAACATTTTATCCACCTATTTTTTCCGTCCAAACTTAAGTCCATTGAAGTTCAACACATTGTTTGAGTTGTTTTGTTTTTTTGCTTGGTTTTCTTGGTGACAATACAACAGAATAGTAAGTTTACTACTTCTCCTGCCCACTGTGGAAAAATTAGATGATTTCAAATACTTTCTTCAGCTCCACAATAAGTTGCCAGTCACTCTTCTGCATTTCATCTCTGAACCAATCCTTCAATGCATCAATGGACTGTCGACTGATCTGCAATATACCCAGCATATAAAAAAGTTAAGCATGTAGAAAACCATTTACATCTTGACAACTGGAATGTCAATCCTTTGCAAAAAAAAAAATCAAATTACACATTATCCTACATAAATGAGATTGTTAGTTTGGGGACATTAAGAGATTCCCCCAACCTACTTATAATCACACGAGTCTGTAATTTTTGCTGGTTAACAGCTTTGTGGAGTATGGGATCACTAGTGGGGCAAAATCACCCATATGCCACTGCAGAAATAGGGAAAACGCTGTGTCAGACTCATAAAGTATTCATGTCTATGGTTTGTGATGGGATGTGTGTACATGATAAACATATATATAAACACAGACTCTATTCAAACCACAACCATTAATATTACAGGAAAAAGGTATTTGTGTTGAGTGTGGTCCCATTTCAATACTAATATATTAACAAACTTTTTAAATGGCCAAGAAATTCTTTTAAGTTTTAATTAATTTGATTTTAAATTATAATTTTTTTCACCACCTTAGAGCTTCCCGCACTCATTTATGATCAAAGCTTCAACTTGTCTTAAAAGAAAGCTGGGACTCTTTGGGGGCACATGTGAGAGGTAGCAGCAGCTCAGGCCAAGTCTTGCTAACTCCAGATCCACATTATGTTAATATTATGCCAAGCTGCCGGAGTTCAACAGGTGGGGTCCATGAAGGAAACGGGAGGGGAGGGGAAAGGTCCTCTATTGAATAAAAAAACCTGTGCATAATGTGCAGAAGGAGATGGACGAGAAATACAAAGAAATGAGAGGACAAGTTGTAATTTGTAGGGAATCCTCCCATCAGTGAATTCCAATTCCCAAGGCTAAGCCATTTAGAACTAAACAAGTATAGATCAGAATATGAATCTTATGTAAAAAAACAAACACTTTAGTATCTTTCTGAAGTTGCTAGTGGATATGCCTTACCAATGGCCATCCAAATCTGTAGATGGGTAAACGTGCTTCAAGTTACACATGATAACCATCGGGGCAGAATCTGAACACTACTCTTTCTACCATCCCACGTGAACACCAAATTCTAATGTTAATACTTCCTAGAATGTGGACAAATCACAAGCTTCAGCCTCACCAACGGAATAAATAAGTGTGTGTACCACCTACCACCTTATGGAATTCTGGGCAAAGTCCTTTTCAGATCAATGTGAATCTGGGGGCGGCTAGATGGCACAGTGAATACAGCACCGGCCCTGGAGTCAGGAGGACCTGAGTTCAAATTCAGCCTCAGACACTTAACACAAAAACTAGCTGTGTGACCTTAGGCTAGTCACTTATGTGTTGCTTGATATAATAAAGGGCCGATTACATTTACCATGTAAAGTACTTACCTTGCTAACAAGAATGTCTGTAGCTTCAAAATGTCTTCCATACATTTTGGGAGATTCTCCAGGAATAGGTTCTATTTTGACACAGACTTCTTGGCCCTTTTTTGCAATATCCACTTGTTTATGGTTTACTTCAATACTTGTAACTATTCCAATCTCAACAAACTGCAAAACAAGAGATCCTATTACAATGTTCATGATACAGCTGCTTGTCTATCGTGACTATCCTGACTGAATTTACTACCTCACAATGCATTATTTTCCATGAGCCAGCAGCCATTCTGAGAAATGGAATTTAATTTATAACCACAAATATACAATCAAAGGATCACTGCGGGGGGCAAAATTCATAAGGCCTTTACCTGTAACTTTAAGTGAGAGATAAACCAGTGCTAGAAAGAATCTTAAGGTCATCTGTCCAAAGCCCTGACTAGATAGATGTGTCTCTCATGTCTAACAGCAGCTGGTCATTTAGAAAACAAACTGCATGGAAAGGAGTTCTTTGCCCAAAACCACTAAATGAAACCAGTCTTTATTTTACTAAAACCCAGGTGTGCCTGTGTTGGAGGTGTGCCAGGAAACCCCTGGAAAATTCTGACCATAAGGCCATGTTCCCTTGTTTTTCACTCGTACATGAGGCCTAATTTGTTATTCTGTGGGTCAAAAATCCTTAACAGAAAAGATGTCTACCCCCCTTAATGTGAAAACAGCACTGACGGTGGAGTGAACACCCATGAGAATATGGGGAATGACACGTATAAACATGGACCTTTGTTGTTCCACCATTCTAATGCACTGACACTTAAATGACTCAATGAATTAAAGGATTCCTGCTCTACATCCCACCAAAGGAACCATAAATACTTCAATTGGCAAAGGCTGACAAACTTGGTACTTGTTACATGCTTCAACCATCAAATAAACACTTCAGGGAGATGTGGCATCAAATCATAAGGGAGTTGAGAATGCTGATATTTGGCAATACTTAGCAATAAGGAGGGCAGCTAGAAGGTGCAGCAAATAGTATGCTGGGCAGGAAAACACGTTCAAATCTGGCCCGTGACACTTTCTAGCCATGTGACCCTGGGCAAGTCATTTAACCCAGTGTGCCTCACTTTCCTCATCTGAAAAATGAGCTGGAGAAGAAAATGGCAAACCACTCCAGTATCTTTGCCAAGAAAACCTCAAATGGGGTCATGAAGTCAGATACAACTGAGACGACTAAACAACAAGGGAATGAAGAAGAGACCCATCTTAATTCTACTCAAAGGGCCAAATTCTGGTCACCAGAACATGCATGTCTCCCACACAACTCAAAAGAGGATTTTAAAATATGAGACTCATGCAGAAGTAAAATGGCTGTTTCACCACCTCCTTTTAAAAACACTGAGCAGATTCATTTATTTCGTCATTACTAACACCTTACAAAGCAAAAAAGGAAGTAACTCCATGCATTAAGGTGATCATGCTGACATACAAAAGAAAAAGAAATTCCGGATTTGAACCATATTTGGCAAGTACACTTAATTAACAGCTCATCTTAGACATATCCCGGAGTGAAATAAGTACATGTACAAAACAGTTTTTGTTTTAGCTGTCACAGAAAACTTGCAATGTGAGATTGAAAAAGTAAAGACAAAACTGAAAACCAGGCCCTTTGTGGAACAAGGGTTTTCCTCCTTGAAGGACTGACTGTTCCTGAGCTAAATCTGCAAGTCTGCTTACATCTGAATCTTACATTTTGCTGACAGTTCTTTTAGTAGACAAAAGGAACGAGATTTACAAAAAGCAAGCTATTTTTACTTAAATGAGACTTCTCATAGAAAAAAAAAGTTGAAAGAATATGACCAATACTTACATTTTTGCTGGGTACACACATGGGTGTGCCTTGTTTCACCTGACCTGCTTCAACAATTACGCCCATCACTATTGGATCTCGTGAATTGAAAATAAATTGGGGGAGTATCTTCATCTTACAAGGAAATACTGCAATATGTCTAAAAAGAGGGAATGAGCAGGTTTAAGCCAGCACCCTGGTTCACTCTCCAAAAAGAGACACCCAAAGACAAATACAATTGGAAGCTCTTGTGAATATAATGAAATGTAAAGGCAGAAGAAATACTCAGTCCTTGGTTCCTAACTCTAGGGCCCAGCCTAGATCTTACGGGAGCTAGAACACTGAACTGAATGGAACTAAGGGAACTCTGCTGGAATGCTTCCCCAACAGCGCTACATTATGTTGTTAAGAGCAGGTGGAACAGTCACAACGGACATACGTGTCCAATGGTCTGACTGTACAACTCACTCTGGACACTCCCGACTGCATCATTTTCTCTGCACGTCCCTCCTGCCTAAGGTCCTTTAACATCACATTTGAGTCTCCACATGGACCTGTGTTCTGCATTTCATGGAGGACTCCATTCCAGACAGGAATCTTGCCCAAATTTAGAAACTGCCTTTTCAATGAGTGGTAACTATTTCATATAGGTCAAACTAGAACTTTTAAAAAGCAGAATACAGGAAATAGATCCACAGTCACCGAATGTATGTTATGTGTACTGCTAGGATGATGTGAAAACATGTCTGCACAGGGTCTTAGGAGACGTTAAACTTTACTACGTAATGTCCAAGAAACGACCATTAACTTACTTGAACTCTTCTTGCTTCTGTTTCTTATAGTCTTGCCTATATTTTGTAAAAGCATCAAATAAATGATAAATAATTTCTGCACTAAAAATCCGGACTCCTAAACTATCAGCCATTTCCTGAGCATCGCGTTCAATCCTCACATCAAAGGCCAAAATTACTGCATATCTGCAACGAAAAGAAACCAGTCATCAAGACACTTTGATACAAAGCTAAGAACATATCAAAGCCAGCCTTTCCAGAAGAGAGGTGAAATGACAGGAAGGAGAGCTAAAGTGCATTTCATAAACAATAAATAAATAAAATGTTTTAGAAAAATTAATTAACAGCACAGAAATCACTTACTGAGGATCGTGTTCCAACATCACAGAAGCCTTCATAACATCTTTTTTATGAACAGGGCCTATGTTAATTCCAGCATACTAGTAAAAGGGGAAAATTTTAAAAATTAGTTTGTCATCTCAGATATCATTTAATAGCACTGTCACTGGACATTATCTTTTGGGCCATATTAAGTTGGTCAACAGGCATTTATAATGCTGTGTGAAGCACTGGAAATACAAAGAAAGGCAAAAGAAAATTCCCCACTCTCATGGAGCTCAAAGTCTAAAGGGAGAGTGCCACCATACAAAAAATTAAAAGTTACAAATAAGATCTATACAGGACAAATTAGAGATAATTGTGACTTAGGGAGAACAACTAAGACTTCTCACAGAAGCTGGGATTTTAGCTTAGACTGGACAGAAGACAGAGTTGGAGAGCTTCCAATAGAGGAGACAGACAGTGAGAACTCCGAGAACTGGGCAACAAGGAAGGCTGGTGTCGCTGTACTGCAGAGTGCATGAAGGAAGCAAAAGGGACAGCAAAACTGGAAAGCTCAGAAGGGCAAACAGATGATTTATGTTTGATCATACAGGCAATAAGGAACCTCTGGGATGGACAACCACTGAGTACTTAGAGAGGATAGACAGAAGCAGAGACAGGCTTGATGCAAGGACACCAGCCAGCAGGCTACTGCCATGAGGTGACTGTCAGGAGAGAAGGGGGTGTATATGAGAGATGCTGCAAAGACAGAATTAACAGAACTGTGCAAATGACTGGCTATGGAGGAGAGGGTAGAGAGTCACCTGGTTGTGGGCACTCAAAGTAACAGGAAGGACTACAACCATCAGGGACAGATGAAATGAAGTTTTCTGAGGATGAGGGACAATCCAGACAGCAGAAGACAGGAACCGAGTAGAGATAACGGGAGAATAAGGAAGCCAGAGAGTGCAATGCAAAATGGAACAGGGTTCTATGCAGGTGGACAGTCCTGTAAGACAGGGGTGAAGGAAGAGAAAAGAGGGCCCTGAGCAAAGCCTCACTTTTGGTGAAATGTAGAGTTAGGCTCTCAGCGGAGAGGGACTGGAAAGGTCTGAAAGAGCCCGTGAGGACAGTGGGACGGCAAGTCGAGGAAGGAGCTCAAACGACTGCCTTGGACCAGCCGAAGCCATGCAACACAAATCTGTAGTGAAGCCAGGCAGCAGTTTCATAATTTTCTTCAGCTTAATTAATTCAGCGAGACATGTGAAAGAATAAAGGAACCAGATGATGGGAATAAAAGAAGGCTGAGGATTTGGCAGGGCAAGATCTTTGGTAGAGTAAGGGGGCAAGGGATTTGAAAGGAGGAGGAGAACTGGTTCATCCAAGGGTCGAGGTAGCAAGGGGAGAGAGTACAGGCAGCACAGACGACGGCCTGGGAAAGTCTGGAGATCACAGTAAGGGAGAAAAATGGCTTTTAGGTACAGAGAGGCAGAAAGAGCAGATTATGATCTAATACAAGAAGTTCAGAATTTGTAAACATGGAAATGGTGCATTTTGTGGGTAACTGCAAGATCAAGGTATAATTCTCGTTGTCTGCAGGGTGGAAGAACAGGTCATGGGAAATAGAGAAGGGCAAGAATGGAAGGCGAGGGTGCGTGAGGGAGTATCTACCTGTATGTCCCCCAGTATAAGGACAGGAAATAGGGAGGGAAGACTACGAGCCAGGGATTGAACTCAATGAGGAAGGAAGAGGATGTCTTAGAGGTCTGTATTCCTCCAGAATCTTGACAGGACGGTAAAGACTGAATTAAACTCGGAGAGTCTACTAAGAGAAATGCTAGAAGCAGAGTTGAGAAACAGCAACAGAGAACAAAGAGTAACTGAACTCCTCTACCAGGACCACGACTTCGGGTGAAAGTACAAGCAGTGCTGGAGAGGAGAGCCCGGGAAGCTATGTCAGAAGACAGGTATATCTCAGTGAGCGTGACAAGGAGAAGGAGCAAGAAAGAAAAAGGACTTAAAAACAAACAGTTTCTTAATAGAACCGGCACAGTGGAAGGTTTGGGTAGCTTAAAAGTAGGAGATCAGGTTGAAGAGGATGGGAATTAAGTTGTGATCAGCAATGGGAACCCAAGGTTCAGAATCCTTGGGATGGGAAGAGTAAGGCAGAAGAGAAATATGTTAGTCATGGACAAACAAGTCATTTAATTAATATTAAGTTGGTTATTATTACTTACTGGTACTTCTGAAGTTTTTAAAAATTCAAGTAATGCCTCTAAAGAGCCCAATGTGGATGCCTGAACATAGACACCTTTTTCTTCCAATTTGATAGCATTTAGTGTTTGCTTTAATTCATGAATCAACTCATCCTTGAAAAGAAAACATAAAAACAAGGCTTGAATGATCTCTTTTCCAATTAAATAACAATATATTATAAACAAAGTAACAAATCCACTTTGTCATATATTCTTACCCCCCTAGGGAGCATATCCTTATTTGAGATTACTGACAAAGCTCTATAAAGCTTACTATGTAGCAGAAAATGTATGCCAAAGGGTCAGGAGATGTGTGTACTAAGACCTGTCACTAACTTATGTAGGGAAGCTTCCTGTCTGTAAACTGGATATTCTGACTGCCCTACCCAGTTATATAGCAGGGCTGAGTCAAAAAGGAGATTGCAGCTACGAAGGTATATTATCATAATTACCCTTCCCCCATGTACATCTTGAGCTATGTCCCTGAGGAAGCAACAAAAACTTTGTCTGAAAAAAAACGTTGATTTGCCAATGACTGAAGGTTTCTAAAGGCACCAACAGCCAGAAGCATTAAGTCTTTCTTCAGAGGCCGTAACTGTATTCCTTTCTGCATGTAGATGTGGTCACCCACAAAGGACTTTTCTAACTCCTACTTTGAGAACTGGGACTTCGTCGTCTCTGTGAGCCACCAGCAGGGGCAGGCCAGCCAGTGTTCTCTCCAGGTCTTTCCCAAGAATCTTTACGCCTTGTGCGGCTTCAACAGCTTTATGCTTCTCATATTGGTTCTGAAGAGACAAAACAGTGTGGACCGTTGAGTGAAGGCTTCCCGACAACCTCCCACGGGCCCCTCTCTACAGGCTGGTCTTGGGAGATCCAACCTTCACTCGCAGCTCTTTCATGGGAGGAGGTAACAGAAGCCCTCTAATCTGGGTTACAATGGGACCCTCTACTCCAGGAACAATGATTGTATCTCCTTCCTTTAGCCGTCCGTTTATCAGTATCACATCTATGGTGGTGCCCATGCCAGGAAGTGCTTTAACCTAGAAAAGATAGGTATTATTTCAGTGATGAGCTATGACACCAAATGCCCATTAAACGCATCTCCTTGGCAGCAAAGGCATTTCCACAACGCTATTTACCTCCATAACCTGGGCCCTTAGCTCTTCACATTGTGCCAGTCTCTTGCCCAGCATAGTCTGAGTTAATTCAACAAGAAGTGCTATCAGACTCCCCATGCCATCTCCAGTATGAGCCGAGGTAGGCACCAAGGAAACAAAAGTACGAGGATCCTTGTTCTCATAGAACAAAGCAGCATTCAGGCCCTAGTGAACAAAAGGCAAAGGCAGATCACTGAAAATGCCAGACTGGGGGGCAGCAAAAAAAGTTAAAAAGAACAGAATCTCTACAAGCTGACAAATAAGACCTGCATTAAGTCTCAGCCCCATCACTATTTGCTCAAAAATTTCACTTGAAGAGCAATACAGACAAGGAACTTGGAGATGGCCTCCTTTCCATATCAGCTCAAGCTTCCAAACTTAAAAAAAGCTTACAGAGGGTGGCATGGTGGCAGCTGGATGCACCTCCATGAAACTGGCCAGAAAAGGGAATTAAGAAAACAAAAAGGGGTGGCTAGGTGGCGCAGTGAAAAGAGCACCAGCCCTGAAGTTAGCAGGACCTGAGTTCAAATCCAGCCTCAGACACTTACCACAAAACTAGCCATGTGACTTTGGGCAAGTCACTTAATCCCAACTGCCCTCTCTTACCCCCTTCAAAAAGCAAAATTTAAAAACAAATACATAAAAAGAAAACAGAAAGATTACTTCATTTATAGACTAGAAAATGGAATTTTATAGCCTTATCCGGAGAAAGAGGCATTAACCTGCTGTGCGAACTCCACGATGATGGCCTTTGCTCGCTCCTCAAACTCATCCTTGGTGTTCTTCTTCTGTTTCTTTAAAGTTGCTGCCACATCTGAATCTGGGCTCTTTTTCCAATCATACAGTCGATCGATCTAGAAGAGTTTCATTTCCAAACGTTTATGTTGAGAAACATATTCAATTAACTCATTGTGATCAAGTATCTAATATGACAAAGTCTGGGCCCAGTGCTGCGGTAGGCAGCATCCACAAAACTTGTCAGAACAAGCCGGCTGCTGATGGTGATGACCCTTAATTACAATTGCTTGCAGATGATCCTGTCTACACCAGGGTCTGGCTGGTACTATTAACAAGTGGAGGGACACTTAATTGGTTAGTGGAGGGATAAAAAGACCGATCCTAAAAAGATGTGCTTGGGACTGTGGACACAAAAGCGATGGAAAATTATATAATTCCTGCTTTCAACAAGCTCGCAATCTAGTAAAGGCTTTAAAACACATAACAGGATGAAAGACAGAATGGCAGTGGGACGTGACTATGCTGTAAGAAATGATAAATGTGATGAACAGAGAAACACAGAAAGATCTACACGGACTAACACAAAGTGAAGTACAGAGCCAAGAAAACAATATACATGATGACTACAACAAAATAAACAGAAACACACTCATACATACACACATGAAAAATGAATGCTATAAAATTAAGAAGTAGCAGCACAGGTCAAAGACTTAGGAGAAGACACTCCCATTCCACCTTTATGCACAGGTACATGACCAGTAAACCAAAGACATTTTCAGACAGAATTAAAGTGATGATTTTAAAAAATAAGATCAATTTAAACATATTTTAAAAGATCAGGAGGAGTATAAGAGTACATTAAAAATGACCATCGCACCCTCCAAGTACTGCATAAGATGACACATTGTGGTCTGATGTCACATACCAGCACCTAACAACACACTCCACCTCTTCCCTTCCTGGCTTACCATAAACTAACAACTCTTTGGCCCACAGAGATGGGGCAGGCTGGAAATTTAAGAGCTCCTCCTAGATCCCTGATTTAAGGAGGCCAACCAGTGCAGCCGCCTCATCATACAGCGAGCTGAAGGTCTTCCACTACTCTTTCCTCCCCATCCATCCCTACCTTCCAGCTTTCAACGTGATGTCCTCCTCTCATTAGACTCTCCAGGTGGGGACTCTCTACTGCCCTTCTTTGTATCCCTAGTGCTTAGCAAAAGGAGCCACTTAATAAGTGTATATAGTCAGCCGACTGAATTCAGTTGTTTTTGTGGGAGTTTTTTAATGATTCCTGATCTGACGTGTCTAAATATTAACTAGACCGTTTATAAGTTCCTCTAGTGCAGAGAGCCTATGATATTCCTTCAATGCCCATGGCACAATGCTAAGAAAAAAGCAGGTACTTGTAGAATTGGTTATATAAATCTGGGCATTTGTTGTAGAGTCATCTCAGTCATATCCAACTCTGCATGAACCCATTTTGGGCTTTCTTGGGAAAGAGACTAGAATGGTTTGCTATTTCCTTCTCCAGCTCACTTTATACATAAGGAAACTGAGGCAAATATGGTTAAGTAACTTGCTGTAATTGTAAGGGAATTTGAAGATCTTCCTGCCCCTTAATAAGCCTAAGGGAATCTAAGGACCTTCCCTTATTTGAAAATATACTCTGCCCCCTAATAGGTGGAATGTGGTCACATGGAGCCTGTGGTGAGAGGGGTTTGCTGAAGGGTGGAGCAGAACCCAGAGAAGCTTAGGGAAGGTTTGTTTTTTTTTCAGGAAGGCCCACATGTGGTTACTTTGTAATTAGGCAGCGAGTCACAAGGGTTGTGATGTTCTCTGACCCCGGAGAAGGCTATATATACTCTGAGGCAAGGTTTTGCTTTGGGGCTCACTCATGGGAAGAGTTGTGTGATTTGGCCAGATGAGACTCTGGGCAGCCATTGACCCCTGGCTTTGAAAACCCAGATGTTGGTGCTTCTCTCTCTGCTAACTAGTGATGTAGGGATGTGATAGCTAGCCAGCTGGAAGCCCTGTCTATTGAATTGTTATTTTCTGTTGTAGCTTCTGTTTGTATTTTCTCTGAAGTTCAGGGTGCTGACTTTTTCTCCTGAACTAGGTAAATGATATATGTTTGACTAAACTAAGATTGCTAACCCCTTTGAGTTGCTTTCCTTTAGGAAAGCACATCAAAGAACCTGTGCTAGCAGCCATCCTGGGTGTGCTAGGGTGCTTGCTGCTACACGTACCCACACGACTAGGAAGTATCTGCGGCCACATTTGGACTCTGTTCTTCCTGGTTCCAGGCCTGGCACCCTATCTACTATATGACGTGGCTATCTCAAATTTAGCCAAACAAAAGATCAAATCGTGTCTTTAACTTAATGCTATAGAGTAAAATACTTAGTAAGTTTAGGTATTGGATGTGAAACCTCTAGATCAGCATTATCGTAAATAGACATCACCAAATTTGGGACACAGACTCTATTAAGAAAGTAAAACCTCTTAATGAATACAGTGAGCAACATTCAAGAGGCCACAATTTCCTGAGGAAACACTGGAAAAAAAAACACAAGAATAAAGCATCAAACATAACCTTCTTTAGATATAACCCTTTCCTTTTAATTCCTTCTCCTTTATTCAAAGCTAAAAAATAGCAAGATCCAAACACAATCCTGTCTTAGTAAGGTTGGCAATAGTAAGAAAACTGACATGGATCAAAGTAACTTAAAAGAAATGGAACCACTTCTAGCAACATTATACAAACACACACAGATACAGACACACCTTTTAATTTTTATATGCTAAAGATACAAACAGCCTTTCATGTGCCCTTAGACTGAACCAAGAGAATCTGTGTAGAGTTTGAGAAGGAGAAACGTGTCACTGCCCGAGTGTGCACACTCTCACTCTTGAGGTCTCACTTTCTCTCTCCACACACACACACACACACACACACACACACAACACACTCTTCCTGAAGAGACCGCTTACCTTATTGAGTGCTACAATGAAGGGGCACTTTTTAGATTTCAGTAGGTTGATAGATTCAAGTGTCTGTGGCTCCAAACCATGCATAATATCAACAACTAAAATGGCAATATCACAAAGTGAGCTCCCTCTGTTCCTAAGATTACTATTAAAAAAGAAGAGGAAAAAAAAGATAAAAATTAGAAACTGAAACAAAGACTCCCAAGCTTAACTCAGATTGATGCAGGATCACATATCTAACGCTGGAAAAGACTGCAAGGCCACAGGCCATGTGATTTAAGGGTTTCCTTTTAAAAAGAAGGAATCTAACCTCCCAGAAATGAACCAGCTCGCCCAAAATCACACCAGCTGAGCAAGGGCTGAAGCACAAAGCCTGACTTCAACCTCAGCGCTCTTGTTCACTGCTTCAGTATTTTCTTCTCCCTCCCTCAGAACTAAGTGGAAAATGTGGTACAAACATGCCAATAACTGGGCCAGCACGTGGGGTATCTGATCGAAATCAGATGAACTGCACACTCTGTGACTGAATCAGGTCTGAGTCAGTTGTTTTCATGTCTCCACCAGGAATATAGAGAAGGCTAGAGGAAGTGCACTGTGGGTCTGGTTCTTGGGCTGCGTAGGGGAAGTGTCCTAGTGAGGCCAGTCATATCCACTTCCCATGCCGCAAAAGTGATGGGTGTTCCAAATTAAAGTAGAATAAAAAAATTCACACCACCAACAATATCAATTTGTATGCATGTATTCAACTTAGAAAACCTATACACATGACAGTACGGTACAAATTAACGACAGATTAGAAGAAAATAGCTGAGGAGAATTTCACTTGAGAGTAAAAACTGAGAGTTTTATTAAGTTTGATCTTACCTGAAAGACTCGTGGCCTGGTGTATCAATTATAAGCATCCCAGGAATCTTTATGTTCTCTCTGTCAAACTAACATTAGGAAATAAGACAAAACAAATATACGAGAAGCACAAACACAGCAACACTTAAAGCAGCCAGAACCTCCTTAAAAGTGACCCATCCATCTATAAGCTAACTATGTCGCCATCAACACTCAAGAGAACCCAAAAGTTCAAAGTCCTTTTTCCATTTAATTTACTCTAAAATAAAATAGCTGATAATTAAGTAATTAAGCACACTCGAGCAGATTTATTTTTGAAATATAGAAATGAATAGCTAATGCACACACAAAGTATGTGTTACAGAAATAGTCAACTCTGAAAAACCTTTTGTTAAATATAGCATAAAACGTTCAGTTACTTTATAACTAGAATTAACTTTTTACAGAGAGAAACCTAACTTCTATTATGCTTAAAAAGCTAAATCATCAAAGGGCAATTCAAGCAGTTTTAAATTTAAGGAGATCAATTCTAAAGAGATTCTAAAATTCTGGCCTTATGCTTCCAGTCATACATTGAGCCTATATTATTTACACAGTACAATAATATTTGGTTTTCCTTATAAGTATGAACTTTATATACATATATACACACATATATATATATAAACAAACGGCAACCAAAAGATTCAATTATCCACTGCTATGAACAGTTTCCAAGCTATGGAAAATTCATTTCATATATTTGTGCAAATTCAAATATTTTCAATATAGGATATTTACAAAAATGCCTCAGAATGCATACAAATTTCCTTGATTACATAAGGAAGTCAGGCAAGACTAATTCTAACTTAATATGAATTATGGAACATAGCTGCATCTAAATACTTGCATTCACATTCTTTTTTATATGGAGAACATAGCATACACACTATGTGATACATAAAAATGAAACCCAGAATTTTCTATCAAATCTAGAAAGTATTATCTACATTCTGAAGACTACAATCTAAACTACAAAGTCCCCCCCACATACACACTTACATTCTTCACCATCTTTGTCTGCTCATTAATAGCTTCAAGAGGAACATTAGTGGCCCCAATTTGCTGAGTAATACCCCCTGCTTCACCATCTTGTACATGAGTATGACGAAGCTAGGAAAAAATGGTAAACACAAATAAGCATTCAAAAACTAATTAAAAAAAGAGAAATAGTGGAGCATGAAGAGTATTTTTAAACAATTTAATTCTTAGTAATTTCTAATAATTCATTTAGTTTTAACAATGTATATAAATAGCAGCCCAGAAATGAATAAAATTAACAGTGTCCGATCTATGAAAAATTTAAAAGCACAGTTCATAAAACATTTTCTTACCTTATCTAAAATTTTAGTCTTTCCTGTATCTACGTGTCCTAGTACACAGATAACAGGGGCTCTTAGTTTTTCTGTATTTACATTTTTGCTATTTTCAAGTCGCCGTTTCTAAGACAAAGAAATAAAATTAAATATTTCGATTTAATTCAATGAAATATGTATAAGACACCAATGCCAGAACCGAGTTACAAAGACAGCTCCGAAATACAGTTTGCCCTAAAAGGACTTCAAATCTGAAAAAGAGAAAACCAGATGTGGGTGTGCACAAAAAACTGAAGACAGGAGTGCCCCAAACCTAAGGGGTAAAGTGAGATACGCAAAAGAGGTCAAGAAAAATACCAGGAAAAATTTGAGAGAGAAGACATTGCTTTTACTCGAGGAGATGGAGGGGCAGCAAGAAGTGGAGGAATAGGTCAGTGAAGGTCTGATGAAGTACCACCAGCTAGGGCAGACTTGAAGGAAAGACCTAAGTTAAAACCTTCCCATTATCCAACTTTTAGCCAGATAAGACCCTAGAGAACACCTGGCCTAAAACTTTATTAATGGATGAAAGTGCAGCCAAGAGAAATTAAGGGACTTGGCTAAGACCATGAAGCATGTAACACTGCTGGGACCAGAATCCAAATCTCCACCCAAGTACTAGATATAAAAATTTGCATTATACATTACACTTTTCAGATTCTGAACCACTACTCTGTGTCCTTGCAGAACAGTCCTTCCACCAATTCGTGACAGAAAGTGTTACCCGTGTGTATGTGTATAGCAGTAAACCTTTAATGAGAAGATTCTGGGAAGGCTTCCTTGTGAGGGAACCCAAAGGAAGAAGCTAAGAGACCCGAGGGCAGTAGTCCCTTCTGTCTGACCACTCCTCAGTCTCCTTTCCTGGATCTTTATCCAGGTCACACCCACTATCCAGGGCTCACTCAGAGTTCTTTCCTTCTTCCCTTCTCCCTCTACACAACTTCCTTTGGTGATCCAGCAACTCCCAAAGATTTATCATCTTTATCTTGACAATTCTCAAGTCTACTTCTTCAGCCCTAACCTCTCTGCTGACCTTCAGTCTGGTATCTTCAGCTATCTTGCGGACACTCAAACTGTATACACATTAAATCTTAACATCTCCAAACTAAGCATGTCTCCCTCTAAATCTTCCCCCCTTCCAAACTTCCCTATTGTTACTAAGGGCCAACACAATCCTCCCCAGCCCACAAACTTAAAACCTGGGTAGCACCCCCTACTTGTCAGGCACTCTCAGTATACCTATATCCAACCCACTGCCAAGGCCTGTGGATTTTACTGCCCAATCCTGCAGCAGGTCACCATCACCTCAAGCCTGGAATATTGTAATTGGCTGCTAATGACAGAGTGGTCTCAGCCACTAAAAGGAGTTTCCTAAAGTTCCAATCTGATCTTACTGCCCCCATATTCAAAATCCAGTGGAATGCTACAGGATAATGAAAAATACAGGACAAAAAATAAAACGGTGCATTTAGCATACAAAGCTTTTCCTAACCTAGGCCCCCCAACCTTTCCGGTCTTCTTACACCTAATCACTGCCCCCAAACTTTTCAATCTAGCAACAATGGGTTTCTTCCATTCTGTTCGATGAATGAGATACTCCATTTCCCTACTGTGGCATTTTCTCTGGGTGCACTTCATATGTGGAATGCTTCCCCTCATTTCTTCCTATTTACTGGCTTCTCAGGCTTCCTTCAGGTTTCAGCTAAAATTCCATCTTCTACAGAAAGCCTTTCCTAATTCCTATGAATTCTGGTGGGTCACTATCAATTATTTTCCATTTGCCCTGTTTATAGTTTGATTACTATTTGTTTGCATACTGACTCTCCCATTGGACTATTAGATCCTTGAGGACAGGGACTGTGTTCTTTTGCCTTTCTTCAGCACTTACAACCGTTCTTGGCACATAACAGGATATTAAGAAGTGCTTACCAAGTAACATTTTTATCAGCAATTGATAGCAATGTTTGCATGGTTATCAGCATTCAGTTCTTCTGATGGGAACTATTCATTCTGATTTGTGGTGCACCCATTGGCAAACAGCTCTTTCTCTTACATATGTGTTGGTTCCTCTATATATCATGGATAGCAAGCCTTTATTGAGAGTTACATGAGGCCCAGACTGTTTTTCCTGTAAGAGCTGCAGTAATTTTGATTTCGGTAGTACAAAAGCCTTCCAGTTTCATATGATCAAAATTACGAAGTTTGGGGGTGACTGCCCCCATCACTTCCTTGCTTATGGATTCTTTCCTCGAGTCAAAGCTGTGAAAGCTACTTCAGCCGGCTCTCTCCATCTATGGGATAGGTAAAGGTGAGCCTCACCTTTCCACTGGTAATGCTATGCATTGTTGTCTTGTGATTTTACCTGACACAAAATAATCTTATCATGGTGCAGATTCTAAACAACCTACACATCTCTTAAATCACAATTTACCTTAGATCTAGTCTTTTGGTCTTATTGGGCAGTTTAAGCCAAGATGCAAAACACGTCACCTACACATTGAGGCTGTAATACTTCTTAGTGTAGCCGGAACCAAACTGGGAAACAGTTAACAAAATGAATAAAAATACAACACAACACAATGTTAAATATGTAGTTTTCTAAGTCAATATGTATAGTTTAGTAGCTCTCATTTCTATTTAAGCCATTATTAGGTCTGCCTTTTTTGCCAGGAAAAGAAATGCTTGAGATCAGTGTGCAAACAATTATGTTAAAACATAGGGGTGGCTAGGTGTCCCAGTGAATAGAGCACCTGCCCTGGAGTCAGGAGTATCTGAGTTCAAATCCAGCTTCAGACACTTAAAACAAAACCTAGCTGTGTGACCTTGGGCAAGTCACTTAACTCCCAAAAAGCAAAAACAAAAACACCAGAAACACTCAGATTTCTCAGTGCCGCTCTGGCTGCCTTTTGTCTTCTCCTGCGGGGCCAAGGCTTTGCCTCCCTTTTCTTCTCATAAATTCTCCAAGAAATCCTCTTGCAGAAAGAAGTTTAAGGGGGGCAGCTAGGTGGCACAGTGAGTAGAGCGTCGGCCCTGGAGTCAGAAGGACCTAAGTTCAGATCCGGTCTCAGACACTTAATGCACACACAAACAAAAACCTAGCCGTGTGACCTTGGGCAGGTTACTTAACTCCAATTGCCCTCCAAAAAAGCAAAAAAAAAAAAAGAAGAAGAAGAAGAAGAAGAAGAAGAAAGAAGTTTAAGGCTCTGATTTCATTCTTTCCTCTGAAATATCAAGCCCATAACCCTTCTTTAGGCTTTTTGTACCACAGAACCTGAGAACATGTCTATCTGACAAGAACTGCAGACAAAACCAGAAAGCTCTCTGACAGCAATTAAGGTTAGAAGACCAATGTCTCACTCCATATTTCACAATAACTTCAAAATGGATTGGTAACCAAGTCCTCACACCATCAATGCAAAGACAGAGAAGTTACATAATTCTAAGAAAAAAAACTTTTAAATGAGACAAAGAAGCAGTAAAGCCATGATTTTTCTATGGAAAAGCCCTCCCATGGCTTTCATCAGAGTTCCTATAGAGTGTTTATAATAAACGTGTTTTCCAGTATGGGTTCCAGAGGACAAACTGCTGTCAAGCATATATCAGATGGTGTATAAGCTCTACTTCACCATAGACAGAAAGTATTATTAAGATACGGAACATCTGAAAAATGCTGATCTCTACTGGGGAGTCAGTGAGTATCAGTGCACTCATGTTTTCTGGACAGGTCTGTACAGGTCCTCTGTAACAGGAACCTGACAAACAGTGAATTAAAGGGCCCGCTATACAGCCTATGAATCACTAACCAGCAAGTGTTTATTATGTAGCAGTACCTGAAAAGAGCTAGGGAAAATATGAAGATAGAAAGCAACGGGGCCAGGTAAGTCAAATTACTACTACTGCATGAGCTACTATCTTCTCTCAAACCCTGACAGAAAGAGCTGGGAGAACGAGAGAAATGGGGAGAGAGTAAGGAGAGGCAGGGAGGAAAAGAAACGACAAAAACAATAGAGGAGAGGAGACAGACACTGGCTAAGCTGCAGAAATTAAAAGGCATGTGGTCCATTCCACAACTTTTATCTATAGTTCAGAGACTTAACTTAGAAAGACACTAAAATAAAACGAAACAAAAACACCTCAATGTCCATGTAACCAGTGCGAGTTAAGGAGGGAAATGCGATGACCAAGATCATAAAAGAGACCATACAACGAGGGTCAGCCTGCAGTTGTATTCCCCATAAACAAAGGGTGACATGTGGAAAATAGACTACACTTACATTGTGTAGTTCCAGATAACACAACAAAAAGTAACATGTTGGGTAAATCTGGGTACTTACTAAAACATCAAAGTGCTCTTAGTATCTTTGATGATGGCTTTCCGCATGACATAAATACATTGGAGAAAGGTGGTCCACAAATGTACTTTCCTGAATCAGTATCACCTCCCCTCCCAGCCTTCCCTTAAATAATTATACAGCAAATATAAATCCATAAACAACACTTACAGAACCACACACTGGTAGGAGGTATGCTTTTGGAATGATTCTGGATTATCGATCAAAGTTAATGATGAAATTTTTAAAAAGAATTTTTTAAAACCTTGAAACAGTATTGCCAGATCTTTGCTGGGGGCGGGGTAGGGAAGGCCAAGGCAGCAATGACACAGTCCTGTCAACTTTTTGTCCTAACAAAGTCAAAATGCTTAACAGTTAAAAAAGGTCATAGCATTACCTGGTCAGCCTCAAACTGGCATGATGCTACTTCTATGTAGCTGGGAAGAAGGAAAAGTACTGTAAATAAGGATAATACCAAATATATAAAGTCACCTGGCCTTGATAGTGTGCAGAAAACAAGCCCTCTACGTAATGAGAGAAGGAGCAGTGTGCATGCCCCTGTGAGCAGAGGGTGAGGAGGGAACCCGAGAAGGAGATGTATACCTCAATCCTCCTCTTGGCTTTATCATAGGCACGTTCTTCTTTAGTTCGGTCGTCATCGGAGTCATATTCAGATTCAGAGCTAAGTTCTTTACTTTGTTTTTTATCTAGTGATGGTTTTCCAGTCTCTTTTTCATCAGAAACCTTTTCTTCTTCATCATCACCGTCACTTCCATCACTTTCTCCTTCATCTTCATCATCCTCACTCTCTTCCTCCTCCTCCTCCTCCTCCTCTTCTTCTTCTTCCTCCTCTTCTTCAGGGTTTTCTTTTACTTCAATATGCACGGTGTTTCTTTCTGTCAAGAAAATATTTTGGCCACTTAAAAAACAGTGATTTAGGAATACTTAGTCATTATCCTAAATAGCATAAATACTTAGTTCATCATCCAAAAATAAAATAAACACTCAGAACTAGTAAGCTCCCCCCGCCCCACCACACCACCCATCCCCAGATGCTGAATGGCAGAGGTATAGAAGGAACATAATGCCAAGTTAAGAGTTAGGAAACCGATGCTGCTAATCAATCTGAAAATGCAGGATCGAGTTAAGGCAAAGAGGCAACCTCAAAAGCTGGCATCTAACTTTTTCCTCCTGATCTCAGGGAACCTTCAAGGAGGTAGGGCATACTCCTGAGCACAGATCTAAATGCCCAATTCTGTTTTCCTAATTTACCCATTCTTCCACATCTCTGATCTCTCATCCTCAATTCACCCATAAGACCTCCATCCAATACCTTTCTTTCTATCTATCTATCTAAAAAAAAAAAAAACCCCAAAAATCTGTTCCTTAATGGATTTTCATGCATTAGAGGGATTAGCTGTGCTGTATTTAACCATAGTGGGCAAAACTAGGATCAACAGGCAAAAGTCATAAAGAAGAAAATTTAGGCTTTATTTAAGATAAACTTTCCAACAATGAGAGCTCATTATGGAAACATAAACTGCCTTGGAAGGTAGTGCATGCGTTCTCGATGTTCAAAAAAAGGCCTGAAGAAAGAAATATTTCAGTAGAAGTCGTGCAAAATGGCCAGAAAGCTCCCTTTTTTTATTCTGAAATTCTGTGATGCTATGAACCCCAGTCACAAGTCATCAGGTTCCTTGCCCCAGGCCACCATCAGTGACATTGGATGTTCCGAAAGTCCTTTCCTAGCAAGTGAGAAGATAGCTAAGAACCAGTCCTGCTGGCCCTGGCAAGCAGGCTGGGAAACATTACATACTCTACTCCAAGTACAGGCAGATTTTAGGCTTGATAGGCTTTTGTGGACTGGGCTAAGTACCAGTGGCCATGCTCTTTATTGTAGGATTTCTACAGGAAAATGTAACTACCTTCAGAAGTTAGATGCTGCGGCAACAACAGTAACAGCTTCAATTTGTATTCCAACATAAAGCCGAGCAGTGGCCTTTTAGTAAGGGAAATTGTGGATTGCTATTTTCAGTTAAGGACTTACTGCCAATAAAGACAGATATACTTAGGCAAACATGTACACATGCAAGGGTCCATGCACACACGTACAAATAAAAAAATAATAAATTTATCTAAGCCTAGAAACATGCACTTTCCTACCTTTCTCTCTTTCCTCATCACTAGCCATTGCTTCCCAATCATCCAAGCCAGTATCTTCACTTTCTTCTTCCTCTTCTGTAAATTAAAGATTTAATAAAATATGCAGAAATTTAATCACATGGAAAATTTTAAAAACACAATTAAAATTTTGTTTTATATAAAATAAAAATAAAGTGAAACACATAAGCAACTTTGGAAAACACATACAAAGTAAAAACTGTTTACAATTTACATTTAATAAAAATTCCAATTTTTCTCCAATTAAGATATTCTATATTTTTGCAGAGGCACCCCACATTCAAAGTATAAACAATAATAATTAAATTTCAACTGTACAGTTAGGTGGTACAGTAGATATAAGTCAAATCTGCCCTGACTCTTACTAGGTATGTAACCCTGGGCAATTCAATTAACCCCCTTTGTCTCATTTTCCTCATCAGGAAAAAGAAATGGCCAATCACGAGTGTTTTTGCCAAGAACACCGCAAATGAGGTAAAGGAGAGTTGGACATGACTGAAAAACTGACTGAACAACAAGAAACTTCAACTATTAGAACTGTGACCTCTGTGCCATTAAATATCATGCACATATTTACTAAATTTCAATCTGAAGGAATACAGAACCTAATGTGGACCTTCTTTTCAATTCCTGAACTCATACAAAAAGATTTTATTATTAGGATTATAAATTTAGAACCAGAGGGTCCAAGCCTCTCACTTTCCTGTTAAGGTGAAACCTAGAGAAGATGCTAAGTAATTTGTACAAAATCACAAAAGTAACCAGAACCAGGATTTAAACCCAAGTCCTCTGACTCCAAATCCAAAGAACTTTCCCCAGTGATGCACTGCTAGGTCAATTAATTATGCCCTACTCTCAACAAAACATAGTGGAGGTAAGTAAGGTGTCTTTCGGTTAAGATATGGAAATGGATATGGATATGAATGTGGATATCGATTAGACAGGGAACAGTGTGCTCTTCATTATGAATCTTATGAATCTGTGCATCCCTTTTCCCTCTCTACTCAGATCAAAAGTGTATCTTGGACATAATATAAGTTTATAACAAGTTAAAGTATTTTTATCAGCAACCTCTCAAAAACGGCTACATGCTAAGGTACACATTTTAAACATTTTTCCCACTTAGGAGGCTGAATTCAAAATATAATAAAACACAAATAAACTCTCTTCTGAGAAAGTTCAAAATTCCTTTTAGAAGCGTTTAAAAGCTGTAATTAATTTCAAAATTATTTCCATGGCTTTTAAATGAGAATTTCCTATCTTCTAGTTATCCTCTAAGACTTCGGGCTTCAAAAAAAAAAAAAAATCAACAGATGACTCTGAATGCCTACCTGTATAGTAAAACCAGGAGATAAAAGTTATACAAAAAACCAGGAAAAGGGAAGAAAAGTAAATAATTGGGACTTTTACCATCAAACATAGAAAGTCTATTTTAGGAATAAAAAAAAAAAAAACAAACAGGGATGGAACAGTGTTATGGAAAGTCAGTCCTTATTCAAGGGTGAAATCCCTCCAGCTCTTTCTCACTCAGGCTACTGACCTGGTTCTACAAGAGGCAGGGATTCTTCTTTTTCTGGAATAGTTTGTTCTGTAACTTCCACTGGAACTTCTATTGTTTCTAATGAAAACAGGAAATAAAATAAACAAATATTTACTTACTAAAAAAGTTACTAAGGTACAAGACATTTCCATCAATTTTTCTTACAACTGGAAAAGTACTGCTAAATGAGTCAAATAAAAAGCACCAGAATTCTAATGCCAAAACAAACATATCCAATATATTCCTATTCAAACTTTTTCTTCTTGAGACATAGTCAATACAACTTGAGGTTAGAAAAGGGACAAAGAATGAGAATTTCACTTTTTCTATTTTCAGTTTCTAATGACAAGACAACTTATTTTGGAATACCAGTTAACTAGATAATACTAAAAAGAGGATACTAAAAAGAGAAAATCAAAAGAGATAAAAAATGTGTTGGTTTGGTGACAATGATGGAAGATTATCAAGAATGATAGAATCGTTTAAAAAAAAAAGAATGATAGAATCAAAGCATTATTTTTTTATTTTTTAAAGGAGCAGCAGTTTCATATCTCAAAGTCACAAGGGAACAGTGTCTAAGTTCAGATAAGGCCAAGAAACAGAAAATAGACAAAACTTTTAAGGTCAGAATCTAGTCAGAATGCTAACCTTCTTTATTTTCTTGTTGTGGCTGTGGTTTTTTCCTCTTTTTATCTTCATATATTGGCCTTTTCTTTGGCAACGAATCTTTAGATGGCACTTCAACACCTAAAAGGGTAAAAGACAAAAAGATTACATAAAAGCTTTTCGACATAAAATCTTTACAGCCCCCCCCCCCATTTCCCATCCCTTTTCACTCTTTAGCATATAATTCTACATGTTAAAATTCTCTAATGTATGGATGGAGGGGAGAGATTATATTTTATGGCAACTATAAAAACAAAGAAAAACAGAAATGAAGAACAAAGAAAGAGAAAGGTGGGAGAATTTTTTTTTAAAAGCCAACCATATGACACAGAAGGTCTCCCCCCGCCCAAACCTGTTGGCCCAGCATATAAGTAGAGGCATTGCCTTCACTGCCATTATTAAAATCTATGAAAAATATAATAGACCCCCTCCCACCCCATCCCCCCAGCTTGAACAACCATTATCACCCGAGGCAAACTTCAAATGTTAACAAAGTGGAGAACTTAAACAAGGCTCAAATGAGAGTCCTGAGACTTCTGCCAAAACCAGCTATTTATGACCAAGCCCAGATCTCTTGTGCCATCTTAAAACAATGATGTCTCAAATAAAATTAAAAAAAAAAAAAAAGAAAAGATACAATAAAAAGGGGGGAAAAACCTTTATCAAAAGAGGAAAGAAAGCCCACAGGAAAACAAAATATGCAAAATCTCCGCAACAAAAGGACTACACCAAGAACTTCCAGAGTAGTTTAGAATCAGGAAAACTCGGGAATAAGACAAATTTTAAAATTAGACAAGCATGAAAATTAACAGACTAGGTGATATAATGAAAGATTTTAATGAAATACTAGACTCCCAGAAACAGTGTATCAAGCAAAAAAAAAAAATACGCAGACATAGACGAACATAAAAGTTAAAGTTCCAGGTAAGACTGGAAGATCTCTCAGACAGAGCTCTAAAAAAAATGTAGCACTTAAGAGCTCAGTGAGACAGTGATTTGTCACTCAGAAAAAACCAAAAACTCCAGGAAAACACTCAAGAAAACTGTCAAAAATTTTTAAACAGAGGGGGCAGAGCACAAATCAATAGTCTTCAGGTCGGGATGAAGAAAGTCAATTTTATTTAAACTTTCCTCACCAAAAAAAAAAAAAAAAAACCCAACAATAACAACAAAACCAAGGCTTCAGTCAAGATATTCCCTTGCAAGAAGTCTGAATGATGCAATTTCCACGTTTATTAGGTACCAACTTAAATAACCTAAGACTTCAATGAAGCTAGGAATTAAAGAGAAAACGATTACATCTTCTGAAAAATAAAGGAAAACAGTTCATACACCACAATTGTCCTGCTAATTTTGGAAAAGATGATTAAGAAAAAACTAGATTGAATCTCTGGTATACTATTTGCTCAATCAGTTGAAATTTAAGCAAGGAAATATAGAATTGGATGTAACTAAAGGATAATTCAGTATGAACAAGATATAAGAAGTTTACATGATCTAAGTAACTTTTACCATAAGGGTTAAATTTGTTAAAAAATAACAATCAAAGACAAGACATGAAGGGGAAAAATCCCTTGAAAGCATCAATAAAATCATCTGAAGCACTGAATGTATTATTTCTTTTAAACAGATACATCTGAAGAAAGAGGACAGGAGTAATTTCTAAACCAGATTCTAATCTAAAATAAGGAAAAAATAAATGTGAAAAATTAAAGGAAGAAATTACACACATAAACAGAATCTCTGGAATTGTCTGTGGTATGAGCAGAGGTTGAACGGTTGAGACTGCGCTGTTGCAAAATAATAAAAGATAAAAGATACTCTTTATCAAGCTTATGCTGTGGGCAGGAATAAGATGCAGCTGTTTAATAGGACAAGCAGTATAGCAGCTTGCACTGACAAGAGAAAAACATAGTAACAGGATCCAATGGAGAAAAAAAACAACGTAAGAATTCTACCACAAATGATAATGGGCCAAATTCACCAATAAAGAGAATGAACTGAAGAAGGGTATAAAGACCCAAACCCCCAAAATTTGTTGTTTACAATTAATACATGTAAAGTATAGGTCAAAGCATATGGGTTTAACTTAAAGGCTGGAATAAACCCTATTAGACAACATAAATTTTGAAAAGCAAGAATTGCAGGGTGGCTAAGTGGCACAGCGAATAGAGTACCAGCCCTGGAGTCAAGAGGACCTGAATTCAAATCCAGCTTCAGACATCTGACACACTTACTAGCCATGTGACCTTGAGCAAGTCACTTAATCCCAATTGCCCTGCCCTCTCCCAAAAAAGAAAAAAAAAGAAAAAAAAAGCAAGAGTTGCAATGATGATTTATAAGGCAATTAGCCACATACATAAAGCACTAAGAGAGACTGGTTGAAAAACTATGTAGTGATTAAAGACACCTACACCTAAGATAATGAAAAGTCTCTATTAAATATATAAGCATCAAATGGCACAGCAATCAAGTTCTTATCAGCAAAGCAAACTTCAATAAAGTCACAGGAAATTAAGACACTAATTTTAGACCACCTTAGCATTCCTACGCCAGATTCCACAATCATCCATGCTGGCTCAGCTCATGTGACTGCTGGCTCATAAATGTGTCACAGAGGGTCCACTCTTCTGGTGGCTAGGGGGCACAGTGAATAGAGCACGGGTCCTGGAGTCAGGAGGACCTGGGTTCAGATCCGGCCTCAGACACTTGACACAAAAAAAACTAGCCATGTGACCTTGGGCAAGTCACTTAACCCCAACTGCCCTCCAAAAAGCAAAACAAAACCAAACCAACAACAAAGGGTTTACCCTCACCTGCTAAATTACTTCCCCATGTGTTCAACTTCATCCTCTAAAAAGTGTGGCATCCTTAGTTACATTGCGCTACCAGAAGCATACTGGTGTTAAAAAGATGGGCCTTTGGTTCAAGCTTGGTATCATTAAAAGAGCCTCGCAATTTCTCAAAGCCAACTCACTCTTCTTTTCAATTCTGAGTTCAATAGTTCACTGTCCATTTGGAATGTTTCCCCAGGATTTTTATGTACACAAACTGGGACAAGAATTTGTGTAAGATTTTATGTGGAAAGATAGTGAACAAAAGGCCTCATTTTCTGCTGAGTAGTAAATCAGTCTGAATACAGTCAATATAACTATCACACCTGAGTCAAATCCTGGCTAAAATCTGGCTGACAAGTTGAACCTCCTTAATTGCTTGAAGACCAAGGGATTTTTCAGGATGTATGTCAGAGAGTGACATACAGATAAGGGACCATTCTAATTATTATCTGGTTGGAGCCAGTGATGCTAAAAGGATTAGTTCTACTAGGGCTTCCCACTGTTGGGTGTGTGTGGTATTCAGCAGGACTACCACCTCCAGTGTGAGGGTTTGCTAAGCCCTTTTCAGAGCTGCTTAGGCACCTTTGGGGTCAATCTGATTCACTCTTACCTGTGGCTCCAAGAAGCTGTAGTAGTGACTACATGCTGGTAAATTGTCTTGGCAGCTGGGCTAAAGCAGGTCAAGGGTAACTGAAAGGCCTCAGACCTGTCAGTGAGTCAGAAGGATGTTTACCCTAAGCATGGGAAGACTTCTCCAGACAGAATAGGCAGATGAAAACCATTTGTTCCAATGGCCAAGAAGCGGCTGAAACAGGTGCCTTGAGCAAAAGATGTAGCCCAACTTTGGGAGTATCTTCTTTTGGCCTAGTATATGCTGCTTCTCCCTGCTGTGTTGTTCCCATAATTGGATCCCAGTCCCTCCATGAAAGACTGTACATCCAACTGCCTATCAGTTTGGACATTGGTCTTTCTTCATCTAATGGGTTTCTCCAGTTTAAGCAATGATAGTAAACTTTTAAATGACTATGGATCTCATCTGGAAAACTCTACAAAGTACCGAAGCTTGTAGCAATAAGAACAATATCATAGGCAAACAGGAGCATTTGTAACACAACTGCACAACTGGGGGACTTGTTTTTTGACTTGTATGTCTGTCACAGACTCCTGAATGACAATGAGAAACACTTTTAGTGATCACATGTCTCCATTTTACACATCTTGCAGTAAAGATATATCTTTCAACAAATCTTATATTACTTTGACACGGTCATGAGCAACACTGTTATTAAGAGAATTCTGAAAGCAAGGTTTTGCTCTGCTGAATCGGTATTATTTTTTTTTTAAAGAATCAGCAAACAGTAAGACATTGGCATCTTACATACTCTACACTTTTATTCAATAGTGTAATGGTTAAGATATGATCTACTATGAAACATCACTTGTGAAAACCTGTCTGTTAACTCCCAATAACCTCATCAAAGACACAAATAGTCGATTTTTTTGATACAAAAGAAATGATGACGTTTATCAGTTAGTAGTTATTGATATTGATTTAGTCAACTTTTTTGGTAATAAGGTTTAAGACCCCCCCACACATACTTGTGATACTTTCCCTTCCTTCAGACACCTTGAGAATCAATCCCTCAAAGTGGAGCCACTCCCAACAGACTACATCTGTATAAATACAACCTATTTATGACTCAAGATCCAATGCTTTTCCCCAAGGTATCATACTATATCCAGGATTGTTTCACTCAAAAGTTTCTTAAAACTCCTATTTCCTTTGCTATTTTCCTTCTTGCTATTTCGTGAAGTGACAGTGCTCTAATTTTTACCGGGCTCCATAAGATTCTATATATGAGTTTACATTCTTAATCATACCCTTGGAAGCCACATCTCCCACTGGCAAGCATGTCAAATGTTTCCTGGACAATTTTTGAGGTTCTTTTTGGTCTTCAATCAATGGTAACTTGAAAACATTTAACAAACTTCTTCATGAAACTGTTATAATTTCTTTTCCTCCATTTCTCATTTTTTGGAACATCAAAAACTTGAAAATGAAAGACAGGTTGAAAATGTTCATTGTATTCTGCATTTTTCTTTTTTCTAGGATTGGTTTGATTTGTTATCTTAGTTCTAAAACAAATTAAAGGTATGAATATGGAGACAACTGATTCAGAAATGGCTCACACATCATTAATGAGGCATTTCTTATAAAAATACAATCAATTTCATTTCTTGTGATATTATTTAGCATTCACATTTAGCACCCTCTCTATCTTTTTTCAAGATGCTATTCATTAAGTCTATAATCTGTGACTCTTTGGCCTCTCCCAATGCTTGTCCTCAAATCATATTTTCTAGTATTTTTTTTACTGTTCTCACTGAGAATCAAAGTAAACACCTATTTAATTTGGATCTTACTGAGCTCCTCATATAATCTCTTTAGCTCTTCATCTTCTACTACAGATGTTAATGCATAAGGCTGCAATCATTTTGAAGATGGTATTTTTACAAATACCAATGTCCATAAACACTGGAGAACTAAATGTCATGAAATGGTATTTCTTCTTGCCTTTCTATACACTACTGCTTTAAGAAGAACCTATGGGCTATCTTTCTCATAATTATTTTTGCCTTCTCATTTTATTTATAGGAAGAATATAATTTAAGTACTCTACTAATATGCCCATTCACCAGTTATTGGACAAAGATATCATATTGAGAGTACCAATCATTGAAGCAATGTTTATCAAAAATTAAAAAATTGTATTATTCACAGCAATTAGCCCCTCTCCCTATGCCAGTTATTGGAGAAGTAAAAGAGGGCTACATTCTAGAATATTAATTGGTACAATAAAACATAACACAAAGCAATGAGAATTGTAAGCAATAAAGGAAATACAAACCAAGAAAAATGCAGATCCAAATGAAGGATAAAAATGATACCCTAAATAATGAGTCAGAACCCAAACCATATAAACAATTTTTAAAAATATATTAAAGGAGAATGAAGATGAGAAAACATGCCAAAATTTATGGGATACAGCTAAATTGATCTTAAAAAGAAAACTATACTGCTGCTGACTTATTAAAAGAAAAAGAGAGAATTAACAAATTGAGCAAGCAATTAAAAAGAGAAAACAAATGAGTAACCCTAAAAGAAGCTTAACAAATCTTGATAATCAAAATCAAGATAAGCAGAAATCAAAAAATTTAAAACCAATAAACAAAGTTAAAAAAAATCAATAAACTATTTAGTTAACTTGAGAAAAATTAAAAGCTCAAAACCAAATTAACAAAAAAAACGGGGGGATTGTTGGTCCCAAAACAAAAGGGGAAAGGGAGAAGAGTTTGTTAAATGTTGACAAATTACCATTGAATGAAGACCAAAAGAGCCTCAAAAATTGGACTTAGTCAGGAAACACTTGCCAGTGGGAGACATGACCTCTCAATGATTAGAACACAAATTCATTTTAAAAATCCATAAGGAATCTGATAAAATATTAGGAGCAGCCTCACTCCACAAAATACCAGAACAGTGCAAAGGAAATACAAGATTTAAGAAAAGCCTGGAATGAGAGGGGAAAAGGAAAAGAATGGGACAGAGGGGGGGAGAGAGAGAGAGAGAGAGAGAGAGAGAGACAGAGAGACAGAGAGACAGAGAGACAGAGAGACACAGAGAGAGACAGAGAGAGACAGAGACAGCAGGGCAGTCTGGACAGCCTGGAGGAAGTTACGTGCAATGAGTGTGGAAAGGCAGGCTGGGAAGAGCCAGTGACCACTGAAGCACAAATATTAAAAAAATTCTGGCAAAAAGATACAGCAATAGATACAAAGAGTAATTCATTAAAATAAAGTTGATTTTCTACAGGAATGTGAGGAATGGTTGAATATTGGGAAAATAATTAGTATAATAGTTAATTTATTCAATATCACCTTAAAGGTTCAAAATAATTAATTTAAAAAGGCAAATTAAAACTGATAAAAATGGCAAAAGATGGAAAAAATTAAAAGTCCATGGGGACTTTGAGAGGAAAATGATTCACTGCTGGTCAGGTTATAACTATCAAGTCATTTTAGCCCAACCAAGATTTTTATATAGTCACTAAATTAAGACAATTTTCAATCGAAATAAAGTTCAGTATCTGATTAGATATGGCATAATACTGGTGCTTTACTTGAAGTATATGCCCACATTTTCTTTTTTAACAAAAAAAAAAAAACTCCTAAAAGGTAAAGCACCATGACCATCACTTGTTATCACAACTTTATAGTGGTTTATTTAACTGCTTTCAGGGGTGATGCATCACTGGGGATGTAGTTGGAGGGTCTAGATACTGTACTGAAAGAAACCCGAGTTCAGAGTTCAAAGCTCATTATAATGTTATATTTATATACTACATTTAAATGTACAGGTTACTTATAAATTTTATTTTTTTAAACCTTATTTAATTAGAGCTCAGGGAAAGGAAAATCAAAGAAGCTAAGAGATAGGTCCTTGGTCACTAAGCTAGTGTCAAACATGGAATTTGAACTTAAGACTTCCTGACACAGGATCAGCCCCCTATCAGGAGGAGGTAATCTGTGGCCTGGAAACCACAGGTGGCCCTCTAGGTCCTCAAGTGTGGCCCTTTAACTGAATCCAAACTTCACAGTACATATTCTGTGCCCTAAACCATTTACTGGCTCTCCCATCCAGTAGGACTCACCCCGGGGTTAAATTAATAAAAATGGCAAGCCAACATGTTAGTCCATTCTAAATCACTCAAAATGAAAGTCTTTAACTCTTACTTGTATTTTCTGCAGAAGAAAATCTGTAGTAAAGAAATTGCATATACTTCTCACTTTGGACTCAAATCAATTTCACAATTTTTCTCATCCTGAAGCATTTGCACCCATTAAAAGTGAAAAACACAGCAATTGTGACACAAAGGAAAACAGGCAGAGAAAGTAAGGCAGAATCGAGACTCTACTATCCAAGACTCCAAGTAGAAAAAAGGGCAAGCCTAGTAATGTCTATTAATAAAAGTTATTTTTAAAAAAAGTTCTCCTCTACTTTGCAGGATGGATCAGTACACCCATTCTCTTTAAAGTCCAGAACACTTCCTCTGGTTCTGAAAGAAAAAGGCTAACTAATGCCATCCTATGGCTCAAAGTCATCCAGTCACCATGTGTCTGCTACCAGTCATCCCCAGAGATGCCTTTCTAAGATCCATGATAGTTTTCTCAGCCCTAAAATCAAACAAACCACAACAAATTCCATGACTGCACTAGTGTGCCGTCCCACAAATACTCAAAATTAAGAAATTCTGTAATTTTTAAAAGCACTTTCTTGTGATGAGTCTCCTCTGGAAGGAAGAGATAGTGGGGGCACAGTCGAAATTAACTCTGGATCTGGAGTCACTATAACCTGTAACTTAAACTCTCTGGGCCTTAGTTTCCTCATTTGTAAAAAGAAGGATTTTGGCTAGATGGGCCTAGAAGTCCTCTTCCAACAAACAAGATAAAAGTTGATAAGTAGCAATGGGAAAGTTTACGCATTATCTAGTTTCTAAAATCTAAAAATATAATAGTTTCCAATACAGAATTCTTATTGACTTGGTCTAGACGCTGTTTAGTTACACAACACACTGGAAGACAAGGTGGGAAAAAAACAAGCCTAAGAAGCCTATGATTCTTCCTTGGTCAACGTGTAGTTATAATAATAACTCATATCTTGACCAAGGTCACTGCTGCTGCATGGCTCCCTGCCTTATCACTGTCCAACCCTTGCAGAGATGACTAATTTTTCCCACTTTTGTGTTTTCTGATATTGATATGGGCAAACAGTTACCATATGTCTGAAGGCAGGCCAAGACATCTGGAAGCAAGACAAATTGTTTGTCATATGCATCCCTAGTACAGGTACATCTAAGCTACCAAAAGAAAGTAGATAAAAATGAAGACCTCAAGGCTTAAATGTCAAGCCAATTGGCTTAAAACAAATCTGAATCTACAGACTGAAATCTGCAATGATTCTGACAGACTATGCTACAAAAAAGAACTCTGAATTATACATGGGACCTATAAACAAGTTCTACCATAATCTAGATAATTCATGTTTGTTAATTAATTTTTATTCAAGCTTTTGCCTTTGAGAGAGAAACTGACATAGCATGACAAATCAGTATATTTGAATAATGAAAGAAAAAATAAAGGTAATTTTTTAGAAATCACAGAAACAAATTATTAAATTTCTCTCTATCATTATCAACTGGCTTCTTGCCAGTGACTAGGAAGGTAACAGCTAAATAGTAAGTTTATAAAGAAAATCTTGAATGACAAATGGTATTAAGTCAAAAGATTTTTGTATGTTCATAGTTTTCAGTAACAAGGATTTTGTTTTCAAATTTCAAGTGTACTTTTCTCACCTAAAGAAAGCAAACTGACAGTAAATTAGAGACAGTAAATGTTAGTAGGGTCAAATATAAACAGCAAGCATGAAAAAGCTGCCAATTCAAAAGGTACATTCTTTGTAGTATTTGTTAACACGGAGTCAGAGCTTTAAATATTTCTTTGAGATCAAGATGGAAACAAAGTCAGTGGCCACTATTTGGGGAAAGGCTGAACAAACGACATAAATTTAATGGGCTATCTTTTGCTCGAAAGAAGCCATAATGTGAGAAAATCAGAGAAACACAGAAAGACTTGACTGAATCAACACATGACAAAGAAAATTCAGCCAATGTATACGGTAACATAAATGATAACATTAAAAGGTATCTGGTCTTGGCTACTAAGGATAAAATATAAATCGTATTCTGTCTCTGGAGAAGTAGAAAAATAAAGGTATAAATTATTACCTATAACATCAGGTTGTAGCTAGCAGGGTTGGAGGTTTTAATACTTTAAAAAAAGGCAACAGTTAAAACAAATTTTGAAGCCTTCTCTGACCCCTCTTCCCTTCAATGATCCTTATTTAAATTCCTGGTGCACTTGCATATTAAGTATAAACTGCATCAACTGCACAAAGGTACAGTGGAAAGATCACTCTGTTTTGAGGACAGGCTCAGTTACTCAGAATCTGAATCTCTGGGACAGTAAGGAAGCGAGGAAGCTACTTTCCTTCTCTAAGGTTCAGTTTCTTCATCGGCACTGAAATAAACCTCAACTTCCATTGTCACTAGCATAAGCCATGCTCACTCTCTCCTTAAAACCCAAGAAAACAAACACTTCACTCCATGGTGAAACCTTGTCTGCTTTCTCCATGTCTGGTACGAGACTTTTGCCCCGCCTCACACAGCATACTACTTGGTAATTCTGTATTGCACCGACATCGTTCTGTACAACACAGATTTCTTATTTGTTGAATCCGTTACGAAAGGGTAAGTACCACCTCAGATAAATCTAATCTCATACATGGCAATTAACACTAGTCTGAACACTATAGGCACTTAAGCGCTAAATTGAAAAAATTCTCTAGCTGTGCCATTTTAATATACTTTACTTTCCAAAAGTCACCTTGTCAGCTCCTTCAAGACAGCAGCTGTATTTGTTCCAGCACAGAACAGTACAGTGTAAAAGTACAGCCTTGATGAAATGCTTAGTAAATGAAGGGAATAGGAACTCAAGGAGAAATGTCTGGCTTCCAATCCCCAACTCAGCTTCCTCACATCTGAACTCTCGACACCCACCACTTTCTAGACAGTCGAGAAGAGCTATGCGAAGGAGCAGCATGGGTGCCAGCGCCAGCGCCCTCCTCGTGCTTGGCATCTCCCAAAGGCTTTCAGGAGCACTGCCCCGGAGCCCAGATCACAGCCGGCACCCTGACGGCACGCGCCAGCTGGGCTACTCACCCTGGGCCTGGAGGAGCTTCAGGGTGGCCTCGGCTCTGGCTCTGGCTTCCCTCTGGGATTTCGTGAGGAGCTTGCCTTCCTTCTTCAGGCGCTCTTTTCTCTCTTTTTCTTTCTGCTTCCTTCTTTCTCTCTTCTCCTGCTCTAGTCGTTCCTACAAGCAGAGACGAAGGAGAAGCACTGACATTAGAAACAAGAGTCAGAGGATCCTGGCCAGCACTGGGCCACTCTACAAGACACGCTGTGATGACGAACATGCAGAGACAGAACTAGGTCTTCCTGAAGACAAGCCCTGCTCTCTGCTCAGTGCGCCAGGATGCTACAGGGAGCTAAGGGTTGGGGTCCAACCCATTATCTGACTGCAGATCCAGTGTGCTGTCTCTCAGAGTGACCTCGTAACATGTGAGAAGCCTCTGAACTAAACTATTTCAAATAGCACACATAGGTATTCGTAAATAAAGATTTTACAGTGTGAGAAAACCTATCAAATGGCAGCCATCTACTTGGACATAAACAATTTTTATGTTCGCTTCCACAAGGGAGTGGAGACAGGACATATTTGTTGACTGTATCAGCCATGAAGATTTTTTAAGTCATTAAGTCAACTATGCAAATTCAATCATGAATTTTCAAGGATAGCATATACACTTAAGAGAAGCTCCCGAAGTAAGAAAAAAGTAAGAAAAAAAAGTCCAAGCTCATGATGTCACTAAGTTACAGAAACAAGACCCAGGTGACTGCAGACCTCCTCCTTGCGCCTGGCTTCCAGCTCCTCCAGCCGCCGGATGCGCTCCTCCTCCTCCCTCTTCTGCCTTTCCTCCTCCTCCTTAAGCTTAGCGAGGGCTTCCTGCATAGCCTTCACCGTGGCTTTGCTGGGACCTTTTTTCTTTTCTTTCTCCTCCTTTTCTCCTTTCTTTTTTTTCTTATCTTTCTTCTTTTTGTCACTTTCATTATCATCAGCTAACAGAAAAGAGAAAAAAGCAGTTAATTCTCAACAGCCTTTCCTGCTTACTGGCAAAAAGAAAATTAGCTGTCTTCAAATAGGTAAATTTAAGGCACATTTTCATTGTTTTCCCTTCAACATTTAATGCACTATCTGATCAAAGTGACAAAAATCTTCATCTTTAAAGTCAAAAACTCTGGGAAAATAAGCTCTTCAAAAAAAAAAAGGAAAGGAAATTACCTCTGAATGTTTAACTTTTAAAAAGCTATCTGCTCAATATTTTTTCAAAGCAGTTTATTTTGTAAATGCCAAAAAACAAACCAAAAAAAAAAAAAATACTCAGGAGAAACCTAAATGGCCAAAAATAGGATGACTAAATTGTGGTACATTAACACAATGATATATAATCAAATTAAGACTGAGATGTGGGGGGCGGCTAGGTGGCACAGTGAATAGAGCGCCGGCCCTGGAGTCAGAAGGACCTGAGTTTGGATCCGGCCTCAGACACTTAACACACACACAAACAAAAATCTAGCCGTGTGACCTTGGGCAAGTTACTTAACCCCAATTGCCCTCCAAAAAAAAAAGAAAGAAAAAAAAGACTGAGATGTGGTACAGAAGAAATCAGGAAAAGATCTTTGTGAAATAATGCAAAGTCAAAAAGCAGATATAAAAGAACAGAGCACACACCAACAACAATCATGTAAGAGGAAACAGTAATTCCAGAAGAATCCTGATGGAGACTCAGAAGGAGTGAATGGAAAGTCATGATATTCTGTGCACTGAAACTGGCTTAAAAAATGGTTACTAAGTCAAATTTAGTTACAGCAGTACTTGGTATTAAAGGCTTTATTTTTATTTTTTTGCTTTTTGGAGGGGATTGGAGTTAAGTAACTTGCCCAAGGTCACACAGCTCTGTGTGTGTGTGTGTGTGTGTGTGTGTGTGTGTTGGGGGGGGCCCCACAAGTGAGGAACAAGCATGTACTTATGAGCTGGCTCTCTAGAAAGAGAGGTAGCAACTACTAAAGGAAAGAGCACAATGAAATCTGTGCTTTCAAGCTCAGGGGACTTTTCCAGTTGTGTAACTTTTGGGACGTTATCTGTAAAACAGAAGGGCCAATACTCACCATATCTACCTTATAGATTGTTCTGGGGCAAGTGTTTCATTAAATCTCAAAGCATTTACTAAATAAAAGGTTAAGTTATGAACAGAAAATTCTCAAAGGAAAAAAAAAAGCTATCTACAGACAGATAAAAAATGTTCCACATCACTGACAATTAAAGGAATGCAAATTAAAACATTTCTAAGGTTCTACCTTATCTGTGATATTGACATAGTCTGGAAAAAGAGAAAATGAAAAATACTGAAGGGACTCCAAGAAAACAAATCCAATTAATACACTGGTGATAGAGATATGGATTGCTACAGCAGTTATGTGAGGGAATATGGAACGATGCCCCAAAAGTTAGTCACCTGTGCACACCTTATGACCTTGCAATGCCCCCAGCCCTAAAGAGATGGGGGGGAAAACCCACCTTAGATAAATGAAAATTTAGCAGCTCTTATGTAGTGGCAAAGAGCTAAAAACTGAGGGAGGACAGCTTAACAGATTGTGGCATATGGATATAATGGAACACAACTGTGCAGGAAGAAATAATGAAAGAGCTTCAGAGAAACTGAAGACCTGTATGAACTAATGCAGAGTGAAATGAACAAAACTATGAGAATAATTTATACTAAAATAGTATTATCAGAAAAACAAGCAATTTTGAAAAACTTAAAAATTAAAAATTCTCCTTAATTCAACAATTAACCACGCCCCCCACAGGACCAACCTGAAGATTGCTAAACACCGAGACTCACATTTTTGGAAATAGACAATAAGGGAATTGCTCACTATAAACATTTGTTACAAGGGTTTTCTCTTTTTTTTTCTTTTCCAGTGGGGAGAAAAGGTGAGAAGGAAGAAAAAAAATGCTTTTTAGTTGAAAAAAATAAATGTAATTACCAAAATAGGCAGCACATTTTTCAGCCTGTGTTCCCACCAATAAATTTCTAAGTGACCATTAGATAAATTCGTAAACTTGAGATTAGATACTTAAAAAATCATCATTACATAACCAAACACTCAACAGGAAAAACCAAGAATGAGGATTTTTGGCTAAAAAAAAAATTTTTTTAAGGCTATTTGCAAATAACTGATCCAAGCAGAGAACTGTCTATGTATATAAATTAATGGTAAGGTCAAAACCTCTATGAAGCACACACAAAATACCAACTACACTTTTTCTTTCCAAAAGTCGCCAACCTTCTGCCGCTATGAGACCATCTCCCTTGTCTCCTGAGGCAGGCGCTGGTCCTGCATCAAGACCAGCTCGGGATTGTGAAGCATCTTCCTCTGGCTTCTTCTGAGTTTCCCTCTGCTTTGTCTGCTCCTTTCTCCCACTTTCAGACTCTTCTTTTTCTCTCAATTTTCTCAGTTTTGCCTTTTCCTCATCTCGCTTTTTTCGCTCTCGCTCTTTCTTTTCTGCCTTCTTTTGGGCCACGGTTTTGATTCTGAAAGCAGCGTCATCATCTTCATTCCCACTTTCAGCCAGAAAGGCGGCTTTGGTTTTCTGATTCCTTTTCTGTGCTTTTCTGGACTGTGAGAAGCCGTCAGAGTCATCGCCGCTCCCGCCAGAAGAATCTGCTCTGGTCCGTGCTTTCCCCTTTCTCGTGCTTTCTTCATCCTCCTCTGAGCCGTCTGCTTTTTTATTTGACTTCTGAGTTTTCCCTTTACTCTTCTTAGAAAGTTGATCAGAACGATCGTCTTCACTTCCAGAAAGGGCTTCTATTTTTGTTCTGGAAGTCTTCTTTGACTGTGACTCTTTCTCCTCTGCCTCTTCACTATCACCATCCAGACTCTGCTTTTTGCCTTTCTGCCCTTTCTTTTTCCTGTCTTGCTTTGCAGTACTGAATTCTTCTTCATTGTTTTCTGCTGCCTAGAAATTTTAAAAGATAACACATTAGTGAACCTAAAATGCCCACTACAAAGCAAGGCTACGAGTAATGCTGAAATGTGGATCTGTGAAAAATGTCTTCAAATCAGTACCAAGGAGCCAGCCTTGACTCCAGGAACACAGCCTGAAGAGCTTAATGGTGGCTAGCACCATCAGCAGGCCACATTCCTCCACTTCCCCTAGGGGAACACAAAGGTCAAGAAAACAAAATACAACAAGCAAGATATAACCACATGCCCCAAGATTTTGTTTGGTTTTTCCCCAGAAACTGAACGCAGTACAAAAAAAAGAAAAACCCTACCTGAATGTTTCTGAATTTTCACATTTCTAAAACTAACAAGCTTAATAATTTTATAAGCCACAAGGCACAGGTATAGATCAGCATCTTACACTGTATAACAAGATAAGGACAAAATGGGTACATAACTTAGACATAAAGAGTGACAACCATAAAAAAATTAGGGCAAGGAATAGTTTACCTGTCAGAGCTATGGATAAAGGAAAACTGTATAGCCAAAGGAGAGATAGAGAGCATTATGAGATGTAAAATGTTTGGTTCTGAGTACATTAAATTAAAAAGGTTTCGTACAAACAAACCAATGCAACAAATTCAACCAAGATTAGAAAGAAAGCAGAAATCTGGGAAACAATTCTTACAGCAAGTTTCTCTAATAAAGGCCTCCTTCACTTCTCAAATATATGGAGAACTAAGCCAAACTTATATGAATTAAGATCATTCCCCAAATGATAAATGGTCAAAAGATATAAACAGGCATCTGTCAGATGAAATCAAAGCTCTCTACAGTCATATGAAAAAACGTTCTACATCATTACTGATTAGAGAAATGCAAAATGAAACACAGAACAACTCTTAAGGCACCCCCTCACAGATTGGCTAATATGACAAAAAAGGACAATGATAAATATTGTAGGGGATGTAGGAAATTGGACAATAATGCACAGATGTTGGAGTTGTGAACTGATCCAACCATTCTAGGGAGCAATTTGGAACTATACCCAAAAGACTATAAAACTGTGTATATTCAGCAATATACTACTAGGTCTGTATCCCAAAGAGATAAAATAAGTGAATGAATGAATGAAAGCATGAATGGAAAAGAAACTACAGCTAACCCTTCCACATTGCCAACTTTCCCCATTGCAGCTTTCCTATACTATGAGTCAGGATAAGAAATCAAATGGAAAGCTCAGCAGAGTTTTGTGGAAGTCATAGCCTACATATGAAGGCCAGGAAATGACATAGAAAAATCTTAGAAACTCATAAATCCATAAAATATACATATTGTATTGTATAATGTATAGCATTGTATAATCAATGCAAATTTTACAATAAGGTACGCTAAACACCCCATAAAATAAAAAGAAAAAATTCAGATTTCTTCTCTGGTTATAAGAGGATCAAAAATTGTATATGGATTTTCCAGGGGCTAACCCCCATGATGTAGAAAAGATAACTGGATTTGTGCAAAAATGTTTATAGCAGCTCTTTTTGTGGTGGCAAAGATTTGGAAATTAAGGGAATGCTCATCAATTTAAGAATGGCTGAAGAACAAGTTGTGGTGTGTGATTTTTGTTTAATTTTGTTTGTTCGCTTGTTTTTTATTTTTTGGAGGGCAACTGGGGTTGACTTGCCCAAGGTCACGTGGCTAGTTTTTCTGTTAAATATCTGAACATTTGAACTCAGGACCTCCTGACTCCAGGGCCAGGAGGCCTGCACCACCTAGCCACCCCACGGTGTATGATTTTTTAAAATTTAAAAAAAAAAAATTTCCCCCCAGTTACATGTAAAAACAAATTTTAACATTCATTTTTAAAACTCTGCATTCCAAATTCTCTCTCTTCCTCCCTGCCCACTCCCCCTAACCCACACACACACACACTGAGAAGGCAAGCAAGTTGATGTAGGTTATATATATGTGTAATCATGCAAAATATTTCCATAATTAGTCATGTTGTAAAAGAAAACATAGACCCAAAACAAAACAAAACAAAAAAAAACCCAAAACAAAACAAAACTCTCCAGAAAAATAAAGCAAAAAATGTACGTTTCAATCTGTATTCAAATGGCATCAGTTCTTTCTCTGGGAATGGATAGCATTTTTCATCATAAGTCTTGTGGTATATAACTGTAATGCAATACTACTGTGCTATAAGAAGTGACAAGCAGGATGATTTCAGAAAAACCTGGACTGGCATGAACTGATGCAAAGTGAAGTGAACAGAACCAGGAAGAACACTGTACACAGAAACAGCAACACTGTATGACAGTCAACTGTGAATGACCTAGCTATTCTAAGCAACACAATGATCTAAGCCAATTTCAAAGGACTTGTGATGGAAAATGTTATTGATATCTGGAGAAAGAACTGATGGAGTTTTAATGCAAACTGAAGCATACTATTTTTCACTTTTTTCTGGTCTGTGTCTTCTTTCACAACATGACTGATAATGGAAATGTTTTGTATAACAGCACATGTAAAACCTTTATCAAACTGCTTACAATAGGATTGTAAATAGGATTCCCTTTCAGGAAAGGGGGAGGAAGGGAAAGAATTTTGGAACTCAAAATTTTTTTTAAAAATCAATGTTAATGTATTTACATATAATTGGGAGAAAAATTAAATTATTTTAAAAAAAGACTGAAAGGCAAATAGTCCAAGTTTCAAAAAAAAAAAAAGTCGGTGAATTCTGTAAAATATAAGCTAATGGCATGACTTTGAATAATTCTAAAATATATTATTAAAGGAATGGAGTCATCATGAAGATCCACAATGGCTTCAATAAGAGCAAGTCATACAAAACCCAGATCAATTATATTTCCTTTTTCAACAAGAATTTATTTAATTGGTAGAAGAGAGAAATTTTATAGAAACAGTTCTCTAGGATTTCAGCAAAACACTTAAAAGTTTCTCAAACCATATTTCTGGACAAGAAATTATTTTCAAGAGCTGGAACACAGCAGAGTTAGGAGGAATCAGGAACTGAGTGACTGAACCCACGACTATTAATAAAGGGGGAATTTTAGATTTTAGTGCTATTCAACATTTTAATCAGTAATTCAGACAAAGGCAGACTTGGAAAACATCGATTTACAGATGACTTAAACCTGACAACAGCTAAAATGTTAGATGAGTCACCTAATCCAACCCACAATTGAACAGGAACCCCTCTACATCATCACCAGAAAATGGATAACCAGCCTCTGCACGGGTGACCACCACCACTGGAGAATCTATGCATTCACAAGACAGCCAATTCTAGTGATAAAAAGTTGTGCTGGGAGCCTTTTCTTCAAATCAAGCCAAAATCAGTCTCTAAACAATGCCCCTACAATCCTAGTTCTATTCTTTTATTCTTATATTTTATTCTTATATAGAACAAGTCTATTCCCTCCCTATTCCCACAGTGCAACAATGATCATATATCTTTTATTATTAGTGAAGCCCTAAATTTTTTTACTATGATTTACTATTTTCATCCTCTTGAGAATTGTCTATAAGTGTCTTTTAACCATGTTTCTGCTGGGAACTTCCCCAGTTGGTTGTGTTTTTAAAATCATGGTTTATGTTCAAGAAAAATGTCTTCTTTATATTTAGGATAAGTAAGTTCTACTTTAAAAAAATTTTTTTTCTTAAAAATTTAATACATAGGCTGGAATCAGGATCCCAACATTCAAGAACAACGGACTTTAAATCCTAATTTAAGTATAAGAAATCAATTTACAAGAAGTAGATTTTGGGGGAGATTTGGCTAGTTCATGTGAAAAAGATCTGGGGCTCATGACTAACATGGAAATATGTTCAACAAGATTATATATGTATAACATATCAGTTTGGTTGCTATTATGGGGAAGGGGAAGGAAGGGAGAAAAAATTTTAACTCAAAATCTTACAAAAATGAACACTGAAAAAGATCCAGGGATTTTACTGGAGTACAAACTAATATGAGATGACAATCTAATAGAAAAAAGTTAACAAGATCTTAGTAAGGTATTAGCCTTACTACATTAATAAAATGCAAAATGTGCAGAATGTGCTTGCCAAATATATCTAGATCAGGAGTTCTTATGAACTTTGTCTTAAAAATTTTTTTTAAATTTTGATTAACTATGTCAATGTAATTGGTTTCTTTGGTAATTCAATTTTTAAATATAAATATCATTTAACGTTTCACATTAAGTTGCTGGGGCTTTTTTTCCAAAATGCTTAGAAACAAAAAAACCCAACCCCCCAAAAATTAATTTCACAAGTGGTCCAACTGGAGGGCAAACAAGTGAGGGCAATGCTGCAAATTTATTTAATGCATCTAAATTTGTTATACTAAGAAAGAGTCCAAAGGTTTCACCAGACTTCCAAAAGGGTACGTAGCATCAAACAGGTTAAAAACTTCTGCCTAATCTAGACAGAACACTATGCTCATTTCTGAAGGCATTTTTGGAAGAATATTTCATGAACAGGAGCCCAACCACGAATATATCTAGGAAGGGGAGGGCACTGCAAAATATGCCATAAAGTATCAGTTGAAAGAACTGGTGATATTTGGGGACATTATGACTGTCATCAAGTGTTTAAAGGGCTGTACTACAGAAGAAAAACTAAAATGACATTCCTAGACAAAAGAACTGGTAAGCATTAGGAATAAGTTGCAAAGAGGTATATTGAACTGACTTAGAAAGTTGTGCATTCTTAATAACTTAAAGTCTTCCAAAGACCCCTGGAATTCCTTTCAACCCTGATATTTTGAAATAGATGAACAGAGATGTAATAAAATTTGTCCCATATGAAAAGCTACACACAAGTTTCTTCAAAATTATGTTAAAAAGCATGGTCTGAGGGGCGGCTAGGTGGTGCAGTGAATAGAGCGCCGGCCCTGGAATCATAAGGACCTGAGTTCGGAGCCGGCCTCCAACACTTAATCCGCACAAACAAAAACCTAGCCGTGTGACCTTGGGCAAGTTACTTAACCCCAATTGCCCTAAAGGGGCGGCTAGGTGGAGCAATGAGTAAGAGCGCCGGCCTCGGAGTTGGGATGACCCGAGATCAGATCCGGCCTCAGAAAATGAGCACCCACGCATAAATAATGACTAGTCGTGTCACCTTGAGCAAGTTACTTAACCCCAATTGCTTTAAAAAAAAAAAAAAAAGCATGGTCTGAAATGAAAGACCTATCCACCAAGAAACATATTCAATCAATAAATCAATAAATGGCTGAATGATTAAATAAATAGCTGATCAGAAAGTATACCTGACTTCAAGAACCTGAAGGGGAATATGTAGGACTAAAACTCAGTGAGTTTAATTACTGAATCTGAGACCACTGAACTAAAGGAATCTTCATTAATTGTATTATATGAAATTTAAATAAATTAGCTTAAAGCAGTTCTTATCTCCTAGTAAAAATAGATACAAGTTAGTAAAATTTATCCCGTGGCTTGTACCCAGCTTAGGCAAGAAAAACAAAGTCTTTCACCTTTCCTGAAGCAGTTTCTCGGTCAATTCTGACTCCCTGTGCTTCCAAAGACAGCTCTTCAAGCTCTTTCATGATATCATCCTCACTAAGAAGGAAGCACACTATTAATAAGTGAATCAAATATAAACAAATAAGAACTTGTATTTAAAATGACATGCTTACTCAAAATCCTGTTTCTTCTTATCTTTTTTCTTTTTCCCCTTTGCCTTCTGAGGTTCTTGCTCCTTGGCAGCGCCAGCTCCCTCTATTTCTGCAGCCAAGGCTTCAAGATCAATATCGTCTTTCGTGCTTTAACAAAAACAAAGAAGATCTAAATGTTAATAAAGTTTGAGCTAATTTAGCACTTCCCTTACACCAGAGAAATTTCTAATTGAATAAAATGCCAATAAGTACTCAAAGCAGTCAAGAGAAAATGTCGAAATAAAATAATTTGAAACAAAATCTATAAAACTAGCACAGTTCTGAGGACACAGTAAAGGTAAACAAATGGTGGGGGAATATGAACTTGACGACGAAGACAGCAAGTTTAGAACTATTTATTCCCCTTTCAGAAAAATTAGCCTGGCCTATTTCCTTACAGTAGTTAAGTTCTATCCTGATGCCTCACCAAGGGCAAAGGCTCCTAAATTCTTAAACGCCGGTCCTGCAAAGTAAAATCTCTAACAAGTTCTACGAAGTTACAAAGGCTGCAGGTACAGCCAGAGCCAGCAGGGGAAGAGTGACACATGGTAGGGAACATGAGAATGGTGGACAACAGAGAAACAAGAGGTACCAATACAAATGCGATTCACTGCACACACAGAATAGAATGCTGCTAACTAGAGAGTGCGGTCCTCTTTATTGCTGGGGTCAGAAGTCAGAGAGCAAAGGCCAGAGGAGCGAAACAGAAGAGAGGACGCAAAGACAAGTACTGACACCTTTGGTTGAGGAAAGAAGACATACAGGCCAACAGTCTGAGGAACAGCAGAGTCTAGTGAAGGTTCTTTTACACAGCTGACACCAAAACCTGGGTATCCTAAGAAGCTTACTGAGGAGAAATTCAGAGGAACTGAACTCCCTTGCCCAGAAGTGGACTCGGCCCTTCTTTAGGAAGGAGGAGTGGGGGATACGAAAGCCAGGAAAGAGGGTCAGTTATGTGGCGCAGTGAATAGAGCACCGGCCCTGGAGTCAGGAGGACCTGAGCTCAAATCTGACCTCACACACTTAATACTTACTAGCCATGTGACCTTGGACAAGTCACTTAACCCCAACTTCCCTGCTTTCTCTGCTCCAAAAAGAAAAGAAAAGCCAGGAAAGCTTTATACCATTAGTATAGTGCAGACACTTCCTTCAGAGACCAGATTGGTTCTCTCTCTTCTGGGTATGCTCTACCCCCGCCCAATAATCATGCATTACTGCTAATGAGGCTCTAATTCTATGCTGGGTCTGTCCATAATATACAAGATACCTGAGGTAACCCTGGGATACCCAGTCAGTGACTCCTCACAGGCTTATCCCAGATCTGTCCCAAGGCTGCTTTCTGATTGGTCAGATCAGTCAGATCCACCTACTATCTGAAAACTTCTGTTATTTGACTTTAATGTTGTCTAGCAATTCTATGGAAACCTGACTTCTGTTTCTCACAAATTATTATCAGTAATCTTTACTTCAGCAGTTTTTACAGTCCTGTGGAAACTTAACCATCCGCTACCTCTTAAAAATGGGAAAAGGGACATTTGAAGGCAACAGCAACACCTAGGGAGGAGGTCATAATTAGAGGGAAATGATGAAAGGAAAAGATGAAAGGGACGGGATTAAGAGTGAATGAACAAGGGCGGTAGGAAGAGCTGCCTCATTGTCAGGAACTAGGAGAAAAGAGGAGGATGGGGATTGGGGCTCACAAGGGGAGAAGCAGAGGTCAAACTGAGTGTGCTTAATTTCCTCAGTAAAGTCAGAAACAAGGCCTCAGCTGGCTGGAAGGATTGGGAGAGATGCCAGAAGGGGGATATGTGAGGGCTGAGGAAAGAACAAAAGGTTGAGAACTTTGGGAAATTGAGAATAAAAGGATCGCCTTGATACAGTGAGGGCCACATTAAAGCTGAATAACTAATTCAGTCATCTGGATTGTTTTGACTTCTTCCAGCTCCATTCACCATACATGAGAAAGAACAGAGGTAACTGGTGAGAGTATTCTCAACAATTAGGGTTAAGCAGTACCGGGACAAAGCAGGGGAGTTCAAGTATATGGAGGGGTGTGGGGAAAGGGAGAGAACGAGGGATGCTTGGCTAACTTTAGGATCAAGATTTGAAAGGTTGGAGAGTGAAGTGAGAACAGGCAATTGGAGGTCAAAGAGGGGAAGACATGGGCACACACAGGCTGAAACAGAAAGACAGAGAACAGAAAGGAATGTCAGAGTTTCTAATTAAGGAAATGGGAAAGGGGGAGATCCAAGATGTGACCATTCCTATAAATGGCTAAAATTAAGGAGCATGTTAGTGGGAACTTAAGGAGATTAAGGAATTTGGGTGTTAAAGATTTCCAGGAATACAGACTAAAGCTACAGATAAGGAAGGACTAGAGAAGATGAGAGGAGAAAGATAGTAAGCCAAATAATGAACTCTGAGAAAGAAGGGAGAACAGGACTAAAACACAATAGCCAACATAACTTGAAGAGGGTGAAAATTTGATACCATAATATGGACTGGAAAGGCCATGTCAGGCATTAAAGCCTAGCATGAATAAGCCAAGGCATGGAAGTAGGAAAATAGAAACTGAATTTAATAAACAATAAGTTATATCAGTTTAGCTCAAGCAAAGAATTCCTGTTAGAACTTCATGAAAGTATTAGACAAACAGAAAACATAAATTATTTGGGAAAGAACTCCCTATTTGATAAAAACAAACAAAACAAAACAAAAAAAAAAACACAAACCCATGTGGGAAAACTGGAAAGGTTAGTAAAAATTAGTCTTAGATCACCACCTTACGTTATATTCCAAAATACATTCTATATAGACGCAACCTCAATTATTACAAAAATAGTTAACTTTCATTACTTAAAACTGAAAAGGTTGTGCAAAACAAATTAAAGCTACCTAGAATAAGAAGGGAAACAACTGAACAGGAAAAATGTGCCAGATTTCTATAACAAGGTTTTGGTATAAAAGATACATAAACAGTTAATAAACATAAACAAATACACCTAAGTGCACACAAACACATGACCTAAAGCAATTTCCCAATACATAAATGTTGTCCAGTTGTGTTGATTCTTTTTGACCCTGTGAATCATAGGTACACGGAGTTTTCTTGGCAAGGATATTGGAATGGCTTTACCATTTCCTTCTCCAGCAGATCCTTCAGCAATCAGAGGTTAAGTGACTTGCCCAGAGTCACAGCTAAGAAGTATCTGGGGCCACACCTGAACTCAGGTCTTTCTGACTTCAGGTGTAGTGCTCTATCCATTGAGCCACCAGTTGCATTAATACTGTAAACACATAAATAGTCAAAGTCTATGAACAAATAGCCTCTGATTCATCTGGTCAGAAACTAACATTGAGTTAGCCCAGTGTCAATAAAATAACAAAAACCATGGTCACTGCTGTCACAAAAATATAACAATTATTGCCTGTTAAGTAATTTAGGGACTTCTGTAACTTGTTCAACTAATCTTAATAAAGTTTGAGTTAAGTTCTTTTTTTGTTTTGTTTTTTTGCTTTATGGAGGGGAGAGGGCAGGGCAATTGGGGTTAAGTGACTCTCCCAAGGTGACATGGCTAGTAAGTGTTAAGTGTCTGTGGGTGGATTTGAACTCAGGTTCTCCTGACTCCAGGGCCGGTGCTCTATTCACTGAGCCACCTAGCTGCCCCTTGACTTCAAGTTCTTAATCACTCCCGTACTTTGTTTTTACCCCACCTCCTCCATTAATCAAAAACTGCTCTTTCAAAATAATTGGCTAATTAAGTAAGTACTATATTCAGAGACATTCCCATAGAAGTACTAGAAAAGAAAGCAGGGAGGGCAATAGAGAAAGGAGAGATCTAGATCCCCAATGGTTATAGAAATGAAGGTTCTTCAGAAATACGGCACCCCAGAAATAAATACTTGATGTGACTAATATGTTAAAGCATATGTTGTTGAGTTTTTTTAAAAACCTCCTTTTTCAGCAGGAGTCAAGAGTAGAGGGATGGAAACATTTTTGCCTAACTCTCCCAACATACCTTCACCACAACAACCTAGAATCAAACTCTAATCAACAAAGTCAAGAAAAAGTCAGCCTTTTTTTTCCCAGCCCAATGCAGCTTAGGAAGACATAGAGAAGTCTGTGGACACTGGGGTTAGGACTGGCTAGGAACTTAACACAGTAGTGGTGGCAGTGCAAAGACTGGAAACATTCCAGAACCCAAGGAAGAGAAGAGAGCCAAGAAAGAATACCTGGATAGGATCATAGAAGACCCTTAAACTAGACAGAGCCGAGTACAGGAACAGGTGTCATCTGCTAGGTCTATCACACTAGATCCAGGAGAGAAAAGCTGTTTCCATTGGGCGTGAAGGGGCCTTAAACTGAACACTAAGTACAAAACAAATTCCAGAAAATCAGCACTGTTCTGAGACCAGGAGAGAGCTGCAACTCAGTTCTAACCTTAAGAACTTTAGTTCTAACCTCAGAACATAAACCCGCAGTAGACAGGAAGCCTTCCAGTGCCTAGAACAGAAAAGGAACAGAGACGGGGAACCAGGGCAGTGAGTAACAAGGCAGAAAGAGATCCCCAGGGGACCCCTGAACTAGTACTAGAAACAGGAATGGGTGCCAACTGGCAGGTCTGTCACTCATGACCTAGTTCTGGGTCATGGATATCCACTATTACCATGACTATTAAATACTGTGCTGGAGGAATAAGCATATGCGGAGAGGAAACAAACTATCACTGTCTACAGATACGTTTTACTTACAGAACCCTAGAGAGTCAACTAAAAAATGAATCAAAACAACTTCAACAAAGTTACAGGACATAAAATGTGAGAGAGAGCAAAGGGCTGTTTCCACAGAACTGACAAAAATCACTGAGGTAAAAACTACTGATAATAAATTATAAGAAACAGCAAGGAGTCGAGCTTCCATAGAATTGCTAGATATTACCAAAAGTAAGAAAAAAGAAGCTGGCAAGCAGCAGATGGATCTGACCAATCAGAAAGCAGACAGCAGTGGCCTTGGGACTGTCAGGCCCAGATAAGGACAGATCTAGGTTAAACCAGAGAGGGGTCAATATTCCAGGGTTATACAGTGCTTGCTTAATGAACCTCGTGTATTATGTATATTAGCTAATATGCCCACCAAAGAAGTAGAGCCTGATTAGCAGTAGTGTATGATAATGAGAGAGGCATACCCAGAAGAAACTGAACCAATCCTCCAAAGGGAACGTCTCTACCAAAATAAAGGCATAAAAGTTGCTTCCCTTTTGTATACTCCACTCCAGCTTCCAAAAGAAGGGCGGAGTCCACTTACAAAGAAGACAGGAGTGATTCTATTATGTTTTGATGACCTTAAAAGAAAAGGTGGATATAGATCAAGATGGAGGAAAAGCAGGAATTTACTTGAGCTCGTCCCCAATTACCTCTAATACCTGTAAAAAAAATTACTTTAAACAAATTTTAGAGTTACAGAACCCACAAAATGACAAGATTAAATATGTCTCCAGGTAAGGACAGCCTAGTCAAACTGAGAGAAAAGGTATATCACACTGGGCTGGGAGTGGAGCACAGTCCTGTGTGGGCTGGGCTGGCCCAGACCCATGGCCCAGACCTGCTGGAGCAGGCTTCAGGAGAGTGAATCACTAGCAGCTGTGGAGGTTTCCAGACGTCTCAACCCACAAACACCAAAGAGAAAGTAAAAGGTCAGTGGGGAAACTCTGTTGGACCTGGTGACAGAAGAGTGCATGCTGTCTGGCCCCTGCCCCACGACTGGGGCAGGGGCTACAACTGTCATGAAGGCTGCTTCCTGAGCACCTTGGTGGGGGGGACCAAGCTGACTGCCCAGAGGGCAACTGGAGGAATCTCTCTGCTGGGGCTAAGGCAGGATTCTCTTGGATGTGGGTCACAGTTTTGGGTGGTGGTCCTGGGGTGAGGAGTGCTTTGTGATGGCTGTGGTAAGGCAGTCCTCCTTAGTTCTGAGGCAGGTGCCTAGAAGCTCTGACAACAGCTGCACAAAACCCCAGAAATTTGGGACACAGAGTTCTACCGTGGCAAAGAGCTCAAAAGTCAAGTATTTGGCTGGCAAGATGAGCAAATAGAGGAGAAGAAATCAGACCATAGAATCATTTCTTCAGCCACAAAAAAGATCAAAACATTAAGCCAGAAGAAGACAACAAATTCAAAAGTCTCCAAGAAAACTATGAATTGGTGGCAGGCCATGGAGGAGCTCAAGAAGGATTTTGAAAATCAAGTAAGAGAAGTGGAGGAAAAACTGGGAAGAGAAATGAGAATGATGCAAGAAAATAAGGAAAAGAGAGTCAACAGCCTGACTGAGGAAAATAACACCTTAAAAATAGACTAACTCCAATGGAAAAAATATTATTTTTTAGTTTTCCAAAAATATTATTTCAAATTTAACAACCTGTTCAGTAAGGAGAGTAGAATATCAATTTTATGTTACCAACTCTGGAGAGGTCTACTGTGTCTGATGCTCATCTGACTGTATATGAACTTCCATTACTTCATAACCAACAGGACAGAGAGCTGGCAAATAAAAGTTGCATTTTTTTAAAGGCCACAACTACAGCAATAGCAATAAAATGTTGATAAAACTGATACAAGATGTTAGTTACTAGATAGAATCAACTGGGCTCGGCAAATGACTGGAGGCAAAAGGTAGGCAAGAGATGGGAATCAAATTAAGACAGGGTAAAATATAAAATGAGATCCCTTACAAATAATATTTACTAGTTTTCAGCAACATCCTAACATATATATCACAGTACAAAACTCTTTACAAATAACAGTTTTGAAGCTGGGTGGAATACTGTATATTACTTTGTTGGTAGGTTTTTGCTAAACTATTTTTCTTTGTTACAATACAAGGTTCAGTAATGGAGGGGGATGTTCATTGGGAAATCACTTGAAATAAACACAATAAACTTTAAACAAAATTCTCTGGGGAAGGAAATGAAGAGAAACATAAATCCAAGGTACTAACAAAAATATCGTCCCATGCAACAATTATAAAATGCTTATCTTCAGAACAGCAGGAAATATAAAATTTAATAGTAGGCACAAAATGATAAACTGTTAGATTTCCTCAGAAACTCCAAATTACTGAATTATAAACCATTAGAGGGAGCAAAATTTAAGAACACCTCAGAGGATTAAGGTACATCAATTGATGCAGTGCGTATACATTTTTTAATCTGTATAACAATCAAAACACAGAATGACAACCTTTTATTACAAATTGAAATTATATCTTATATAATTTTTTGCACTTAAGGTACATTTGCAAAACTACTTATCAAATATTTATTTTCTTATAACAACTTATTTACAAATCACATTTTGCTTATTTTTTGTCAAGTATCTGCCACAAAGGGGTTTTTTGAAAATGAATCCTCCATCTGTGGTCCTGATGTTCCCTATCCTATAGTATAAGTGAGACACATTTTGGCCAGAGGAATATCCACATCTTCAACTATGATTGCTATGATTTCTGATTTGCTACTTAGACAATCCAGTAAGCTTCTCACTCTCCTTTTGGATGTACAATTCTTCATGGCTGTCGGAATTACACATTTTTTGCATATTGTTCAATTGATGAGGGCCAGATCTAGAACATTGTAGAAAACAAGCACAGACCATTTCTGACTCATTGCTTTCACTGAGTAACACCTTATTCATTTGGGGAGGAACATCCCCCCTTACCTTATTCTTGTATAAAACAGGATTAGCATCTGTCTTTCACTCTGGGTTATTCTCCTACTGAATCTGTAGAGTATTCATAACAGTTATCTAATTGGTTCTCCTACACTGATATGAAATTGATGTCACTCTATTGCTTCTGTAAAAATGTCAAAATCATTCTCATGTGGCGGCTTGTATGTCTTCATTACCTACATGGGTTTCTCTAGTTTCTGAAAAATACTTTTGCAAGTTCTCTAGTCTCTGATGAACGGTCAGAACCTTCACTTAAATCTCAACAAAACATCAAGGAAGTCAAATAACTGCCACAGGTTACATCATAGGCCTCGTTGAACAGTGTTTTTCTGAATTTCAACACCACAGTAGGCACACTGGGATCACTGCCTCTAGTATTGTCTTTCCCAAGTAAGGAATTTGGCTGAACAAGTATTTTTTCAGTGTCTGGTGCCAACTATAATTTTAGGCCAAATTTGTCTGGTTTGACACATAATGAATAAATAATGCAGTGTGCCTTTTTTTCTCCATCTTTTTTCCTTTATAACTTTTTTTCCCCAAAATTATCCTACACATTGAAAAGATAAGCAATGGTATCAATTATATACATGTGAAGTCATGCAAAAAATATTTCCATATTATCTGTTACAAAAAAACAAAAAAAAGTGAAAAGTACAGCATGTCTTTCAAGAAATTAATTGCTTACTGACCATCAAATACATGGAGAACAAATACCTTCTAACAATTTTCAATAAAAGGATTCTATAGTGAGGAATGCTGGATAAAACCTGTCCTGTAATAAATTTTGCTTCCTTTCAGTTTTCAAGTGAAATCGAAGGTGCATTATGTGTAGGAATCAATTATACTACATAGTTTTAGAGAACAAAGGACACCCTAAGAGCTATTCCACATACTTTTTAGGAGTGTATTTCACAAGTTACACTAAGACCAATGAACTTTTCTAGTTCGAACCAGTTAGCACTGCCTGCTACTGTCCCAACATTTGCAGATTTTAGAAATCTACTAAGCACTGACCCAGACCTGAAACAGAAAGCCCACAGAGCTACGTGGAAGAAGGAAATGCCTCTTGGCACTGCTACCTGTTGCCTGAGAGGTAGAAGCTCCAAAACCCAAACAAGAGATCAGAACTTTAGAAGTTCCTGCAAATGCCAGGCTAAGGGATTGCATTCCTTCATTCCTTCTAGGAACATTGTAGGCACTTAAAATTTTTTTACATGATTGATTTGCCTAAGGTCCTTTGTTCTTTCTGAAATGGCATAGCAGCAAACCCAACCATGAAGAGGCCTGCAGGGCAAAGCAGCTTGATTCTACAGAGGTGTAGCACAGTTTATCCAATGTGCCACCTATCCAACCAAAAAACCACATCTATCATTAACATTTATGAGGATGGTTCCCTAGAAATAAGTCACCGAGGCCCAACAACTCCAGAGTAGGGCACAAATTTGAGAAATCACTAGCAATACAACATAAAAACCAAATAGTAATTGATATTATATACATATATCTGTGTGTTATGATTCACAAAGCATATAATCTCATCTGATCCTCCCAATAACTCAGAGAAGTAATATAGGTATTATCATTTAACAGATGAAGAGACTGAAGTTTATGGCAATTAAGTGACAAGTACTAAGGAAGAACTGACCCTATCTCCTTTGACTTTAAACTCACCCTCTTCACCACTAAACTGGTTTGACTGACGTTTATTGAACCATAACTACATACATGCCAGAGACTGTATTTGCCGGACAGTATCCTTTTCCCACATGTTCAACCTTTCTATATTCATCCATACCATCAAATGATAACATCCGTTCCATTCCACATCCACAACACTTCAGATCATTCCACTCATCACTAGGGCTCTGACAACAGCATTCTGATGGGTCTTACCCTGCGCCTCTTGGATCTCCTGCACAAATCTATCATCCACACAGTGGCCAAAGTGATATTCCTAAAAGCAAAGGTCCCACAAAGTTACTCTCCAGCTAGAGAGGTTTGCCTGCAGCATGAAATGCAAATTCCTGAACACTTCACAACCACTTCTTTCTCAAGTTTCACATTACTCCCACTCAGGCATTCTATGTTCAAGCTAAACTGTTTCCCATACACAGTATTTCAGCTCTTGCCTGTGCTTGGAATTCACTCTCCTCTCACCTCCACCTCTCAGAATGCCCTGTTCAGCTCCTACAAGAGGTTTCCCTCCTAATTACCACAGTGTTTAATGCTTCCTCCCCTGCCACCAAGAAAAAAAAACAGCTTTGCATTTTATAAATGTTTTGTACTTTAACTGTGTATGTTATTTACCTACAATAAAATGAAAGCTTCCTGAGGAAGGAACTGTTTTTGACTTAGTATTCCCTATACCCAGTAGTTTCTGGGCCATAGAAGGCACTTAATAAATGCTTGTTGAAGTGAACTTAAGATATGTAAAAAAGCATACACACACAAGCACATGTCAGTGATTATGATAGAATGAACTTGGAACTTAACTTTATTTTTGTTGAAGCAAATCAAACCAAATCCTTAAGTACTACTTTTTATTAGAACTTCCAGCTATATAAACACTTTAAAAATACTGTAACTTCAATTTCAACTTAATATGGAAATTTCAAAATAGAAATGTCTTTAAGTTCAGTTTTCAATTTTTTCTTTCAGCACAGACTGTTGACACAATTACACACTAAAAGTAAGCAAATATGCTAATTGTGTATTTACATTTTCCAAACCATAGCAAGCTAGGAAATGTTAAAAATTAATTTTCTTACCCTAAAAATATCCTGTGTGCTTACTCTACATGTCAGAGAAATACAGTAAGACAGATCCAAATTAGCCATGCTTATGGAGAATGGTGCTACAAATTCAAAATCACAGCATGTAACTCAAACATGTTGCTTTCTTTTTTTGGGGGGCTTGTCTTAGGGTTGACAAAGCTAACCCCTAGCACTTTATCTGACCTCTATTAGTGATTTGGCCTCTCTAATTAATCCTCAAACTCTTACTGATTCCCCACACCGCCCTCAGCCCACAGATGTTCTCAGGTCTCCTTTCAGGGGCTCTCTCCTCCAGTCTTCCTCTAAACCTTTCACTGTACTTTACAATCCATTCATGCTCAACCCTGTGCAATCTCAATTCCAAAACCACCAGATAACTGTAAAAGGAAAACTCACTTCTTTTACTCATTTGGCACAAATCTGTCGAGGACAAATTTATTATCTATACAAAGTAGGTTGCTTGGAGGGAGAGAAACCTGAAGTGTAGAGTTTTCTTTGCAAACTGGAAATCTCTCTGATTGATACAGGGTATTTCTATTTCTGATTTATAATAGTCAAGGCAAATTCTAAAGAAAGATTAAAAGAAAAGTAGGGGCAGCTAGGTGGTGCAGTGAGTAGAGCACCAGCCCTGGAGTCAGGAGGACCTGAGTTCAAATCCAGCCTCAGACAGCTCACACAAAACCTAGCCGTGTGACCTTGGGCAAGGCACTTAACCCCAACTGCCCTCCAAAAAGCAAAAATAAAAAGATACAAATTTCAACTTTTAAGGCTTGAGTCATCAAACACAATAGAAACGTTAGTGTTAGTGGGAGCAGTCTTAATACCCTCTGAGATATCTTGCTGAAGAAGCAAGTGAGGGTCAAATTCTTCAGTTTAGCCCAGGACAAACAAAGGAACACCTCTCCTCTGGTTAATAAAAAGACAATTCCATTTTTAACCAATCCCCCCTCTCTAAGGCAGAGAGGTTTTTAACTTGTGCTCCAAAGAACTCTCCTCCCTACCCCCATTCCAAGATCAATGAACTCGGATGAAGGGAAAAAAGCTTTTTCCCCCAATATAACTGGTTTTCTTTGTAATCCTATGTATTTTCTTTTATTTATTTAAGAACATTATTCTGAGAAGGGGTCCTTAACCAGAGTGCCAAAGAGGTCCTACGGCACAAAAAAGGTTAAGAATTGGCTTAGAGGGGCGGCTGGGTGGCGCAGTGAGTAGAGCATTGGCCCTGGAGTCAGAGGGACCTGAGTTCAGATCCGGCCTCAGACACTTAATGCACAAACAAAAAAAACCTAGCCGTGTGACCTTGGGCAAGTTACTTAACCCCAATTGCCCTCCAAAAAGCAAAAAAAAAAAAAAAGAATTGGCTTAGAGTTGCCTAGAACAGAGTCAAACTCAGATACTGATGCCTGCTGGCCACATGTTGACTTAGAAAACCACAAATTAGTATTATCTAGGCTGTATTTTATTTATTTAAACATCTTCAAATGACATTTTAGTCCGGTTCCCACACTCTTGAGTTTGATACATTTGGTCTGGAACAGAGTCTGAGTGACTTGCTCAGTCACACAACCAGGATTGGTTAAGAGCCAGGACTCTAAACTACATGCTGTTCTTGGTCACCACAAACAATTCGAAAGTTTCTTGGTTTTCAGAGAGATCTCTCCCAGAACTTGATTTTTCTTCTTTTACAAGAAACTTTGTTTTCTGATAAGGAAAAAAAAAAATTAGACTATGACAGTTTCCTTGGAACTCTGATCAAACACACAAAGTTTCTTGATTTAGATCAGACCACTAACTTTTAGGAGAGGCCACACTCTCTTAATATTACAGATTAAGATTTCAGAAAACAAAAAGGAGTCGGCGCTTTATGTTCCACACTATCAATACTACTTTCTCCCTGCCTCTTAATTGAGTGGCCTTTTCTCAGTACCCCAGCTCCCCAACTTTCCTGCAACACTTGACAGCAGCGACCCAATCCTTGACACTCTCCCCCCTCCACACGTGCTCTCTCCTTGTTTAACTGTGCTAATTCCCCTAAGCCATCCTCAGCCCTCTTCTCTTCCTTCCCTACACTTTCCCCCTTAGCAATTCAGGGCCTCCATTATCTCCACTACACAGATGTCTCCAAAATTTACACATCTTTTGCCACAACCTTAGTTCTCCTGAAATCTAGTGATCGATACAGTGAATAGCCTGTTGGACATCACCTGTATGTTCCAGTGGCACCTCAGATTCTTTCCATACAAAACTAAATTCATTTTCCCAAAACTCTTACCTTTTTCATTACTTGCCTATTTCTGCTAATGACATTCCCCTGCTCAAGAAGCTCCAGTCCCCCCATGACCTCACCCTGGAATTCACTCCTCAACTTTTACCTTATTATAATAGCTAGAATTTATACAGCATCCACTATATGTCAGGCACTGTGCTAAGTGCTTCACAAATATCTTGATTTCTGTGACAACCCTGCAAGGTGTCATTATCCCCATTTTACAGTGGAAGAAACTGAGGCAAAAGAAAGTTTGTGATGCCCAGGATCACACCCACTAAGTACTGAGATTTTCCTAACTACAGGCCCAGTATTCACATTCACATTCAATTCACATCTAGTCACCTTATTTATGTAATTCCTTTTTGTTGTCCAGTCATTTTTCAGTCCCGTTTGACTCTTCATGACCCCATTTAGGGTTTTCTAGGCAAAGACACTGGAGTGGTTTGCCATTTCCTTCTCCAGCTCACTTTACAGACTAGGAAACTGAGGCAAACAGGATTAAGTGATTTGCACAGGCTCACAGTCTGAGGCCTGGATTTTGATTCACAAAGATGATGAGTCCTGATCTGATTCCAGGGCTGGTGCACCACCCAGCTGCCAGGCCTTCTTCCAAATTGTAACTGAAATCCAAATCTCCCCCAGGAAGATCCCACGATTCCCTACTCCAAAGAGCTGGTCCTACAGTCAGGAAATCTTGAGTTCAAATACAATTCTCCCCCAGGAAGATCCCACGATTCCCTACTCCAAAGAGCTGGTCCTACAGTCAGGAAATCTTGAGTTCAAATACAATTCTCAGACACATACTAGCTGTGTGACTTTGGACAAGTCACTTAACCTGTCTGCCTTAGTTTTCTCATCTGTAAAAATGGGGATAATAGCATCTAATAACCAAGGGTTTTGCCAGAATGAGATAATAAACACTATACAAATACTAGCCATTATTTTTCAATCAATTTTCTGGGTATATGCTGTTTTCCTCCAAACAGAACGTAAAAGTTCCTTGAAGATTAGCCTGTTCTGGCTTTTTATCTTTATACTCTTACTGCCTCACAAAAGATGGGCTTATTGAATGAATGGCAACCTAGTCACTAAGGTTCAAAACTTTGGAATCAGCTTTTGACTCTTTCCTCTCCAAAACTTATCACAAATCCAATGAGTTATTTAGTACAGATACATCTTGTTACAAGTACAGGCATCTCTTAGTTTTCTCCTCCTAGGTGTCCTTTGCTCTATCACCTTCCATATGCTCCCTCCTAACTCAGGGCCTTTTCTCTCTCCTTAGAAATCTTGTTAGCCACAACCTTGTGTCCTTTAGGTCTAAACTTGAAGCAATTATGCTATCATCCATCTGGGTAAGAAACAGTAAAAGAAATGCAATGACAAGTATTTTATATCAATTTAATCAAATAGAAGTTAATACTCAGGGGCTTGGTAAAGAGTAGCAGAATGTCTATTAATTTCTAGTTACTTGCTTAAAATCTCATTTAAAAAATATAACCAAAGGTTTTTCTTTATTGTTAGGAAGCTGCCAGCCAAGATCCCCATCAGGACTAAATTCTAAGAATGTTTTCGAACGCATATTCTATCTTCCAAATTAAATTTTAAACTTTTGAAGTTGGAGGACAACTCCTTTATCACTGCATAGTTGATGGAATCCTAGTAAAGCTGCCCCCAGCCCCAATATTCTAACTTCACTATACGCTCCACTACTTAGCCACCCTCCCCAATGTCCTACCTTCTTCATATCTGCCTAATTGCTCACTAGAACAACAGTTCAGGTGTGTTCCCACAGAAATAGCAGGTAAATCCATGTTATGGGAACTCAGCTACTGCCTCTATCTAGTTACTGCCCCAGAACCATTCCCACAGAAACGGGTGTGTGTTTTTTGTTTTTTTTTTTTTTGCTTTTTGGAGGGCAATTGGGGTTAAGTAACTTGCCCAAGGTCACATGGCTAGGTTTCTGTTTGTGTGTGCGTTAAGTGTCTGAAGCTGGATCCGAACTCAGGTCCTTCTGACTCCAGGGCCAGCGCTCTACTCACTGCACCACCTAGCCGCCCCAACAGGTGTGTTCTCGTACTAAACCACAATCACATCATCCATCCAATCCAAAACAGGACCACAATAGCTAGCCGGTTGGAGGGCAGAATGACCAGAATGTTTAACCATTGAACCACAGATGGGACCCCTTCTCCATTACCTAATCTCTTAACAAATTCCTCCTGCCTTTTTAATATTCATGATTTCTGTTATGTAATTGCATCTTTACCCTACAAAAATCCATCTTGATTTCTCTGAAGCTCTTGGTTCCTCTTGGCAGAAGAGGTGTCAATCTCAATAAATGCCTAATACTTGTATTAGAGGTGATCTGACTGAATTCTCTGAGATGGCTCCACCACCATACATAACGAAACCCCAACAGTTGTTGGGCGGGCAAAGCCCCCACTGAAACATAGCTGTTGGTAGGGTGTTGTGAACACGGAACAGTTTTCTAAATGTTATTTTAATATATTATCTTTTGTTTTTACATCACCATTTCCCTCTTCCTACCATCCCTTCAGACAAGACAGTAAGTGTTCCTCAAAGGAATAAAGATTTCTTTACAAAAGAAAGGGAAGAGAAACAGAGCAAAACTAACTAATTGTATAAAATATTGCATATCCATAATTCCCAACTCTGCAAAGCTGAAGGAAGTGCTTTCTGTCAATTCTTTTCTGGGGCCAAGATTGTTCACTCTAATTACAACCCTATGGATATTGCTAACCAAAAATTTAAAAGGCAGTGGAAGCAAACTTGAGTTGAAAAACACCAGTCTGAAGAGGTTAACCCAGCTCTCACTTTAAGCAGAGCAGTTAAGACAAAACCTTTCTCTCTCATAGATAAGGCCCAGGTCTCCTCCAAGGGAAGTCATACCTTTACATGTAAGTGCTCTATCCAAAGAAATGAATTTTGATCACATATATTTTTAAAAAAAGCTGGGTCAATTAACTCTTTTGTCTGACCTAGTATTATTCATTTAAGATTTCTTGCAATATACACTTTGAAAAAAATCAGGCTTTGATAATGCCCACTGGGGAGGGAAGAGCCAAGATGGCAGTGTAGAAGCAGGAAAACTCCATGTGCTCCCCCCATAACCACCTCAAATACCAATAAATAACGACTCTAAACAAACTTTAGGGCTACAGAACCCACAAAGTGACAGAGAAACAAACCTCCCACTGAAGGCAGCCCAGCAGGTGGACAGAAAGGGTCCATCACAGCCACCTGGGAGCAGAGCCCAGCTGTGCACCTACAGTTTTAGCCTCAGGGCAGCTTGACCATCTGTGGCTGGAGTGATTTTGGGAGAGTGGATCACCAGCAGCTGTGGTGATTTCCAGAACTATCAACACATAGATGCCAAAGAAAGTAAGAGATCAGTGTCAATTCTGTGGGAACAGGGAGTCTGGGAGTGTGATCCAGCCTCTGCCCCCAGAGGGAGAAGTGGCTGAGGCATGGCTGCTTCAGAGCTCCTGGCCTGCAGATTGTAGGGGGACCAGGCAACCATCCTGAGGGGTAACCACTCTTGCTTTAACCCTCTTGGATCTGGATTGCTGTCTAGGGTAGAGGTCCTGGGATATGTGTGACCAATGAGCCAGAATGTGTGGAGGCTTCAGAGAGAGCAGCCAACTAATAGCCCCGACAGCTTCCAAAAACCCCAGTGATTTGGGACAAAGCTCTCCTCTCTGGAAGCAGAGTCCTACTGTGGCAAAAAGCTCAAAAATCAAGAAACTGAGTGGCAACATGAGCAGGCAAAGGAATCAAACCAAGCAGAGCAATCAAATTTTACACTCCTATTTTGGGGACAAAAAGGATCAAAGCATGGAACAGGAGGAAGACAGAAAAGTCAGAATTCCTGCATCAAAAGCTTCCAAGAAAAATATGAACTGGTTACAGGCCATAGAGGGCCTTAAGAAGGATTTTGAAAACCAAATATGAGGAGTGGAGGAAATATTGGGAAGAGAAATGAGAACAATTCAAGAAAACCACGAAATGAGAGTCAACAGCCTCACTGAGGAAAACAACACCTTAAAAAATAGACTAGCTCATACCTACAAGAAAGAGTAGGGAATGTTGGACCCAGCTCCCCTCTGCCCTTCCCTCTTTGATTTGTCACTTTGCCCTTCCCGAATGTCAGACACAAATCCACTCACCCTTTCCTTGAGTTGTAAAACAGGCAGCCCAACCTTTCATTCATTGATTTGTAAAACAGAGAACCCCACCTTGCTTAATCTATAAATAGGCAGAACCCCCACCCCTTGCTTTCCCTTGATTAATCTGTGGGTGGGAGTCCCAGTGTAGGGTTTCACACAAGCTGGAAACTCAAATGTATACTGACCAATCACTAATTGTAGTTTCAAGTGTACACTAACCAATCATTGGAGTTTCAGCTTACATCACTGTAATTTCAGCTTATGTAACCTGGCTATGGAACCTTTATAAAACAGGCACACTGTGCCAAAGGGCTGTCTGATTTGGGTGACCATGTACCCCGACAGTCCCGCGATGTCCCACGGTAATAAAATCCACTTTTTAAATTAAAAAAAAAAAATAGACTAACTCAAATGGTAAAAGAGGCTCAAAAAGGCAATGAGGAGAGGAATGCCAAATTTGCCAGATGAAAAGGAATCTCAAGAGCTCACTGAAGAAAACCATTACTTCAGAATTAGACTGGAGCAAATGGAAGCTAGTGACTTTATGAGAAATCAAGACTCTGTTAAGCAGATCCAAACAAATGAAAGATTAGAAGGCAATGTGAAATATCTCATGTGAAAAACCACTGACCTGGAAAATAGATCCAGGAGAAATAATTTAAAAATTGTTGTACGGGGGCGGTTAGGTGGTGCAGTGAGTAGAGCACCAGACCTACAGTCAGAAGGACCTGAGTTCGGATCCAGCCTCAGATACTTAACACACAAACAAAAACCTAGCCCTGTGACCTTGGGCAAGTTACTTAACCCCAACTGCCCTCCAAAAAGCAAAAAAAAAAAAAAAAAATTGTTGTACTGCCTAAAAGCCATGATCAAAGAAAGAACCTAGAAATCATTCTTCAAGGAATTCTCAAGGAAAATTGCCCTGATGTTTTAGAACCAGGGGGCAAAACAGAGGTTGAAAGAATCCACCGATCACCTCCTGAAAAAGATCCCAAAAAGAAAACTCCTAGGAATATTACAGCCAGATTCTGGAATTCCCAGATCAAGGAGAGAATATTACAAAAAGCCAGGGAGAAGCAATGTGAATATTGTGGAAACACAATCAGGATAACACAGGATCTGGCAGCTTCTACAGTGAGGGATCAAAGGGCTTGGCATATGATATTCCAGAGGTCAAAGGAGCTGGGATTAAAACCAAGAATCACCTACCCAGCAAAACTGAGTATCCTATTTCAGGGGAAAATTTGGTCATTCAGTGGAATAGAGGACTTTTAAGCATTCTTGATGAGAGAAGCATGAGAAGGTAAACAGGGAAAATAAATCATAAGGAACTTATCAAAGTTGAACTATTTATATTTCTACAAGGAAAAACAATTATTGTAACTTATGAAACTTTTCTCAGTATGAGAATAGTTGAAGGGAATAGAGATGTGTATATACATACATACATATATATATGTCTATATATGGGCATATGAATACATACGTGAATGTGTGTATGTATGTTTACAGGTATACATAGACAGAGGGCACAGGACCAGTTTAATAGAAAGGGATGATACTTAAAAGGTGAAAATAAGAGGTGAGGGAAGAATATAATGAGAGGAGAAGGAAAGAGACAGCATGGGGTAAACTATCTCATCTAGAAGAGGCAAGGGAAAATGGGTACAATGGAGGGGAATGCAAAAGGGAATGGGTCAACCTTATTCTCATTGAATTTGGCTCAGGGAGGGAATGACATGCACACTAAACAGGGTATCTCCCCCTACAGGAGAGTAGGAGGGGGGATGATGGAAGGGAGGGCAGGCTGGGGGGGAGGGAAGTTGGAGGCACTGACTTTTGAAAAGGGACAGGATCAAAGTAGAGAATAGAACAAGTGGGAGGTAGGATAGGTGGGAGGGAAAAATAATCAGTCTACTACAATATATCTACTATGGTAATGTTTTGCATAGCTACACATGTACAACCTATACTGAATTGTTTATCTTCCCAGTAAGGGTGGGTGACAAGGGAGGAAGGGAATGAATCTGGAATTCAAAGTTTTAAAAATCAAATGTTTAAAAATAGATATATGTACTATTATTAATACTATTTTACATGTATTTGGGAAATAAGATAAACAGGCACTGGGGCATAGAGAGCCATCATACCCTACTGGAAATGTCGAAGGGGGTATGGGAGAAGATATGGGAGAGAGCAGATTGGAGGAGGAGATATCCTGTGGGACTGCTATTTTTGGGCAGTGGGTAGAGGAAAAACAGGGGGAAAATTTACAAGTTAAATTCTTGCAGAAATGAATGATGTAAACCAGAATTTAATAAAGTATTTAAAAAACAAAAGAATCAAAGACTATTTTCCCCTAGTTGTGTGTTTTCAGCATGATCTCACCCTCCTGTTGAGGACCACAAAAGGAGGATCTTCAGGGAGTTCCTGTTAAACTTGAACATCTGTTCAGCCAAGACAAGGTGGTGTCCAAGGGACCATAGAGAGTGACATTCGTTGCCTCTCATCTGGTCCTTTTCCCCTCTCTCTTTCCCTTTTGTTGCATTTAATATTATTAATTAATTTTTTTAAAATAAAAGCTCCCTGAAGCTTCAAAAAAAAAAAAAAGAATTAAAGACTAACAACAACAAAACAACCGCAATAAAGACCCAAGTATCTAGAAAAAACCAATGCCAAAACCATTTCACAGAAAATTACCATGCCACCTCCATATCTTATACTAGCTGTACTTGTGAAGTTGATTTATAACTTACAAACCTTTACATTGAACCTTAATTTCAACTTATTAGATTCAGCCCAACATTCTAACTTCTTGACATCTTTTTCTATCCTAGCATCTACCTTGTTAATTTCCAAGCTTTATGTCATCTGTAAATTTAGTAAGCATTCCAACTGTGCCATTAGCCAAGTCACTGACACCTCAGAAATCAGGGCTGAGACACCGACAGCACTAAAGGTCATCCAAATGACACCAAGCTATCAATGACTATTATCCCAGTCAGACTAGGTCATCTCCAGCATTACTAACATGATCCACTTTGTCAAATGCTCTAACTTCAGCTTTCTCCTGATCTACTGTAATGGAAATGCAGATTTGAAGATCTTCCCTGCCCCTAGGCCCTTTGATTGGCTTAAGAGACTCTGATTGACTTAAGTGACTCTGAGAACCTTCCTTGATTTGAAAATATACTCTGCCCCCTAATAGGCTGAATGTGGTCACATGGAGCCTGTGGTAGGAGGCTTGGTTTTCAGGAATGACCACACCTTGATGCTGTGTGATTGGGCAATGGGTCAAGAGGGTGGTTACATTCTCTGAGCCAGGAGAAGGCTATATAAACCCTGATGGGAGGCTTTGCTTTGGGGCTCACTTTGAGAAGTGTTGTGTGATTTGACCAGATGAGATTCTGGGCAGCTGTTGTTGAGAGTCCCCCCCCTCCCCCCAGGGCTTTGAAAACCCAGATGTTGATGTTTCCCCTCTCTGGTAACTGTGATTTGGTATTGATGTATGTAATGTTGGGACAGTTTGGAAGCCTGTCTGTTTGATCTGTCTGTATACTCTGAAGTTTGGGGTGCTGACCTTTTCGCCCTGATCTAAGTAATATGTTTGTTTGATTAAAGTGAGCTTGTTAACCCATTTTGAGTTGCTTTCCTTTTGAAAAGCAGATCTAAGAACCTGTGCTGGCAGCCACTCTGGGGATGCTGGGGTATTTGCTGCTACATCTACATACCAGGTTAATAACTTTCAGAAAAGGAAATGAGGTTATTCTGGAAGGACCAGTTCTGTATACAGCCATTCCATCTTTGCTATCACCACACTTCCTTTGTAGGTGTTCAGTAATCATCCCTTTAACAGGGAGCTAGAATTTTGCTAGCAATCAAAGTCAAGCTTACTTGCCCAGAGTCTGCATACTCCATCCCTACCTTTTCTGAAATTTAGAACATTTGCCCTTCTCCAATTCTGAATTAACACTCCCTTTCTTCATCAGCTTTCAAAGATGATTAACTGGCTCAACTACCATTTCTTTCAAGCCAGCTATCAACTTCCACTCTTCCTAGACTATCATCCTGAGTTTCAATTAATAGTCAATTTTTGTTTTTTGGTTTTGTTTTTTTTTTTTGCTTCTTGGAGGGTAATTGGGGTTAAGTGACTTGCCCAAGGTCACACGGCTAGTTTTTTGTGTTAAGTGTCTGAGGCCAGATTTGAACTCAGGTCCTCCTGACTCCAGAGCCAGTGCTCTATTCACTTCGCCACCAAGCCACCCCTTAACAGTCAATTTTTGCTGCCTTATTCCTAGAAGAGAAAACTAAAATAAAATAAAATAAAAAATAAAGAGTTAAATAGTTTTGCTTTCTCCCCATCATCCATAATAAATGTACTATCTACTTCAGCAGAAATTTCCAAACCTATCTTCTTTTTGTCCTAACCTACTCTGCTGCCTTGGCATTAAGCAGACTCCGTTCATTCTGGGCTCTTACAGCCTTATCACAATGTTTAGAAGGCAGTGCTCTGTTACCTGCCCTTACTGCCAACTTCTCTACATTTTTTGTGGAATCTAAGTTGGTTGAGAAATGGGCAACAATTTAATTCCCTCTTCCTTTTCGGCTTAATTGGATTATGTTTGTAAGACTCCAAATAAACATTTACTAGGCCCAGTACTAGGTACATTCCATCTCTGGCCAAGAGCCCAGCTGTCCTACATTTAAAGTCACAATCTAGAAAACCAAATTCCATTCTCAGATACTATCTTCTTAAATATTTGTTCACTTTTCACATGACTCTCTTTTGAAGACCTTGATCTCAATTGATAGTAGTAATGAAAATGCCACCTGTACCCCTAAAGCCTTCAGTGACTTGTTCAGGATTTCAAAATCCTATGCAGCACTAGATTGTTTATATAAGAGCCAGAACCCAATTCTGGATTCCTTTTGGCAAGTATCATCTGTGCCCACTAGAATCATCAGAAATGGATAGGATTCATTAAGTTTAATAAGTCACAGAACTTCTTTGTCATGTCCTGGATACATGCACCAGGAAAAAAATTAAATTGCTGTCAACAACTAGATGCCTCCATACCACTAAGTATTAAGTCATCAACCATCATCAAATGTGTCTTTTCTTTCTCTGATTGTTACTAGATGGCTATTCCCCCCTAAAGGCAAACAGGTGCTTTCCTTCTCAGAGGATCTGGATAACTAATTTTTTTTATTTTTATTTTTTCTTTTTGGAGGAGGGAAGGCAGGGCAATTGGGGTTAAGTGACTTGCCCAAGGTCACATGGCTAGTAAGTGTAAAGTGTCTGAGGCCAGATTTAAACTCAGGTCCTCCTGACTCCAGGGCTGATGCTCTATTCACTGTGCCACCTAGCCGCCCCTGGATACCTAAATTTTTAAAGAGCCTCATACCTATTACTTGGCTCAGGGCCAAAAACTGTTTCTTCCATTCCTCTTCTGTGTCCATTCCATCAATGATCCTCCTACACTGTCCCGACAAAAATTGGGGTTTCCCTTCTGCCCAATCAGATCTTTTTGTTTTTACATTGAAGCCCTTTCATTTTTAAAAAAGAAATATGCCATTTGCAGGGACAACCAGAGAAGGGAACAGGCATTCTTCAGGCCCTTTTATATTCTCCTCTAAGAGGAAATCAAACCTGTGAACTTGGCCAGGACAGAAATATTTCATACTCTATGCAATTCAAATCCAAAATTCACCTTCCTACCATACTTGCTGAAATGGAGATCTTTAGTCCTGTTCTTGGGAGTACCTCTTTCAAAAAGAAAGACTTGATCACTTTCCCAAGGCAACTTCCTCCTACTTCCTAGAAATGATCTTTGAAGAAGCTAACACCGAAAATTGGACCTGAATAAAAAAATTCCCCTAACTATCCAAAATGCTTAGGCCTATTAATTGGATTAACATTATTTTCCAAAGTATGGGTTTTATTTCTCCAAATTTTAATAGCAGAGAAGGAAACGAAGCAGGAGAGTCATTAAGATATCAAGTACATGAGGTTGGGCCAGTCAGGTGTGCCATAAAAACAAAGTAAACAGTGGACTCGGCACAGCAAAAATTTAAGATGACGATGGGAATGAAAAGAATAGAGGAAAATGGAAGGGGAAGTGAATGAGGATGCAAAGATATTATTCCCAGAGATAGGTATCTACTCTTTACTGAGTCAAATGCACCTTGAGAAGCAAATAAAGGTACAGTTTGCAGAATTTGGCACACAACACAGAAATAGATCCAAGTCCCACAAATGCCTCAAGTTTCCTCACACCCTTACTCTAAGGTAAATTTTCTATGTCAAGCCTTTTATCAGGTCCTCATCCTTCCTGACCTATTTCTATTAAGGGTACCACCTTCCTTCCATAGTAACTCAGGTTTACAACCTCAGAGTTGTCCTCTCCTTCATATCCCATAAATTATCAAGTCCTGTCCTCTACTGCAACATTGGCTCATCTGTCCCCTTCTCTCCAATAAGTCTACTACCCTAATATAGACCCTCAATATGCCAACTCAGACAGCCTCCTAATTGGTGCTCCTCAAGGTTCTCCCCTCCTCAAGTCACTATACACAGTTACTAATGTGGTATTCCTAAAGGACCAACAGATCTGTTCAAAAAGCTTCAGCAACTCCATATTCCTTGAAGATAAAATACATATTACTCTTTGGTATTTAAATCTCTCAAAAATCTGACACTTGCTTACCTTTTCCAGCTTATTACACATTACTTTCCTTCAAAGACCCTAAACTCCAGCCAAACTTGCCTAAAAGTTGGTTCTTTATACATTCCCATTTTTTGTAGAGGCTATCCTCCATTCCAAGAATGCATTCCTTCTTCCCTCAGTCTCTTAAGAGTCCCCACCTTATAAGCTAAACTCATCTGATACCTCCAATGAGATCCTTTCTAATCCTTTCAGTCGTGAGCACCCCTCAACACAATTACTTTGCCTTTTGATTTACTCTGTATTTAGTTAATGTGTACATATTGTTTCCCACAAATATTATGTAAGTTATTTAAAAATAGGTATGGTTTGGGTTTTTTTTTTGTCTTTGTATCCCTAGTGCATAGCACACTGTTTAGCATTAGGCATTTAATATTTATTGAGAGATTTTCCCTTTCTATCCACAAGGATAAAGTAACTTGGAACAGCAAACAGCACATTATTAGAGCACCTGTAAGAGTCTACCTACACAGAGAATAGGTTAAATAAAGATACAATTATGGACTCAACTCTATAGATTATACAAAATGATGACCAACCATACACAATAAACTGGAGTTTTCTACATTCTTTCTACTTAGCCACCACCTAAGCAGTCAACAGACAGGCCAAACCAGCTAGGAAGCATTCAGGGCCAAGCAGAAAGGATAAAATTGTGCTCTATCTTACCACACTTCTAACTAAAGTGACTACTAGATGAGACATTTTTGCTCTCTGTGCATAAATTAAATTATTTCTATGTGTAACTTTGCCATACTCATTTTTATTTTACTTTTGATGCATAATTTTAAAATGAAACATCTCAAGGCAAAATAAACTATTGAACCTTAAGAAAATCAACTACTAATAATTAACTAAGCCATGAATACTTACTTTATTATTTATAAATTGTAAAATTAAATTCAGAGTGGGAGAAGGTACAGCTGGAATATAAAAACTGAGATAAATTGTGACTTGATAAGTTGAGACTGTGAGTGACTGCAAATGTAAAAAGTACAACAAAATAAGAAAGCATATGTAAAGCAGTAACAGAAATCACTCTTGACATGTAACAATTCCAGAAAATAAGTTTGATTTGTTTCCTTGTATGACTTATTCACACACGACTTAGCTAAGCAATGAGACACACTGAACTTAATCAATAAGGTTAAGAAAATAGAATCCTACACTTAATTAGGCTCAACATCAAATGGTCCTGGATCAACTAAAAAGATATTTGTGGCACTGCCAAAATATGACTAAGTAAAATATGATATTCTTTCTAGGGGCTTAAAAGCAGGTTGACTATTTACTGCCTACGTGACAGTGGTGGGCAAGTCATTTAACTTTTCTGGGAGTATATTTTGAGTAAATCTGAGTAACAGAGAAGGGAAATCAAGCCAGTATAGTCTTAGTTTCTGCATGTCCTCTGAGGGTCCTGTCCCTTCTAAATCTATGATTTTACTAAGCCTAAGATTCCATCTGATAACTAATAAGTATCTAATCAAGGACAGTAAAGTTCTCTTCTGACAGAAACTTGGTCTTCTAAGATTTAAATGTTTTAAAGAAATTATTAAAGTGGAAGTCTGCACTGTGGATTACAAAACTACAGGGGGAAAAAAGCATTCTTTCAGGCAGAGAAGTGGAACTCATTTTGAGACAGATCTGGGCCTTCCAAATCCTCTCTCCAAAAGTTTGCATTCCATTCATATGTGGAGCATTCAAATATCCTAGCACTGAGCTGTATGTAAACACAAAGAGCAATGGGAATAGACTGATCAGTGAATAAAGTTTGTAATATCTTTCGATCATATCACCACCAGTTATTTCTTTTAACAGGATTTAAAAGATAAACTTAATACTAAAGTTTAACAGATTAAGAATCAAAAAGGAAAAAAAAACCTGTCCTAGTTTTATAATATGATATTTTCTTTACTATTAATATTTCTTTTACCGTTCCCATTACTGTTAATATGGTGATAGCTGAAATTATGTTCTAAGCCCTTTGTCAATAATATTTGCAACTAGGAAGGAAGGAAACTTCTTTAGAACCTGTGAGAGACCCAGACATCTCTATTTTAAATTAGCCTAAGTATCACATGGAAGCAATTATTAGACACAGATAAATACAGCCTATCTCATTATAGAGCTGCACACATCTCAAAAACCTTGTCAGTGTACATTACTAAACATTCTCTTGCTAACCTTCAAATTGTTCTTTTTGCACTTCATGACTTGAGAATGCAATCTATCCTCCAAACTAAATACCCTCATAGTTCAGAGTTGGAGACTGGGAGGCAGAATTTCCATCGCTTTGATGTCACTATACATGGTCTTCCTGGTGTATTTAAAAAAATACAAATTCAAAACCCTAAGCGAGAGAGCCGCAAACTTCATATAGATTTCTGATAATTAACATGCATTGTTACTTGATTATTTACTCATTCTATTTCAATACTATAGATCTGATTTCAGGTCATAAAACTTTTCTAAAAACATCAACACGTATGTCTTGATCACAGCAATCTATGAAAGTCAGTAGTCTCATTAATTAACCGGTTTTCCACAGGCTGCCTTAAGTTCACAAGGAATTTTCATGACAGAAAGCTTCTTCCAGTGTATTTTCCATAAAACTGACCTCGCTTTCCTTCCCAACACAGCGGCCCCTCACAAGAAAGGGAAGTAACAGCCCCCCCAGACTCCAGGGAGCTCCAGGCAGCCCCACGGAGGGGTGCAAGCCTTACAAAGCCCCAAACTACCGAACCTGCCTCCAACTCTAAAATAGCCGCGGCCAAACAACTTCTTCACGTCGTCCTTCTCTTGACTCCGTCTTGAAGGGGCATTTACTAAGCAACGAGACCGAGAAGGAGGCGGCCCCAGAAGCCAGGGCAGGCTGGAGAAGCTGACACGACTAAGTTCGGTCTGGATCTAAAGGGGACGATAGAAGGAGCACGCGTGCGATCGAGCGTGCCCCGCGCGCCGGGAAACACTAAAAACCTGCCTGAGAGGTGCAAACTCAGGAAGGCAGCGGGGAGAAGGGGAGCGGAGAGAGGTCCGGCACAGAAAGAAAGGAGGGCTCGTCCAGACCCTGGCACCCTTTTGGCCACTCGGCCCGTGACCTTCCTCACCCCAGCCCAGCCCCTCGCACCCCCCTGGACGACAAGGACTCAAGCCCCCAGACCCCTCGCGCCCAGCCGGGCCCGGCCAGCCTCCCAAGGCCCCACCCCCACGGGTCCGGGGCAGCATTAAAGGAGCTTTAACAGAAGGGTTGGGGGTGGAGACTGACCCCGGGGCGGGAAAGGGAAGATCTGGCCCTCCCCTCCGGCCCGGTCCTCCCCAGCACATGGTGGCTCAACTTTGGTGTCCCCCAGCCTCCTCCCCCGGCTAACCCCGGGGGGCCCCTGCCCCGCTCCCGGCCGTCCCTCCTGCCCCGCGGGCCGGCGGGTGGACCCGGGCTCGTGACCTCCTTCCCTTCCCCAAAGCAAGCCTCGTCCGCGCAGCCCCGCGCGCCCCCACCGAGCCGCCGCCGCTGCTACCTGTCCTCGTTCTTGTTCTTCTGCTTCTTCCCCATCGCGTGACAATGGCTCTCGCGACTCCAGTACCTTCGTTCAGCTCCTCACTGACCCACAGACCCCCAGCTGGCCCAGCTCTCTGTCCTTCCTCCTCGGCCGCCGCTTCTCGGACCCGGCTCACCACAGACCCGAACACGGGGACAGGGCACATATGGTATGAACTCGCACAGCGCAGGCGCATCGCCCCGCCACCCTGGCGTGGGGACGCAAGTCGTCTCATAGAGTTCTACGTTTAAGGTAGAGCGTCCCCGGCCTCCAGCGAGTGCCGCCGAGTCAAGAGAGCGCCCCTTATCTCTAGGAGTCAGAAGTGCAGGGTCCCGAATACCTGACTGGGTACCTTCTACTACAGAAGCGGTAAGAAGCTGTGATCTTTTGTGTTGCTGTTCTGTGACAAAGTTCCCGTAATCCTCCCAAGTCCATCCAGCCAGTGCCGGAAATCAAACTTCTGGACGGTTGTTACATCATTTGGAACAGAAGGAGAACTTCTGAGATCCATTTGGTCTTCATTCCACTGTTTAACGTCTATAATTCTGTAATTCCGGTCAGCACCAAGTTAGACATATCTATATGGCAGCTGAAAGTTGGACTCGATAAATAAAATAAGGGCATACTGAGTTTGTCCTCCGCTTCATAGAATGTTTCAATCCTCTCATTAAAGAAAAGGTTGGATTTTTTTTTTAATTCTGACTCTTATGTCCTGTCTCAATTTCATTTGGAAAAATAAAATCAGAAAATATGTTCAAGGAGATCCATTACATCTTTGGTATATAGTTTACTAAAGAAAATTCATCGAAGAACTTATAGGGAAAAGATTCAATCAAGCAAATGGACAACACCACCATCCCCAAAAGACTTCAATTCCCAAGATGCCTTGCTCCTTCCGCAGTACCTCCTACACTAAGGTACTAAATTCTTCGGCCCGGAAGAGCGTCAAGAATCTTGGGCTTTTGCTCTTGCCGTAGAAGAACCCACCCGAGGCAGTTCCGCCTATCTTTTGAGAAACCCAGAAACCAAAGGGAGACGAGGGTACGCAGACAGAAGAGCGCATGCGCAGACGAAGTTCACTTTCTCTCCTCTTTGGTGGCAGTAGCTTCGCGTCGAACGTGGTAAACAGCCAATGAGGGCTTAGTGTTTGCAACTGGCTGGTGCCCACCCCCGCCGCCGCGGCTGCTGCAGTAGCTTCAGAAGTAGCAGTGACCTTCCGCCAAGTGTTCTCCACTTCTCGGGGGAGGAGGAGGGAACCGCAGCAATCGCCGCGATTTTAGGTGAGGTGGGCCCTGAGGCGAGAAAGCTAAGTTAGCGATGCTTGTAGAGAGGCCGTTGCACGCAGTGGGGAACTAAGAGCAAGGCGGGGAGCGGAGGTGGGGGGAGGGAAGACGAGCGGGGTAGGCCTGTTGGGGGAGGGGCCGGTGCCCCTTGTGCGCAGTTGCGGACTGAACTACGCATGCGCCTTTAATAGCTTTGAAGCCTGAGACGGGGGCGGAGGGGTCGTATTCCCTCACTTAAGCGACCCTTTTCCGGTCTTGGAGGGTGGCTGGGAGTTAGGAATGAAAGGAGGATTTGAAAGCGAGATGTCGGGAGAGGAACCCGAGGCTTTGTGACTGTGTCTGAAGAACTCAGGCCAGTCCGCTCCCCAAAACATAGCCCCCATAGATGGGAAGTAAAGAAGCTTAGTTGAGGACATGCTAGTCCTTCGCCTTGTGCCCCACCCGCAAAAAAAAATTAAATGGACCATCGGGATTAGAGGGAGATGCCTAGGGAACTAACGGGATTGTACTCTTATTCCTTTTCTTGATAGGAAACGAGTTAACAGAATCCGCCCCAAAGCTGTTGTTCCCAGGGGCTTGTGTTAACAGCCCAGTGAGTGAAGAAGAACAGATTGTAGCATGTAGATCACTGATCATACTTGTATATTGACTAAACAACCACGCCGAAGATGATTAAAAGGCTGCATTTATATGTTTTGTGTCGCAGACAGCTGTTCCCCACTAATTTATCTGAATCAGGGAAACTGTTTAATTCAAACATTTATTAAGCACTTTGCATGTGCCTGGCACTGAAGATACAATGACTTGGGGGCCTTAGGAAAGGCTTCCTAGAGGAGCTAGACCTATACCTGATCTGGACCTTGAAGGGTACTATTTCAGCAAAGATAATGAAAGTGGGTACTTACACTCATGAAGGATGGGGAAAAGATAAAGCAAGATGAGAGGAAAGAAATAGTAACAGTTTGCCCAGAACATAGACTGCATTAAGGAAAATAGTGTGACAGGAATTCCAAAATCAGGGATCTTTATTTTAACCTTAGCAACGAGGACAACATTGTGTAAAGAACATCGGACTAGGATTCAGAAAACCTGAATTTGAATCCTGGCTCTGCCACTAACTCCCTCTTTGCTTATTCAGCCTTTATGATTTTCATTTTTCTCATCTACAAAATGAGAACGTTGAACTAGATCATTAAATCATCCCTAAGTTTCTTTCTCCTTCCAAGTGTAAGGAACTTATGCTGTGATCCTGAGGTTTTGGATCAAGGGTCGGACCTGTGCATTAGGAAAATTACTTTGCAGCAGTTTGCAGAATCACTCAGAAAGGGAATAAATAGACTGAAGTCAAGGAGAAACAAAATAAGATGATGTTAAAACATTCCCAGCAAAAAATAATGAGGACCTGTGGTGGCTATGGGAATAGAAAGAAAGGAATAGATAAGAGATTAAAAAGGTGAAACTGACAGGCTTTAGCAACTGATTGAACATGATGGATGAAGGAGAGCAAAGAATCAAAGATAATACCCAAACTTTGAACCTGGTTGACTACAAGATGATATAAAGATACCTTTTTTGTCTTTCATCAAATGAGTCTCGCACTGAATTCTGCCATGTAATGAATTCTATTGTAAAATATACAGCAACAATAATGCTTATAATGCAGATTATTATCATAGGGGATGTTTATTCGACTGACTGTTCTATAGCCCTTTTTCTTTCACATCTATTAGCCAACAGAACATAAGCTTCATGAAGAAAAGAACTGTTTCCTTTTTTCTGTTTGTATCCCTGGACTTTGAACCACATAGAAGATGTTTAAATGTTAATTGAATTGAATTTTCCTTTATAAAAAGTATTGAGTTGGGGCCGCTAGGTGGCACAATGAGTAGAGTGCTGGCCCTGGAGTCAGAAGGACCTGAGTTCGGATCCCGGCCTCAGACACTTAACACACACAAACAAAAAAACCTAGCCATGTGACCTTGGGCAAGTTACTTAACCCCAATTGCCCTCTAAAAAGCAAAAAGAAAAGTATTGAGTCTTAGTGAATTACATAAATGTAAGCTTGCACAATGACTAAAGTCTTCTTCTCAATACCATATAGCTTAGAGGTGAGGCAGATAGATTTCTGTCTCAGAAGGCCCCACGGAGCCGGTATCAGCAACAGACCATATGTCTGTCATCCTTGAACTAGCCTCGCTAATTTCAGAAATTTATCACAAGATTGAAGGATGATGAATTTTTCAGGCAGGGCTTTTTTTAAGTAGTAGAGAGGTTGTGATTTATTTTGATAGCAGTTGTGCCCATGTTAATGAAATCATGCTTCCTTGGATTATTATTATAATTATTATTATTATATCTTAGACAATTCGTTTCTTATAACTTTAAAATACAGGCCTCAGTTATTTCAGTGTTTTATAACTCTGCTCCCCCAACCCCTAGATTGTGAACAACATAAGAGGAAAGACCATGCCTTATCTAACATTTCACCACTATTTCCTCTAGGGCCTGTAGTACAGCATCTGCGTTTATAGTAGGCACTTAAAAATGTGTCTTAGTTTTATTATGGAAAAAGAATCTGAATCAAAAACAACTCTTTTTTTTTTTCTAATCATCTTATTTTCCATGAGTACATACTTAAGCTTCAGGAAAGGAAACAACTAGTCAGAATCACTATGTCAGTTAGCTGTATGCTGTTCACATAATATTCATGTTCTGACATTATAGAGAATCTAAGAAAACATGGTTTCATGTTAACAACGTTCTAATTCATGTATTTTTATTTTCCTATTTGTAAGGAGTGAACAATACAGTCCAAAAATGGATGCTCATACGTCTGTTGACATGTTTGCAAAAGTCCTGGAGAATCAGTTGCTTCAGACAACCAGTGTTGTGGAACAGCAGCTGGACTCTGAGATTCAGAAACTGGACCAGTTGGATGAGGATGATCTGGAGCGCCTCAAAGAAAAGAGACTTGAAGCTCTGAAGAAGGCACAGCAGCAGAGACAAGTAGGCTGGCTGCATGGGTTTCTGAGATTCCTTCTGAGTGCCTTATGCTACTGCAGCACCTGCTGCCAGTCCTCACTTTTAGTGTGTCCTTGCCATTGTTTAGAATGCGTTTTAGTGTAATCAGTGTAATATCTGAATACAGTTGTTGTTTAATTTTAATGAGGTCTCCAGATTAAGAACACCTGGTGGTCTCATTGGATTAAAAAAGACACCTAAGTCTAGGAAGAATATGGAACTAGCCGTCAAAGACCTAAATTCCATGCATATTTGCTTTAATCCTATTGTAATTAGGCTGCCAGACTATAAAATGGGTGTGTTAATTACTGAAACTTTTTTAGCCAGAATGTTTTTAAATGAAAAGTAGGTGAGAGCTGTAGAAGAAAGATTTTCAGTTATTCCTGGTATAAAGTTTGTCTAAAGGAAAAGTTGTCATATATAACAAAAGGAATGTGTGTTCTTTATGTAAAAACAAACTAGATCCCCAAGAAGAGGTTGAGAGATAAGTATGATGGGTAGGTGGCAGTATCTCTATCCTCTCTTCCTGGGACATAGGAAGAGGGAAAATTCGAGGAGGTAGGTGTGATTGTGGGTGAATGTGTGCTGGGAAGTGAAGGAGCTGTGCTCAAATACACTTAAATTTAGGCAATTGAATCCGTGTTATAGAGCTAAGAGACCAACTGATTCTCCAGTGAGTGTTCCTTAAAATTCTATTACTTGGTTTTTCTATAGTTAGAAAAAAAAATTTTCTATTAAAACACATCAGAACTACTTTACAAATTCTGGTTGGTTTTTAGTTTATTGGTACTCCTAACACTTATTTTTCTGTATAAACACAGCTAAGGAGATCACTATTTAAAGAATACTTTGGTAAAGGGAAAATTCTTCATGAGAAAACTGTGCCCTAATTTATCTGTTTTAAGTTCACCGTTTTTTAATATATTTTTTTAACAGCCAGGTATATGTGGACAGCATTTTGTACCCTAAGCTGCTTTTCCTTTGATAGCACTGATAGATAGAGTAGTCAGGCAGTGCTTTAGTGATTTGAGGGTTAAAGGAGCACAATATTGGGATTTATTAAAGTATGTGTTCAATTGGAATGTCACATATATAAACTATTTTGAAGAACATAGAATTAAACATGAAGTTTTGCTAATAGAATGAAAAAGTAAAATACTTCAGATATGATATACAAATTGATCCACAGACTTTGAATGTCCTAATAATGTTCAAGATAAAATAGCTCAAGTTGGTGTTTTTCTTTTTTTTTTCGTAACTGCTTGAAGAATTTTTGTTCAGAAGCCAGTTAGCACAAACACTGTGCTCATTGTGTCATCAGTACAAAAAGCTGTTTGCACAAATAACGAAATTTATTTCATGGAACAACTGAATCTTAATTTTGAAAGCTTTATTGCAGATTAATGAAAGTAAAATTGAAGTATATCTTATAAGGAACTAGAGAGAAAGAGTAATGGTAATTTTACAAGGGTAAAGACTCTACTTGGGGTTGCTATGCAGGCAGTATCCTCATTCCAAAGCCTGTTTTGGGTAGGAGATAGAAGAAAAATCAAGATATGTTCAAAGAAAGAAGTAATAACACATGCTAATCAAGACTCACTGCTTAACCAATAAAGTGATTAGGAGTGATGCCAACTAGACTTCAGGAGCAAATGCAAAATGGTTCAAAGGAAAGGTTTTTGAAAGGGAGGTGATTGGTAGTAGGAATAGGTGGTAACCAGTAATTGGAGGGAATATTCCGTAGTGATGTCAAACTCAAATAGAAATGGATTCCTGCTGCTGCGTATTGACTTAGAAAACCACAAATTAATATTATCAATGTTGAATCATATTTTTATTTATTTTGTTAAACATTTCCCAGTTCATTTTAATCTGGTTCTAGTGGCACTGGGGATCACTCTGCTATAAAGTAAAGGAAGATAGTATGTAATGTTGACATTTAAGCTCAGGACCAGGTTATGCAGGACTTAAAAAACCTCTCTGGCGCCCATTCAAAGATCTCTTCTTGTCCATAGTCCTTCTTCGCTCTTAGGAGAATTCACACTTGTTTCTGTCTTTTAGTCACCTCCTGGTTTGCTATCTGATTGTTGGAAGGAGCAGTAATTTTCACCATCAATAGTTTTCCCCTTTTCAGCCTTTTAAAAAAAATATATCATGCTCTTAAACTGAAAACAGAATATTAATTAAAGGATACTAATTTTTAATAAATTATAAATCACTAGATTACTATGAAGCTCCATTTGTCAACACATACAAAGTGTATGCTTACCTCCTCAACCTTTATTAAGATAGAAGTTTTTAGGGGTGGCTAGGTGGCGCAGTGAGTAAGAGCGCCGGCCTCGGAGTTGGGATGACCCGAGATCGAATCTGGCCTCAGAAAATGAGCACCCACACACAAATAATGACTAGCCGTGTAACCTTGAGCAAGTTACTTAACCCCAATTGCTTTAAAAAAAAAAAAAGATAGAGGTTTTTAGACTTCTGTTTTGTGACTACTCTCCAAAAAAATCAAATAGTATTTTAGCCTCATTAGTGTTTCTTGCCAGGTAGAACTATGCAAATAAAATTAACTCTCCTCTCTCTCTTCCCACCAAAAAACTAAACAGAAGAGTTTATATTTATTGAATCCTAGAAGCAATAGGAAGTCACTGTAGTTTATTGAGTGACATTGTCAGATATTTGCTTAAGAAAAAGAATTAACTGGTTTGGGGAAAGAGAGGCAGGGAGACTAATGAGGAGACTATTAAAATATTCTAGGCAGGAGATGATAAAAGACTGAACTAAAGTGGTGACTGGAGAGAAGGGGTTGGATATGAGAGATGTTGTAAAGATAGAAACATCAATATTGGGCACCTCATTGGTTATGTGAGAGAAAGTAAAGCCAAAAGAAGGCCCCAGTGATAATGCCAAGATCATAAACCTGGGAGACTGAAAGAATGGTTCCTTCACCAGAAATAGGGCAGTTTGAAAGAGGTGACTTAGTGACTAGATCAATTCTGCCTTGAACTTACTGAGTTTGAGATGTCTCACAAGTATTGTGTTTGAAATGCCTAACAGGCAGTTGGCAATGTGGGACTAAAACTCAGGAGAGAAACTGGGGCTAATGATAGAAATTTGTCAATCTTTTGCATAAGAATTCAGGACAGAGCCTTAGCCAACACCTATAGTTGGGGAGTATACTATGAGCCAGTGAAGGAGATATGGCAGGAGTGGTCAGACAGGTAGGAGACCCAGACAACAATATCTTGTAAAATTGCAGAGAGAATATCCAGTAGGAGAGAGCAGTCAGCAGTGTTAAATGCAGTGAGAGGTCAAGAAGGTTGGAAACTGATCATCGTGTTTGGCATTTAGAGCACATTTGTAACTTCAACGAAAGCCTTTTCAGTAGAATAATGAGGTCAAGATAGATTGCAAAGGGTTGAGAACTTCATAAGAGAAGAAAAATGGGAGCAGCGTTTATATACGGCTTTTTCTAGGCTAGTTTGACTGAGAAAGGAAGGAGACATAGGACAGTCCTTCGAGGATATCTAATGAAGGTGTTTTAAGGGTGGGTAGAAACTCGGGCACGTTTGAAGAGAAAGTAGTAAAAGAACCAACTGATGAGGAGAAAAGCTGAAAATTAGGGAGAGGGGATAACAGAAGGGTCAGTCTGCTGGAGAAGATGGGGATCAGGGACATGTGTGAAAGCATTAGCCTTAGCAAGAAGGGCCACCTCATTGTTAAAAACTGGAGGAGGATGTCAAGGGGTTTTTAGATGAATAGAAAAGGAGGGGAAGGCACTCAGATTGAATAGCCTTTGTTTTCTTAGCAAAGAAGTAACTTGAGTATTTGAAATTTGAGTATTTAAAACTGGTAAGGGCAGCAGTTGGATTTTATTTACCAAAGAAGAGCTTGGTGTTTCTTAAATATGTTCACAGGTTCTCATCTTTCAATTGATAAGAAATATTCTCACTGCTCATATCTGTCAGTTTACCTTTTTTCTTAAGGAAAAAATATTCCTAAGTACTTCTTGCTGCTCAATAAGGCTAAAAGAAAGAATTGCATGATTCTGTTCATTTTTATTAGCAACTGGGGTAACATGGAAGTCTGTTATAACTAACATGGAGCTTATAGTATATTTGCAAATGACACAACTGAAGGGGAAGAGTAGCACATATACTAGATAACAATTAGGATTCAAAAAGATCTTCATAGAATCTAACCATGGGAGAGAACGGACAAAATGGAATCAATCGAGATACATGTAAGGGTCAGAATATCAGCTGTACAAGTAGAGAATGAATAACACCTACCCAATAAGCAGTCCATGTGGGAAAAAACACCTACACGTATGCTAGTTGAGTTAGTATGAGCCAACAATATGATGGGGCTGCCAAGAAAAAGAAAAACTATCTTAGACTGAATTAATAGCGTTATAGTGTCTAGACTAAGGAAAGTGATAGTTGCGCTGTACTCTGTTGTGGGTCAGACCACATCTGTAATACTGTGGTCAGTTTTTGATGACACATTTTGATAAAAACATTGCTAAACTGGAATGTGTTCTTAAGGAGGACAACCAGATTTGTGAATGGTCTGGATAAAATGTCATGAAAATGAGCCAAGGAACCTGGGACATTTGGCCTGCTGAAGAAAAGATTTGAAGGGCAGAGAGTAGAATAATTGTATCTAGATATTTGAAAGTCTGTCACATGGAAGAGATAGTTGACTTGTTCTCTATAGATCCAAAGGGCAGACCAGTATCTGTTGATGGAAATTAGAGGAAGATTTCAACTAAGGATAAGGAAGAATTTTTGCATAACAGCTGTTCAGTTCAGAGATGGTATAATCAGTGATCAGATCACTTAATCATTGAAGGCCTCATCCCTTGAAATCATGGAGATCATAAATCTACACCTGGAAGGCACTTAAGAGACCATTTAGTCGAAACCCTCTCATCTTTCAGAGGAGGAAACTGAGGTCAGAGGAGATTAATTTGCCGAGAGTAACATATTAAGCAGCAGACACCAGTTTGGAACCCAGTTCCTCTGAATCAGAGTCACCATTCTTTCCCTGTACTATTAACATTTGATCACAAACTAAAATATGTCAGGAATAATGTGGAAGGAAGCCCTTTGGTAGGTGGGAGTTTAGATTATTCAGTCTCTGAGATTCCTTCTTTCTGATTTGTGTAGCTGGTCTACCTCTCCTCCCTCCTAGGAACTTGTACAAGTAGCATGATACCTGATTTCCTGGAATTCATCAAAAACAAAGAAATTCCACTCTTCCCCATGTACTTATTTTCACAAATTAAACAAATAAAGTTTGGCTTTTTAAATTTAACTTTTGTTTATAGAATTTTAGATGAAATTTAGATGAACTTTGGATGAAATTCTTCTGAGTTCAGGAATGCAGCAGAGCAGAGGTATAAATAGTCATGGTCTAGCTCAAACAGTATATAACATATTGAAAGTTTTCAGAAAGCTTATTTTAAAACCTTATGTTAAGTATACCATGTAATTTTCAGAGCATTATTAAATCAAAATGAATACCTTAGACATGTGATGGCTAATTAGTATCTTTAAGGATGAGCTGCACCAAATAGCAAAAGATAGAGAAAATAAAAATTATTTTGTCAAAACAAAAAGCAAAAAAGTCATAGTCATATAATTTGATTTTAATGTAATTCTACAAATATCTTCTAAGTGCCTGCTAGGCATGGTAAAACATAAAGATAAAGTGACACACAGACCCTGATTCCAAGGTACTTTCATTTTACCAGGGTGTCTGTGAAAGAGAGAGTGTTTGGGGCAGCTAGGTGGCTCAATGAATAGAGCGCCGGCCCTGGATTCAGGAGGACCTGAGTTCAAATCCAGCCTCAGACACTTAACACAAAAACTAGTCATGTGACCTTGGGCAAGTCACTTAACCCCAATTGCCCTTCAAAAAGCAAAAAAAAGAAAGAGAGTGCTGAACTCTTGGGACTTGGAAAAAAGATACAATATAAGGTATAGGGTAAAGATCTAGACAAGTTGTTTTATGAGGATTGAGAATAGAGAACATTTTAGCTTCAGGATAGTGAGGACAGGGAAGAATAGACATAGGAGGTAGTGCCTGAGCTAACCCTGGAAGAAAGAATGAACTCTGAAAGAAATGAGGTAGATTATCGTTGGCATGGGGAGGAAAGAGAGGTATTTATAGCACTTACTATGCACCAGCCACCACGTTAAGCAGCTCGCATCAGCCATATGTTCTTATTATGTCCATTTTACAGTGGAGGAAACTGAGGCACAGGTTCAGTGACTTGCCTGGTTCACACGGCTGGAAAATGTCTGAGGCAGACTTGATGCTAATCACATGGGCAGGCAATGGCATTCTGAGTTAAGGGAATGAGCTGGTGGTCCAGCTTACCTAGAATATAGTTTGTGAAGGGGAATAATATGAAGTGAAGCTGGAAAGGTAAGTTGGAAAGACTTTTAAATACCATATTGAGACAATTACATTTTAGGATCTAGATAGGTAGCCACTAAAGGTTATTGAGCAGGGGAGAAACACAGTGAGACCTCTGCCTTAGGAAGACAGAGGAAGTATAGTAGTTTAGAGAAGGGAAAATTGAGTAAGGTGATTGTAACAGTATTTTAAACAAGAGATGTGAATCAAATCAAGGTGGTAACATAAGTAGAATGAAAGGGACAAATAAGAGAAATCTCATAGAGGTAAGAGAATTTAGCCAATGATTAGATAATAATAACTGACATTCATATAGTGTCTTAAAAGTTACAAGGCAAATTTATATTAACTGATTTGATACTCACACAAAAAACTTAATACAAGTTAGATACTACAGGTATTCCCATTTTATGAATGAAGAAATTGAAACTAAGACAAGTTAGTGACTTGACTATAGTCATATAGCTAGTAAGTATCAAAAGAAGGACTTGAACCTTCAAGTCTATCCCTTTTCCACTACAATATGCTTCCTCTATAGATATGCTGATGGGAAGAATTAAAGATCACTCCAAAATTTCAAATTTGGGTGATTTGGGAAGATGGTGATGGAGTCAACAGAAAAGAATTTTAGGAGGGGAAGGTGATGATTCCGTTTTGGTCATGTTGAGTTTGGGTAGGAGCAGTAGGGGAGAGATCAAGAATGGCAATTGAGATTTTGGAGTCATGTGGATGAAAATGACCTTTGAAAACCTGGGGATTTGCCATAGACATCATCAAGGAGTGAGAAGAGAAAAGGGATGAGGGCAAAAGCTTTGGGGCATAGCCACATGTACAGGATAAGAGCTGTTGAACATTGAAAAGTACTTAGAGTAACTGACAGGTCAGAAAACTGGGAGCACTGCACAAGCAGAAGGACCAAGTCAGGAAAAGTCTGTCTGAGGGAGCAGACTTTTGAGAGAACAGTTTCAGTAAGGAGATAGAGTTGAAAACCAAATAGCAAGGAATTGAAGTGAATAAGGTAGTGGAATCAGTGAGTATAGGTTACTCTTTCTAGAAGGTTTTGGTTATTTTCAAGTTGATTTCCCTAAGATAAAACTTATTGCTGCAAAATTATTTTAGTAACTGAAATAAAAATTATTTTACATGCTTTCCTAGATACTTGATAAACCTCTCCATCTACTGAAAAAGAAATTTCAAATGTCATTATTTCCTCTCTTTCCAACTTAGGAATGGCTTTCAAAAGGACATGGTGAATACAGAGAAATTCCTAGTGAGAGAGATTTTTTTCAGGAAGTCAAGGAAAGTAAAAAAGTGGTTTGCCATTTCTACAGAGATTCCACATTCAGGTAACTGAACTGATTTCTGGTGAAGGGATTTTATGTTAGAAAAATATAATAGAATATTTAAAGGAACATAGGAAAGTTGGACAGGCTTCCTCATTGTATGTATTGACAAGGTTAATTTTAGAACTTACTAATGTTCAAAGTTGTAATAATATACATTACTGAAAAAAATTAGCCTTCTCATATAAATTATATAAATTTCTTGAATTGTTTTGATCACTTCTAACAGTAACTCTTAGAGATGTACTGTACAGTTTACAACTTTTGTCAAAGGAAAAAATAATTGCCTTTTTGCCTAAAGTCTTTATAGTAATTAAGTAGCCTGTTATTTAGTGGAATTGTATTCTTGTAATTTGCCTGTGCGCCTGTGTAAGTCAGGAACCTATCTAGAAGTCAGGGATAGGACAGCTTTTTAGAAGGGTTTGTCCAGTGCTCCTGTATTTACTTCCTCATAAAGACTGGGAGGAAAAGGAGTTAACAATATTTGAAGGGAAAGATGTTGGCTACGTGCTTGTCAGACTCCCCTCCTACCTTCAAAAAGTCACTGAGGTATGACCCTCCAAGCTAAGTCAAGACAGGTATGATAGGGGCTTCCAAGTTACTGTAGCTGGACTTCCAGAGCCATTTTTCTGTGAAGTTCATTTTTAATTTACAGATACTTTCTGATGAAGATATATAAACTTAAGCCTTATCAACTAACACCTTAATTATCATTTGATACTTTAGCAGGATTGAGAAATGAATGAATGAATAAATAAATGAAAAGGTATTTATGTAGTTACTATATGCCAGTCATTGCAAGAAATAGAGAGGGCAACTGGGATCAGGAGGGGCCTCAGGAAGAGAGGAAGGGTAAGCTGATCCAAGAAATGGAAAGTCATCCAAAGCACACTTGCCTCCCCCTAGTTGTCTACTTAAAATCATTTCTCATTTGGCATTCATGTGATAGGTAGCCAACTCCAGTCTGTACCTTATAACTTTCCTTAGTAAGCCCAAAAATTAATATCTAAATGCACAAAGCAAATGCTAGAAGATATTTTTCAAGAGAAATCATTCTTTTAAATATCTTCCCTCCCCCTCTCTGCATTTTAAATGACTGCTTAGATACTTTCTTGCAGGACGTTGTTTCTTCATTTAAGTCATATTTATTTTTGTGCACTTGAGTGCATTCACACATGCACGTGCATACACACACACACACACACACACACACACACATGCTCTATCAAGTTAAAATAGTATCCTTAAGGTTAACACTTATTCTTGTTTTCATCTCTATATTATTTGTCATTCACCAAAATTCTTACACTCGAAATGCTTGACAGATCTGTGAAGTGGTGAAAATAATCAAAACCTTTTTCTGGACCACAGATGACCTCCATGCCACTGACTAATCCTCAAGAACATTGGGACTTAGGTGATTCACAGAGTTCTTAACTAGGTACAAAAACCAGCATGGAGGCATTTGGTCTCATTCCAAAGGGTTGCAAGTGTTTCCCTCAGGAAAAGCATTGTATTGACCATTTTAGAACAAATAGTTGGATTCTTTGTAAAGAATATGTTTCTTGACAGCCACCTGTATTTCCAGTTATTTCCTAAATTGAGAATAATACTTATGGCAATGAAAAGGTCACCTAACTGCGTGCTTCCTTTTCTCTTGGTATATGTTCATCCCAGAATAGTCAGATTGCATGAGATAGTAATTGTAAAGCCCTCGGCACAGTGTCTGGAACATAGTAATCACTGTATAAATGTTAACTGCTGTTATTGTTGTTACCATCATCAATCTTTGTCATCATCATTTCAATTAACAACCGAGGGCCTCCTGTGGAGAAACACTGTCAGATCCCTCTGACAGTGGATAAAGCTGAAATGGTCTTGCTTAAGTTTCCTTTCATTGGCACCATTTTTTCCTTTGGGATTTCTCAAATGGTGTGTTAACGTTAAATGTTCGTAATTCTCCCATAGACTCAAGTATTAGTATCCGTTAAGTTCTCTTTCCTCCCCCTCCCCTTCAAATTCAATGCTTATGAAATTCCATTTAGAAAAGAATGTTAATGGGATACAATCTCGTTTTGCTTGTCCCTGTTAAGGTGCCAGAGTATGATGTTGATAATTGATTGAAAAATATCATAAAGGAAAGTCTGATTTTTCTAGAATGCCAATTTTGGATTTTCTCCTGCAGAAACAACTTATGAAATAGAAATAAAATTAGCTTCAGTAAAATCCCCACATTCTCCAACCACTATTGCTAAATCTCTTTTATACCAAAAGTATCTGATCCGTTTGATTTTTTAATTTTCGTTTGTGTTTGACTTTGCAGGTGTAAAATACTAGATAAACATTTGGCAATATTGTCCAAGAAACATTTGGAGACCAAATTCCTGAAGCTAAATGTGGAAAAGGCACCTTTCTTGTGTGAAAGACTGAGTATCAGAGTTATTCCCACCCTAGCTCTGGTGAAAGATGGAAAAACACAAGATTATATAGTAGGTTTTACTGACCTAGGGAATACAGATGACTTCACGACAGAAACTTTAGAGTGGAGACTCGGTTGTTCTGATATTCTTAATTACAGGTAACTTTTTTAAATGGCATGTATTTGCTCTCATTTCTGTTTTTGATTGCTGTTTAAATTGCATTTTGTAATTTAGGATTATTTGAACAGAGCAAAGTAGGGTTTCGGTCAAGTTTATAAGAATACAAACTTTTCTAGAAGAAAAGTATATTTTGTAACTACTCTTAACAAAATAAGTGAGCAGAAAAATGTCTAAACATTCATGCAGATAGATTAATTAAGCCAATTTATGGACAATATTAAATTTTGGAACACTCTTAATTTTGACACTTTTGAACTTAATTCATTTCTAAATCATTCTTTGTAGCCCAAAGTGTCATTCCCCGGAATGGTCTATATTCTGATTGAAGGTAAACATACTTACGTGATCCAGAATTAACTTTAATAATCATTATCCTCAGTGAAAAATAGAAAATCTGCTTTTTCAAGAAAAATATTTTATTACAAAGCATCAGCTGTATAACTTTACCTGTTGAACCTGAAATTTATTCAGTCTTCTTCTATAATACACAATCCAACAAAGTACAGTGAACTTTCTAACGCCTAGCTTATTTCTAGACTGACTTCAAAAACAGCTAAGACATCCCCTTCTCCAAACAAAAATAGCTTATCTCTTTGTATAAGTCAGAATGTGTCATGTCATCCTTTGAGTCTTTTTACTGGTGTACAACAGACAAAATGATCGTTATATGTCACTGCTTCTTTCCTGATGAATATCTACTGCATAAGCTAGAAGACTATCATTTCTTCTTATTCATCACACAAGGTAGTTTGTGTTCTTCTTTTTTTTTTTTCCCCTGGATATCTTCCTGGACTGTTACCTATTTCGTGTTAAAGAAACTGAGGTGCCATAGTGGTTTGTTGATTCTCTGTAGAGTTTGAAAAGGGCGGGGGGTGGGGAGTTTATCAAGGGAAGTTGTGTAAAGAGCAGTATTGTACTGGGTTAGTGTCCAGGGAAAACAAGGTCAAGCGTGTCTAACACTGACAGCCATCACACATTCTTATTTTTTCTTAGCTATGCACAAGGTGACCAAAGGAGACAAGATTATTTTTCCTTTAAAAAAAAAAAGATAATTTCAATTTACCACGTGCTGGGATTCATTTAACTTCACAGTTCTCAAGAAAGCTGCCAGTACTAGAGTTTTTTTAAGTTCTCAGAAATTTTTTTTTGTTTTTAAATAATTTTGGATGGTTCAGTAATACGTAGTAAATAGAGCAATATTGAAATTAAGGAAGGGAAATACTAAGATAATGGTCCAAAGGCATATTAGGCAAGTGTGTCCTCTGTACTGGAGTTACTGCTCCCTAAAAGATAGTAGGATAACTACTTAGAGAAGAGCATGAATTCTTTCTTGCCACTTTGGGATCAATTGGTACGATCACGCCGAAAGCACATCATTTTACCTGCTCATTTTGTATAAAATTAAAAATTATTATGCAGTTTCATAATGGGATAAAGGAAAAAAATTTTTCTTTGTTACAATTTTAAATTCATATTTATTCTGCACCTATACTTAATTGCATAGCTTCATAGGTATACATTTACCAATGCAGTGACACCTGCTGACAAAACACAGTGGCTTTTAAATATCATTGCCTTAATAGCCATTGAAATACTTAAAGGATGACTTTAAAAAACCTCATTTATAGTACAGTTTGCTATAAAATAGTCTCATTCCCCAAAACACCATAAAACCATAAACCTTAAAACTATTAAATTATGAGTCTGTAACAAAGATACTAGTCCTGTCTCCTGGTCTCCATATTACTGAAGGAATTCCGCAGTACTTTGTGAATTTTAGTAAAGATGAAATTGTTCTGATTTTTTTAACAACTCATATCTTATGATAACCCTCATATCTTAAAATAAAAATTCCTTTTCATATTTCTCTGATTTTTAGTGGAAATTTGATGGAGCCACCATTTCAAAACCAAAAGAAATTTGGAACCAGCTTGACAAAACTGGAAAAGAAAACCATCCGAGGAAAAATATATGATTCTGACTCTGATGATGACTAGAGCTCTGCTATAAATCTTTGTAAATCATCTTTTGTTTCTGCATACTTCAATTCTGGGAATGTTTTCTAAAGCCTATTATTTTCAGTGCATTTGAACATGATGCTCATTTTCTATACAGTTTTATACAACTGAATCATAGAAGACATCTTAAATATTTTCTGTTTGGAGGTCATTTTTAGGTTGAAGAGATTATCTGAGCTCTTCTGAATTGATAGTAGAAAGTGACTGAATTCTTTCTGTTTCTCAGATTGAGATTTATTTCCAAATGAGTTTTCTGTAATCTCCATCCAAATGTGTTTATGCCATTTACTTACTGATTTCAAAGTGGCATCGCAAGGAAAAGTATTCCAGGAGCGGCTTTTAAACAGCGTTCTTTCCTTTGTAGAGCCACATTCCGTGGCATTGTCTAAAGTCACCACTTTGTACTCTTCATTTATATAGGGTCTTTCACTTCTGGGATGTTCCAGATCACCGTCTAAAAACTGCCTGTTCACCAACCCTAAACACTTATGTGGGAAAGTTAAATTTGACTGATGACAAGTCAGACATTCCAGACTCTGAAAATATTGCCTTATTCAAAAGATTAATCTGATTTTACAATTCTAGCTTCCTTTTGTATTTTTTTGAGAGAAATAAAAAGTGACAAGGTTGTTTGATAATCAACAAATTAGAAAAAAACCAACTTGACAAGAGCATGCTACCGTGGGGGAGCAAAGAATGGGATTCCTTTCAAGAAATGAGACCCTCGAACAGTTTCCTTCACCCCTTTGATGCTTTTCCCTGGAGCACTTGTAGAACTACACCTGGACTGAATTCAGAGAGTCCCAGGCAGCAGTGAAGGGCTGTACCTGGGGTAGCCATGCAATACAGGCTAGGCTCCTAAATTTTAAGGACTACTAGGTCATCCAGCCCTAACCCTCCATCCCCCCATTTGATAGATGAAAAAACAAAAGTGCAAGTGACTTGGCTAGGTCACAGTATGTGAAAGAGGTGAAATTTGAAGCCAGATCCTCTGATTTCAAATCCAGTGCCCTTTCTACTGCCTCTCAAAAAATACCTTAGATTAGTTCTTTGACATTTCTTAACATCATTAGTTGAGATTTTTATTTGACCTCAGCAAGAAAAATAAAATAATGTGAATGCCAGTGTTCAGTGTCTTGGTTTTTAACATCTTTTTAGAGTAATACATTGCCTTTCTTGAAAGAGCTTTTGAGAACCAGGCACTGACTCTCCTGGAGTTCACATGCTGTATCATTGTAGACTGAGTAGGTTGTTGACAGGTTTTCAACAAGTCCAGATCTGCCCCTGGAAACTCAGCCTGATGCTTTTCATGAACACCTGAGATTACCCCATCATTCCACACATCCCTGCTCTGTCCTGAGAGACAGGTTCTCCTTTAAGCCCACTGATGCTGTAGCCACACGTTTTTTTCTCTGCTAATTAATGGGAAATAAATTGAGCTTTAAAAAGGCAAAATACTTGAAGAGTATTGTTATTTGTACCTGATAAAAGACTTTTGGTGATTTCCCCAGAGCCAGTTTATTTACATGAAGTACAGGGAAAAAATTATACAGAAATATGTAGGGCAGTGAACATAAAATAGCTTTTACGTTAGCACATCAGCAATGCTTCAGGTTTCCCTCACAACCAAACTACTCTTGCCTTAACTCAGTCTATTTTAAACTACATGGTTTTCCCTTGTAAACATGCTTAGTTGGTTTTTAATTTTTATTTTAGAATGATGCAGCTTCTCTGTCATTGAGCTATAGCTGTGTCTCAAATCTGTTTTCCCAGTAATTCAAAGAACATTCTATCCTTTGGTTTTATTTCGAACAAAACCCATTTAGGAATGCCTTACTCTACGTTTTATTAGCTCTGGTGCTATAAAGTAATTTATGCCATTATGTTTGGGTTGCCTTTTTTTGGACAGAAAAGTATTTGGATATCTAGGGAGGAAATAAATACTCCAAAACACCAAAAAAAAAAAACAAAAACCCCAAAACCATGGTCACAGATGGAGCCTAAAACCACTTAGTCCCAGACTGCTTTTTCTTTTATAAGCCCCAGAATTTATTAACCTCCTTGCCCTTTTTCTATCATGGTCACCACTCATTTTTCTGTCTGAGTTCTTGTCCACCAAAATACCCAGCAGAAGGGGATGCAGATCTCCAATTTCTCCTCTGCTGTCTGAAATAAGCACATGATCCTAATCAGACTTTCTAAAATTTTTTACTGCTGATAAATCATTTTTTATCAGAACCTCAGATTTCTTCCTACTAGTAACTCTGTGGAAACTGACTACTGAAATAAGATGTTCGTAAAGCACTTAGCACTCTGCCCGGCACATAATAGGCGCTTAATAAATGCTTTTTTCCTTTCCCCCACCTGTTTCCTGTGATGCAAAGTAGTAATTGGTCTGTAGTTTGAAGTCTTCATCAGAACAGACTGTGACTGTAGCTAGTATGTGTTAACATGATTAAGGCTGACCCCTAACCTTTATGTCATGCTGTCTCCCATGATGCTTTATTATGTTCCCAGTAGCTTTTGGAATGCTGTATGTCCAGATTCCTTTAGTATGAGTCATTGGAAGAGTAGTTAGATACATAGAAATTTTGCTGATAGTTGAGTCTTCAGAAATGAATTTCCTGTACCTTGAGCCATACTTGTACATGCCAGCATTAAGTGGGGACTAGGGAGGTGTGAATAACTTCAGTTGCAGTGGAGATTTTAGATAGGAAGGATTGGTTAAAGGCCAAATGTCCTCATGTTGAGTTAGAAATGATCATAAAAATACAGATATTTGTAAGAGAAGGATAAAGCAAGGCGGATAGACATCTGTTTATGATCTTATGTTCACAAAGGGTGACTGTTATGTTCGTAAGATCCTGAGTTTAGAGCTAGAGTAGCACTTGGCAGTTAGTGGACAAGACAACCTATTTTTTGGCACTCTCGCCACACCCCCACTTCTCAGCCTTTTTACTACCTTATCTTCTGTATCATGCCCCTAACTGTGTGTGTTCCCCCTCACTCTACCTCAGACTGTCTTCTACTTTATTACTTAGAAAGTGACTTCTTCAACCCCATGCCTTGAACAGTATCTGTATGAACGACATTAACATCTATGTATCCAGCCGTGGTCTTCTTTAATGCCTGCTGGACATTTCAAACTGTGTATACACTTTGTCCTGTAGGCATCTCCAGTCCACTGGGTCTGAGACCAAACTTGTTCTTTCCCCACCCAAACCATCTTTCTCTAAAATCCCTCTTAATGTCCAGGGCACCGCTGTGCCCCCAGTCACTGAGGACTACAATGTCCATGCCATCCTCAAGCTTTCCTTCACCCGTGTATCCAGTCACTTGCCAAATCTTAGCAGTCTAATCTTGACATTTCTGGTTTTCTTCTTTTCTACTCTAATCACCACCACATCAGTCTAGGCCTCCTTCACCTGCTGCCTAGACTACCGCAGTAGCCTCTTTCATTACCTTTGCCTAAATTTCTTTCCCTTTCTAATCTTCCACCAAAGTGATTTTCCTCTCACTCTGTTCTGAGTCACTCCCCTCCTGGATAAAAGGAAGGTACCCTATTACCTTAGATACTGAAATATCTTCCTGTGTGTTCAGTATCTTCAGAACCCACCTTTCCAGCCTCATAGCGGTTGTACTGGCCTCTTGGGTCTGTTATTTAGGACCAAATGAAATCCTATGCCCTAGAGTTCAGCCAGCCTGCCCTTGTTGCTGTACCCCACACTCCGCTATCTCCATCCACACCTTTGTGTTTGCTGGCTATCTGCCTGAAACACATTCCCAAACTGATTAAGCCCCACCCTCGGCATAAAATGTCTCCTAATCCTCCCTCCACTCCTCACACCCTCAGCTGCTAGTGCTCTCCCTCCAAAAAATTTACCTCTTATTTATTTTATATGTTATGTATACACTTAGTTACATACATGTTGTCTACTCTGATAGACTGTAAGCTCCTTGAGGGCAGGGACTTTTACTTTTGACTTTGTATCCCCAGCGCCTAGCATAGTGTCTAACAATGTGTTTAATAAATGCTTATTGTTTGATGAGGCCTCAGTTTCCTAAATTAAATAAATGGGGGTGGGAGGGAGGTTAGACCTGAAAATACATAATATCTCTCATCTCAAAATCCTATGACACTCCCTTGAGCTTCAGGCTATCCTGGCCTTGGTATCACCTCCTTTGTCCTTCCTACAGATCTTAGAATTCCTGCTTTCTGACTTACTTAGTTGTCCTAAAGCACATCCACATTTGTTAAGATTAATTCTACTTTTTTGGTATAGCGATCTTCACCTATTTCATAGGGTTATGGTGAGATTCAAATGAGATGATGTAATGTATAAAACTGGGAACTTTACAGAGCCATATGTAACCCATTGTTTTGTGCTAACATCTGGTCCTTATTCTAGAAGAAATGGGGTTTCAGTGACAAGTATAATCATCCCCTGGATCTTACGCGCTTTGTATTGGCTTCCTCTAAGACTTAGCATTTTAAAAACTCAAGCCCTGTTGAATAAGTAGTATTTCCACTCTGCTAGTGGCCTTTGGTTTTTAGCTCATTTGCAGAGAAGATGATTCACTATCTTGGGCCCTACAAGTGATGTTCTTTTTCTTGGTCCAGGAAACCACTTTCTTAAGTTTTCTTTAATGACTGACAGTCCTACCTTCCACCTCTCCTCCTATGTGAGTTTTTAGAATCTGATAAGATTTTTCAAAAGAAAAAATGTTTTGCATATTATGGTAACAATGAACAATTTCCACCAGAATTCTTTATAATTCTTATAAAATTGCATCCATCTATGTTCAAAATATCAGAAGTCTGTTACTCTGGGGGCATTTTTAAAGGTATAGTAAAAGGAACACTGGACTAGGGGTCAGGAGAGATGGTTGGAAGAAATGGTCTCTGATCTTTTCCTGCTCCAAACTTAGGACTTACCTTGTCCTGGTCTGAATTCTAGTTCCAACTTTAACACTAACAAGATTGTAACCTCAGGCAAGTCACTTAAATCTCTTTAGGCCCCAGTCTCCTCATTTTTCAAAACCAAGGAATTGAGCTATTTAAATGACTTCCAAAAAGCATCATTTCTAAAATTCTGTGATTTTTTATCTATATACTAAAATAAGCTTTTTTTAAAATGCCTGTATTTAAAGGACTTTTTTCTACATCAGAGGGGCTATTTCTTTCTTTTCTTTTCTTTTTTTTTTTTTTTTTTTTTTGCTTTTTGGAGGGGGAAGGCAGGACAATTGGGGTTAAGTGACTTGCCCAAGGTCACACGGCTAGTAAGTATATCAAGTGTCTGAGGTTGGATTTGAACTCAGGTCCTCCTGACTCTAGGGCTGGTGCTCTATTCACTGTGCTGCCTAGCCACCAGAGGGGCTATTTCTGAATGTATCTTCTACCACTTTTAGAATTGTTTTTCACTTAGGAATTTTAAAAGTAATAACATTGTAGTAAAATATTGGATTGATTCTAAGAAAGGTGAATATAGGAATAGAGACCGGGCCTGTGACTGTTGGTTTCAAGAACTCAAGTGAGCAGGTCATCACTTTCCTACAATTTATAGTCTTGGAGAGCTGCCTTAGGGCACTGAAAAGAGCCTTATCTCAACTAATGAGAATTTACTGTTAAAGATGTATAAGATTTAGTGGAATTCAGTTACTGATGTCAAAAATGAGAGCAGAAAAAGAATCTCAGCCATTTCTGTGTCTTTTTTCTTATATCCTTTTACTCATACCTAAATCTAGGAATTCATGTTTGGATACTTGAAAGGATCTGTAATCCCATTAATTTGGGAGATCCCTCCATCAATGCAGCTTACAACCCATTCGTGATTACCCATTGTGAGAGATTCTTTTTAATATCCTGGGGGAAGAGGATCTAACCAACATTCAGGAGGTTTTCTTTTTCTCCCAGTATATCTAAAGTAACACCCTGCCAACTCCTTCCATCTTGTCATTTGGCCAGCCCATCATCTCTTCCAGGGGTTAGGATACATAACCTGAATGTGGGAGCTCTTGTTTCATTATAGTAAAATAGCTGGATAGCAAAAAGCTCGGCACTGATGTATACCTGATGTTCACCACAGCCCCACCCCCAGGCAGTACAACTGTATTATCACCCCCAATTTACGTATTTAATTGACCCAGTAAACTAAGGCTTAAATATTTGAGTTAAGTGACTCAAGGTCCCCCAGTGCATCAGCAATGGGATTCCAACCCCATTCTTGAATCCCGAGCCTGAGGGAAAGGTGACTTTCCACTACACTGTGCTGCCTTTTATCAGCTAAATGCCCTCATTTTTGTCTTGATACTTCCAAGATGAATAAAAGAAACTCTTTCTTTTACTTGAACTCTCAGAAGCATGAAAACAGAAATATACTTAAGTCTTTGATAAAGATGGGATTTAAATTCCAGTATATAGTACCTTCAAAGAAAAAGCTTATAGCCAGTATGTAATGAGTCAGTGTGCCTATTTGAGAGATGCTATGCTGATCTCTGGGAAACACTGTTCTTTATGAGTGTTTCTAATCATCAAGGAAGTGGTATTGGTGATGGGGACTTATTTTTTTATAATAATTCAGATTTACATGGTTTTATGGTTTATAAAGTACTTTTAACTGCAGTAAGAAAGTAAGTTCACCTTACTTGTAAGAGCAAAAGGACTTGAATTCAGGTTCCCAAGAAACTAAAGGCCTTTTTTGTTGTTTAGTCATTTTTCAGTCATGTCCAGCTTTGTGACCCCTTTGGGGGTTTTCCTGGCAAAGGTACTGGAGTGGTTTGCTATTTCCTTCTCCAGCTCACTTTACAGATGAGGAAACTGGGACAAATAAGGTGAAGTGATTTGCCCAGGGTCACACAGCTAGGAAGTGTGTGAGGCCAGATTTGAACTCAGAAAGCAGAGTATTTCTGATTTCAGGCCTGGCACTCTAAACTCTTAAGTGCTACCTACCTGCCTTTAACGTCTATCCTAAAATAACTTCTGGGTAGATATGCCCTCACCTCTTTGAATTGAGGAAGGAATTCTTCAAGTATCTTTTGTTTTTCAATGGATTTAACACTTTTAGACTGCAAAATGGTTATATTCATAAAAGCTGTCAGAGATCTTAGAAATCATAGGATCAACTAGACTGCCCATCATCACCACCACCACCCTGCCCTGTGCCATTTTGCAGATGAGAAAGATGAGGCCCAGAGAAGTTGTGACTTGTTCGAGGTACTTCTTAAACAGGTTGTAAGTAGCAGGTAGTGTTTTATGGTTCAGTGACTAGAAACCTAATTAAGCATTATCCATGAGACAGCCAGCACTAACTCCTCCCAGATTTGAGTTGGGAAATAATTTCTGGTAAATGTACCCCCATGTGGATTGAGGCCCCACCCCAGTGTGAAACCGGGTCCCTCTGAAGTACATGCAACCTTAAATACTCTGGTTATTATTCTGATAACAGAAACTTGAGCAAACAACTGCCTAGAATCAGCAAAGACATTTAATTGGAATAGAAAAGAAAACAAAAACCTTAAATTCATTGTCAGAATAATGGCACCCAAATGAGAGCCAGTCCATTTTTTAGATGAGGAAACTGAGATTGAAAAAAATTTAAGTAACTTGCCCAGGGTCACACAGCTAGTAAATATCTGAGGGATTCCAACTCAGATCTTTCTACTTCCAAATCTCATGAGGGAAAGGGGAATGATGAATAAAGATGCTGGAAAGGAAAGTTAGAGCCGGGCTATGAAGGGCTTTACCAGCCAAACAGATAAGTTTGTATTTGGTCCTAGAAGCAATAGGGGATAACTAGAGTTTATTGAATAGAGATTGTAATAGCAAGATCTGCTCTTTTGGAAAATTACTTTGGCACATGCGTGGAATATAGATTAGAGGTGGAGAGAGTTGAGTCTTTGTATCCTTGGTGTCTAACATGATGCCTTATATAAAGGAGATAGGGAAGAAAATAAGCATATATATATGTATATATATATATTATACATATATACATATACATTTATTTATATGTATATATAAACCTACTATGTACCCAGTACTATGCTAAGTGATTTTAAAAATCATTTCATTTGATTCCCACAACACCCCTTCAACATAGGTGCTATTATCATTCCTATTTTAGACTTGAGGAAACAGGCAGACAGAGGTTAAGTGACTTATTCACAGTTACACAACTGGTGCGTATCTGAGGTTAAATTTGAACTCAGGTCTTCCTCATTCCAGGACCAGCTGCTCTATTCATTATATCATCCCCTCTCTCAGGTATTTCATAAGTGTGTGGTAAATTGAATAAGTTTTCTAAACATCCACCTTAGTAAACAGTTTGTGGTTCATCAGAATTCCTGGAATTCAGTAGCACTCAATAGACTAAGATCCTCTTCATTTGGTCAGTTTTAATAACAAGCTACTGTATGAATTTCACCCATAATTGTTTGTAAACTCCTACCTCTCCCTCCATTTGTACCCAGAAGGAGCACTTCTGTTCTCATCCAGGAATATACCCTGATGCCCCAGAGAGATACCTCAGTTCTCTCAGAAACATGCATTATTGTAGACACTGACAAGGCAATCCAGGCTTTTAGGATCTATGATCTGTATTCAAAAGATCCCACCATTCCCTACATCACAGCCCAGAGGATGAGGAAGGAATGATTGACAAGACCTTCAGCAGTCAAAACCAATTTTTGTTTTTGATTTTGCCTAAACTCTTGAATTCCTTTCTTGGTATCCTCATGCCTCATTCTCCCGCCCCACCCCCCCCAACCCTTACCATTGGTCTGGTCCTTTGGGCCTCATTTTTTACCCCTTCTACACCCTGAATATTTCCTCTATACTCTTCAATATTTAAATAAATATGTGTTCTGGGTTTGTTTGTTTTTCCTTAATGTAACAGAATGTAATCAAAAACAGCCAAATTATAAATGACCAATTAAATACTTTTTAGTCTCTTAAAGGATGGTTTGTGTTATAGCACAATCTTGTATAATGGTGAAAGAGAGTTCTAGAAATATAATTAAGAAAATGGTTTAATGCATGTTGGTGGAGCTGTGGTTTGGTACAAGCATTCTGGAAAGCAATTTGGAATTATGTAAATAAAGTGGTTAAAATGTTAATACCCTTTGATCCAAAGATTCCATAACTAGGCATATAACAAAGAAAGCATTGACCAAAAATACTGGCCCTATATAGGCCAAAATATTTATAGCAGTACTATTTATGGTAGCAAAGAACTAGAAAGGAAGTAGATACTCATCAGTTGGAGAATGGATAAAAAATATTATGATACATTAATACAATGGGATATTACTGTATATAAGAAGCCACAAATATGACAGTACAGAGAGGCATCAAAAGACTTACATGAACTGATGAAAAGGGAAGTAAACAGAGCCAATGACTATAACAATATGAACAGGAAGCACAACCATGACAAGGGATCAAAACATCCATTTGAGCCACACTCACCTCTAACCTGGATCAACATCTGACTCTTCAGAAGCATAGTTTTCCATATTGCCCATGACTCCCTTTTAGCTCCCTTTTTATGTTCTCTTCCCTCATTAGAATTTAAGTTACTCAAGGGTCTTTTTTTTTCTTCTTTTTGCATTTAGAACAATGCCTTGCACATAAGTGTTTAATTTCTTTATTTTTTGGAGGGGGGAGGACAGGGCAATTGGGGTTCAGTGACTTGCTCAAGGTCACAGGGCTATTAGGTGTGAAGTGCCTGAGGCCAGATTTGAACTCAGGTCCTCCTGACTCCAGGACTGGTGCTTTATTCACTGTGCCACCTAGCCGCCCCTTAATTTCTAATCTAATCAAAATTGAATGTTGAATACTTTAGAACAAACTTTGTCCCAAAGAACAGATCTACCTATTCCTTTGCAGAAGTGGAAGTTCAATTTCACAGATGTGGAACATTGAATATAATGTCAGATTTTTTTCAATATTTTGATCAGCTTTACTGATTTTTTTCTCTCTTTTTAAAACATTGCTTGTTAAGGAATGATTTTCAAGAGGGAGTAGGGATTTCAAGAGAAATCTAGGTAATGGAAAAACAAGATATCAATTAAAATCTATTTTTAAATTGGCCCAAAATAAGAGATATGAGTAGACACCTCCCCCCACTCCTTTATAGAACTTGGGGTTCACAAATGTGGGACATTACGTTTTTTTTTTTTCAATATATTGATGGGTTTTCCTGAATTTTTTCTCTCTTTTTAGAAAATCCTTTGTTATGATATAAAAATAAGTATTCCTTGACAGGTACTGCTACAAATCATACTTATCAACATGCTGAGATCTTTAAATACCCAGTTCATTATATGCTCTGAGCATGGCCCCATGGTACACAAAATCAATGGGCCCCAAGTAACAATTTGAAAAATCTTTCATTACAGCAGCAGGAAGGACAAAATTGGAATTTTACCAAGGATAAAGGGGAAGGTTAAGATTTATACATCAAAGAACCAATAGTAGAAGGGGAAGATTTAAATTAAATAAATCTCAATATCAGGTAAAATAACAATTGGATCAGCAAATCCTATTTGAACTGGATTTTAATTGGAATTTGTAAATAGAACAGCAACTAACCAGATAGCACCACATCTAAAGTTAGATGTCTCAGATAAAATAAATTGAGGTAATAAAGCTGAGCCAAAAATTCTTCTGTCACCAACCAGAGCTGAATTTTTGATATCTCAGCTAATTAAAAAAGACTTAAAGGGGCAGCTAGGTGGTGCAGTGAGTAGAGCGTCAGCCCTGGAGTCAGAAGGACCTGAGTTCAGATCGGGCCTCAGACACTTAACACACACAAACAAAAACCTAGCAGTTAGGTGATTCGCTATCTCAGACAAAATGGCAGCAATACTGAAATTCTCTTATGACAGAAGGGATGAATCTCTGAGAGGTATTAAAGGAAGGAATTCAGGAAAAAATCTAAACAACGTTAAGACATGTTTTCCTTTTTTTTTTTTTAAACAATATCTGGAGCCTGTGTCCTTATGAAAATTGCACAGAGATAAAATCTCCAGAGCACAAACGTCTCAGCCCTGCTGCTATAACAATTGACTGTTCTCCCACTGTGAAGTCTTTTCTAGGGAGGATGTTATCAGGCTCTAGAGGCCCAAGCCTAGGGTGTGTCTGAACTCAACCTGTGGAGAACAGCAGAGAAACAAAAAAGGTTTCCTTTTAGTGAACCTCTTTCACACAAGATAAGGAAGTTTCCTACTGTTCCACCACCACCACACACCACACACCAGTCAGTTTAGAGGGAATATTTCTTAACTGTGTTACACTGTTTACAAGTATACTCAAGAGCTCATAAACTGTTGGGGTTCATAAGCACCCCAAAATGTTGGGGCACACCAGATGAGGAATAGACACATAGGCTGCAGTGTCTTAAATGAATTGGTACCAACTGTCTCCAAGTTAATAAAGGCATTTACAGGGGTGATGCACCCAGCAGGCCCTGTTCCCTGTGGGACACAGAGCACCAGGGCCCTGCTCTCTGTGGACAGCAGAGCACTTAGGAAGGTTCAATAGGATAGAGGGAAGGGTGGGCTACCACAGTTTAAGAAAATGGGAGGGGGAACAGGAGAAGAGGAGGGGGAGTGATGCTCAGGAAAGTCACAAAATCCATATAGATAAGTAAGCAGAATAGGAAAGGGGTAGGAGAGTGCTGCTCTGGAATGTCTGGAATGTCAGGTAGTCCCACATGTCTTTGTGAATGCATACAGATAAACCCACTGTGGAGGGCTTCAATGCGTAATCTTTTTTGATCACTTTTCTGGATGGTTCCATCCTGCATATTTCATAGCATATCTCACATCCTGCACCCTGCTTGCTCCATCTACCTCAAACACTCCTGTCTGCCTCATCAATACTTCACATCCATGAAGCAATAAACACAGTACACTGCCTCCCCCGAAAATACTTATTCACATGAACACATTTCTGAAGACTCAACAGACATGTTGAGTGTCTACTATATTCACAGGGAATCCAAGGATGAAAAACAACACGGTCACTGCCTTCTTGGAGCTTTCAATATTATAGGATTGTTATTAAAACACTCAAAGAACATATAATGATGGTCTCATAAAGACCAGTCCCAGTAAAGGTCCTGCCCTACCTGGCTTTGTAACAACATATGAGATGAAAGAATGCAAGAATTATAGGTCAGCCTCCGTCATTCATTGAAGCCAAGCTGATGTGGTTTTCCATAGCTAGTCCCAATGAAAGCGATTGCTCACATTTTTGACTGCCCACATACATCCATACCAATTCATTCAATTAGCTGGCCCTTCAGTGTCTAAAACAATTGAGATTAGAAACCTGAAATTTCTGGGCTTGATCTAGCAGGTCAGGGTTTTAAGCCCATTCAAATTTTTCAACCTTAACCACTTTGGAGGGTGAGGAGGGGAGAAGCCTGCCTGGGATGTGGCTTTTGGGTTGTTTGTTTTTCCAATAATATCGTATAATTTCGAAATGCGAAGGGCACTTTTCCCCTGAATTCCCAGAGGTGACAATTATGGTTTCATGAAAGAACTTTTCAAGATGAGAAATAGGCAGTTTAGGATGTTTCTTCAAGGTTGATATGAAAACAGTAGGTGTATATATATATATATATATATATATATATATATAAGTGAGTTGTCCTCTGTCACTGAGGGAGATGCCGGGGATGAAAACAATAACAATAACTAGCATTTATACCGTGTTGTAAGTTTTGCTAGCATGCAGTGACTTCCCCAGAGTCACAGAGTTACTTAGTATCTGAGGCAGAATTCAAACTCAAGTCTCTCATTCCAAATCCCTTGTTCTGCCTAGCAAGAATGAATGGCACTCTCTGCTCTAACTTGTACCACGTTGCCCTAGCTTTCCCAGTCCACACTTCAGTAGATGTTGAGTGAGAAGGTATCATTAAGAATTTCAGGGGTGGGGAACTATGGCTTCGAGGCCTAGATTAGGGTGTAGTAGTAGAATAGGAAAGAGTTAAATAAGATGGTTTAGAAGGAGAAACATCAGAGAGAAAGGTAATGAAAGGAAAGTTTTTACCATCAAAGTTCAACATCAGAAAAGGATATGGTTTTTATCAACGGGAGTGATACTAAAGAACATACATCACCATCTTGTTTATCTATTTGTATCCCAGCATTAAACAGAGTGTTTTGCACATAGACACTTTTTCATTCAAAAATCCCTGCCTTTCTAGGGTAAGATGAGTTCAGGATGAGCTGCATAGTGCTACAGAGGAATTCCTTTACATCCTGCATGTATATAAAGCAGCAGAGGAGAATGGATCATCTATAGAAATAGACCCTCAGTGGCTGAAGATGATAGCCTTACTTTTCTCTCATTCATCTATGCTTCAGCATTTCCCAGACAAGGATAAAGAAAAGTCTAGGCATTTAATGGGAATAGGGGGTGGTTGGGTAATCATTTCTGGTTTCCATAGTGGAGAGAGAAAGATTAAAGAGAGTGAGAGAGGAAAGGGAATATGGCAATTGAAGAAATTATTCTTTAAAAATGAGAGACACCAAATAAAGCCAATTATGAAGTAGTAGGCAATGGGTAGAATAAGAAAGAAATGCAATAAAAATTTCAAACATTTTTGAACCCTAAAATTTGGGGAATTAAGTTTGTTTTAAGACATCCTTTGATTTGAGGGTAATATTGCTGGTCAGATTCACTTCAAAAATGTTTATTTTGTCAATATTTATTGTTAGGGTACCTTGGGTCTGCTAAGAGAAACCAGTTCCTAACTCCAGGTAAAATAAAGAATAAATTATGATGAAAAAGAATTTACAATTATTAAGAGTGATCAAACTCCTATCCTATATTATCAGCATCAAGGAGTCAGATAAATATATTTCTCAGTCAGTTGTATATGGGGTAGAATGGAAGTCCTAAGACATTTCTATTTATTTCCTGGCCTTTTTATTAAGCCTAGAAAATCCTGGTTATCTGGAAAATTTGTTGTGTGGCTTAAGTTCTAAAATAATTACAATTTAAGCATTTGAAGGTAATCGCCCTTCACAGGACTCCTCTTTCCATTCACAAAGAGCAAATGGAAACTGGCACCCTAAATGCAAACAGTAGAGAATAAAATGTGCAGAATCAACAGGGTTTGCATCTGGCTGGCCAGTCTTAAATCCCCCCATGCCATCATTCCCTATCTCATAAAATAAAAAGTACACTTTATACAATACCAAATATCCTCAGTCTTAGCTTTCCTAATGCTGTAATGAATACCCTCATTACTAAATATATCATTACACAGAAAGAACTCGGATGCTGGCATGAAAGTCTGAAGCATTTCCAGTTCTGAGAATGGGATGTTCCCAGCACAATGTTTCTATTGAGGGGGAAAAAGTCAGAGTAGAGCATGTAAATTTGCCTAGCAGGAGGGGAGGCGAAAGTAAACAAAGAGACAATTGAGGGGTGAGGTAAGAAAAACCAAATTGTTTGCCCTCCTTATCTTTGAATACAACTCCTTAGGGTCTTTCGATGCCTTTCCATCATACTACAGACTAGAAGTATAGGCTCTCTTTGGGCCATCCCCCAAAACTCACACTCACAAGTTGGGTTTTCAAGACAACTGCCCCAGGTTCAAGGTACTCAGCAGATCCACATTCCTAAAATTATGACTGAATCCCCCACTGATGTGTTTACTGTTCAACGGAAAACCAGAGAACACAATTATCTTAGAGCAAAGACATTTAATAGAGTAGCACGTTAAGATTTACATTACAGCATATCCCCCAAAACCTAGAACACACTCTTTTGCAAATGTGTGTATATTCACACACATATACATTATATATACCATACACACACATATACATATCAATCTATCTATATGTAAAGTATCCATGAAGAGAATGAACAAATCATATACAAGGATCCCCTCCCTCCCCAACACAGAGGATACATGTGGAGGTTCAATTTCAGCTCTAATGCTAGAAGACCTCTTCTGTCTTCTTGTAATATCATTGTGTGGTTCCTCACTGGGCACAATGTCTGCCCAACTGAGTGTTTGGCCCTGCTATTTGGCCATAATTTCTACCCCCAGTTTCACTCCACTAATTGGCCATAGTTTCTATAGAGTAGATCACCGTCATCTTGTGAATTAGCTGAATTCCTCAGAGGAGGCACTGTCAGGCTATGACGTACCACCTTCCACTCATCAAATTGACTAAATTGACCAGAAAAAAAATGACAAATGCTGAAGGTGTTTGTAGGAAAATGGGGACTATAAAACATTGTTGATAGAGTTGTGAAGTAGTCCAACCACTCTGGAAAGCAACTTGCAACTAAAAACCAATTAAACTGTATTTGACCGAGCAATGCAACTATAAGGTCTATACCCCAAAGAGACTAAAGAAAGATAAAAAGAACCCATATGTACAAAAATATTTGTAGTAGTTCTTTTTGTGGTAACAAAGAATAGGAAACTGAAGAGATGCCCATCAATTGGTGATTAGCTGAACAAGTTATAGTATATGAATATGATGGAAGAATATCGTACTGTAAGAAATTATGAAGGGGATGGTTTCATAAACTGGAAAGACTTCTATGAACTGATGTGGAATGAAATGAGAAGAATCAGTAGAAAAATGTATACTATGACAACTATATTGTAAGGACAATCAACTGTAAAAGACTTAGAATCAACTCTGATCAATACAATGACCAATCACAATTCCAAAGGACTCATGATGAAACATGCTATCCACCTCCAGATTTTTCCCCATTACATGTCAAGAAAATTTTTAGCATTCATTTTTACAAGATTTTGAGTTTCAAATTTTTCTCCCTCCCTCCCTTTCCCTCTTCTGAAGAGTAGGCAGTTTGATATAGGTAAATACATGCTATCAGGTAAAAAAAAATTTTCCATAACAGTCACAGTTGTGAAAGAAGAAACAGATCAAAAGAAAAAAAACTCAAAAAAGAATGAAGTAAAAAAATATGCTTTGATCTGCATTCAAAGTTCATCAGTTCTTTTTTTATCAAATGCTTTATTAATTTCTAATTAACATCATTCATTTCTGCAAGATTTTGAGTTACAAATTTTCTCCCTGTTTTTCCCCTACCCACCACCCCAAAATAGCAGTCCCACAGGATATCCCCTCCTCCTATCTGCTCTCTCCCATATCTTCTCCCATACCCCCTCCGACTTTCCAGTAGGACACGGTGGATCTCTATGCCCCATTGCCAGTCTATCTTATTTCTCAGGTACACATAAAATAACATTAATAATAGTATTTGTATCAAAAAACATTTGATTTTGAAACTTTGAATTACAGATTCATTCCCTTCCTCCCTTGTTACCCACCCTTACTAGGAAGATAAGCAATTCAATACAAGTTGTACATATGTAGCTGTGCAAAACATTTCCATGGTGGATATATTGTAAAAGACTGACTATATTTCCCTCCCTCCTATCCCACTTCCCACTTGTTCTATTCTCTATTTTGATTCTGTCCCTTTTCAAAAGTGGGTGCTTCCAACTTCCCTCCCCCCCAGCCTGCCCACCCTTCCATCATCCCCCCTCTCATCCCCTTCCCCCTACTCTCCTGTAGGGTGAGATACCCTATTTAGTGTATATGTCATTCCCTCCCTAAGCCAAATTCAATGAGAATAAGTTTGACTCCTTCCCTTTTGCCTCCCTGTTCTTCCCCTCCATTGTAACCATTTTCCCTTGCCTCTTCTATATGAGATAGTTTACCCCATTCTGTCTCTCCCCATCTCCTCTCATTATATTCCTCTCTCACCTCTTAATTTCACCTTTTAAGTATCTTCCTTTCCTATTGAATTTGTCTTGTGTCCCTCTATCTATGTATACCTGCACACATATATACACATACATATGTATTCATATACCCATATACCCTCCTATATAGACATATATATATGTATGTATGTATATACACATTTCTATTCCCTTCAACTATTCTTTCATAAGTTACAATTATTGTTTTTCCATGTAGAAATATAAATAGTTCAACTTTGATAAGTTCCTTATGATTTATTTTCCCTGTTTACCTTCTCATGCTTCTCTCATCAAGAATGCTTAAAAGTCCTCTATTCCACTGAATGACCAAATTTTCCCCTGAAACATGATACTCAGTTTTGCTGGGTAGGCGATTCTTGGTTTTAATCCTAGCTCCTTTGACCTCTGGAATATCATATGCCAAGCCCTTTGATCCCTCACTGTAGAAGCTGCCAGATCCTGTGTTATCCTGATTGTGTTTCCACAATATTCACATTTCTTCTCCCTGGCTACTTGTAATATTCTCCCCTTGATCTGGGAATTCCAGAACCTGGCTGTAATATTCCTAGGAGTTTTCTTTGGGGGATCTTTTTCAGGAAGTGATTGGTGGATTCTTTCAATCTCTACTTTGCCCTCTGGTTCTAAAACATCAGGGCAATTTTCCTTGAGAATTTCTTGAAGGATCATTTCTAGGTTCTTCTTTTGATTATGGCTTTCAGGTAATCCAATAATTTTTAAATTATCTCTCCTGGATCTATTTTCCAGGTCAGTGGTTTTCCCAATGAGATATTTCACATTGGGGTGGCTAGGTGTCGAAGTGAATAGAACACTGGCCCTGGAGTCAGGAGGACCTGAGTTCAAATACAGCCTCAGACACTTAACACAAAACTAGCCATGTGACTTTGGGCAAGTCACTTAACTCCAAGTGCCCTCCAAAAAAGAAAAATAAAACGAGATATTTTACATTGCCTTCTATTTTTTCATCTGTTTGGATCTGTTTAATAATATCTTTATTTCTCATAAAGTGACTAGCTTCCATTTGCTCCAATCTAATTCTGAAGGAATGATTCTCCTCAGTGAGCTTTTGAGATTCTTTTTCCATCTGGCAAATTCAGCTTTTTAAGGCATTCTTCTCCTCATTGGGTTTTTGAGCCTCTTTTGCTATTTGAGTTTGTCTATTTTTTAAGGTGTTATTTTCTTCAGTCAGGTTGTTGACTCTCATTTCATAATTTTCTTGCATTGTTTTTATTTCTCTTCCCAATTTTTCCTCCATTTCTCTTATTTGGTTTTAAAAATCCTTCTTAAGGTCCTCTATGGCCTGTAACCAGCTTGTATTTCTCTTGCCAGAATTCTGACTCAGAATTCTAACAAGTCTTCCTCTTGTTCCATGCTTTGATCCTTTTTGTCCCCAAAATAGGAGTGTAAAGTTGGATTGCTCTGCTTGCTTTGCTTCCTTTGCCTGCTCATGTTGCTACTCAATTACTTAACTTTTGAGCTTTTTGCCACAGTAGGACTCTGCTACCAGACAGGGGAGCTTTGTCCCAAATTGCTGGGGTTTTCTCAGCTGCTGAAGGTATTAGCTGAGTGCCCTCTCTGAAGCCTCCACATGCTCTGGCAAACTGGTTGTGAACCCCAGGACTTCTCCCTAGACAGCAATCCAGATCCAAGCAGGTTAGAGCAAGAGTGATTACCCCTCAGACTGGTTGCTTGGTCCCCCTATAATCTGCAGTTCAGGAGCTGAAGCAGTCACTTGGAGGTGGCTATACCTCAGTGGATTCTGCCTCTAGGGGATAAAGGCCAGATCCCAAAGTCCACCCTGCACTGACCTCTCACTTTGTCCTTAGTATATATGTGTTGATAATTCTGAAAACTGCCAGAGCTACTGGTGATCTGAAGTCCCTCCAGCCAGTAGCTGGTCAGGATGCCCTGAGGCTAAAACCTCGGGATTGAGTGGGGCTAGGTTTGGCTCCCAGAGGGCTGTGCTGGCCCCTTCCTGCCAGCCTGCCAGGCTGTCCTCAGCAGGAGGTTAGCTTTTCTCTGTCATTTTGTGGGTTCTATAGCTCCAAAGTTTGTTCAGAGTCACCTTTTACATAAACTGGAGGAGGTGGAAGTAAGTCCATCAGTTCTTAATGTGGATATGATAGCATTTTCCTTCATGAGTCCTTTGTACTTGTCTTGGATCCCTGTGTTGCTGAGAAGAGGTGAGTCATTCATAGTTGATCATCACACAATGTTGCTGATACTGTGTATGATGTTTTCATGGTTCTGCTCATTTCACTTTGCATCAGTTCATATAAGTCTTTCCAGGTTTTTCTGAAATCTGCCAGTTCATCATTTCTTATGGAATAATAGTATTCCATTAAATTCATATACCACAGCTTGTTCAGTCATTCCCCAATTGATGGACATATCCTCAATATCCAATATTTAAAAAAATAATAGTCAGTTAATTATTTTTTAGTTGTCAACATTCATTTCCATAAGATATTAAGGTATAAATTTCCTCCCCATCTCCCCCCACAACCCCAAGTCGGTGTGCATTCTGATTACCCTCCCTTCTGCAGGAACACCCTCCTTCTCTTAGCCCCTTCCCTTTCTATTTTCCTGTAAAGCAAGATAGATGTCTATTCCCCATTGCCTGTATATTCTATTTCCCAGTTGCATGTAAAAACAACTTTTAACATTTATTTTTAAAACTTTGCATTCCAAATTCTCTCCATTTCTCCCTCCCCACCCACCCTCATTGAGAAGGCAAACAATTTGGTATAGGTTATGCTTGTGTAGTCATGCAAAATACTTACATAATAATGATGTCTTGAAGGATTAACTATATTTCCTTCCAATCTATCCTACTCCCACCCCGTCTATTGTGTTCTCCCCTTTGACCCTGTCCCTCCTTAAGTGTTTGCTTCTGACTACTTCCCTCAATCTGCCCTTCCTTCTTTTGCCCCCACCTCTCTTATCCCCTTTCCTCCTTATTTTCCTGTCAAGTATGATAGATAATAAAATGTACTTTTTAAAACCTCAGGTTTTAAAGTCAACATTATGACAGTCCAAACAGCTAGCTCAGGTGTTCTTTTTTTTTTTTACTACAATTTTTTGTTTTTTGGAGGGCAATTGGGGTTAAGTGACTTGCCCAAGGTCACATGGCTAGTTTGTGTGTCAAGCATCTGAAGCTAGATTTGAACCCAGGTCCTCATGACTCCAGGGCTGGTGCTCCATTCACTGTGCCACTTAGCCTCCCCTACCCAGGTGTTCTTAACATTTTTGTTTCATTGATCTCTTTCTGAAGGGCCCATTCTCAAAATGATGTTTTAAATGCACAATATAAAATACATAGGATTACAAAGGAAACAAATTATATTGATAATTATACAAAACATTAAGTTCACAGACACCAATTTAAGAACCTTTGAGTGAGAAAGAAATGATAGATGGGTAGTCTAATGGACTCTGGCTGTGGGTGCTGGCAGAGACCCAGGAACTAAGACCTGTCAGTGAGGGAAGGGGATCCAGGACCTTCTCCACATTAATGGGAGAGGTACCTATTTTCCTAAAATTTACTGAGTGGCAAGTATCCAAGACAGTTGGTGTGTGTGTTGGGGGCAGTTTGGGTGGGGGCAGGGGAAGTAGGGGGAGAGAAGGAGAACCAAAGTAGAATGAATAGGAAATATGAGATGACTTAGTTGTTTCTTCATAATGCATGCAGATATTGAGATACCATGCTATTTCTCTGGCATGCCAAGTCACATGACAGAGATATAGCTTTTGGGGATGGCTAGGTGGTACAGTGAATAGAGCACTGGCCCTGGAGTCAGGAGGACCTGAGTACAAATTGGCCTCAGACACTTTACACTTACTAGCTGTGATCTTGGGCAAGTCAACCCCAATCGCCCTATCTTCCCCCCTCCAAAAAGAAAAAAAAAGAGAGAGATGGCTTTTGCAGGGGTTGGGGAAGACCAGGAAACCTGCTCAGTCATGGCTACAGAAAAAGGAAAAAGCAAGAACCTACATGTAGTTCTGGGTGTTAGATTGCTGTTCATCATATCTCATCCATATTTAATCAACATTACACAGAAATGACATGTTCAAAAGTCATTATGACAGTGAAGTCCTCTGTATACACTAAAGATTCCAGTCATGAGGTCATTTTTTCCTATGTATCCACCAACCAAATGCCCAGCCAGTATGAGTCTTTCGAAAGATTTTTTTTTCAAAGCTCTGATTTTTGTGCTCTTGTGCCCTACCTTATGTTGAGTAGAAGCAGACTTGTCTCTCTCTGACATCTACCAGAAAATGACCAAGCACACATATGTCATTTTCATTCTCTTTGACATGGCATGAGAGAGACAGACCAAGAATTCTTTTTTTTAAAAATTAATTATATTTTTTGTATTTCTATTTTTTATTGACATGTACTTATTTTCTCACTTTCACATTTGACCCACCACTGAAAAATAAAAGAAAAACATACTGTTCATACTAATCACAGTCTGATTCTGTGTTTTAAGGTCATCACTTTTCTGGCAGGAGGTGGAGTGTTGTTCTTCAGTTCTTTCTGACCTTTGTGACCTCATTTGGGGTTTTCTTGGCAAAGATACTGGAATGGTTTGCCATTGCCTTCTCCAGCTCATTTTCCAGATGAGGAAACTGAGGCAAATAGAGTTAAGTGACTTGCCCAGGGTCACACAGGTAGGAAGTATCCGAGACCAGAGTTAAACTCATAAACATGAGTCTTCCTGATTCCAAGCCCTATGTTTTATCCACTGCACCACCAAACAGCCCAAGAGATGGATAGCATGCTTTATCTTTGGTCCTCTAGAATCATCCTTTGTTATTGTATCAATCAAATATTGTAGTCTTTGTCTTTATAATGCCATAGTGATTGGATAAATTGTTCTCTTAGTATTGCTTACTTCCCTCTTCATCAATTCATAGAGGTTTCACAGTTTTCTCCGAAACTGTGCATGTTATTTCTCATAGAATGATAATATTCCATTAAATTTATATGCTATAATTTGTTTCACCATTCTTCAGGGACCCTGTTACTTCTAAGTTTTTAGCTACTACAAAAAGAGCTGCTATTTTTTTTAAATACAGATGAATTCCTTTTCCTCTTTTATCATCTCTGTGAGGTCTATGAGGTGATACTAGGTTAAGGAGAGATAAAAAGGAGCAATTATCTCCTACAAATGAAGTGTGAAAGAAAAGACTGATACAGAAGAAGCAAGTGAGGGTGGAGGGCTGGTAAGTGTTGGAAACTTACTCTTTAAAGAGGAAACAACATATTGATCTAGAAGGGCATAAAAGCCTTCTAAATTTAGAAAGAAATAAGAAGGTGAGGGGTAGGATAAGGAAGGGAATCTTAGAGGGGTGGATAGATTTGGAGCTCAAGGTAGTAGGTAGAAGTAAATTAGACCTATGAAGAGGGATAGAATAAACAGGGTGAGAAGTATACTAAGGAAAAATAGGATGGAGCGAAATACACAACAAATAATTATAATTTTGAATGTTAATGGGTTGAATTTACCCATAAAATGGAAATTAATGGCAGAATGGATTAAAAATCTAAATTCAACAATATGTTGCTTACAATAAATTCAACCAAAAAATGAGAGATATTCACAGAGTCAAAGCAAAGGGTGGAGCTGATGTGAAAAAAAAAGGATAGCAATCATGATCTTAGACAAAGTTAAAACTAAAATAGATTTAATTAAAAGAGGTAAACAGGAAAACTACACTATGTGTCACTAATAGCATTCAACATTGTTTTAGGCCATTAAAAATAATTATAGACTATATAAAATATCTGCCAAAACAGACCCAAGAATTACATGAATGTAATTATGAAACATTTTTTACATAAGGTCAGATTTAAATAATTGGAGAAATATTAATTGTTCATGGATAGGCAAAGCCAATAATAAAAATAACAAAAATGACAATTTTACCTAACCTATTTATTCAATGCCATGCCAATTAAATTACTAAAACATTATTTCACCGAGTTAGAAAAAAAAAATAATTCATTTGGAAGAACAAAATGTCAAGAATTTCAAAGAAACTAGAGGAAAAATGTAACAAAGGGAGATTTAGCAGTACCAGACTTTAACCTATATTATAAGGCAATAAATATCAAAAGTTTTTGGTATTAGCTAAGAAATAGAAAGGTAGAGGCATGGAACCAAGTACACAGTAGTAAAGGACTATAATAACCTTGTGTTTGATAAATGTAAACATTTAAGTTTTGGGGATCAGAATTCATTATTTGATTTTAAAAAAATTGTTGGGAAAGCTGGAAAATAGACTGACAGAAATTGGCCGTAGACCAATATATTAAACCATGTACCAAAATGATGTCAAAATGGATACATGAACTAGATAAAATGGAGATTTCACAAGAAAATTAGAAGAACATGTAACATATTATCTATCAGACTCATGAATAAGAGAATAATAGAGAGCATTGTGAGTTGTAAAATGGACAATTTTGATTAAATTAAATCAATATTTCTTTTTTTTTTTTTTTGAAGCAATTGGGGTTAAGTAACTTGCTCAAGGTTACACGGCTAGTCATTATTTATGTATGGGTGCTCATTTTCTGATGCCGGATCTGATCTCAGGTCATCCCAACTCCGAGGCTGGCGCTCTTACTCACTGCGCCACCTAGTCGCCCCTTTAGGGCAATTGGGGTTAAGTGACTTGCCCAAGGTTACACGGCTAGGTTTTTGTTTGTGTGGATTAAGTGTCTGAGGCCGGCTCCGAACTCAGGTCCTTCTGACTCCAGGGCCGGCGCTCTATTCACTGCGCCACCTAGCCACCCCTAAATCAATATTTCTTGTACAAATAAAACCAATGTAACCAAGATTAGAAGGAAAAGAGAAAATGAGGGTGGGCATGGGAGGGGGAATTTCACAGACAATCTCTCAGATAAAGGTCTCATTTCTCAAATATATAAAGAATTTTGTCAAATTTATAAGGATACAAATCATTCCCCAACTGATAAATGGGAAAAAGGATATGAATAGGTGCTTTTCAATAAAAGAATTAATAGAAATAGTACGGTCTTACATATATGTATATGTGTGCATATGTACATATGTATGTATATAGACATAAATGTGTGTATATATTTAAATATATATATATATATATATATATTCGCCTTCTTTAGGGAATGGAAGGAGGGAGAAAAAATAAAATAAAAAGTACACAGCAGAGAACAAAAGACTTAGAAGAAAGCACAGAAAATCTGGGCAGCTTTGAAAACAATGTGTAGTACTTATTACATAGGTTAAAAAAAAAAGTAAACAGTTTGAAATGGTAATTTATTGTTCTATACTGAATCTTCTCAGTTCTCAAGTAGGAGGAGGTGAAGACTTTTAGGCCACCTTCTCATTAATATATTACCCCCCCATTATTATTCATCATTCAGGGTTGATTTCTCCTGGGGCAGGAGAAACTTTTCTAAAAACATTTAAGGCGTTCAGTATCTCCATTAGGTGTTTTTGGTTAGGAGAAGGCATTGACTTTAATTTATTGACTATTTGATAGCCTAATTAATAAATTGATTATTAATTATCACATTTCACTGCATAATCATCATAGATTTTATGCAAATTTTTTGCAAAATAGTGGGGTGTAACCATTATGTGAAGCTTTTAAAAATTGTGCTGGTATTACTTGTCTTTTAGCTTCTTCCAGTCTCATACAAACTTTTCACTCACTGAAAACTGTCTGCAGCTCTGTTTCCATGCTGTTCAGTGAACACAATCACTTTCAAGCCCACAGAATAGTTTTTATATTTACCCATAATCAGAAAGAAATGCTTTGCACCTTAATGTATCAATGGCAGAAGAACTGTACAATTTAACTAGCATGGGAAGATGTAAGTCTTACCATATCATGTGACTTACTCAGGGCAGCTTCACCTGCCCACCAGCAACCCCAGTGCCTCCGACTCTTCTTTGGGTTGAGTGACAATACTATTAGTACTTCAGAGCCCTAAACAAACCTCGCAAGTCGGCTTTCAGAAATATACTAACAATGTGCATGTGCTGAGAATTCCAGCCAGACTGGCAGCTCACAATTCGTGAGAGATAAATGCATATTCATATGCCACTAGTTAATACATTGCTGCTCTGTTTACCATTTAAGTTGCATGACAAGCAGAATTATACCATGCAATGATTACACAATGAAAGGTTATAAACCAATTTTTGAACTGAAAAAAATGGTGCAATGATTATGTGGTGGTGACAATTATGTGGTGGCAATGATTATGAGGTAAAGTATAGTACCCAGAAACTCGGTCTCTCAGACTTTTTATTCACATCATTAGCTCATAGGCTATACAAAAACAAGTAGCAGGTCACATTTGGCCTCCAGGTCATAGTTTGCTGACTACTGGGTCAGAGAATAAAATACAGTTGGATGGAAAAATCTATAAAGTTCCTTCATCAGCACCTACATGTTTTAGGTGGCTACTGAAGATGATCAACTGAGTCCATAATCAGATAGTTGGAACAGAGTGGACTGGATTGTATTTGGGAACTAGTGCAGTATTTTTAATGATTCCCGAAGACTGTAGCATCAGTGTTCTTCTGTTGATGCTATATTCTGCAAGTCATGAGCTATCACTCTAAAGAATTAAAATTATGGGTTCTTCAAAGGCAATGATGAGGTATAGTCAATGTGGCTAATCTGCCATATGTTATCAAGGAGAGATTACAAAGGAGAAATGGTATAAAGGATATCGCTCTCTAGATTAGAGGTTCTTAGCCATTTTTTTTTTGTCATGGACTTTCGCCAGTCTGGTGAAGCCTATGAACCCCTTCTCAGAATAATGTTTTCAAATTCATAAAATAGATGGAATTACAAAAGAAACCAGTTAGATTGAAATAGCTACTAAAATGTTTTTTAAAATAAATTCATGGACTCTAGGTTAAGAATCACTCCTCTAGATGTATGGCCAGAACAGGTGAGGTGGATTGGTCATGTCACTTGAAAATGGACAGAACCATCTGCTCCAATGCAATGTCAAGATTCCTTGACAAAGGTCTTCAGAACATTGAACCTTACAGTGGAAGGGAAGAGCAGGGAATTGAAATGGAATGGGTCAACCTTACTCTCATTGGATTTGACTTATGGAGGGAATAACGTACACATTGAATTGAGTATCTTACCCTAGAGGATAAGAGGGGGGATGATAGAAGGAGGAGAAATTGAGGGAGGGGGTAATCAGAAACAAACACTTTTGAAAAGGGACAGGGTCAAAGGAAAAAATAGAATAAATGGGGGGGCAGGATAGGATGGAGGGAAATATAGTTAGTTTTTCACAATATGACTACTATTGAAATGTTTTGCATTACTACACCTGTATAGCCTATATTGAATTGCTTGTCTTCTCAGTGGAGGTGGGTAAGGAGGGATGAAAAGTAATTTTATTTAGCTTTTTTTTTTTGGAGGGCAATTGGGGTTAAGTGACTTGCCCAAGGCCACACAGCTAGTTTGTGTGTGTGTGTGTGTGTGTGTGTGTGTGTGTGTGTGTGTGTGTGTGTGTTAAGTGTCTCAGGCCGGATTTGAACTCAGGTGCTCCTGACTCCAGGGCTGGTGCTCTACTCCCTGCACCACCTAGATGCCCTGAAAAAGAATTTTAAAAATTAAAAAATAACATTGTACCTTATACCTTGGTATAATGGTAATGGGAATTTGAAGATCTTCCCTGCCCCTTAATAGACTGAATGTAATCAAATGGAGCCTGTGGTGGGAGGAGTTACTGCATGGGTGGAGCAGAAAATGAGTCAGAGCAATTACTATGGAGGGAGAGAGAGAGGACCTAGACAAGGAGACAGCTAGGCTTGTGAGTGTTTGTGGCAAGGCCCAAGCAGGGGGAAGGCTTTGGGATGGCATTGCTTCCTACAGTGATAAAATGTATTAACTTCTTTGTTGCTATAATGGATCCAGTTTTCTGGTGTTGGGAGTTGGCTTTCTGGTGTCTGCATAAATGTTTTGCTATACTGTTTGTTTCTATATATTTTGTGATTCAGAACTATGCCAGCATATTCACAGTTGCTGTTGGTGCTGTGAATATTGCCTTGGTGATATAATTGGGAAAGATTTACTGAAGGTCATGGATCAGAGTCATATAAGATGTGAAAGCATGGATGGATTTCAATCTGCATTGTTAAGCGGATTATTCACATGGATGAGATCACTAATCCATCAAAATAGTGGGTATCCCAAAAGTTTTAGTGCAGTTTTAAACTATAAAAGACTTAAAACTGCTTTAATGGGGTGGGTAGGTGGCACAGTGAATAGAGCACTGACCCTGGAGTCAGGAGGACCTGAGTCCAAATCTGGCCTCAGAACTTGACACACGTACTAGTCATGTGACTTTGGGCAAGTCACTTAACCCCAATTGTCCTCCAAAAAAAAAAAAGCAAAAAAAAAACTGCTTAAGACTTTTAGGACACTCTGTGTAGAAGACATTACAGCCCTAGTGATCTCCTTCGCTGCTTGTAGTCAAGCTCCAACGGCATTTGTTCACACTCTCCTTCATCTTTTTGTACCCAGAAAATGACATTTTGTCTTGAGCTCTTGGAGGAAAAGCACAATGTAAACGCCAGTCTGAAATGCACGCAGTACCTTCTTGGTGTCCAGAACTCAAGCGTCTACCTAGTCATCTTCTGAAGTGGGAACAGAAAGAAATCTAAAATGAATCAGATGAAGCACTTCTCTCATGAGCCATCTTCACCTTTAGTCACGGCTGATGTTTTCAGGCAAAAGAAAAGTCTATGATTTTTTGTGTGTTTTTTTTAATAGTTGGAATTTCCCACAACATATATTTTATTAGACTTCAGATGAAAAGCAGTTTAAAAAAAAGAGATGCTTACGTGTCTACGTGGATATAAATATAAATGTACATGCATACGAATTGATATTAATCATTTCTCTTGCTACTTAGGGGAATTCCACAGCTCAGTAATGCTTAGGTCTGTGCCAAACCAAAGAAAATGAAAAATACTAATCTGACACCAGGAAAGCTTTTTCCTTGGAATAGTATAGGAATGGCATTGCCTCTATCCTATTAAGCAGGGTTTCACTATCATGGAGAATTCAGCTCCCTTATTAATTCAGAGTCTTCATGGAGTTTCTCATGAGAAAAAGCACTCTTCTGATCAGTCACTCACAAGAAAGCTATTAAGGGGGGAATGAAAAGAAAACAGTATCAAATAACTCTTGTAGTAACTGCCTCAGGTTCTTTGTCTCCTATATGCCAACACATTGGTTGTTATAACATGTCCAGTTCTTCATGACCCTATTTGAGTTTTTCTTGGGCAAAGATAATGGAGTGGTTTGCCATTTCCTTCCCCTGTTCACTTTATAGATGAGGAAACTAAGGCAAACTAAGTTAAGTGACTTACCCAGGGTCACATAGCTAGGAAGTGTCTGAGGCTGGATTTGAACTCAGGTCCTCCTGACTCCAGGGTCAGTCCTTTATCCACTGCACCACCTAGCTGCCCCGCCACTAGAGTTTATTAAGTTAGGTGTTAGATGTACAGTTATTCCTTCCACATTGTGACTTTCCCCATTTGTGGTTTCAAAATATCCCAGGTCCCCATAAGAAATTAAATGGGAATTTTTTTGAGTTTTGCAGAAGCTACAGACAACACAGGAAAGCCAGCAGATGACAAAGAAAATGTTTAGAAACTCAGAAATGTATAAAAGATATGTATAGTATTATTTATTTCCAACAGATTTTATCTTCTAATATCATAATTCAGAATTCTTTTCTAGTACAAAGAAAGGGCCAAAATTTTTACATGGATTTTCCAGATAATGGGGGTGTTGTGCCCCCTAGCCCCTACAATGTGGAAGGGATAAATATATGCTTTAGGAAAACCACTGGGAGCTGAATGGAAGATATATTTGAATAGGGAAAAACTGGAGTGAAGGAGACCAACTATTACAATAGTTAAAGCAAGAGGGAATAAGGGCCTGAACAATGGCAGCAGCCCTGTGAGTGGAGATTAGGGTCTATTAATGAAAGTAAAAATCGTAAGATTTGACCACATGTTGGAAATGTGAGGTGAGTAAGAGTAAGGAGTCAAGCACAACACCAAAGTTGCAAAATGGGAAGCTTGGGGAAATTGTGGTGCATTTGATAGTCAGAGGGAAGTTTAGAACAGCTGAAAGTTTTAGAGGAAAGATGAGTTATATCCTGAACATGCTGAATCTAAAGCTTACCAAACCTCAAGTTGAAGTTATACACAAGGCAGCTGATGATGCAGAACTGAAAGCAAATAATTCAAGGTGATTATTAGTAAAACTGGCCAATTATTTGTAAAAAATAGTTATTTGAAAAATTCTGATTTCTAAGGACTTCACATTAGCTTACTTATATTCACAACATTTCCAACTACTTACTAGGAAGAAGCTATTAGTTCTCTTTTTTTCTGCTTCTCCTCCCTTCCCCATCTTGACCCCTCGGTGAACTGGTTTAACTCTATACTAGCCTCCTCTCTTGAGTCCCAGGCCCCTTTATTCTATTGAAGATCTTGTCCTGCCAAGCCCCAGCTTTGGACAATTTCTACCATTTCCACCATTTCCACCATTTACTATCTTCACTCCTATTTACATGTTGTTGAACAAAGATAGGGAAAATCAGGAAACTATGTTGACTGGGTGAGCTACAAATTTATGTTACATAATCTAAACTGGTGTCACATTGTATCAAGTCAATTCTTTTGTGCCTCCCTAATCATTTCAGTACCCCATTCACCACAATGGCTTTTCCAAAACTTTTGAGATCTCTTCAAAGCCCCCGTGGCTCCCTTACCTTAAGAACTTTCTCTTATATTTCACGGAGATAACTGAGGCCATTTACAGAAAGCTCCCCTTCTGCCTTCCTCCTCACATCACATCACTAAGGTACCTTCTGCTATGATCTGCTTCTCTGCCTCTATCTCACATAAAGAGGTACCCCTTCTCCTTGCCGAGGTAAACTCCTCTGCACGTCCAAGTGATGCCCCACTACCCCAACATCAGTTATCTTCTGTCTCTTCCTCTCTACCAGTTTCTTCTCTGCTACCCAAAAATATGTCCACGTCTTCTTTCCTATCCCCAAAACCCCCTCCCTTGATCCACCCATCCTTGCCCTCTCCATTGTCCTATATCTCGTCTCCCTTTTGTGAATAAATCCCTTGAGAAGGTTGTCTACAACTCACACCTCTCCTTCCCTTCCTCTAACTCTCGTCTTAATTCTCTGCAGTTTGGTTTCTAACCTCATAATTTAACTAAAGTTTCTCTCTTGAAAGTCACCAATTCTTCCAGTACCTGACAGAAATTCATATCGGTTCAGTATCTGTTATATTGCCGTAAGTTGTCCTACAAGATAGCTTCTAACAAAACTCAGCTGTCACAAACCCCAGATAACAGAATTATTTACCTTTATGTCAAGAAAGTTGGAAAAGCACCAAAATTAGCCTGTGGTGTGTGCCCAGAAGACTTTTGAGGTGTTCATACAGTGAGACCTAAAGTTCTTATGAGGCATCAAAGACAAAAAGCACATCAGCAGGGCTTACGGTGGCTCCTTATGCACTAAATGCATCTATGAAAGGATCAAGCATGCTTTCCTGATTGAGGAACAGAAAATTGTTGTGAAGGTATTGAAGGCACAAGCACAGAGTCAAAAAAGTAAATAAAGAGGATATGATTTTTTGAATAATAAAGAAAACTAAAATGTGAAGAAAAAAGAAAGTTATCAACAATCCCTTCACTGCCAAATGTAATGGCCTTTTCCCTCCTTTGAACCTCTCTGTAGCCTTTGACATTGTGGACCATCCTCTTTCCCTTGACAGGCCTCTCTAGGTTTTCATTATAGTATTCTCTCCTAGTTCTCTTTCTACCTGTCTGATTGCTTCTTCTCAGTCTCCTTTGCTAGGTCTTCATTTGGGTCATACCTGCTGGCAGAGGTTGTCTTCCAAGACTCTCTCTTAAGCCCCTTCTCTTCTCCCTCTACACTATTTCACTTAGTGATCTCATCAGCCTTCATGGATTCAATTATTACCTCTATATAGTTGATTTTATTTATTCTTATTATCTATCTATCTATCTATTCATTCATTTATTTATTTATATTATTTATCCAGTCCAGCACAGTTGTTTACATGCAGACTGTGAGATCCTTTAGAATATAGACTGTTTCTGCCCTTTTTTCTATCCCTAGTGCTTCACACAGTGCTTGACACATACAAGTCACTTAATAAATGGTTGCTGACTTGACTATTTTACAGAGAAATGGAATCACAGAGAAATTAAGTGATTTGCCCTAAGTGATGCAAGAAGTCAGCCAAGATCCAGTGTCCAAAGTCCAGGTCAATATCCCTTTCACTGAACAACTTCTGCTGTTTCCCTTTTCTGTTTATATTTTCTTTGGCCCTCCCCTCAGGCCATTTGTCACCTAAATATCCTAGTAAGGGTATGGTTGAGGAATAGACATCATGTTCCTTCATATAAGAAGATGATGCTGACAATAGCATTCCTTTCCCGGTGGCCAACTTCCCCAGTAGCAGGATTTGCTTAATTGCCAACTCCCAAAAGCTCAAAGCATTCCTGGGAAGGCATCTTGATATCACTAAAAGAAAGAGGCTACATAAATACAAATGTTCATAACTCCATCCATGGAGCTTTTACTTGGGTGTCAAGAGTCCTCACCTCACTTCTGGTAACAGGACCTCATCCACTAGAAGAATATTGAATATTTATCTAATAAAGAGCTATGCAACACATGAAGACTTCACTAGAGGCTGAGCCTTTTGGGGGATAATACTATAGCTGAGGATCTGGGTTTATGTTCTGGCTCTGATACTATCATTGTGACTTTAGACAAATCAAGTCATTTCTCTGGGACCTAATTTTATCATCTGGAAAATGAGAGAGTTGAATGAGATGCCCTCTGAGGCCCCTCCCAGGATCCTATTATTAGCTTACATAATTCCTTCCATTTTCAAATCCATGACCTTACCAAATGTCAATGGAGACTTAGCCATAGCTAATTCTCAGCAATACAATGCTCCAAGACAATTACAAAGGACTCATAATGAAAAATGCTATTTACCTCCAGAGAAAGAACTGATAGAATCTGAATACAGATTGAAGCATAATATTTTTCACTTTTAAAAACTGTTTTTCTTTTGGTGTATATCTTCTTTTACAACATGACTAATATAGAAATGTTTTGCATGATTGTGCATACACACACACACACACACACACACATACCTATATTGCTTACATCTTGGAAGGGAGAGAAGGGAAAGAATTTGGAAGTCAAAATTTAAAAAAATTAATGTTAAAAATTGTTTTTGTATATAATTGGGAAAAATAAAATATCATTTAAATAAAAAATAAAGTCACATAACTAGTAAGTAAGCAAGATAGAACTCTTTTTTTTTTTTTTGGAGGGGGGAATGCAGGGCAATTGGGGTTAAGTGACAAGGTCACATAGCCAGTTAAGTGTCAAGTGTCCAAGGCTGGATTTGAACTCAGGCCCTCCTGACTCCAGGGCTGGTACTCTATTCACTGTACCACCTAGCTGCCCCAAGACAGAACTCATAACTCAGGTCTTCTAACTCTAAGCAAAATGCTTTTTCTACTACCCTGGTCAGATTAACCAGGTCAGCAATGGAAACAAAGGTATACTTGTCCATAAGGCAATATCACATTATGAGCAGCTATGTGGCCCAGGGGATAGAGTACTGGGCCTGGAATTAGGAAATCCTGAGGTTAAATACAGTTTCAGAAACTTACTAACCATGTGACCCTGGGCAAGTCACTTCCCCTCTGTTTGCCTCAATTTCCTCACCTGTAAAATGAGAGAATTTAACCAGATGATCTCTAAAGACCCCTTCCAATCCTAATATTCTGTGAGTCCTTATTTTCTTGTTTTTTGCACCTGGTTGATGCCTCAAGATTTAGTTCTACAGTCAGAGGAAACCTGCTTTGCTGCAGTCAATTTGTACAGTGGAAAGAGTGCTGAATGTTGAATCACGGGGCTCTGGCTGGAATCCTACTTAATTACCTTATCACTTTAGCCAAGTTGCTTCACCTCCCTAGACCTATTCCCTTATCCATAAAATAAGGGGGCAGGACCAGATGACCCCTGAATTCCTTTCCATATCTGACTCTGTGATCTATGGTATATTGAGCCATTTGTTGAATTCATGCCACATACTAAGCATCACACTGGGTGTGGTGGAAGGCTAAAAAAAATATAGAGGGGCTTACCATCTAAAGAGAAAGTGTGGACACATGTGAAAAATACTCCAAAGACAGTGAACAAGCAAGGACAAAATCATAGAGTTGTATAGAACAATTGTCAAGGCACACAGAGATTTCTAAGATGAATGGAGTTAGTGAATGGGGTAAATTAGTAAATGGAGTTAGTGGATCAAGTCAACAAAAGGAGTTAGTGAGTGGAGTTGTTAATGACTGGAGTAAGTCTGGAGTAAGCTGAGTGCCAGAATCCACACTTTAGAATTGTGGTACTGGAGAAGACTTTTGAGAGTCCTTTGGATATCAAGGAGATCAAATCAGTCAATATTTAAGGAAATTAATTCAGGCTATTCACCAGAAGATCAAATGCTGAAGCAGAAGCTTGAATATCCACATGATAAGAAGACAGTACTCATTGGAAAAGAGCCTGATGTTGGGAAAGATTAAAGGCAAAAGGAAAAGGGTATGGAAGAAATGGGTAGATAGTGTCATGGAAACAACAAACTTGAACATACTTTGAGATACAGAGGAGCATGGAAGGGCCTGGCTTACTATATATTGTCCACGGGGTCCCAAAAAGTCTGATACAACAAGAAGTTTAGGAATGGGTTACTCATGGAGAAAATAAGCTTTCAGAAACACTTTCAAGCAGTAGTACTAAACTCAAATAGAAATGGAACCACTAAGCTGTATTAAGAATCCCTGCTGGCTGCATATTGACTTAGAAAATTATGTATTAACATTATCTATTTTCTATTGTATTATTCCAATTACTTTTGATCTGGTTCTGGCCAAACTCAATAGTGCTGCTGCCATATTGCCCTTGTTTGAAATCTCTGCTTTAAAGGAGTAGAGAAAGACTTTAAGGATCTCTACTTCCTCCCAGCTGGACCTAGAGTTTGTCTTCAGGGTCACTCTCTCCTGCTCTCTGCAGTCCCTCTTCCTTTCAGCACCACCATGAGCCCTCCCATCCCAATGTCCTCATGATACCTCCCTTCTTGGCCAGGGTTTCTATAGAGCTGTGACCTGTAGAAGCTGAACTCCTGGCTCCAATGCTTCTGACTTTTCAATAGCCACATAGCCCATTCCAATGTATGGGCTCCTGAGTCGTTGGGGAAATATAGTGGCTATGCCTTCTGTAGTATTCTTCATTTATCTGGAATCAGGATATGGACTTCAAGCATCTGCAATTAGGAAACTCCAGCCTAGCATCTCCAATCTACAAGCATTCTGACTGGGTGTGTCAACTGTGCCTAAGGCAAACCCTGATTATAATTTTTTTAAAGTGGCTCTACAGTTTAATTTAATCTCATGATTCACTGGGTGGTTATGTTATATTTATATCTAGTTAAGTTGAACTTCCCTAGTTTGGTGAATAAAGACAATGACCTTTATGATGGAGTATTCAATAAATATTACCCTTTTAAAAAATTAATCACATCTTCCAGGTTCCCACCCTAAGAAATGTGCTTGCATACCTATGTTCCAAATCTAGTCTTTCTCCTTTCTAATCCATTCTTCACACAGCTGCTAAAACGACCTTTTTAATTATCCAGGTCTGATCACATCACTCCTCTGTTCTAAAGCCTTCCACAGGGTAATAGTCATTGGATAAAACATAAATTCCTCAGACTCACATTTAGTCTATTTCATAATCTGTCCCCAGTCTCCCTTTCTAGCTTTAGATAAGGGTGGTAGAGTGTTGTGTTGTGTTTGTCCATTTCGGTTGAATGCTCCCACGTACATCTGTCCAGATGTGGCTCACAGGGAGGCAAGAATAGATATTTCTATTACCTCCTCCCACCTTCTCTAAGGAAGTCTGATTTCTAGTAGGAGGGAGGGCAGGAGGTTGGGCTCAGAGGTTGGCCACTCTGCTCTACTTGCCCCTCAGTGAGGGACCATTGAGTAATCACTCTCCACCATATAAAGCCTTGTCTTATCATCATGGATGAGAGCATTCACCTCCTTCGGCTCAAGTTTTCCTAGAGTGCTTTGTCTGGATCACTCCTTTGCCCCATTACATGCCATCTTAAGCTTACGGACTCACACATCTAGAGCTGGAAGGAAGCTTGGAGGCCATGTGGACTATCCAGCTCCCTGAGACCTAGAGGGGCTAAGTGTCTTGTCCCAGAGGCAGAGCTGGGATTGGAACCAAGGTCCTCTGACTCCACATCCAGCTCTTTCTATCATACAAGCTGAAACAGGGAGTTTGCTGACCACCTGATCATAGAAATGGTTCTCAGGACATCAACCTGGTACTGAGAGCAAGAAAACACTGATTCACAGAATGTTAGAAACTAAAAGGGAGCCTTAGAAGTCACCTTGTGCAACTCTCTAGCTTTGCTGTTGAAGGAATGGAGATACAGCAAGGTGGGGTGTGACTTTCTGAAGGTCACGTAGGGAATAAACTCCAGAGGTGAGATTTGAATTCAGGCCCTCTGAATCAGTCCCTAGCATAGTGTTTGTTGAGTTGTTTTCAGTTCTCTCTGACTCTTTGTGACTCCCATTTGAGGTGTTCTTGGCACATGGAGTGATTTTCCATTTCCTTCTCCAACTCATTTTACAGATGAGGAACTGAGGTAAACAGGGTAAAGTGACTTGCCCAAGGTTACACAACTAGTAAGTGTCCGAGATCAGATTCGAACTCAAGAAGATGAGTCTTCCTGATTCCAGGCCCAGCACTCTATCGTGCCGCCTTCACTGCCCAGTAGCAGAGTATACATGTCATATTTGATTATAAGCTTCCTGAGGACAAGGACACTGTTGTTTTTGTCTTTTTGTCCCCAGTGTCCACCTATAGTAGGTACCTAAGAAACAAAGTTATTGAATTGAATTATTGAAGAAAGAAGCAAACAATATACAAATGGATACAGAACTTGGGAAAAGTCAAGAAAAAAAACAAAGTTATGGGGTGTTTTTGGTTTATTTCTTTTTGGTAAGAAACAAATGAACATGGTCCAAGTCACAGGCATTACTTATAACTTAGTCAGCTGGCTTTGACTCAGTCTAGGGGTGGAGAACCTACAGCCTGGAGGCCACATGTGGCCTTCTAGGTCCTTGGGTGTGGCCTTTTGAACAAGTCCAAGTTTCCCAGAACAAATCCTTTTATTAAGGAGGTTTGTTCTGTAAAGTTTGGATTCAGTCAAAGGGCTGCACTTGAGGACCTAGAGGGTCGATCACAGATGGCCTCAAGGCTGCAGGTTCCCCACCCGTGACTTAACCTATACTAAATTACTTAATTGTGGTATAAACATCTCACCTTAAGTCAGACTTTCAGGCACTGTGCAAAACAAGCATCAGTAACAGAAAGGGAAAATGTTCCTATTTCCTCTCACGTGAATTGTTCTGCCAAAAGTAACACTTTGTGGTCTTGATTTGTTGGGCTGTGATGTATTATTAACCCCATGGTGTGGGGGAAAGACAGGCCTACTGGATAAGAGAAGGAAAAGTCGGGCCTGACATAACAATAAGGGATTTTCCCTGAACACTGACATGGATTGTTTCGAAACCTCATCTTCATCTGCCAGTGATTATGCCAGTGAGTTGAGCAAGGATGGGAAGCCCAAGCTGTCTGGTGGAGTAATCAGTATTTTCCTTTTTCACTATGAGAGGCTGAAGGAGCTCAGCAATTAACTGTTGCCAGTGGAAATTATCTGGTGTTAAAGGCAGTTTATTGGAATTCTTTATGATGGTAGTTCATCCGTGTAATTAGTCTCACTGTGAAACAATACCATCTCATGGAATTATAAAATGTTAGTGCTGGAAAGGACCTTGAACATCATCTATCACAGCCTTGTCATTCCACAAGTGAAGAAATCGAGACTCTGGGAAGTTGTGATTTTCAAAAAAAAAAAATTATTTTTCAAAAAAATTTAAATAAGTTTTTCAAGATCATAGGCTCTCAGATTTAAGACTTACAAGGGAATTTAGAGATTACCTAATACAATCTCCCTACCCCCCCTTTTTAATAGATAAACTGAGGCTTAGGAAGGTTAAGTGATTTTTTTTTAATTAAAAAAAAAGTCAGTGATGCAGAATCAGGAGAGTACAGCCTTAAAATTAAAAGAGGTCTTAAAAGTCATTTTGTTTTATCCCCTCATATTGCAGATGAAGAAACGTGCTGTCTTTCTGGCATTGCTTTGGGGTTTGGGGTTTTCTTGTTTTTGTTTTTTCTTTTAAATATCACCGTCTTTTCCAAATGATTCTCAGCTTCCTCCCAATAGATACCTCCCTTGTAACAAGGCAGCTAGTGGTACAGAGACAACTAGGTGGCTCAGGGAGGAAGACTTGAGTTCAAATGTTTCCTAGACATGTTCTCCTTGGCCTTCCTTGGTTTCTCTAACGCAAAATGAAGATAATAATAGCACCTATCTAAGAGGGTTGTTGTAAGGATCAAAGGAGATGAAAACTCTAAAGTGTCTAGCACAGAGGAGAGGCCTTGTAAATGACTTATCCCCTTCCAAAGAAGTATGGTTATAAAATTCTTTTCTCTTTTTTCACATCACATATTAACTAAAAATACATACCTCAAAGAACTGGAAATGAAGGGAATGCTCATAAACTTGGGGAACTGCTGGAAAAGTTGTGGCAAATGATTGTGACAGAATACTTTTGTGTTGTAAGAAATTATGAGAGGAGAGGATTTCAGAAAAACGTGGACTAACACAAAATCAAGGAAAAAGAATAGGAGGATCACTGTGTGCCCCAACAGTAATGTTGTAATCATGATCGACTATGAAAGACTTGCTACTCTGATCAATACAACAATCCAAGACAATTCCAAAGGACTAATGATGAAAAAAAATGCTATCCATCTCTACGGAGAGAGCAGATGAATTCTGAATACAAATTGAAGTATATTTTTTCCACTTTCATTAATTTTCTTGCTTTTAAAAAAATATAGGAGCAGCTAGATGGCATAGTGAACAAAGCATTGGCCCTGGAATCAGGAGGACCTGAGTTCAAATCTAAGCTCAGACGCTTGACGCTTACTAGCTGTGTGACCTTGGGCAAGTCACTTAATCCCAACTGCCTCACCTACCCCCTCCCAAACAAACATGGCTAATATGTAAATGTGTTTTGCATGATGTCACATGTACAATTGATGTCACATTGCTTGCCTCCTCAGTGGGTACAAGAGGGGATGGAAAGGAGGAAGAGAATTTTGAACTAAAAATTTAAAAAGGATGTTAAAATAAATAAATAGACCCAAAAGAACTATCTGCATCCAGAGAAAGAACTGATAAATAGAAGTGTGTATAGAATGATTTTGTATAAAATTCATACCTGTGTCTAGTGGTAGCCATCTCTAGAGTTGGGGGGAAGGAAGAAAAACAGAAAGTTACATGATAACTTTATTATATATTTAAAAGGAATAGCAAATTGTACATAATAGATCTGCAGTTTCATGTGCAGTCATCTTTTTAAAAATTCTATGTTATGGAAATGCTTGTCTTATTTCATAAATTAAAAATAAATTTAGACAGTAAGAAAAATAAAAATAAATAAATTAAAAATTAAAAAACACACACCTCATTCTACATCACAGGTGATGTAAGTTAAGACTTTCGAATGAATTGGATTTAAGTGAGGTAGAGTAGAACAAAGTCGTCAGCCTCATTCTCTCTTCCAGTCATCATATATCACTTCTTTGCTGAGTCAAGAGGCACAATTCACTATGAAGTCCTTCCAGTCTAGCTGCCCTCTGCAATTATTTTCATAGTGTTCCTTTTGTTTATGGTTTATCACTGGAAGGTGAGATGACCATCCAGGAGACCAAATGAGAGATGACCAGAAGATGCCATTTCTTGTTGCCTTTGACTATACTATAAAAGCAACTCCACCAAATTCCTTTTTTGACACCTTCAGGTAGAACCTGGGAGCCATCCTCCCATTAAGCTGTGCCCTCCTTGTATCTTCTGGCTTCTGCATAGTGAGAATGTTGTTGTTATTTTTTGTCTTTTGTTCTCAAAGAAGACCATGATGTCAGGAAGGTGATGCCATGACTTGCAAGTGAATTGGATTTAAGTGAGGCAGGGCTGTGTGAAGTCACCAGCTCACTTTCTCCTCTGGAGCCATCTCAGTTCAGTGGCCAGATACAGGTCAGGATGACTGGAGATAACCCCAGTGAGAAGGTAAAACAGGGACAATAACTCACAGGGTTGTCGTGTAGATCAAATGAAATAACATGTATACAGTGTTTTGTAAACCTTAGAGAGCTATATAAATGACAGCTGTTAGGATTATGACCAATGATCACTTACTAATACAACTTCAGGTGATGAGGTCCTGAACTGTGATAAAGTCACAGGTGAAAGGAGGATACTGAGTAAGGTATGTGGTGAAGGCAGAATCAACAATATTTGGCAGCTGATTAGATGTAGTTGGTGAAGAGAAGTCAAGGACAACTCCAAGTTTGCAAACCAGAGTGCCTGGAAAGATGGTCATGCTCATGACCAAAAATGGGGAATTTTGGAGGAAGAGTTGATTTAAGGGAGAAGAAGATTAGTTTACTTTTGGACATTTTGCATTTGAGATACCTAGTGGACACCTACTTAGAGGTCATTCAGAAGGCATTTGGTGATACAGGGAGCTAGGCCAGAAATGTTCATTGAATCCAGGAGACTTGATATGAAAGGGTCGAGGGAAAGAAGAAAAGAGAAACCAGGAACAGAATTTTGGAAGAAAACTTGTAATTAGTGAATGGGACATGCGTAATGATTCAGCAAAAGAAAGTGAGATGAGTAATTGTGTAGGTAGGAGGAAAACCAGGAAAGAGTAATGTCATGAAAACCCAGGGAAGAAAGAATATCCAAGAGTGAGGTGTAGTCAGATGCTACAGAAAAGGTCATCAAGTTGGGCGATTAAGAGATAATTAGTAACCTTGGAGAGAACAATTTCATTTGGCTGGTGAGATCAGAAACCAGACTGTGTTCAAAGTCCCTTTAAATCAAGTTCTAATCTGTCTTTCTGAATTGATTTTACTTATAATCCTCCTCACTCTAACAATCCATCTATCACCTGTGTCTTTGCACATTTGCACTGAAAGTAGCAAGGACCCAATTCAAACTAGATAACAAGTTATAGTGAGCCAAGTTAACACAGTTGTGTGACCGCCTCTAATTCCATGCAGCAGCATGGTAGAAGGAACAGAGAAGGTAGATGGTGGAAGGTAATCCTGGACTGGGGTTTTGCAAGGTATGAGTGGCAATAATTGAAGAGTAGGTGACAGTGTTATATTTGAACTACTTAATTAAAGAGTCCAAACTGGGAGGGGAGGAAAGTGAGGCAAGAGCAAGAATAATGGAGAGGGAGAAAAGGGAGAAGCAGAGAGACTGGAGGTCATAAATAATAATAATAATGGTTAACTAGTGCTTTACAGCTTGCAAAACCCTATACAGATGTTATATTCCAGGCACTAACCAAATCACTTTACACTTTACACGTATTATCTTATTTGATCGTCACAATGCTGTGAAGCAGGGGCTTTCATTCCCCCCAATTTGCAGATGAGGAAACTGAGTCACACAAAGTTCAAATGACTTGCCTCGGGACATTCAGATAGTAAGTGTGTGAGACCAGATTTGAACTAAGGTTTTCTGCACTATCTAGGGTCCTCTATAATAAATATACAATCAAGATGAGGAATAGATTTAGGAGTAGACAAGGGAAAAGGGAAAGAACAGGAGTGGGAAGAATAGGAGATTATGGCCAGATAGAGGAATTTCAGAGCTCTGGATGACAGAAGTGTTGAAGTTATGGGTGATGGTGAGCTATCACTCAGTAGGACAAGAGTGAAGGTCACAAAGCTTGAGGAGGTTGATGGATTAGAATCCCAGGGTATTTGAGTGAGGATCAACATGTATGTTGACATCATTCCAGAGACTGGAGTAGGAAGGAAGATTGTGAACCTGGTACTGTACTCCTAGAGAAAGGAGGACTAATTCCCTGTGCCTTGGGGTATAGATACTTTCTGAATAAGTGAGAACAGTGAAGGAATCACTAGTAAAACAACATTCCCAAAAAGGGAAAATATTTGTCAAGATTTCTATGACAAACTATTTTTTCTATCTATGATAGTGAATCTTCAATATTTGGATTCTAACACCAGGGTCCCTAAAGGGCTCACTTCATGAAGAAGTAGAAATGACATTAGACAAGTCAGCTGTATTGAATCAAATATACAAAGAGGAAGACCTTACTAGAGGCAATAACATTTTAAGGACACTAAGGCATTCATTATCAAGAAATCTCTTTTGCTTTTTTTTTTTTTTGGAGGTGGGGAGGCTGAGCAATTGGGGTTAAGTGACTTGCCCAAGGTCACACGGCTAGTGTTAAGTGTCTGAGGCTGGATTTGAACTCAGGTCCTTCTAACTCTAGGATCGGTGCTCTGTTCACTGCGCTACCTAGCCACCCCCATTTTCAAGAAATCTCAAAGGGGAAAAATACCATATGAGGAAAAAGTATACCATAATACTAATAACTACCATTTTTATATAGCACTTTAAGGTTTGTGAATTATACAAATTATATTGCAAATTATATTATCTAAACTCATTTGATCCTCACAACCCTGTGAGACAGATGCTTTTCCTCTATTTTTACAGATGAGAAAACTAAGGCAAATAGAGGCTAAGTGACTTGCCCAGGATCACTCAGCTAGTAAGTGTTTGAGGCAGGATTCAAATTCAGGCCTTCCTGACTCCAGGCCCTGTGCTCTCTCCATTGTGCCAATTAGCTGTCCCTAAAAATAGGACACCTCTTGATCCCCAATTACTTATTACTAAGTTACTTTTGTTTGGTTTTTTTGCTTTTTGGAGGGGAGAAGGCAGGGCAATTGGGGTTAAGTGACTTGCCCAAGTTCACATGGCTAGTAAGTGTTAAGTGTTTGAATTCAGGTCCTCCTGACTCCAGGGCTGGTACTCTATTCACTGAGACACCTAACTGCCCCCTACTTATTTCTTTATAACTAAAATAAAATAATATTACTTTAAATAATAGCAAAATCATAGTGACAGGTAATATATCAACAACTACCATTCAATATGCCTACTTTCTCATCTCTATAATCTCTTATAAGAATAATTTTTATGTATATCGAAGCTATCCTTCATGAAGGCATGAAGAAGGAATAGGGCAGGTGGGGTAGGGCATGCCCACACTTGTACACATTACCTGAGTTTGAGCAGGCACTGTGAATGATACAGATACAATTTCAAGAGTGCAGTCCCTCAGTTGTGGAACAGATAGAATTAAATGGCTCTTGGGACTGAGGACTGAGGACAGTAGCCCCTGCCACGTGGGCAGCTAGAGCAGAAAGTTGTCTTTGTTTCATGTATAATAGAAAGCTTTGCACTGGTGACATAGTCCCTGGCATTTTCAGTAGCATATAAAAGGCAGCTCTCCATTCTCATCCCTCCAACCCACCCCCCAGCTGGTAGAATGCTCCAACTTTTTTTTAAGCAAAGAAATCCATTTATCCAAGTCAATAGCAAATCAGGAACCAGAGAAAGTATGTATATGTGTGTATCTATTTTATATCTATACATATATATGTATGTATATAGACATATGTGTGTATGTATTTTTATACCTATGTAGATATATGTGTGCATACATACACACATACATATATACTTAGGAAAATACATAGCAGACAACATAGAGTGAAGGAACTCTTCCATTGGGATTCAGGTAACTCAACTCAAGCAAAAGAGTGAATCCCGGATCTTACCCAAGAAGAAATTTTCCAAAGTCTGTAGTGTAGCAGGCTGGGGGTGGGGATATGATGGACCCTGCGGGATCCTCTCATGAGTCATCTTCTCCCTTCAGCATCCTGAGGTGGGGTTGGCAGCATCCATCTTTTCTCTTGAGGCTTGAAACCAGAAGCACCTGACATAACTGCCAAGCCCAAAGAGGCTTGAAGAGCTCCAAGAAATTGGAGAACCCAAAGAAGAGATTGGAAGAGAGCCCCAGAGTTCTTTCTCTACCTTCTCACTAACTCACACAGGTGCAGTGCATTGATTTCCACCAATGAAAGTGCCATACCAATGAGCTTTGGCATTCTTCCTCTGGGCCTAAAGCCTTTACAATCCTTTGCAAAGATTATCGGGGGGATTTCTAAAACTTGAAACTACACAATATAAATATAAATATTAGCACTTTACAAGGACAAGGGTGATTTTCCCGGCATCCCAAGTACAAAAACCTTTGGTTCTGTTGAAACTAAAATAAAGCAAATGAACATTAACAGATCATGCACGTGGTATTATACTGAGCCTCATCTAGGGAGGTTCCTACGGTGACAACATGCCTAGCTACATTCAGGATACATGCTCAGTACACAGCAATCAGTCAAAAGCAGTAAGTATGGCGAACTAACAAAGCAGAGCTAGTTAGCAATGACAACTTGAAATGGAAGCTGCATGTAACACCCCTAGATCACTGATTTCATGGAGAAAAAAATGAGACAAAGGGACATCTTGCTGTTGAACTGAACCAGACCCAGAACCAGAAATATCCTTGCCCTGTATCTAACAACTGCATCCTTATAAGCTGAATAAACCTTGCTTTATTTCCCTGGCCTATGTTGGGTCACATCACCTAGATACAATCTGAAGTTAGGATGACTGGGCAGCCACCCATGAAGATTATCTTCAAAAATGAACCCAATCTTTTTAATCACACAACTGACTGAAAGGTAAGAGAATACAGGAAGGGGATAGAGCACCAGGTCTGGAGCCAGGAAGACTTGAGTTCAAATGCAGCCTCAGACACTTTCTAGCTATGTCACCCTGGTCAAGTCACTTACCCCTGTTTGCCTCGGTTTCCTCACCTATAAAATGAGAAGGAAATAGCAAAGCACTCCAGTATCTTTGTGAAGAAAACCCCAGGCAGGGTCATGAAGAGTCAGACATAACTGAAACATCTGAACAACAACAGAGAATACCAGATCCCATTATGCTTGCTCCAAGAAAAAGCATTTGAATTAGTAAAGCAAAATGCAACTGTGTAGGCTTTTCTCCAACTGAGGGTCTCCGATCTATGTCAAAATCATCCAATATTCTTTTTAATATCTAGCAATCATAGATAATGTGGTTCACCCTACCCTCTGGTAATAAATATTGATTATTGAGGCGAGGTCCAGGGAAATGTAGGCTCATCAAAGGTACTCACCACTGTCATGGAGAATGTCCAATATAGAGTCCAGGTAGAAGACAGATTCTTCATAGGAAGTCAGGTGTTTGTTTTGGGATGATATTTTGCTGATTGTAGCAAGTTCTGGAACATCATAGAACTACTTAAACAAGCTTCATAATTATTCAAAAGAATTTGGCTGTATCAATCTACACAGGAAAAAGCAAGTGGATAAAGAATGTCTATTGTCCAGACTAGGATTTGAAGTTGTACACAGAGCCTATATCAGCACAGAGATCTTGGACACTCTAGATGGACAGTAAGTAGAGCCCAGAATTGAACAGAAGAAAAAGAGTAGGTTAGGTTGCATTTTGAAAAATTGATTAGTGCTTTCAATGACTTTAAGTTTCTCTCTGAAGCAAATAGCCTTTTTTAAATCTTTGGGTTTTTAAAAATACATTTTATTAATATTTGTTGTTTCTACATCAATACCTTATAACCATCCTGAGAGCCATCCCTTAAAGCAAACATATATATTTTGCTTTCTGGGCAGGGCAACTGGGGTTAAGTGACTTGCCCAAGGTCACACAGCTAGTTTTTGTGTTACGTGTCTGAGGTCACATTTGAACTCAGGTCCTCCTGACTCCAGGGCCAGTGCTCTATTTACTGCACCACCTAACCTCCCCTATCAAATATTTTTTTAATCAAGAAAGAAAAGGAACAGAAAAAAATCCCCAGCAAAACCAATCAATATGTAGAAATGTGTGACAATCAGTCTGACTGTGTATGCAATGTTCCACACCCATAGGCTCCCATCTCTGCAAAAGAGTGTGGTGATTGTTTTCTCATATTCCTTCTTAGGAGCCAAGGTTATTCTTTGTAATTTTGCAATTTTCATTTTTGACAGTTTTATGGTTATTATTCTTTCCATTCGCGTTGTTGTACTCATTGTGTATGTTGTCTTTTTGGCTCTGCTTACTTTGTTTTGAATCAGTTCATGTAAAGCTTTCCATGTTTCTCTCTATTCATCATATTCATTGCTCCTTTTGGCACAGTAACATTCCATTCCATTCACAATTTGTTTAGCCATTTTTCAATCAAGGGGTACCTTTTTTTTGTTTCTAGTTCTTTAACATCAAAAAAGTTCTGGTAAAATATGTTCATGTATATAGGACATTTCTTTCTGTCAGTGATCTCCTTGGGGTACAGAGCTAGCAGTGGACTTTCTGGGTTAAAGGGTATGGACATTTTCACCCCTTTATTGTATATATACAAGTTGCTTTCAATGAATAGTTGTAAGAATTCACAGCTCTAACAACAATGCACTAGTAACCTGGTCCTTTTACACCTCCACCTCCCAAAACTTACTATTCTCATCTTTTGTCACCATTTTAGCAATTTGATGGGTATAAGGTGAAACCTCAGAGTCTTTTTTTTATTTGGATTTCTTTTATATTAGTGTTTTGGATCATTCTTTCATAGGATTGTTAATAGTTCGCAATTCTTTTAAGAGTTCGTTATTCATATGCCCAAACAGCTATGAAATTATGCATACCCTTTGATCCCGCAATATCACTACTAGGTCTGTATCCCAAAGAGATCGTTAAAAAAAGGGAAAAGGATCTACATGTCACAAAAATATTTAGAGCAGCTCTTTTTGTGGTAGCAAAGAACTGGAAATTGAGGGAATGCCCATCAATTGGGGAATGGCTGAATATGTTGTGGTATATGAATGTAATGGAATACTATTGTGCTATAAGAAATGATGAGCAGGCAGATTTCTGAAAAATCTGGGAAGACTTATATGAACTGATGCTGAGTGAAGTGAGCAGAACCAGGAGAACATGGTACACAGTAACAGCCACAGTGTGCCATGATCAACTTTGATAGACTTGGCGCTTCTCAGCAATGTGAGAATCTAAGACAATTCCAAAAGACTCATGATAGAAAATACTAACTACATCCAGTGACAGCACTATAGAGTCTGAATGGAGATCAAAGCATACTATTTTCACCCTTTTTAATTTTGTTTTTTCTTTTTCTTGGTTTTTCCTCTTTTGTCCTGATTCTTCTTTCACAACATGACTAATGTGGAAATATGTTTAATATTGCTGTTCACATATAATCCATATCAGATTGCTTGCCATCTTGGGAGGGGAGGGAGAAAAAAAGTTTGGAACTCAAAATCTTATAAAAGTGAATGTTGAAAACTTTCTTTATATGCAATTGGAAAAAAAAATACTTAAGAACTATTTGTTCAAATCATTTGACCACATATATTAGGGAATGTGTTTTGGGTTATATACATATAAACACACACAACTATATGTACATACATATGGTTATATATATATGTATATATACATGTATACACACATATATGTGTATGTATTTCTGTTAGCATTTTATATGTGTTATGGACACTAAACCCTTAGCAAAAATGTTTCCATTTTTATCTTAAATATATTAATTTTATTTGTTCAAAAGTTTTTAGTTTAATCTCATCAAAATTATTTGTTTTATCTTTTTAAATTGCCTTGATCTCTTTTTTATTTAAGAATTCATTTCCTACCCAGAGATATGAAAAAAATCTGATCTGCTTCTCTTCTATTTTTTATGGTATGATTTTTGATTTTCAGGTCTTGTGTCCATTTTGAATTTATTATAGAATATGTAAGATGTTTGTCTAAGTCTAGTTTTTTCCAAACTGTTTTCAAGTTTTCCCAATCATTTTTAAAAATCAAATAGGGAGTAAAAAAGTAATAAGAAGTAATTCATGTTTTTAGGTTTATCAAACATTGTTATTGAGTTTTGTTATTTCTGATTCTCCCTTGTCTACTCTGTCCTACTGATCTATTTTTTCCATTTTTGTAAACCAGTGTCAAATGGTTTTGATGATTTATATTTTATAATATAGTTTGCTATCTGGAAATGCTATCCTACCTTTCATTCTGACCTTTTTACAGTATCTTTTTTGATATAGTAGATCTTTTGTTCCTACAAATGAATTTTATCATTGTCAACAAGTTCTATAAAGTACACCTATAGTGGTTTGATTAGCATAGTATTAAAACTATAAATTAATTTTGGTAGTTTTTTCATTTTCATTATAATGGCCCAGTTATGAAGACTTAAGTTCTTTATTCCTCTAAGTTCTTTATTTTTTTTAAAAGGAATACTTTGTAATTTAGTCTACATGAGTGTTAAGTGTGCTTTGGTAGATTGACTCCTAAATATTTTGTGAATTTTATAGTTATTTTTAATAAGTGGACACTTCCAAAACACCATATTCTTCCAAGGTTGGTAGATAGATAGATAGAAGGCTGTGAATCATAGAATATCACAATTTTGGAGTTATCAAATTTCCATGTTATCCCAAGGGCAATGGAGAAATGCATGCATATCTAATAAGCTGCAACATATTATCAAGGAAAATTGTTGATAAATTGACATGTCATAGATATTGTCAAAGAGAGTTATTACCAGAAAAAGGGAATGGGTCAGTCATGCAGTGAGAGCAAGAGATGACAGATGGACAGCTCCAATGTGGCATTGGTAACTCCATGTCCTCTGGGCACTTTCACTGGCTGTTTTCTATAACTGGAATGCTTTCTCTCATCATCTCCTACCTCCTGTCTTACAAGGCTTCCTTCAAGTCTCAGCTGAAATCCCACCTTCTGTAGGAAAGGTTTACTGATCCCGTGTAATTCTAGTACTTTCCCTCTCTTGGTTATGTCTGATTTAACATAGATTTATCTTGTTATATAATTGCTGGCATGTTGTCTCTCCCATTAGACTGTGAATTTCTTGAGAGCAAAGAATGTCTTTTTTGTGTTCTTTTTATCCCCAACACTTAGCACAGTATCCAGTACATAACATAGTAGGTGTTTAATAAACGTTAATTGGCTAACTGGAAGGGATAAAGAGAAATATGGATTTCTAGTCCTGGAAAAAGGAGTATTACGGAGTAGCCTAGGGGAAAAAGTAGGTAGAAGAATGGAACTCAAGTTTGATAGAATAAATAATATCTCCCCTCCACCTTCTAGTCTTTTACCCCTGGATATTGACAGTGAAGAGAAAACCCAAGATATGTTCATGAAGACACAGGTAAAGCTAGGTAGCCCAATGGATAAAATGCTGGGACTTTGGTCAGGAAAACCTGAGTTCAAATCTTCTCTCAAACACTCATTAGCTGTGTGACCCTGGCAAGTCACTTAACCTCTCTCTGCCTCAATTTCCTCACCTGTAAAATGGGGATAATAACAGCACCTACCTCATAGGGTCATTTTGAAGATCAAATAAGAAAATATTTGTACAGTGTCTAGCCCATAGTAGGTGCTTATTTCCTACCTCATATCTTTAGAAGGGTCCTTGCCCTAGAGTCAACAAAGAGATTTGGAGGGGCAGTCTGAGAACTGGTTTTTAATATTTTGATAACTGTGTAATATAACTGGTTTTCTTTGTAAGCTCGTGTATTTTATTTTATGTATTTAAAATATTATTTTGAGTAGGGATCCTTAGGCTTCATCAGACTGCCAAAGGGTTCCATCACACACACACACACACACACACACACACACACACACACACACAATGGTTAAGAAAATTGGTACAAAGAAAAGATAGAGCTGAATTTGGAGCCAGGATGGAGCTGAGGGCAAAGCCTGAATCTGGCACTGAGAAGCCATAGGACTTTGCTTTGGGTGGATCATCACTCTTGGAGTTTCAGTTTCCTCATCTGTAAAATAGAGGTAATAACAGCTTATTGTGGAATCAAATGAGTTACTAAGTGCAATATGCTTTGTAAATCTTAAAGTACCATATAAATGTCAGTTATTAGTAAGTCCTGTTTCATCACCTTCATGAGCAATTTGAAGTCTTGGCAAATCCAGATCTCCAGGGCTCTGAAACTGACCAATGCATTCCCCAATCTTCCTGTGACCTCACGGTTCCAGCACTTCTCCATAGCACATAGAAACCTTGAGACCTGAGAGCTAGAGGTGCCTGCTTATGAAAACAGACATCCAGGACAGCCTTCCCTGCTTACCTTCGTTGTTTTTAGAACTCCTTGTCTCTTAACCTTATTCAAAACTGCTCATAATCTGCCTTCTCCCACCTTTCCTGTCTCCTTACACCTCATTCACCACTATACGTTCTCTAATCCAGTGACACTGACCTTGCTGATCCTTGCACAAGACACTACATCTCCTGACCCCGGACACTTTCACTGGTTGACCTCTATGCCTGGAATGCTCTCCCTCCTCATTAGCTCTCCCTCCTAGTTTGTCTGGTTTTTTCCTCGCTAAAATATCACCTTCTACAGCAAGCCTTTCCTGATGCCCCTTAATTCTAGTACTTTATTAGATCATGAGCACTGCAAAGTCAGGGACTGACTTTTACCTTTCTTTGTTTCCTCGGCACTTAGCTCTGGGCCTGGCACACAGTAGGTACTTAATAAATGCTTATTGACTGCCTTCCTTTTTGTTAATAATTTCCAATTTATCATATATAACTTGTTTGTACATAACTGTTTACATGTTATCTCTCCTAGACTGTGAGTTTCTTGAGAGCAGGGACTGTCTTTTGCCTTCTTTGTATCCCCAGTGCTTAGCACAGAGCCTGGAATATAAAAGACATAAAATAAATGCTTGTTGACTGACTGACCTTATTGAACATCTACTTTTCCATTGAAAATACAAATACACTTGTCCATTTCCAAATATTCTGGAAGGATCCTGGTAAAGGAACCTCATGGCTATCAAATACAACTATGTTACTTATGACCGGCATCTCCTACTGGAGAATATAATGCTCATGGTGTCTTGAATGCAAGTATTCTTCTTTAGGGGTAGCAGAGAACTCAGCTAGCTTAATACAGATGGATAGAATCCAGCTCTTGCTAGATCTGATCATAGCTTTTATGGAGACCATATACCTACATACTTCTTAAGCTCTCTTCGTTGTGCTAACTCTACAGACTTTTCCTACATGTTCTTTCACTACTTAATTCAGCCCCTCATATGCCACCCCCCTTTTCCTTAAAAGTCAGGCAAAAATGCTGCTGTTCAGTTGTTTTAGTCATGTCTGACTTCTTGACCCCATTTGGGGTTTTCTTGGCAAAGATACTGGAGTGGTTTGCCATTTCCTTCTCTAGCTCATTTTACAGAGGAGGAAACCAAGGCAAACAGGGTTAAGTGACTTGCCCAGGGTCACAGAGCTAGTGTCAGATTTGAACTCAGAAAGATGAGTCTTCCTGACTCCAGGCTGGGCACTCTCTATCCACTGTACCACCTTAGCTGCCCTCCCTACATATCCCTGAGGCTGTACAAATGTAAAGAGATGTCAGAATCCAAAAATAAACTCACAAAGAGTTTATCCTTTGGCAGTGACACAAAGATCCTAACTGGTTAATGTTTGCAAAATAATATGTGACATTACTGAATACAAGGCATTGTATAAGTTCAAAGTATTTTTAATTATCATGATTATTACTATGATTTATTAAACTTTACCATAAATTTCCTCACAGTAGGATGAGGTCAGTACTTTTAAGAGGAGGAGAGAAGCACAGGTTGTGTGTATATAAATGAGGCTTTGTGTATGGCCAATCTTACATGAGGACAAAGACTAGCAGAAGGCAGGTGAGTCTAAAGGCAAAACAGGAGGGGGAAGAGATATTTGAACTTACTGAGGAGTAACAATCCTGTGTGTGGTGATGTTGATCTCCCATTTGTGACTGGGTCTCTATTATAGGGAAAATGAAAAAGATGAAAACTATTGAAATTATGGGCTGCTGCAAGGTAAATTCTGAATCCTAAAATATTGTTGATTATGTGCTTCTTATCTATGTATGGAAATGGCAATAAAAATGGAACTTAATCTGTGATGGAGGGGCAGGGTACAGATGAGAGAGAGAAAGAGAGAGAAAAGGAGATGGGGAAGAGGGAAAAAGAGAGGACAGAAGGGGGAGAAGAAGGAGGAGAGAAGGGGGAGGATGAAGCAAGAGGGAGAGGGAAAGGAAAGGAAAGAGAGAGACAGAGATAGCAGGAGAAAGAGACAGAGACAGAGACAAAGAGATACAGAGAGAAAAAGAGGCAGGGGTGAGGGAGAAAGGGAGGACAGAGGGGGGAGAGGAAGAAAGGGGGAATGAAGGGGGAAAGATGAAGAGAGAGGGAAAGGGAAAGGGAGAGGGAGGAGAGGGAAAGAGAGAAAGAGAGAGGGAGAGAGAGAGGGAGAGAGAGAGAGAGAGAGAGAGAGAGAGAGAGAGAGAGAGAGAGAGAGAGAGAGAGAGAATATGTGCAACATGGGAGAATGAGGACAAAAATATGTATGATGAGCATTAGACTTAACAAGGAATTTGCTCTTTTGAAAAAAGATGAGATGTCTTGTACATGGCCAATGTAGAAGTTTGTTTTGCTAGATTATGCATATTTATTAAAAGAGTTTTTTTTCCCCAATTGGAGGAGGTAGATTTTTTGATAATCGAAAAAAAATTAAAATGTTAATTGAAAAAACTATATTAGAAAATAAGAGCTAAAGAAGGAATACAAAGATGGGTGAGTCATGTTGCTGCTATTTCCTTAATTAGCAAACCCAAGTGAAAGGTGTCATGACAGGGATTCACTTTCTCCAGAAGAGGCAGAGGCAGGGATGTGAGACCAGGATGAGCTGGGACCTCTAGAAACTTAGCTATACTCAATACCTGTATGATGACAGTGACAGAAGAAAGTATGCCCTCGAAATAAACAAACTTCAGAAGCCACTTAACCAGAGTTGGCTTGATTTGTTTTTTTTCCTAGGACAATATGGCAATAGTCTAGATTCTGCTAAGGAAGGAATATGAAGTCTTTCCCTCTACAAGATATATTTCAAGAAAAGTCATTCTGTCTATTCTCAGGCCTGGAGATGACAGCATCTTTTTTTGCTTTTTGGAGGGCAATTGAGGTTAAGTAACTTGCCCAAGGTCACACAGCTAGGTTTTTGTTTGTGTGTGCATTAAGTGCCTGAGGCTGGATCCGAACTCAGGTCCTTCTGACTCCAGGGCCAGCGCTCTACTCACTACACCACCTAGCCACCCCTTTGACAGCATCTTTGATAGCCAGTAAAGGTTTCCCCAGACAGATAAAGGAAGGGTAATACTAATGTGTGAATTAATTGGCCAATATTTTGCATGAATATCCAAGAATGGCCCTGTGAGAAGGACCAGAGGGTCTAGGTTTGTATCCCAGTATTCCAGCTCTGCCACTTAATACCTACTCGGTTGTAGGTGAGCCATTTAGCTTTTTTGTGCCTCAGTTTCCTCATCTGTAACATTAGGAGGTTAGAATAGGAACCTTTAATGTCTCTTCCAAAACCTCTGTGGTTTATTCTACCCTTATTATCAATACTGTACTGCTTGCAGCTATTCACTCTCCCCTCCAGCAAAATAGGGAGATGGGGGGCATTGATATGTTGGCCATTATTTCCTTGATAGCTATCTCTACTTAGCATTTAAAGAATGGTTTCCAGTATTAGGGAGGTAGGTATGTACTAACTGATTAATCATTAAAGATCTGAATAAATATCTTGCCTAATTGTTATTATACACCATTATTATCTTCACTTAGGATAAGACAGATATTTTTTACCTACCTGGAAAATTGAGTAAAGGGTATTGTATTGCTAAGCGTTTTTGTGTCTTATCTTCCTTCCTTCCTTCCTTCCTTCCTTCCTTCCTTCCTTCCTTCCTTCCTTCCTTTCTTCCTTCTTTAATTCTTTCCACTTCTTTTTTCCTTTCTATTCTTAGCAGATGCTCAATATAACAAAATTAGATTTTACTAAATGAATTCATTAAAAATATTTGGGAATCCTGGATCCAGTAGAAGCAAATAAGTCACTCTCCACCTAACTGTGGAAGTAGATGCCATATTTGCTAGCAGAAAGATATTCCCAATCACTATAGCATCCCACAGTATATATACCATGCTGAACATAGATACATAGTTCTCTACTTTATAGAATAAATAACTCCATAGTTGTGGTACCAGAGGAGACCTCCCACTAGTGATTCCATAAAGTGGTTTTTTTTTTTGGTTTGTTTTTTGTTTTTACCAAGGCTAAAGGTGGGGCAATAAAAGTGGCCATACCTACTGTTCTTGTTTGAATGGAAGTAAAGCATTTTTACTGGAAGGCCCTGTGAAGATGCAATCTCAATAGCAAAGTCAACCTTTTTTGTGCCAAAACTTTCTCCCTCTTTATGATTTTTCTTCTTTCAGCAGGTCCTCCTGTTTTATATGTTCCAGCTGTGCCTACAGCTTCCTTTATGTAGAGGGCAAACAATATAACAGTGTTCAGACTAATTGTGGACCTCTCCTCCCTGCTCTTTTCTGAAAAATTAAACTATCTTCATTGCCATTGGAGTAAAAGAAAAGCTATAGTATTTGCTGAAATGACTTATACCTTTGTCTTGGCAGACAGAAAATGGTACAAATTCATCTTCCTAAAATTCTTCTTCTTTCCAATAAAGTTTTAAGTTTTAAATGAGTTTTCTTTCCAATATATCCTTAAATGTCTCTCAGGCACTTCCCCTTTCATTAGGAATGACTAAGGAGAATAACTTTTAAAGCAGTTTGAAGGTGTCAAGTGTTATAGGAAGGCATGGTGATAACAATGGTGTGTTGTAATGATGGGTAACTGAGGGCAAGTTCATCCTGCAACAGGGAAGAAAGGGTTTTATTGTTAATGAGTAAATAAAGTGGAGTTGATGAAAGCAGTCATTCACATATCCTGAAGCCAAGGTGAAAAGGGTTTTCAGGTATTTTTCTACTGACCTGTGAGGAAACTCGCACTTTTGTACTTTTTGATGGTGATTAGAAGGTAAGTTTGTGTGTTGTGGGGTGAGGGTCCAGAACACCATGGTTGCCAATTGGCAAGTGTCATTTCTGTCTTTTCCTGCAGTTAGGGTACATAAAATAATCATTTAACAACTAGCATTTATACTAGCACTTTAAAGTTTGCAAAGTACTTTACAGAAATTACTTCATTAAATTCTCGCAAAAAACCTGGGATATGACAGATGTTATCACCCCCATTTTACAGATGAGGAAATTGAGGCCAAGAGAAGCTAAGTGACTTGCTCAGGGTCATACAGCTAGTATCTGAGATGGGACTTGAACTCAGGTCTTTCTGACTCCAGGCCCGACACTTCTCTACTGTGTCATCAAGCTTCCTCAAAGATGTTGCCATTCTGGAACAAATAGATGGCACAGTGAATAGTGTACCAGCTCTGGAGTCAGGAGGACCTGAGTTCAAATCCAGCCTCAGACACTAGATACTTAACTAGCTGTGTGTGGCTTTAAGCAAGTCACTTAACCCCAGTTGCCTCACCTCCCCTCTCGAAAAATGAATAAATAAAGATGTTGCCATTTCCTAGGCACTGCTTCATCTCAAGACCTGGTTTCACGAGCTTTTCTTTTTTCTTTTTTAACTTTCTGGGTATACAGAATCCAATTATGCCTGAGATGCCTTCCCTGGCCTCCCTATGCCTTAGCTCCAGCCCTTTACCATGTAGATTTTCTATATATTATGTTGGCTACAGCAGTCATAGTAATAATAATAACTGACATTTGTTTACCCTTTTACAATCTGCAAAGCCCTTTACATACACTATATCTTTTGATCACCACAATAATTGTGTGAGAGGTATCCCCACTTTATAGATAAGCAAACTGATGTGAAACGATTTCCAAGGTCACACAAGTGGTATCTGAGGCAGAATCTAAACCCAAGCCTTCTTTTGGCTCCCAGGTCGACACTCAGTCCAACACAGTACAGTACTTCTGGTTTCATCTTCTCACTGGTTCTGGGAACCTGGAGCAGAGGAACTGGAATGCAGGAGAGCATTTTCTCTTAGGTCTTATTGGATATGAATGGGGTGGGAAGAATCAGGCAGGATCCCTTTCAAGTGATGGGGGTGGGGTAGTGATAAATCAGAGTCAGTACCTTGCAATGAGTTGATCAAATAGCAGCGTTGGTAGTTACTATCTCTGTGACCTCAGGCAAGGTAATTAACTTTTTCTGGTCAGGTCCTCAGTGTCTTTTACTGTAAAATTATGGGACTGGTCTAAATGGCCTCTGACTTCAGTTCCAACTCTAAAGTTATAATGCTTCTGCCTACCTAAAAAAAGGAAGAAAAAACGAAAATATCCCAAATCTGGGGGAAAATCTTTCACATTAAGAATCACCTTTCTGGGGGTGGCTAGGTGGCACAGTAAATAGAGCATTGGCCCTGGAGTCAGGAGGACCTGAGTTCAAATTCAGCCTTAGACACTTAACATAAAAAACTTCCCTTGTGGCCTTGGGCAAGTCACTTAACCCCAATTGCTCTCCAAAAAGCAAAAAAAAAAAAAAAAAAAAGAATCACCTTTCAATATGGAAATTGGTTTTGCATGATTTCACATCTGTAACAGATGTCATATTGTTTAACTTCTCAGTGAATGGGGTTGAGGAAGGAGAGAATTTGAAACAAAAAATTTTGTAAATGCTAAAAAAAAAAATAAAGAAAAAGTATCATCTACATAGATTAAAAAAATTACCTTTGCATGCGTACCTTTTGTTGAAAAAGAGGCTGTTGAAAGGAAGGAATAATCAAGTAATTTGCCTTTTGCAGTCACAGTTCTGGGCCTGAGGCTTGAGCAGAGGACAAGAACAGCCCAGAAAAAGAAAGTATGTTCTAGGTTTTCATGGTTCAGGAACAAAAGAAATGCTCACAAGTTTGTTCCTGAAAGGAAGCTAGATGACACAGTGGAGAGAGTGCTGGACCTGGAGTCAGGGAGACCTGAGTTAAAATTCAGCTTAGATACTCACTAGCTGTGTGACCCTGGGCAAGTCACTTAACCCTGATTGTCTCAGTTTCCTCTTCTGTAAAATGACTTGGAGAAGGAAAAGTATCTTTGCCAAGAAAACCCCAAATGGGGTCACAGAGAATCTGACATGACTGAAAAGAGACCATAAAACAATAGCCCCTTCTAGAGACCTACCTCAAAAAGTGTCAGGGAAATTCGGGGAGAGTCAGGTCACTTTAAAACATGTCGAAGGACATCAAAGCCAATCGAACTAACTTTCACTCTTTTTTTTCCATTACAGTTCAGATGATTTCTTTTTGTTCCCTTGGTTGGGGGCCTGGGGAAATTTGGTCCTTCCTATTTTTGCTTTTCCAATAGAAATTCCATAGATTTTTATGGAATTTGTTGATATCAAACTAATATTTATCTCAAAACCATTTCAGGTCCTAAAGAACAGGAACCATCAATATGTTTCTTCCCTGGCTGCTTCTGGGTCTTGCTGCCCTTATTTGTAAGTTGCTGCTTTTCCCTCTCCATTTGGCATTACTAACATTTATTTGTCCTTGGAGTTGGTGAGGAGAAGGGGAACTGTGGGTGGTAAGTGAATGGAGCGTCTGAAACAAGAAATTGCAGGGTTTTTGGTTTTTGGAGGGCAATTGGGGTGAAGTGACTTGCCCAAGGTCACACAGCTAGTAAGTGTGTCAAGTGTCTGAAGCCAAATGTGAGCCGCCCCAGATTTTTTTTTAAAGCCTCTAGTTCCTCCCTCTAACAAATTCTGGTTAGGACTAAGATATAGGAAGAGAACCAGGAAAGAGAAGAGAGCATTGATTAAGCTCCCACTGTGTGCTGGGCACTTGCTAAGTGGTTCACAAATATCATCTCATTTGAGCCTCATAACAATCCTGGGAGGTGAGAGCTATTATTGATCCCCATTTTATAGTTAAGGAAACTGAGGCAGACAGGAGACAAGGGAAAACTCGTTCAAGATAACACAGTAAATGTTGGAGGCCAGAACTCAAGTCTTGACTCCAGGCCCGTCTCTCTATCCAGTTCGTGATACTCTTTGGAGCCCAGAAAAAAAAAAATAGGTTAACAAGGTCAGGGGCGGCTAGGTGGCGCAGTGAGTAGAGCGTTGGCCCCGGAGTCAGAAGGACCTGAGTTCAGATCTGACCTCAGCCACACAAATAAAAACCTAGCCGTGTGACCTTGGGCAAGTTACTTAACCCCATTGCCCTCCAAAAAGCAAAAAAACAAAAAAACCCAAAAAAACAACAAGGTCATATCTGAGAATGAAGACTTGCAAAATATTGCTTGGGGCCTGAGTTTAAATGTATGCTACGGGAATTTACTTATCATTCCATTTACAAAAGATACACACTTTTTTTTTTTTGCAATGATGTAAAACATTTCCATATTAGTAAATTTTGTATAAGAAGACTCAAAAAAAAAATGAAAGAAAGCAAAAAACAGCATGGTTCAGTCTGTGTTCAAACAATATCAGTATTCTTTGGGGGTGGATAATATGCTTCATCATTAGTCCTTTGGGGTTGTCTTGGAAAAATACACACTTTTAAAAGAGTGTGTTATACCAGTCATAAAGAGGATATGAGCATCAATGTTGATGAGCCTGAGTTAATTCCATACATATTGACCAATAAGAATAAAGGGAGTTCAAATTCGCGCTCAGATACTCAATAAAAAAACTAGCCGTGTGACCTTGGGTAAGTCACTTAACCCCAATTGCCCTCCCCCCCAAAAAAAAGAATAAAGGAAAAAAGACATTTTCCATTCCTGGACCTCTGTACTTCTCTGTAATCTGCTAATCCAAAAGATTATAGACCTAAAAGGAATTCATACCTCCCTTTCAAATTAATAGTAGCATTTTCACAACTGTTAATTTGATGGAAGATTGGGAGGAATTTTCCAGAATTCCATTTTAAAATATATTCAAATATATGAAATACACTAAATATTTTTAAAAGATTCAGAGCTGGAAGTAACCTTAAGTAGTTATCTAGTCCTAGGGGTGGCTAGGTGGCACAGTGGATGGAGCCCTTGAGTCAGGAGGACCTCAGTTCAAATCTGACCTCAGACATTCGACACTTAATAGCTGTGTGACCCTAGACAAGTCACTTAGCCCTGATTGCCTTACAAACACACACACACACACACACACACAAGAAGTTATTTAGCCCAACTCTCTGAAAGCATATGAGCTAGAAGGGACCTCAGACCCCATCTAGTCCAACCCCCTTCACTTTATAGATGAGGGAGGCTATGTACCTAGCCTAAGGCCATGAAAGCAATGACTGAGTGAAGATTCAAACCCAGGTCCTCTACCTTCAAAAGTAATGATTATGAAAATAATTTATGTCCAATTCTGATAGTTGCCTAAGGAAGAAGCCTCTTCCTTTCAGCAGTTATCTTCAAGCCAACTTCTCAGGCAGAATGAAATGAGACTTCCCCAACAGGGCTCTTTCTTCTGTAAGCTATTGTCTTCTAAGGATTCATTGTTGGGTCATGACAACTTATTTGATTACAAATTACTGCAATTAATGCCCAAAATAACAAGAAAAGTCAACCAAATGAAAAGAGTCATAGGGCAATTTTAATAACTAATTCTCCAAGCCTATTTCAAAGAAGGTACTGATGAGCACTGATCAGAGTCATTGATGAAATTACAGGTGTGTTTAAAAAAAAGTTTAACAAAAAAGGCGATCTCCAATTTTATTTAGATATCCTGTAACTTGGGAAAACCTTTCTTTTTAGCCCTCACTCTCAGAAATGACCCTGTCATCCTCTCTGGAAATGCCCCTCCCTCTCTCTGAACTCCTAAACTTAAAAGGGACCTGTTTGGTTGATACTTATGTCCAAGGCTCATTCTAACACCAGAAGTCATTTTAGAGGGAATTGAGTAGATGAAATGCTAGCTGAACAAATGGAGGCTATGCGTTGCAGTGGATGTAGCTCTGGACCAAGAAATCCTGAGTTTAAATCCCAGTTGTGTGACCCTGGACAAGTTATGATCTCTGCCTGCGTCATTCCCTCATCTGTAAAGTTGGGATAATAATAGCACCTAACCACCAGAGTTGATAAACCTGAGGATAAAATGAGGTATTATTTGTGAATTACTTTGTAAACCTTTAAGTGCTACGTAAATGGCCATTATTATTGGTGATTATGAATATAATTTGTGTCCAGTTCTGATAGTTCCCTAAGGAAGGAGCATTTTCCTTTCAGTAATTACATGCCAGCAGTTATCTGCAGACCAACTTCCCAGGTAGAATGAAACGAGACTTCCCCAAGAGGGATAACTCATATTTCAATGGATGAAAGACATGAATTGAAACCCTTCAGCTCCCCCCACCCCCCATACACACAGATAGCCTTGGCTGATCTTGCTGGCAGGGGACACATTTCCCATATCTCCTTTCCTCAGAGCTAAGGCTCTGTTTAAAAAACACATATCTGGTTAAGGTAAGCCCCTAGAGAAAAAACTCTAGGACTAAATTGAGGTCCCAGAGAAGAACAAAGGGGAGAAAAATTATGTTGAGACAAAGAGTTACTTTTCCACTCTTCCAAAACCATATCTGAATATTTCACGGGCTAAACTGAGCCAGTACAGTTTGAAAGGGAGATGCTTCAGAATTCAAGATAAGTTGGAAATCGTTTTTCTTTTTACATTTACGTTAAAGATCAGTTTCTCAAGAGCTGATGGTCCCCAACTGTGTCTTCTTCCTGAGTCCTTGGTCTCTTCAGCTCTGTGAAATGCGTCAAGAAGGCAACTCTTGACAAGTTTTAGGGGGCTTAGTCAAGCCCACCATGCTTAGTCTGCATGCAGCAGATAACAGAAAAGGAAGTTCTGAAAGGCAGTTTTTCCTGCCTCCAAAGTGCATGCATAGTTTCACAGCCCACCTCCCAGAGACTAGTGCTGGTTCATGAGCAAAATGAATCTCCCTGCCCCCTTCTAAAGCTGACTAAGCAGGAAGCAAGAATTCACTGCCAGTGTGTTTTCTATTATGTGGCCACACCCATAGTCAGAGCTGTTCTGAACTCTATCAGCTAGAAAGCTTACTCTGAAGTCTCTCTTTTCCTCCAGACCCCACTGAAAGTACTAATTGGGGATGCTATGGAAATGTCAGAAACATCGATACCCCCGGAGCTTCGTGTATAATCGGAAGACAACGAGGACTGAATTACTGTGGTATGGTACTTACCATAATAGGAAGATCTTTTCTCTTTTCTAGATTCCTTTTCTGTCTCTTTAAAAAGGTCCCTAAATATCTGGTTCACTTTGCAGATTGGTCATGACTTATCATCCTTTTCAGCTCCAATTCTGTGACTTCATGGACCTTCATGGACCAGGTTCAATGTCTCCACTCCTCTTAGGAGATCTTAGATTTGCTCCTAACCAACGCCACTCCTGGAGAATTTCAGATGGATTTCAATGTCTTTACGAAGAGTCTATACCCAGTGCTGTCGCTTATGACCCATGTGGATCCTCTCACAAAGAATTTCCTCTAACTTGAAAAAACATGCAAATCATTTCTTCCTCCATGCCACACCCTCTCCAAGGTCCCTATCTTCTGCCCCTAATCCATGCATATGCTTAAATGATTGACTATCAGATGAATAAATATTTGTTTTCAAATTTCAAACTATTATGCCCCTCGTTCTTCCTGAGAAAGGTAGGAATGGTGTAGTGCAATCGATAATCATTAGATTAGAAATGAAGAGATTTGAATTCTGTACTTTGGACAAATCATGGAGCTTCTCTGAGCGTCAGTTTCATCATAAGTAGAATAGGGCTAATAATAATTACTTGGCTGACCCCTCAGAATAATTGGAAGAATATTTATGTAAAAGCACTTTGAAAACTGGAAAGGATTGGGGATCAGATCTGTGTAGGGAATTCCCAGATGAATGAAAACAACAACACACTTCCTTAATGCTTACTACTTGCCAACCACTTTGGGGGGGTACAAATAGAAAAAGAGAGGCAGCCCCTGCTTTCAAGGAGATTGCATTCTAATTAGGAGAAACAATACCTAGAAGAAAGTCAGCAGTAGGGTGAATGTAAGAGGCCAGGGACACTTCAGGTTAACATCAATCTAGGTCAGATGGGAATTCCTGAGTGATACTTGGGGCTCTATCAAGATCCCATGAATTCACTGCCTCTGATATCGATGTGAAGTCATCTGGTAGCAATGCTCCAGTTTCAGATGTACATTTTGTAAAACCGTATTTCACAAAATATTCACACCGCTTCCTTTCCAATTTGCTTTAGGTGTTCGTGCTTCTGAAAGGCTCGCTGAAATGGACTTGCCATATGTCCAGAGATATCAACCCACCCTGAGGGTGATTGGCCGAAAATACTGTGTGGATCCTGCTGTGATTGCTGGTATCATGTCCCGGGAGTCATATGGAGGCAGCGTCCTTGTCAGTGGGGGGAATGTAGCCAATGGAAATGTTTTGGTGCAGGTACTTTACTGCTGCTGTAATAACAACAACAATAATAATAACTGACATAATTTAAGGTTTGCAAATCACTTTCCCTACAACTCTGTGAGGACAGAGGTGCAAGTACTAATTGCCCCATTTTACAGATGAACTCATTGAGGCTTATGACTGTGCTGCTAATAAGGGTAGGAGCCAAAGAGAGCCCAGATCTTTTTACTACATTGGACCATCTCTTTTGCATATCAATTAAAATAAAAATACAGCTGTTTCCGCGTACCTGTAGATAGAGGATGGAAAGTGCCCAGCTGAATTTCTGCTTCATTTAGAAGGATCTTAGATATCTTTTCCAAGTAGATGGTGCCATGTCTGCTGATGCTGACTCCCCTCTCCCTCCCTTGGTGCCCTGTTGCTTCTGTTAGGCTGACTTGCCTGTCCTGTGCCTGTCAGTCAGTTTGCATTTGGTGGGAAGGCCTGGTCCTTTCTCCACAGAGTTACTTCCCTGGATGATGGCTATGAGGATTGGTCTGGAAAAAGATCAGTGGTCTGGGGGTGGGGGCTGCCACTCCCAGGACTCTTGTGCTTATCTGTTTGCTGGTGGTTGTTGGTCAGTTGTTGCTGCTGTTGCTGCTGGAGAACGCAGACCCTTTCTCCACAATGATTTCTCCCCTCTATGATGACTATGGGGCTAGGCTGGAAGTAGATCTGATAGTTTGAGGGGCCTTACTATTCCTAAGGCTCTTGGGTTCAGGGTCCTGGACTGTCCCCATCACTGTCTGAAGGAAGATAGTGATCAAAGTGACAATAGTAGTTTGACTTACGTGGGACATGCTGCCCTCAGTCTCTCCTTCTGGTGTAAATAATTGTACATCTAAGATAAATGCAGTGTAAATGGAAAAGCATCTCAGAGGGAGGCCACAAGCAAGGGGAAGGAATAAAGAAGGGACCAGGAAAGGCCTGAAGAAAGTAAGATTTAAATTGAGTCTAGAAAGAAGGCAAGGAAATTAGGAGGCAGAGATAAGCAAGGAGAGCATTCCAAGCACGGGAGATGGCCAGAGAAAAGGCAGAGAGTTGAGAGGGAGGTGGAGAGCTGTGCTCAGGAGGGACAAAAAGGCCAGTTTCACAGGATCCTAGAGTACATAGTGAGAGGAGGAGGGGAAGAAGTAAAGCGGAAAAGGACTGGGAAGGTCAGGAAAGGGCAACATTTTGAAGGGTGTTAAAAGTTATAGGACTTTACATAGGAGATAACAGCTGCTACTGGAGTTTATTACATAGAGGGAGGACATGGTCAGATTTGAGCTTTAGGAAGCTCAGTTTGTCAGCTTGACAAATGTTATGATGATCAAAATAACAAGTCAACAAAACATTGGATACATGGAGGGAGGGTGGGTGAAGGATCAGGCATGGTACCAAGCTTGCAAGCCGGAGTGATGGGGAGAGTGGTGGCCCCTTTGACAGTTATAGAAAGGAAAGGAAGATGGAAGGGTTGAACATAAATATACGGGAAGTGTGGCCTGAACTGAAAGGGGGCAAAAGAAAAGAAAGGACAATGTTTTAGAAAATTAAAATGCCTCCTTGGACAATCATTGTATAAGGACAATGACCAAATTGAGAAAGTTTGGTACTGTTGCTATAATTTTTTGTATTCTACATCACAAAAGAAGCAAAGTAGTGTAGCAGATAGTGGGGCTGACACTGGAATCAAGAAGATCTGGTTAAAATCTTACTTCTGATGCCTACTAGCTGTGTGACCATGGACAAGCTGTTTGGCTTCTCAGTGCCCCCAGGCAACTCTCTGAAGATTCTAAATTACACAGTTGCTGATCAGCGCCAGTGGAGGGACTTGCTTTTCTTTTCTTTCTTTTTTTTTTTTTTTTGGAGGGCAATTGGGGTTAAGTAACTTGCCCAAGGTCACAAGGCTAGGTTTTGTTTGTGTTAAGTGTCTGAGGTCGGATCTGAACTCAGGTCCTTCTGACTTCAGGGCTGATGCTCTACTCACTACGCCATCTAGCCGCCCTGAGTGGAGGGACTTTCTATTCCTGGTGCTTCTTAAAGGGTGAAATTACAAATCTGGGCCCCCTGCATAGAGAAGATGAGAAGCATCTATTTTTTCATAAATCATCAGGCAGATTCAGGCCTTCCCTGAACTCTGTGAATGACTTCCTTACGATGCTCCCAGGTACCTTGTAGAATCAGACTCTGCTGATGAGTGTTGGGTGCTCCTGGAATGAGTGAACCTGTCTAGGTAGAGTTAGATAAGGTTCAGGCTTTTCTCTAGACTCATTCCTTTACTCTTCCAGCTCTTCCTCCCACTCCTTTTCTTCCTTCTCTTCTTGCTCCTCCTCTTTCTCTACCAACTGGCAAAGCTGATGGATCACAGTAAATTCGACCCTCGGATCCTTTGAAAAGAACTATAGTTGTGAATGGAAAAACAATTTTTCAGTCATGTTCACTGAGTATGGTGGTGCCAATAACCAAAAAAAATCATGCTTGTGTGATTATATTAACTTTGGATTATCTAGAATCAGCCAGGAGGCACTGTGCTTGGAGTCAGGAAGACTCCAAGTTCAGATCCAGCCTCAAATACTTACTAGCCATGTGACTTTGGGCAAGTCACTTAATCTCTGTATGCCTCAGTTTCCTCAACTGTAAAATGAGGATAATGATAGCACTTATCCCACAGAACTATCATGAGGACCAAGTAAGATGGCATCTGTAAAGTGCTTAGTACAGGAACTAGCATGGGGGTAGGGGACCTTTCACATTGAAGGCCAAATTAATTTAGTTGTAATCAAATAAGGCCTCATTCTTTAGTATTTTCAATACATTCATTTTAAAATAACATCAAAATATAAAAAATGAGCAAAAACGTATTAATAAAAATAAAAGGATTTGTCCTGTAAAATTTGGACTCAGTCAAAGGGCTGCCCTTAAAGGACCTAGAAGGCCACATGTAGCCTTATGGTTCCCTGCCCCTGAACTAGTGCATAGTCGGTGCTTTTTTGTTTCCTTCCTTCCTTCCTTCCTTGGCTTTCACTTCTAACTTTCTTTTTTTTTTTTGCTGCTATACTTCATTTCAGAAGCAAGAGCACAATGGCTGGTATTCTCCCCCTCTACATGGAAATCTTAAAGCTTCAGTCTTTTCCCTGTTTGAGAATAGAAGTAGGAGGAGAATGCCGAAGAAAAGAAAAAGATTAGGAAAAGCAAAGGCAGGAGCATCACAATCACCAAGCCCCATTACAGGCTTCTCTCTGTTCCCTTTTTTCTAGACTGGTGGTGCCCAGAGCATTCCTACCTATTGGACCAGTGAACCACGGGCTGCACAAATTAGTGATGTTCTGACTATGAGAATCAAAGAAATTCAGAGGAGATTCCCCACGTGGACCACTGACCAGTATCTGAGAGGTACATGGAATTTTATACAAACAATGTGCATGTCATGTTCTGCCTGTGACAGAACATCCTATCATTGTGGGAAAGTTACCCTGTGTTCATGAAAACTTTGCTGTGTAGAATTCTAAACAGGGCTACAAAGCAGGAAAAGCTTTCAGTGCCATCTCAGCAATGGTCTGTCAGCCAAGATCCAGCCTGGTTAAGTTCAGAGGTTTTGCCAGAAAGGATTGGTAGTCAAAGTTTTTGACCACAGAAACTCATGAAGACTGTCTACTAAGGGGTTGGAGACTATGAATTGTGTAGGAAGAGGGAATACTGAGAATTAATGAAATCACAGATTTTTGAAGAACTGATTCAATCGATCAAATAGCATTTTAAGCAAAGGGCAAACAAAGACAAAAATAAAAGAGCAATGCAATGCTTAATGACAAATCTAGTGTCACTGAGTTAACTGTCCCGATGTCTAAGCCATTCACGGTGGCCAGGTGCCTTTGGAAACTGTCTACAATTCTCTTTATAAGTCTGAAATAATAACCTTCTAAATATTTGCCTTGTCCTATACTGAATCACATTTGTTTATTTTAGGTGGACTCTGTGCCTACAATAAAGGGATAGGATATGTCAGAAGTAATCAAGACCTCAACTGTGACTTTGGTAATGATGTCCTGGCTCGAGCCAGATATTACAAGACGTGTGGATTGTAACTTAAAGATAAATAAGAGAGGACTGTGTTGCCTGTGTTGAGCTATTCATCATTACTATGGAAAACATTAATGAAGGCAAAATACTAAATAAAGACGCAACAAGCAATGGCTGTAACTAGGAACATGTTTGTTTTGGATTTACAGCAATAAGAGAAATAAAAATTAAAAGGGAAGCTGTAATCAATATCTTATACTTCTCCAATGAAGTGTGTGAATGTACTACTTTTCTTTTGGGGTCTAGACTTGGGATTTCATTGGTATGGAAAGATCCTGATTTGGAAACATCATCACTGATATAGATGAACACTGTAAATTCATAGGATTCTAGATATAGAGCTTAGAGGCAGCTCAGCAGCCATCAAGTCCAATCCCCCTATTTTAACAATGAGGATACCGAATCCAAGAAGGCTAACAGACTTGTCCAAGATCATATTGATAGTAATAAGAAGCAGGAGAGGAACTCAGGTCTTTTGACTCTAGAACAAGTATTATTTCTACTCTACTATGCCACCTCCCATAGGGAACTAGCTGCCACACTTAGCAATTAAGTGGCTTGAGAAAAATGGCTATTACACATTAAATGAAGAACTTGAACTCCGTTCTTCCATCTTCTCCCCTCTGGGTATACCTATTATGTGTATGTATAATGTATGTACATATGTGTTTCACAGATAACACACAGGAGGCACTAGAGGTTTGGGACCCCAGCACCTAACAGATTCGCTCTTGATCTGGTCAGACAGGCAGACAGATTGGGATGGGTTAATAATCAGCTTTATTCTAATCTAGTCTTCTCAGAGGGTTGTGGGAGAACCAGCTCCTACAGCATTCCCTAATCACCTTTCTTGCAGGGGCTGGTGAGAAGAGGGGGCAACTACCCCTACATCTTGATGGGGTCAATTGAGACAGGCACAGCTTGTGTGCTCCCCTAAATTCCCTCAAACCTCAGTGGGGGCCAGTTGAGGCACACACAGATTCCCCCAAGGGTTCCCCATGGTTTTCCCCCACTCACTCACCAGTTACCCACTTGCTTTATAGGGCAACAGACAAAGAAGGCATCTTCTCAACATTAAGATCACAAGTTAACTTTAGCCTTATTGTCATTCTGTGCAAGTATAATAAATATTACATTATGTCACCCCTTATTTTACAGCACAGCCTCAGTAGGACTGCCTGTCACTATGATTCTGGAAATACTATTTAGAATCCTTGGAACTATTCTGAGATACTATCTAAGGATCCTTGAGACTATTCTGAGAGTTATTATCAAACACCTGGAAACTAGACATTCCCATGGTCATGGATCCTGAGAAACTAACTCTAAAAAGGATAACAAAATCTTCCTTACATATAATATATGTAAGTATACTTGATACAATATCTAACAGAACTGAGCTATAACATAACACTTGACCAATTGGTATTACCACCTAGAACATAAATTCTTAGTCTCTGATCCAGAATGTTAGAAATGAAATAGAAATGATCTAATCCAACCCTGTCTTGCAGGTAGGAGGTAAACTGAGATGCAGAGATAGGATGTGTGTTTAGCTGAAAGTAACTAGAGCACAGGTATGAATTTGAATCTTCTGACTCATGACTCTAGTCCAGTAATCTTTCCACTACACTGTAAATGCTTTGAGGCATTTTATCAATTATAGAAGTTTAAAATTCTATTGAAAATATATGTGTATGAGTTTGGTAGGGTGGAAGGGATAATAGAAGGAGGAAGTGTTGGGTTCCTGACCAACCATATAGACTAGAAAGTAAGAGGCAGATAAACTAAGTATAAAGGTTGTTTGGGGGCAGTTAGGTAGCACAGTGGATAAAGCATTGGGCTTTGTGTCAGGAAGACCTGAGTTCAAATCCAACCTCAGACACTTATTAGTTGTGTAATCCTGAACAAATTTCTTAACCTTGTTTACCTTAGTTTTCTCATCTGTAAAATGAACTGGAGAAAGACATGACAAACTATTCTAGTATCTTTGCCAAGAAAACCCCAAATGATGTCATGAAGAGTCAGGTATGACTGAAAAGACTGAACAACAAAGACTATATATTCTATATCCCTTTAAAAAATTATGACAGAATTCTCCCTAATAGAATCAGAAGGAAAGACTGGCCACTTGAACACCAACCTGCAGCCTTCTGGGGAACATAATTCAAAAAAATTTCTCCCAATAAATGGAGGCCTTTTAGTCCCAAGCACAATGGGAAATTATGTACTAGGGGTTTTTCTCCTCAATTACATAGCCTATCTAGTTTATTATAATTTATAATATTTACTTGAATTATTAAAACAATTCCCTCAAACCCTTGAACTTTCTTGGAGTCATTGTGTTTCCCAAGCTAAGTTCCATGAAGCCCTGGTATCTTGTTCAGTTTTCTGACCACAATTCTGCACTTAATTGGTATACGGTAATGTGATGTGCTGTGGTATAATAAGAATAGTGGTTCTGTGAGAAAATGTCCATGCCAGCGACACTTCTCCCTCTAAAATATTAAATATGAAATATTTATATGCCAAAAATCCTTATTATATGCAGAAATTTTGGAAATGAAAATACGTTTAATTCTCTCTACTTTATTCCCAAATTGCATTGGGAATTTCCATACCCCCCCAAAGCCCCGAAGGAGCATTTCTGGTTTCTGCCCATGTATTTCAAGTGTTCTATGGCCTAAAGGGGTCCCTAGTCAAATTCATTTGGTAAATGCTGCTGTAAGTGATACACGGGAAACAGCATCCAAAGAAACAAATTAACTTTTTACCAGTCTCTGGGGACTATATGTTCACCCCAAGGAAGTAATTTACCAAATGACAACCTGTGGCCTTGAAGATTGTTTACTTTACCTGGGGATGCCCTTTATTTCAAGAATAAAACAAGAATCTCCTGCTTTATCACAGGAATATAAAACATTACATATATATGTATACATGTATATATACATGTACACACACATATATGTGGGTATGTCTATATATGTACATATATGTGTATGTGTATAATATATACATTATGTATATACATATATATGTATATATACACACACACATACACAGAGAGACAGAAACAGAGAGAGAGATTAATTCTTGAATTTATAAGTTGTCAACCTGTAGCCTGGGGAGGGGTAGGGGGATAGATACTATGGGATAGTCTATGGGCTATCTGAAACAAAATTGTTCATCTAAGAAAACAGTCTCTGGGGTTGCTTTTGATGAAATGATACATAATTTCATTGTTTTTCACCACAGTCCAGATGTACCAGGCACACCCAAGAGCCTGAAGATGACTGAATCTTTTCTTTTTTCCTTCCTGGCCCTTGTCAGGGACAAGCAGTCACAAGAAGGTGCTGCAGATTACATTTTTCTTCCTAGAATTGAGTTGTTGTTGTTTGCCCTTTGTTGTCTAAGAGGATCAATAACATCATGAAATTGACGTTTTGATTTCCAAGTGAATTAGATCTGAGTGAGGCAGAGCTATGCAAAGTGATCAGCTTCATTCTCTCCACAGGCATGGGAGTCCAGTGGCAAGACAAAAGTAGAGGTGACTGGTGATAACCCAAGATGTAGTGGGTGACCTGGGCCTTTCTAAGTTAAGGTCTTTCCCTGGTCTTGTTGGTCTGGGGCCACACCCATTCAATGACTAAGGGCTAGATAAGGCTTGAGACAAAAGGTGGTCCAATTTACCATTCCAAAAATATCAATCTTGGAGGGGAAAACCCTCAGAATTTCTAACCATAACAGAAAACAATTTTTATTTCCACTCATTCTAAGCCATCAGACCTAAACCATAAGCCACAGAGGCTTGGGTTGGACCTATTATAGGCCATTCAATGCAGGCTAATAGGCTAAAGGCAGAGACTACCAAGCAAGGGTTTATGGGAGAGCAGGAGTGTAGGAGGAGGAGAAAGAGGAAGAAAACAAAGAAAAGGAAAAGGAGAAAAAGGAGGAGGAGGAAGAAGAACAGGAGAAAGCAGCCAGGTGATACAATGGATGAGGTGCTGACCCTGGCGTCTGGAAGACCTGAATCCATGTACTGCCTCAAACACTAAGCAAATCATCTAACATCTCTGTACCTTAGTTACCTCATCTGTAAAATGGAGATGATAATAATATCAATCCAAGGAGGTGATGTGAAGATCAAATAAAATAGCATTTGTAAAGTGCTTTACAAACCTTAAAATTCTCTTTAAATGCTAGTTATAAAAAAGAAGGGAGGGGGAGAAGGATGAGCTGGGTTGTATGAATTTAAATGAGAAGAAAAGGCTCTAGTCCCTAAAATTTCATTTTCTATACTGCTTGGGGATGAAAGACCTTCGTCCATCGGAAGAAATCCTCTATATTATGTTTCCCAGTGTTGTACATTACAGGGCATACAGGGCTATCACCAGGCAAGGACTGTGGTTAGTGGGACATACTCTGAAGGTTTCTGAGTTTAAGAAGAGCCAGAGCCACAAGGTGAAAGAGAAGGGAAAAAAAGACACAGAAAGGAGCTTTTATGCCATACCAATCACAGGCTTGTGGGCAAAGGAGCCATGTTAAGGATGCTACTGCAGAATGTGGTGAAGGCAGGCATAGGAGCAGCAATGACAGTAATGGTGGCAGCAGGTACCAGCATCAAGAGATAGAATGGCGAGGGCAAATCTGTATGTGCCACAGGATAGGCAATTGCAGTGTATTTGGGCTTTTGGGACTTCTCTACTAGTGGACAGATAACAAACTGTTCTTGGGTAAGGAAGGCTAAGAAATGGTCCTCGCCTTAGCAGTGAGGACTGTCCTCTTACTGAAGGGTCTGAGATACTGGCTCTGATGAGGGTAGGGTAATTGGTTCTGCCAGGGACCCTGATCACTATCAGTGACTAGAAACCCTGCAATTCAGTCTGGAAAGAATTCACCAGGCTCAAGCAAACTTTGAAGCCAAGATTGTAAAGGTTTATTGTTACACTGTACGGCACAGTGGGCAAGAGTTCTTAGGGAACCTGCAAACTTACAGAAATCACAAGTATAGTTTTAAGGAGTCAAGACAGTAAATCAAGTGTCAATTATGCTAACTAGGTGAGTAAGGGTGGGATTAGGGAGGAGTTAAGGAGTGGTCAGTACTTAAAGGAACATGCACTTTTAATATCAACTGCACATATGTATTGCCCATAATTCACTGGGAAATAGCCCAAGGGGGGGGGGCTACCTGGAGGTGTGGTTTTAGGCCTGAAACATCACTAAGTCAGCCAGCGGTCAGGGCCAACTGAGAAGTGCCCAGTCTGCCACCCATCAGTGTCATGTTTGACAAGATGGATGTTGGGAACCAAGGCTAACAGAGACTCAGTATGGGTATAATTGGCTAAGGAGTTAACCTATAGATAGGGCACTGAAGGATTCATGGTGCAGCTGGCCACTCTACTAGGGGAGATAACATTCGCCTAAACTAAAATGTTTATAGATAGTTTAGTGAAGGATTCATAGGTGTAGCTTGTTATTGTTCCAAGAAGAGATGAACAGTTCCTGAGTTGTTGCTGGGCAGAGTACTGGCAGGGGGAAGGGGTAGAGTTAATGCTCTGAGGCTGGGGAGGGGGAAATGTGATTTTACAGACTGGTTTTATAAATTGATTTTACAGACATAGATCCCAAGCACCCCATTTACAAACTGATGTTACAAACTGATATTACAAACATAGACTGATGTTACAAATATATATCCCAAGCACCCCATCAGCTCCATCTCTCTTTAATACTGTACTGAATAGTCTATGTTTAAATAATGATTGAAAGCCTCAGTTTGCTTGCAGGAAGGAAATGACCCCCCCCCCAGGAAATCTAGAAAATGAATCAAACTCTGATGAGACATCTAACTCATGCAGGGGATAGAGCACCTGGAGTTAGGAAGCCCTGAGTTCAAATCCAGCTTCAGACACACTAGCTGTGTGATTCTAGGCAAGTCACTTAACCTCTGTTTGCCTCAGTTTCCTCCTCTATAGACTAGAGATAACCACAGCACCTACCTCCCAAGGGTGTTGTGAAGATCAAATGATAAAATAATTGCAAACCACTAAGCACAGTACCTGGCACATAGTAAGTGCCATGTAAATGTTAATGTTGTTATTATTACTTTCCTGGAGATATTCTCAGTGGAGGCAAGAACTAAAAAGCATATTACTTATTTAATAAATCTTTATTATTGATTCTGTGTCCATGTCAATCCAGAGCTTTACTTATAGATAAAGGGCATTACTAGAGGCTTCTAGGTGGCACAACGGATAGAGCATTAGACTTGGAGTCAGGAAGTTTTGTGTTCAAATCCAGTTCAGACACCAGCTGTGTGACCCTGGGCAAGTCGCTTGGATTCTGTCTGCTTTAGTTTCTTCACTTATAAGATGGGGGTAATAATAGCACCTACCTTTCAAGGTTGCTGTGAAGATTAAAAGAGATAATATTAGTAAAGCATTTTGAAAACCTTAGAGCAGTATATTAATGTTAGTCATTATAATTACACAGTCTGTAGGAACTGAGGACTTGACTCTGAATGGCTCAAACTTAGGGAAGGGAGTTTCATATTCTACAAGTCATGCAGAAGTTCTATTTAGAAATAGACACATCTAATGATTAAATGCAAACTAAATCCATCCACTTAGTAAAACTCTGAGGGAATGGCTCAAGGATGCCAAGAATAACCAATTAATTCAATCACTTCCAGTTAAAATGATTCACTGAGTAGAACTCTGTAACATTTTTACAGGGCAACATTATCACTTTGCTGAGTTCCCAACCTGCTACTTTCAATTTGAGAAAACTGTATCCAAAGTAAACATTCTGTCTGGATTCAGGACAAGCAGAGTCTTGCTGAGTCACAAGTAGCATGTTGACTGATTCTACTTCCATAACAAGTCTCATTCACATCCATCATATTCTTTTTTCCCCCAATTTATATATTTATTTTTAGTTTTCAACATTCATTTCCACAAGATTTTGAGCTAAAAATTTTTCTCCCCACTTTTGCCCTACTCCCACACCAAAATAGCAAGCCTACAGAATACCCCTTCCCCCAATTTGTTCTCTCTTATATGCTCCCCCATCCTCCTCCTAGCTTTCTAGTAGGGCAAGAAAAAAAATTTTAATTAATTTATTTGTAGTTTTCAACATTCATTTCTACAAAATTTTGTTACACTTTTTTCTCCCCATCTTTCCCCTACCCCCATACCAAAATAGCAAGCCTACTGAATACCCCTTCCCTCAATCTACTCTCTCCTATATCCTCACCCCATCACCCCTCCCCCCAACTTTCTAGTAAGGCAAGATGGATTTCTATACCCCAGTGCCTATATATATTATTTCCCAGTTGAATGTAAAAAAACAATTTTTTAACATTTGTTTTTAAGATTTTGAGTTCCAGAGTCTTTTCCCTGCTTCCCTCCTCACCCACCCCTCACTGAGAAGACAAGCAATTCAACATAGGTTGTACATGTGTAGTTACACAAAACATTTCCAGAGTAGTTATATTGTGAAAGACTAACTATATTTCCTTCCATCCTGTCCCAGCCCCCCCACTTATTCTAATTGATCCTGACCCTGTTCAAAAGTGTTTGTTTCTAACTACCCTCTCCCCTAATCTGCCCTCCCTTCTAGCATCCCCCCTTGTATCTCCCTCCCCCCTATTTTCCTGTAAGGTAAGATACCCAACTGAGTGTGTATGTTATTCCCTCCTAAGTCAAATTCAATGAGAATTAGGTTGACCCATTCCCTTTCACCTTCCTTCTCATCCCCTCCATTGTAACAGTTTTATCTTGCCTCTTTTATATGGAATAATTTACCCTAATCTATCTCTCCCTTTGTACTTCTCCCAATATATTCCTCTGTCACCTCTTAATTTTATTTTTTAGATATCATCCCTTCCTATTCAACTGATCCTGTGCCCTCTGTCTTTGTATACATGTACACACACACACACACACACACACACACACATATATGTACATAGATATTCCCTTCAACTATCCTCATACTGAGAAAAGTCTCATGAGTTACAATTATCATTTTTGCATGTAGGAATGTATAGTTCAACTTTAATAACTTCCTATTTCTTTTTCCTGTTTACCTTCTCATGCTTCTCTTGCTTCTTGTATTTGAAAGTCATATTTTCTGTTCAGCTCTAGTTTCTTCATCAATACTACTTGAAAGTCCTCTATTTCATTGAATGACCATAATTTCCCCTGAAGCATTATACGCAGTTTTGCTGGGTAGGTGATTCTTGGTTTTAGTCCTAGCTCTTTTGACCTCCAGAATATCATATTCCAAGCCCTTTGATCCTGTAATGTAGAAACTGCTAGGTCTTGTGTTATCCTGATTGTGTTTCCACGATACTCAAATTGGTTCTTCTTGACTGCTTGCAGTATTTTCTCCTTGACCTGGGAAGTTTGGAATTTGGCTATAATATTCCTAGAAGTTTTCTTTTTGGGATCTTTTTCAAGAGGTGATTGGTGAATTCTTTCAATTTCTATTTTGCCCTCTGGTTCTAGAATATTAGGGCAATTTTCCTTGAGAATTTCTTGAAGAATGATTTCTAGGCTCTTTTTTTGATCATGGCTTTCAGGTAGTCAAATAATTTTTAAATGATCTCTCCTGGATCTATTTTCCAGGTCAGTGGTTTTTCCAGTGATATATTTCACATTGCCTTCTATTTTTTTCATTTGTTTGGATCTGTTTTATAGTATCTTGATTTCTCATAAAGTCATTAGCTTCCAATTGCTCCAATCTAATCTTTTTTTTTTCTTAAGCAATTGGGGTTAAGTAACTTGCTCAAGGTTACATGGCTAGTTATTTATGTGTGGGTGCTAAGTATTGAGGCTGGAACCAATCCTGAGTCATCCCGACTCCAGCACTCTTACTCACTGCACCACCTAGCTGCCCCACTCCAATCTAATTTTGAAGGAGTTATTCTCTTCAATGAGTTTTTGAAATTCCTCTTCCATCTGGAAAACTTGGATTTTTAAGGTATTCTTCTCCTCACTGGCTTTTTGGGCCTCTTTTGCCATTTGAGTTAGTCTATTCTTAAGGTGTTATTTTCTTCAGTATTTTGGGGTATCTTTTAGCAGGCTATTGACTCACTTTTTATACTTTTCTTGCATCATAATAATTTCTCTTTCCAATTTTTCCTCTACTTCTCTTACTTGATTTTGAGAATCCTTCTTGAGCTCCTCCATGGCCTGTGACCAATTCACATTTTTCTTGGAAGCTTTTAATGCAGGAATTCTGACTTCATTGTCCTCCTCCAGTTATATGCTTTGATCCTTTTTGTCCCTCAAAAAGGATTCTATGGTCTTACTGTGCTTCCTCTGATTGCTCATCTTTCCAATCAATTACTCGACTTTTGAGCTCTTTGCCACAATAGAACTCTGCTTCCACAATGGAGAGAGCTTTGTCCCAAATGACTGGGGTTTCCACAGCTGCCAGAGCTATTAGTTGGGCACCCTCTCTACAGCCCCCACAAGCTCTGGCACACTGGCCACACACCACAGCACCACCACCCAAGACCATGATCCAGATCCAAGTAGGTCAAAGCAAGAGTGATTACCCTCTGAATGATTGTTTGGTCCCCATACAATCTGCAGGCCAGGAGCTCTGGAAGTAGCCACACACATGGCAGCAGCTGCAGCAGCTGGGCCTCTGCCACCTCTAGTCCCTGGGGCAGGGGCCAGACCACATTCTTCCTTCACCCTTCCAACAGAAATCCCCACTGACCTTTTATTTTCTCTTTGGTATTTATGGGTTGAGAAGTCTGGAAACTGCCACAGATGCTGGCAATTCACTGTCCTGAAGTCTGCTCTGGCCGATACTGGTCAGGGTCAACCTAGGGCTGGAACCATGGCTCACAGGGACCGTGCTTGGCTCCCAGCACTGCAATGGACCCTTCCTGTTGGCCTGCCAGGTTCCCTTCAGTGGGAGACTTGTTTCTCTCTATCACTGTGGGTTCTGTAGCTTTAAAATTTGTTTAGAGTAATTTTTTTATAGCTATTAGAAGTGGTTGGAGCCGGAGCCCAAAGCAAGTTTGTGCTTTTACTTTGCCATCTTGGCTCCACCCCCATCATATTCTTTCAATTTATCTGGCCTCCATTCTCACTCAAACTTTTATTATCTCTTGTCTGAACTGTTGGAATCACATAAGTGATCTCTCTGATTCTACTCTCTTTCCTCTCCAATCTCTTTCACGTAGCCATCAAAATAATATTTCTATGGCAGATCTGACCATATCATTTCTCTGCTCAAAATCTTGAGTGGAGAATGTTATGAGATGGTGGAGTAAAAGCAGGAACTTGGCTGAGCTCCTGCTCTAACAACCTTCAATCCCTATAAAATATGAATCTAAGCAAATTTTAGAGCTACAAAACCCACAAAGTGACAGAGAGAAACAAATCTCCCTCTGAAGGTACCTTGGCAGGCCAACATGGAGGTTCATTTGCACCAGCTGGGAGCTGAGTACAGTCCCGCATGGGCCACTGGGGCCCAGACACAGGCCAGCTTTGACCCCTCACCCAGACAGGCCAAAGCAGACTTCAGGAGAGTGAATCAACAGCAGCTGTGGCAGTTTCCAGACTTCTCAACCCATAAACACCAAAAAGAAAGCAAAAGGTCAGTAGGGAAATCTATTGGAACTGTGTGACAGAAAAATGTGGCCCAGCTCCTGCCCAGGGGCTAAAGGTGGCAGAGGCCTGGTGGCTGCAGCTGCTACTACATGGCTGCCTCTGGAGCTCCTGGCCTGCAGATCACAGGGGGACCAAGCAACCATTATGAGGGTAATCACTCTTGCTTTGACCTGCTTGGATCTGGATCATGGTCTTGGGTGGAAGTCATGGGGTGTGTGGCCAGTATGCCAGAGCTTGTGGGGGCTGTAGAAAAGGTGCCTATCTAATATCTCTGGCAGCTGCAAAAACCCCAGCAATTTGGGACATAGCTCTTTCCATTCTGGAAGCAGAGTTCTACTGTGGCAAAGAGCTCAAAAGTCAAATAATTGGCTGGCAAGATGAGCAAACAGAGAAGCACAATCAGACCATAGAATCTTTTTTGGGGGACAAAATGGATCAAAACATGGAACCAAAAGACAACAAAGTCAAAACTCGTGCATCAAAAGCTTCCAAAAAATATGAATTGGTTACAGGTCATGGAGGAGCTCAAGAAAGATTTTGAAACTCAAGTAAGAGAAGTAGAGGAAAAATTGGGAAGAGAAATGAGTATGATGCAAGATAATAATGAAAAACAAGTCAACAGCCTGCTAAAGGGAACCCCAAAAATACTGAAGAAAATAACACCTTAAAAATAGACTAACTCAAATGGCAAAAGAGGCCCAAAAAGCCAGTGAGGAGAATGCCTTAAAAAGCCAAATTTCAAAAACTCTCTGAAGAGAATAACTCCTACAAAATTAGATTGGAGCAATTAGAAGCTAATGACTTTATGAGAAATCAAGATACTATAAAACAGATCCAAACAAATGAGAAAATAGAAGGCAATGTGAAATATCTCATTGGAAAAACCACTGACCTGAAAAATAGATCCAGGAGAGATCATTTAAAAATTATTGGACTACCTGAAAGCCATGATCAAAAAAAGAACCTAGAAATCATTCTTCAAGAAATTCTCAAGGAAAATTGCCCTAATATTCTAGAACCAGAGGGCAAAATAGAAATCTAAATAATTCACCTATTGTTACTTGAAAAAGATCCCGGGGGTGGCTAGGTGGCACAGTGAATAGAGGACTGGCCCTGGAGTCAGGAGGACCTGAATTCAAATCCGGCCTCAGACACTTAACACTTACTAGCAGTGTGACCTTGGGCAAGTCACTTAATCCCAATTGCCCCTCCAAAAAAAAAAAAGGAAAACCAAGAATCACTTACCCAGAAAAACTGAGTATAATGCTTCAGGGGAAATTATGGTTATTCAATGAAACAGAGGACTTTCAAGTATTCTTGATGAAGAAACTAGAGCTAAACAGAAAATATGGCTTTCAAATACAAGAAGGAAGCATGAGAAGGTAAACAGGAAAAAGAAATCATAGGAAGTTATCAAAGTTGAACTATACATTCCTACATGGAAAAATGATAATTGTAACTAGTGAGACTTTTCTCAGTATGAGGATGGTTGAAGGGAATATATATGTATACAAAAATATGTATGTAGAGGAGGGTATATATGTATATAAATACATATGGGAGTGTATGTATATGTGTGTACATGTATACAAAGACAGAGGGCACAGGATCAGTTGAATAGGAAGGGATGATATCTAAAAAATAAAATTAAGAGGTGAGAGGAATATGATAAGAGAAGGGGAAAGGGAGAGATAGATTAGGGTAAATTATCTCTTATAAAAGAAGCAAGATAAAACTGTTATAATGGAGGGGAAGAGCAGGAAGGTGAAAGGGAATGGGTCAACCTTACTTTCATTGGATTTGGCTTAAGGAGGGAATAACATACACACTCATTTGGGTATCTTACCCTACAGGAAAGCAGGGGGAAAGGGGATAAGAGGGGGAATGATAGAAGGGAGGGCAGATTGGGAGAAAGGGTAGTTAGTGTAATGGACAATTAATGCAAATATAAGACGGCATAGCCAATTAATATTTTTGGGGGGTGCTTTTATTAGCTGGCAGCCATCCCCAAAGGGGAGGCAGCAAACACTTTTGAAAAGGGACAGGGTCAAAGGAGAAAATAGAATAAGTCAGGGGCGGGATAGGATGGAGGGAAATATAGTTAGTCTTTCACAATATACCTACTATGGAAATGTTTTGAGTAACTACACATGTACAATCTAAATTAAATTGCTTGTCTTCCCAGTGGGGATGGGTGAGGAGGGAAGAAGGGAAAGGAAAAAATTTTTAGAAATTTAAAAAAGAAAAATAAATCTTGAATGGCTCCCTCTAGGATAAGATATAAATGACTTTGTCTCTTAAAGTCCAGTCTATCTCTCTATAGTTATTTCCTGTCCTTCCCTGCTCATGCACTCTACTTAGTAACTATACTCTTCTACCAAACTTCACATGGTATCTCCTGCCTACTTGTTTTTGCACAAGCTGTTTCCCCCTCCTGATAGGCACTCCCTCCTCAGCTCTGGATTCTTTCAGAACCCTTATTATCTTTATTATAACCCTTATTATTATTATAATCCTTCATAACCTATTTATTATAATCCTTATTATTATTATTATAATCCTTAAACCTTCAAGATTCAGTTCAAATGCCAACTTTGGGAAGAAACTTCTGATCCCCCATTATTAATGCTTTCTCTCCTCAAGTACTTCTAAAACTCTTTATCTGAAACATCTTTTCCTATATCATTCCCTCCCCTGTCTTATATTCATATGTGTTCATGCTTTCTCTTTTAGTAGAATATAAGCTCTTTGAGGGCAAGACCAGTTTTTTTTTGTCATTGTGTCCCCAAATCTTAACATATTATAGATTATTAATTAATACTTTAAAAAATTTAATTGAATGTTTAACTTCAGTCTGGCCTTCCTCTTTAATCTATCATACCTCTGGCTGTCCTCATAAACTATTGCTTGCCCAATCTGTGCTCAAGGAAAAACAAACTAATTTAGGCGTGTGAAGGTTGCTTTGTTGGATGGAATCCTGACAAAGCAGCCAGACTACTCCTCCTCTTCTCCATGCTAGTTTTACTAGCATCTTTCAAAGATTTACTGAAACCTCAAGAAAATTTTATATGCCTATACTCTAATTATTAGGGAGGGCATGATGGGAATGGAAAGGGGTACACCAAGGTGTGACATTTGTCCCACGTCTCATAAGCTGAGATATTTTAACCCTTTAGGGATCATACTTACTGCTCCTTAAGGATGGGGAAGAGGTTACTAAAAAAAAAAATAGCCTTGCTTTAATTCAGTAAAACCTGGAAGCTCCTAGGAAAGGGGCAGGAAAAGAAAATGAAGAATCTTTTGGCACTTCATGAGTGGCCCTGGTTTAAACCCAGGGACACCAAACACTGTTGAGGTGGGGGCTTTGCTCACCCCAAAACTGTTTCGGTTTCATGATGTGTTGTGGTGGAACTGTCTCAGAGAATTCAGATTCAGACCACCTCTAATCCAAGTATAGGAATTTATTGATATTGACACCTCTCATGAAGAGGGCTAAGTTCCAAGAGGAACCAGAAATTTTAGAGAAAGCAAGATCGATTTTTATAGGGTAAAGTTGCAATTACATAATCAAAATTTACATAGAATAGAGGAATATCATTACTATTAAAGGCAGGAGGAGTTTGTTAAGGGATTGGAGGAGGGGTCCCATCTACGGTTTGGTGGTTAAACATTCTGGTCATTTTGCCCTCCAACTGGCTAGCTATTGTGATCCTGTCTGGTTAAGACAGATAGTTAGGTATTGAGGTCCTGTCTTGGGCTAGATGGATGATGTGATTGTGATGGAATTCAAGAACACACCTGTTTCTGTGGGAATGGGTCTGGGGGCAGTGACTAGTCAGAGGCAGTGGCTGGGATCCCATCATGGGATCATGGACATGCCTGCTGTTCTGTGGGAACTAAGAGTTCAGGGATACACCTGTTGTTCCAGTGAGCAGTGAGGCATATAGGAAGAAGTTAGGACACAGGGAGGTGGGGTAGGTAGGTACAGTGGGCCTGCTGTTCAGTGGGGCTGGGCCTATGATGAAGTTAGAATATTGGGACTGGGGGCAGCTTTATTAGCATTCCAACAGCCCCTTTTGGTGCCACCTAAGAACAGCAATGAGGCAAGATGAAGATACAATTAATACCATGGAATGCAGCCTGAGATGACTCTAAAAGAACATGACGAGAGGTTCCAAGTATGCAGTAGCAGTAAACGTGGCCCCATGTTTAAAAGACAACATTCAAAATAGGACAAGAAATTTTTTTAGTCCATGGGATTGTACCTATGTGTTCCCCTGAGGCCTATGAAATTTGCTTTCTAAAAATCTAGTGGTATCTCTCTGAGGAGTGCAGTGGCCAAATTGTCTGGTTCCCGGCTTCATGCTTACCTTAACCTTTTGGGTAGGAATTAAATTTTCCCCTGAGAAGGATGGGAGGGAAAAAGGCAAGAGATGTTTATTCTGCCTCTCTTCAGGTCTGGAGTTACATAGTTATGGAAGAAGCCATGGGTACTTATCCTGAACAGTAGTTTTTTCAAATTATTTGTGTGTTTCCCCTGGCCCTTCCCCCCTTTTCCTTCTATGGTTGTGAGTGAAAAACTCATAGTGTAACTGTATACTCACAGTATACAATTAAGCCATGATTGTGTGCTTGCCTCTATTAGGACATGTTTGTGTGGTTAAAGTAGCAGCTAAAGAAAACAGGGTTTTGCAGTATGGGGAAAACAGTAGGAGCATCATGACCTATCAGAATCTAATTAGATAAATCCACACACATCACAACTCTAGACTAAGGACCACTGCCACCCACAAAAGGGACAAACTAGGAGAGAGAGCTAGGCTCTCTGGCAGAGAATTTGATGTTAATCCTCCCAGCTTCTCGTGTTGGGGGAGTCCAAAATCACACCACTAAGCAATGGCACAGGCCCTCTGAAACAAATAGGGGCAAGTGTTTAACCATCAGTGCCCCTAGTGGTCAAAGCTACATTTGCATTGATTGTATCAACACCATTGAAGAGTCCATAGCCATGTATGTGATCAGGATCCTTTGAAGTACTGAAAAAGACGTGTTTAGATGGGTAGCAACCACGTGCAGTACTGCATTTGAAGTCAGAGGGTCTGGGTCTGAATTCCAATTCTACCACTTTCTGTCTGAGTGATCCTGAGCAAATCATCACATCTCTCTGGGCCCTAGTCCTGATCTATAAAATAGGGGGAGGGAGAAGGGTTAGACTGGAATCCCCGGCCGGAACCTGTGACCTGCTGTTTGGATTCAGACCTCTAGGCCACATGTTCCCCGCTTCTGGACTCTAAAGTCTTTCACAGCCTTAGATCCACAATCCTATCATCATAGTTCAAAGTCATGCCTTTCTAAGCCTAAGCATACACTTGGGTTTGCTGTCATAAATGATGATGAATGCTTATCCTTACTCCCACAAGAATATATAGGGAGGGAGGATGGCAAACACACGGGGAAGAAAGCTCAGTTGCTCAGGTCCAGGACTGGGGTAGGGGTAAGAAGCATGGAGCTATGTCAAGTTTTTATTAGCTTTCTTCATATAGCTATAAAAATTTGGGCTTCTCTTCCTTGAAAGCTGTGTAACTATTTAACAATCAGGGAATGACATTTATTCTTTTAAACTTGAACAAGTTTCTCATATATCTTGGAAATGATACTTTTATCAGAGAAACTGGTTGCAAAGATTTTCCCCCCAATTAATCATTTCTACTTTAATCTTAGTTTGACTAGATTTGTTTGTATAAAAGGTTTTTAATCTTGTGTAATTGAAATTATTGATTTTATCTTTGGTGATTATCCCTATTCTTTGTTTGCTTATGAACTTTTCTCCGAACCATAGACCTAATAGGTAATTTTACACGTTTTTCTAAGATTCCCTAAGACTATAGGTTTTGGACTATAAAGTCAGTATAAATGCCAAGAGGTAAAGGAAATTTGTTCATTGAGAGTTTCCCACACTAATGAAATCACAAGTCTAGTTCAATATGTATACATATATATGCATATGTATATGTGTTTCTATCCATGTATGTATGTGTAAGTATGTGTGTGTATATATATCTTTCTTGAGTGGTTCTTGCATCAGCTGAAGAAAAGAAAGAAGTTTAGACTAAATAACTAAATGCAAATTAAAGCAATTCTGAGATTCTATCTCATACCCAAAAGAGTAGGCAAAGATGACAAAAAAGGAAAAATGATAAATGTTGGAAGAGTTGTGGGAAAACAGGCATGCTAATAAAGGCATACAGCCATACTGGAAAGCCATTTGGAACACTACACCAAAAGTTACTGATTCAACTATACCACTACTAGGCCTACCTCCTCCCACCCCCCAACAGATCAAAGAAGTTTCTTTATATGCAAAAAATATTTATATCAGCTCTTTTTTGTGCTTACAAACAGAACAATAGGAAACAAAAACTGGAAACTTAGGAGGAAATTGAGGAATGGTTAGATAAATTGTAGTATATAAATGTGATAGAATATTATTTTGTTGTGAAAAATGAGGAAATAGATGACTTCAAAAAGACATGGAAAGATTTGTTGAACTGATCCAGAGTGAAGAAGAAATAGAACAATTTATATGATAACATGAACATTGCAAAAATGATCGCTTTTGAGGACTTTTATAAACTAATGAATAAAGAATAAGATGAACAGAACCAGGAGAACATTTTTTTTTTTGCAACAACACACCACTGTAAAAACAAACAACTTCGAAAGATATAAGAACTAAGATCCTACAATGACCATTCATGATTCTAAGGGACCAGTGATGAAACATGCTAGAGCCTTGATGGTCTCAGGGTGCAGAATGAGACCCTATCTATCTATCTATCTGCCTGTTCTGTCTATCTCTCTATGTATATGTATACCACTGTTAAAGGAATTTGTCTTTCCTGACTGTGCATATTTGTGACAAGAAAGATGTTTTTTTTTCCTTTTTTTCCCAAGAAGGTGGGTTTCCTTATTTGTTCTTTTAAATGTGTGTGTGGGGGGGGTAGCAAGTGGGAGCTTCAGATGTAAAATAAGAAGAGGCTACTATGATTGGTTTTCCTTAACTGTTTGACTTTGTTACAAGAGATCTCTTACAAAATATGAGTAATCTGTAAATGTAATATAAAAATAAAACACATTAATAAAACCTTTTTTAACATTTAAAAGAAACAGGGAAATATTTATATGAACTGAAGGAAAGCTAAGTAAGCACAATCAGGGGAAATATATATATACACAACTGTATGTAATATATGTATTACATTTACACATATATGCACGATGTATATAATATATGTAATACATATATGTATGTAATAGCAACAGTACCCTAGCATACCCAGGATGGCTGCTAGCACAGGTTCTTTGATCTGCTTTTCTAAAGGAAAGAACTCAAAAGGGGTTAAAAATCTTACTTTAATCAAACATATATATATATCATTCACTTAGTTCAGGGGGAAAAGTCAGCACCCTAAACTTCAGAAAATACAAATAGAAATTACAAGCAGACAAAAAACACAGAGAAAATAACACAATTCAACAGACCAACAGACAGGGCTTCCCGCTGTCTACCATTACATACATACAGTGTTAGTTACCAGAGAGAAAAGCACCAGCATCTGGGGTTTCAAAGCTGGGGGGCTCAATGGCTGGCCAGAATCCGGCCAAATCACACAATTCCTCCCATAAGTGAGCCCCAAAGCAAAATCTCACCTCAGGGAGTATATGTAGCCTTCTCCAGGGTCAGAGGACATCACAACCTTCATGACCCACATCCTAATTACAGAGTAACAAAAGGGGTGGGTCTTTTTTAAGCAAGTTTCTCTTTCATGTTGGACTCCAAGTGAGGCCCATTAAGGTGTAGGGAAGATCTTCAAATTCCCTTACCATTACAATTCTATGTATATAATACATTTGTTTATATATGTATGTATACACACACATACACATGCGCGCACACACACACACACACACACACATATATATATATAATGACTACAACAATATAAATTGAACAACAAAACAATTAGAAGTATTATGCTATTAGAGTAAACAAATTTGACCATAAGAGAGAAATGAGAAGGTACCACCCTCCTGCCTTTGTAAAACTGGAAGATTATGGGTGTAGAATTTTCTATATCATACCAGACTTGGATGCAGCATTGGTTAGTTTTGCTGAACTGTTCCTCTTTTAATATTCTTTGTTATAAGGAATGATTCTCTGGGATGGGATAAGCAGAGTGATTTTGAGAAATGTAGATTATGTAAAAACAAAAGTCATCAATAATTTTTTTCTTTTTTTTTCTTCAATAATTTTTTAAAAGCCGCTCCCTTCCCCCATGTTTTTTATTAACTGAGGTTTCTATTCCTTCTCCTGTAAAGTCTTTAAGTGGTGCTTGTTCTGAATCTGTTCTAAATGCTCCTCCCTGTGAAGGAGGGCAGGGGCGGTCAAGCTAGTATTGAATCCAGCCCAGACTGACGTTTGCTGCAGTAGAATGCTAGTTGTGTGAACCAGAATGCTGCTCAAACTCAGTGTTGGGATAGCATGCCCTATTGGCTGTATTATAGGGAGCTGGCCAATGAGTACTCAGTCCTGGGAGCATGCACCTTTAGTGAGCCTGCTTAGCCAAGTGCCACCTAATGACTGGCTTGGCTCTTCAATTCAGAGCACGCTCAGGCTCTTTTCAGTCTGTTGACTTGGTGCCTTTTGATTGGCTGCTGAGGCAGAACTGGGAGTGCATACAAAAGATTTCCATGGAAGGGGTGTAAGAGAGACAGAGATAGAGAGACAGAAACAGAGGAGGAGAGAGGGGGAGGGAGAGAGAGAGAGAGAGAGAGAGAGAGAGAGAGAGAGGAAAGGAGAGAAAGAGAGAGGAGACAGAGACACAGAAAGAGAGAGCCAGGGAGAGAGACTGACAGACAAAGAGGGAGGAAGAGAGAGGCAGATAGACAGACATAGAGAGAAAGGGGGAGGAAGTGGGGGGGGGAACAGAGAGACAAGGACAGACAGACGGAGACAGAGGGAGGTAGGAAGGGGAGAGACAGAAAGAAAGGAGGGGAGAGACAGAGATACACACACTGAAACAGAGGTAGAAACAAGAAGAGACAGAGGAGGGAGAGTGGGAGAGAGAAAAAGTGGAAGGGAGGGAGGTAGAGAGAAGAAAGGGAGACAGAGGAAAAGTGGGAGAGACAGAGGCATAGAAAGAAAGGGAGGAGACAGAGAGAGAAAGAAGAAAGAGACAGAAGGAGGAAGAATGGGAGAGATGGGAGAGAGGGCAGGAATACATAGGGAAGAAAGAAAGAGCCAAAGGCAGAGAGACAGAGAGACAATAGGCTGTTGTGGCTAAGAGAGGCAGCACTAGTGCCAGCAGTCTATTCTCCCCACTCAGGTCTTCATGAAGCCTTGACACGTGGCCTCGCTGTTGTGTCTTTCCCTGGTAGGTCCATTCTTCTCTGCCTTAGGCACTGGAGGTAGCTAGGACCAGCTTGCCACCTTGTGGGCTTCAATAGGTTGGGAGAGCTCCCCAAGACCATGCCAGAGTTTTTGGCCAAGTGAGCCTGGTCTGATAGTTCTAGCATGGACCCTAGGTCCTCCATCCTCCATATCCCTTCACCTTTGTAGGTGTTTGGAGCGGGGACCCCTTAGAAGAGAAAGTAGCAGTGCAGTGCTCTGGGACCTTGGGCAGGGCCCAGCAATTGTTCTTACTATCAGAATCCTATATTGCCTTTTACCATTATCGAATTGTTTTCTATATATGTCTTTTCTCCTCAATGAGCTTCTAAAGGCCAAGAAGTATATTGTATGCTTTTGTTGGTCTTTCTTTAACCCCCAGGAAGCACTGAGAGCTACTCACCTCAGTAAAAGGACCAGATCGTGGGCACTCGGGACATAAGGGCCCACTCAGGGTGTCTGCATGTGACTGACTGGCTAAGTTCACTGGCTAAGAAGTACTCTCTATGGTTCTCAGAGAGTCAGCTTCCTTCCCTCCCTTAACTTTGCCTCTCATGTGTGTATGTGAACTCATTAAGGTTGGTGCAGATTCATGGATTTGCCCAATTAAAAAAAAAACAAAACAGCTCTAAGTCCCCAACAACTAGAGCAAACCTTGCCTTCCTGTTGACCTTGCTCTGTTTCATCAAATCTTTCTTAGGTGACTTTGGTCTAATGGAATTGTCTATTCACAGAAGCAAACATGTTCAAATACTACATATAGTATAAATAATAAACGCTGCCCAAAACATAAAGTGCTTCATAAATGTTTTTTGATGATACATAATAATCATAATGCATAATAAACATCTACTAAGCATCTATAGACCTGCCACTCTCCTAGATCCCAGAAGTCCCCCAGACAGTACAGAAGCTGTTTTGAACCTAGCAGTTCTAGGAAATGAAGTTTGAATTTGATTGGCTACAGCTGTACCTCTATCCCTGAAAGAGGGCAAAAGGATGCCACTCGTGTTTCTAACAAGATTATTTTAGATGAGGATAAGGAAATGCTGGAAGAACTCTCAGCTAGACTCTAGAGCACGGGACTCAGGAGTGGTGTCAGCTGGAGCTAATAAGGATTAGTCCTTTCCCCAGTTGCTGATCTCTGGTTATCCTAAGAGCATCTGATTGCTTCTGGCCTTGGCTGGCCCCTGGCAGAGCAGGCCAAATAAGTTAGGCAGCCAGGCCCAGGAAGGAGCAGTGACGTCATCATGCTACCCTAGTGTCTCTCACTTCCAATATGGTACCTCTGCTCCCGAGTGACCTCCTCTTCCATGTCCCTGCCCCTATACACAGTTACAGAGTGAGGGATATTGCACCTCTTTGCAACTCAGCAGATTTGTGGGCACATAAGAGGTTCTGCTTGAACATTTGAATGAGCATATGAATAAATGGTGGCACTTTTTTCTGTGTTGAAGCACAAAGGAAACTTCTAAGAGAATCCTATCACAGAATCATAGGTTTAGAGCTGGAAGGGACCTCAGAGTTTACCCCCCTCACTTTACAGATGAAGAAATGGAGGCCCAGAGAAATTAAGTGACTGATTCAAGGCCTCCCAGCTGATAAATAGCAGAGCTGGGGCTTGAATTTGCCTTGAACTCCAAATCAAGCAGGCTTTCCACTGTACTGTGCTGCCTGTCTAGTTGGGAGAGAAAGGCCAATGGTCTCCTATGATCTTGAAAGCAAGGAATAAAATGTCATACCTCACATCCCAAGGGGAAACTGAGAACTGATGCAAGAAAACTAGGTTCTAGAAGGTGAGAAAATAGATTTTTTGTTCACTCAAAAATTAATTTAAAAATAAAAAAAATAAAACTAGTTTCCTTGATAAAAACTAACCTTTCATGGAGGAGATAAAGTGATGCCTTCCTTTTCTGGCATCCTTTCTCTGAGTGCAGTAGATACCCTCTGACACTCTGGCAGGGCTGCCCTGCTTGGCTGCTGGCTATGTAGAGGGACAAGTGATTAACAGAGGATGCCACTCATGTTTTGACCTATGAAGCATTTCCATCATTGGTAGTTCTGGGTTCAAAGGACTGGGGTCCAAATTTCCCTTCTGATACCACCTATGTGACCTTGACTGAGTCACCTAACAGTGTCCTCATTTGTAAAATGAAGTTGGATAAGATAGCCTCTGTATTACCTTCTGGTTCTTTATTTGTGATCCTGTGACGCTATTTTCCACTTGATTTAGAAATAGCAGTTTTGCAAAGTATCTGAAATTCTTCTCCTTTGAGTACAAAGACTACTGATTGTGGAACTTACCTTAATAGAAAATTACATACGTGTTTATCAGTATCACACATTGGAAATTTATAGGAAAAGTGTTATAAAAAGCAAGAATAGTATGGGTTGTTCATTTATTCACTCATTCAACAAATGTTTGTTGTATCTACTATGTGTTGGATGCTGGAAGAGATACAAAGTTTAGTTAAAACTTAGTGTCTGCATCATAGAACTTACAGTCTAGTGAGAAGAGAAGATACAAACACAGATAACTGTAAAGCAACATTACATGATGAATGCATTGGATAGTTGCAAAACAAAATGTAAGTGAGATAGGGGTGGCTAGGTGGCTCAGTGCATAGAGCACCGGCCCTGAAGTCAGGAGGACCTGAGTTCAAATCCTGCCTTGGACACTTGACACACTTACTAGCCGTGTGACTTTGGGCAAGTCACTTAACCCCAACTACCCTCCAAAAAAAAAAAAGAAAGAAAGAAAATGTTAGTGAGGTCAGAAGGGGAAGATCATTATTGTCTAGAGGTTGGGGATAATGTTGTTGTTCATCCTGTTTTGGAAGAGGACAATGACATCATGGGGTGACGTCTTGTATTGGATTTAATCGAAGCAGAGTTGCACAAAGTTGTCAGCCTCACTCTCTCTTCCAGAGTCACTGAAGTCCAGTGGCAAGACAAAAGTCAGGATGAAGGGGCGGCTAGGTGGCGCAGTGAATAGAGCGCCGGCCCTGGAATCAGAAGGCCCTGAGTTCGGAGCCAGCCTCTGACACTTAATCCATACGAACAAAAAAACCTAGCCGTGTAACCTTGGGCAAGTTACTTAACCCCAATTGCCCCAAAGGGGCGGCTAGGTGGCGCAGTGAGTAAGAGAGCCGGCCTCGGAGTTTGGATGACCCGAGATTAGATCCGGCCTCAGAAAATGAGCACCCACGCATAAATAATGACTAGCCGTGTAACCTTGAGCAAGTTACTTAACCCCAATTGCTTTAAAAAAAAAAAAAAGTCAGGATGACTGGAAATGGCCCAGGATGCAGTGGATGACTTTGTCACCTCTGTTATCTGACCAAGCTCTTCAGCTGCTTTCTTGGTCATTGGAACAAATTGCTGGGGGATAGACATTCTCCAACTCACTGACAGTTTTGAGATGGTTTTACTGGGGTGTGGCTGCTGAACATGCTATAGCTTCTTGTAGCCAAAGGTGAGAGCAGGGTGACAGGTGGACACTAAAAATTGGGAATAAAGGATGATTTCATGGAAGAAAAACTGAGTAAGAATTCACTGGATGGAGAAGGGGAGGAAGAGATAGGTAACTGTGAACAAAGATATGGAAACAGGAGAGCACAGGATTTATTGTCAGGAGGCAAAGAGCTGTTTAGTCTGACTGGAGTGCAGAACAGATTCCAAGGAATAACATAAAATGAGGAGGAAACTGAGGTTGGTGCCAGATTGTGAAAAACTTGGATACTGAGAAAAGAGATTTGAGCTTTATTCAGTCGGCAACTGGGAGCCTCTGAAGATATTGTTAAATTAATACTAACAAGATAAGGATATTTAATTGTCATACCAACAAAAATATTAGAAATAAATTACATAATTTGACATAATAGATTACTTTTTAAAGAGATAAATTTTAAGTATCTGATGGCATCTTATTTTTAAAATTCTGCCTATTCTCAAGTCTTAAAAAAAATAGCAAATTTTGTGCTAGAATCTAGGATAGATTTTATGTCTTCTGTCAACAATACTGATAGGAAGACATAATACAAAGAATGCTTGGTAAGAATTCAGTAGCAATCCCTCCTCCCACAACATCCCCAAGCTCACAAAGAGAGGCCTGTTGAGTTGAAGGATTTAAGAATAGAGGAGAGTCTTTGAGATTCTTGAAACTGTGTATGTGGGACAAACTGAGGATTTAACAGGGAAACTGGAAGGATCAAGACTGAAGATTATGAGGGAGCTGATGACAAAGTGAGTAAAGAGCTCAAGGCCTGACGTCAGGAAGACCTGAGTTCAAATCCAAACTCGGCACTTACTCGCTGTTTGACTCTGGGCAAATCACTTCACCTCTGTCTGCCTCAGTTTCCTCAACTGTAAAATAAGGATAACATTAGCTCCTATCTTGAAGAGTTATTGTAGAATCAGATGAGATAATATTTGTAAAAATGCTCTGTGCAGTAACTGTCACATAGTAGGTACCATATAAATGCTCATATCCTTCCCCTTCCTCCTTCCTGAAGAAGGCAAAGAACAGATTTGGAAGGAGGATGATGGTTGAAAACCTGTAGTGACAGGAGATTGTGGTTGGAGGGGAATTTCAGATTTTAAGATCTTGGGGGTAGAGCAATTGGGGATCATAGTAGAGTCAAGGGTGACCTCTTAAGTGGATGGTTAAGACAGCATAAAGATAGAGATGACAAAATGTGTGGCTGTATCATAACCCCAGACCTCAGTAAGCACTCTTCTCTCCTGAGACCAGGGCAGGGCTCTGTTGTGACATAAAGTAATCCTGGGTGTTCATTAAAAGTGCCAGGGAAAGCCCCGGGGACAAAACTGATTAGAGGCAATGGGTCCCCAAAGGCTAAGCCTTGTCAGCATCCTCACACTGGGGGCTTCACATACAAACATATCACTACTGGAGACGAGAATCAGAATGAGGGGTCTAGGATGTGAAATCTCCAGATACCCAAGACTTTCTTTTAAAAAAAGATGTTATAAACAACGTTGAACACCAAAACAATTAATTAACAATTCAAAAATAATAAACGACTTAAATTCAACCCATAAAATATAACTTTTCAACTACTCTCTCTAAATGTCTAGCAAGATTCTTTGTCTATTTATTCCCATTCACTTGTCCTCTTGTAACTTAAAAATAGGAAACTCAATCATTAAAAAACAAAAACATTCAGCACTTAGCATAATGCCTGGCATACACTAGGTGTTTAATATATGCTTGTTGTCTGGTTTACTAACATTTAAATATTTTATTTTTTACTTCCCATAATTTCCATTTTTCCTCTTAATTTTTCCAGATTTTAATGAATAATTTTATTTTTATTTATTAAATTGAAACACAAACAAACTGTGTCAGAAATGCCCAAGATCTGTTCCTGGGTTGCACTCCTGGCACTACCCCATGGGAGGTCAAGATAGTGGTGTGACCTCTGTGCACTGAGTCCAGAATTAGCATTCTATCAAGCAGTGCCCATTTCAGCATCCTTGGGGAGAAGGGTGAAGAGGTTAGGGTGGCTTGTGGGAGTGTGTCTGTAAGTACTGAAGGGAATCCCATTCATCACTCTTCAGCTGGGAGGATGCCATGGCCAATTTTTTTTTCTTTTCACTTTGCTGATTACTGCATGACCTCATCTCTTGCTAATGCATCGGCCTCAAACCACAGAAGTTCAGGACCCCAGAATTATACAGTGGAGGCCTCTGAATAAGGCAATGTTTTCATAGTGAGAAACAGTCTACAGCAGCAGTCTCAGCTCATTGAGCTTCATTATGACAATTTACTTGGACTATCCCAGAAGGAAAGGCTGTTTATAACTTATTTAAGAACCCCACATAGTAACAATGAAAAGGACACACACTTCAGAGGAGAGATCCTCTCAGAGGGACTACTAAAATAAACTTACCTGAAGACCCACAAAGTGAATACACAATGTTGAATGTGGTCTAAGGCATTCCCTTTATTTATTTGCTAGTTTATTTCATTATATTCATTCATTTATTTGTTTATTTAGTCTTTGTTTTGAGACTGGGAATTCCTATTTCACCTAAGCTGGAAGTATAGCATCCACTCACAAGACCAATTCCATTGCTGAGGGGCATGGAGGGGAAGGGAAGGGAATAACCATTAAGTGCCTACTATGTGTCCCGTACTATACTAAGTGATTTACAAATACTAAAGCTTGGGAACTTTGACCTGCTTATTGGTTCCAGATTTAGTTTAGATACTTGATCAGCTTAGCTCACTGCAGTTTAGAACTCCTAAACTCAAGAGATCCACCAACCTTAGTGTCCACAATATCAGGGGTGACATTATGATCCCTATTTTACAGATGAGAAAACTGAGGCAGACAGTGATTTGTCCAAGGACACACAACTATGAAAGCATTCCACAGGAGCCTGGCCTCTGCCCTTTCCCTAGTAGTCCCCCTGGCTGTGGATCTTGACACAACAACTTTAGTCAAAATTCATCTTTCCCTGTGCTATCAGCTTTCCAAAGAGGTAGCTCACTCACTTACCAGAAATGTTAATGGATATGAAAGTGTCAGTGAGACAGCATCAGTTCTTCCTCATCAATGGAGGAGTCATAAGTAATGGAATGATTTCCTCATGTTTGTTTGGCCCCTGCTTTGTTATAAATGAGGGGCCCTATTTTTCACTGTCACAATATGAGGCTTGGATTCAGTCAAAGGGCTTGAGGACTAGAGAGGACTTGAGGACCTAGAGAGCCGCATGTGGCCTCAAGGCCACAGGTTCCCCACCCCTGCTAGGACATTAAGGAACCCCAACCTTTGTTTTAAAAAAAAAGCAAATGTATAACCTGAAAGAAAGTAACATATATGAGTTAATTTTTTTTCATTTTTGGTTTCAAATTCTCTCCCTCCCTCCAGCCCCAACTCTACCATTGAGAAGGCAATCATTTATGATACCCGTTATACGTATGAAGTTAACCATAAAGAAGCACAAAAAGTCAATATCACTTGTTAATACCTTATCTTGAATTAGCTTATGATTATTTAACTGTCACCTAGAAACTATCATTATAACTATCACTCTAAAAAGCAATAGATAGTATAAATAAGGACAGGTAGGTGGGATAGGACATAGAGCTTTACCCCTGGAATCAGGAAGTCCTGAATTTAAATCCTACCTCAGATATGCATTAGGAGTATGACCCTGTGTAAATCACTTAAGTTTTCTCCACTTTAGTTTTCCCATCTATTAAGTGGGAATAATAACAGCACCTACCTCCCAGGGTTTATTTGAAGATCAAATGAGAAAATAATAATAATAAATAATAGCTAACATTTATATAGTCCTTACTAAGGTACTAGCCAGGTGCCGAGAACCAACAGAAGAGAGTGAGTATCCCTCCACTTCAAAAGCACCCCCGCCAATATTCAATCTGTCTGACTCACTTCATTTCACCGTGGACTTCTGCCTCTCCTACCACCTACTTTTGGCCTTGTACCCACGTCTATCTCTGTCCCAGGTCCTCCTTGCTAGAATTTTGGATTTTCCTATATTTCTCCCTGGCAATATCAGATCAGTATCCTGTGCCCTTCTAATTTCATTTCTAATTTTCATTTCATCCTGACAATCAGAATTTGAATACTTTGGTTCTTCCACCCTGTGTGGTTGGTTCATTGACATGATGGTTCATTGCCCCTATCAAAGTCTCTGCTGCCCTCTACTGGTACCAGTAAAAAGACTGGAGTTTCCAACTACTCTATTGGGTTTCTGTTTAAATCTGTCAGTTCCAAAGTTGGACTTTGGTTCTGACAATCCTGCCAATTCTGCACCCATGATCTTTTTCACATATCCCCTTTCATTCCTAAAGCTATCAATCACTCCATTCAAAGTTCTTATTAGCTCTCACTTGGATTATTGCAATCGCCTCTTAACTGGTCTCTTTATTACCTATTTCTTCTCTCTCTGATTTATCCTAAACATTGCTGCCAAATTACCTTTAAAAAAATGAGTGATTTTTTCACAATTCCTCTCCCCTGCATCCCTCTACTCCTCTTAAATCAGAGGTATCGAACAAGGCTGGAAGCTTCATGAGTCAGTAAGATTCTCAATGCAGCAGAAATCAGCTTAAACTGTAATTGGGAAATATTCAGCAAAAATAAAGATACATTGCAACATAGATAATGTTAATTTGTGGTTTTCTGAGTCAATATGTGACATGTTTCATTCTGAATTGAGCATTGACAGCAGTGCTCTAAAACATCAGTAGCTACCTATTACCTAATGAATAAATCATAAACTCCTTCCCTTAACATTTAAAGTCCTCTAAAACCAAGTCCTAATTTACTTACTGTTCCGAACTCCCCTATATATATCCTGTGTTTGAGGCAAAATGGAGTACTTGCTATTCCCTGAACTTGCCCTACATTTTCTATCTTTCACGACTCAGTTCCCTCTACCTGAAACGCCTCCAAATGAACAAAGCATGGAACAAGGGATAAGTTGTTGTTGTTTAATTCAAAATAGGTAGGAGTTCATGGGCTAAAATTCCACCAGGGAAATCAGCCAAGGAGTTATGAGAAGCTCTCAGTCCTGGAGAAATAGGAATCTCTCATAAATGAAGATCCAAAGAGAAGTAGCTTTGATGAAGTGGAAAAGGGGATGTTTTCTAAAGTGATTGGTGCAGATGTACAGGGACCTCTCCAACCAACTTAGATTTTTATAAAGATACCTGCAAAGGATGGAAGTAACATCAGGTAATGGAATATGAATATAAAAACATAACGGGGTATAGGAACATAAAAGACCAGAATGAGCTGAAGAAAGTATAGAATGCTATAAAAATAACACAAAGGGTCTTAGAGATTTTTTTTTTAAGTTATTGTTAGGGAAAGGGAAGGGTTAAAAGGGATTAAATTTACTATTCTGGCTGGGTGGGATGATGATAACAGATCACAGAGAGAAGCAGGAGCTACTCAGTTCTTAAGTAATACCAGTTGGGGGGTGCTACAAAGGCACTCCATTCTTTCCACTCCCTCTCCTTTCTGGAAAAGGCAGAGGTGAATATCACCTAAGCTCACCTATCTCACCTAGGCTTTACCTAATTCCACCCCATACTGTTTTCTTTCTTATATCTCAGGCTGGAGATTTAACTAGTCATACCTTATTATAACAACTAGTTGACTAAGTCTGGGGGCATATGATGACAGTGTCCACATGTCCATCTTTCTCTCCTGTTTTATGGAACTTATATCAGTCAAAAAGTTATTAGTAGAGATTCAAGACAATTCCAAAAGACTCATGTTGGAAAATGCTATCCACATCCAGAGAAAGAACTATGAAAATCTGAATGCAGATAAAATCATACTATTTTCACTTTTTTTGTTTTTGCTTTTTGTGGTTTTCCCCCTTTTGTTTTGATTTTTCTTTCACAACATGACTAATGTACAAATATGTTTAACATGATTGTACATATATAACATATATCAGATTGCTTGCTGTCTTGGGGAGAGGGGAGGAAAGGGAAGGAGAGAGAAATATCTGGAACTCAAAATCTTAGAAAAATGAATGTTGAGAACTATCTTTACATGAAATTGGAAAAAAATACAATAAAAAGTGGAAAAATATTAGTATGCATAGTATTCACTATATAACATATTTAGTATTTTTAAAAATATTTTATTTTTTATTCCAATTACATGTAAAAACTTTTAACATCCTTTTTTTTAAATTCTGAGTTCCAAATTCTTTCCCTCCCTATACTTTTCATTGGGAAGGCAAACAATTTGATACAGGTTATACATGTACAGTCATAGTATATATAGTATTCACAATAGCTTAGAGACCCCAGTAAGGAAAATTCCTAACATTCAGCCTGAGGTTTGGCTCTCTGTTTTAATTTAAAGTTTTGTGTCTATTTAACCCTTGAGTGTAAAGCCAAGCACAAGCAGCTTTCCAAAGGATGGCTGCTGTGAATAGCTTTCAAGGTTCTGATTACATAGTATAGTGAACACTCTATTCAATAACAAATAAGAGCAAAAAATTTACAGAAAATCAAGGTACAGCATTCACAATGTTACAACTTATCACAGAAAAACAAAATACAGCATTCACAATGACCTATCACTAAAATGGCAACATAGTTTTCACCAAAGTGGTCACAATAGTTTTCAACAGAGTACAATCATTTAGTAACTCAATCATTCAATCATCATTCAGGAGGCTTGCCTCCTTAAGGGACACAAAATTCAAAAGCCAAAGTACTCTACCCCTGGGTAGTACATTCATTTAGTCAATCACAGAGTCCTTAATTCAATCACAAAGTACAATCACAAATAAATTACAATTCCATTAGTTACTACTCAACAGAAAATAATACAATTCAGCAGACAGGGCTTCCAGCTGTCTAACCATTAAATCCATACCTAGTTACCAGGGAGGGAAGCTCCAACATCTGGGTTTTCAAAGCCAGGGGCTCAATGGCTGCCCAGAGGTCTCATCTGGTCAAATCACACAACTCTTCCCAAAGTGAGTCCCAAAGCAAAACCTCACATCAGGGTCAGTCACTACTCGGTATTCACAGAGAGGTCTTTTCATCTTGAATTGGGGCAGGCTTTCAGCTTTCATGGTTTCCCTTCCATGGTCCTATTTCCTACCTGAATCTAACCAACTGCCACCTGAGTTCAAAGGCAGACAGCCTGATGTTCCTTGCCCAGCTCTCCATGCAATTCCTGTTCCACACTGAAGCTTAAGTCCTTCACAGCCCTGGGAAGTCAAGCCTTAACAAAGCCACAAACAGACAAAGTACTGCCCCCACAGTCATGCTTCCTCTGGCAGCTCCAGCTGGCCCTCAGAAGTCTTTCAGCTGGTTCCCAGAATCAAAATCACTGCATCCAGGTTCTCCAAATAAAAATCATTCTCTCCAGCCTGGGCCTCTCTTCCTCAGCCGCCAGAACCTGGCTCCAAGAAGATCTGAAATTCCAGCTAGGGCTTATCCTTATATACCTATTAGCTCTTCCCTGTTCTGCCCCTCCCTGTTACATGAGGAACTTCCTGTTATTTCAGCAACAGGAGTTCATACCTTTTGTTTCTTAACAGAGGCTTGATCTAATGAATTTCAAACTAGGTGCTAAGAATCTGTTAACTTTGCCAATAAAAAGGGATGAAATTACATTACTATTACATTGAGACAAACTCAGGATACAAGAAACATTTAGGTACAATAAAGGAGCGAAGCCTATCACAATGTCTACTACTGGACTGGCTCAGGGAAGGGGAATTAAAGACAGGACTTCAGTCCTTTCCCGACAGCCTGGTTTCTGTTCCCAGATGCCTGCAAGATCTTGGCCTTCTTCAGTTTTTCCCTTCTTTGCCATACTCTGTCCTCCTTTCTCATTTTTAGTTTCTCCTCTCTGTTATTGTACCAATTACTATTAACTATCTTTGAAAGATTATGGCAACAGGAAGAGGTACTTCAGGATTGAACAAAGGCAAATGTTGCCTTACTTTCCAAAAAGGGAAAGAAAAGGGAGTATGTAAGTTATAGATATAAGCTTGATTCTCAGAAAGAATTGTGGATGCTTTATTAAAGGAATAATTAGTGAATATCCAGAAAAAAAGTGGTGATAAAAAAGGCCAATATGGTTTCATCAACTTAAGCTTTTTTTTTCCAAACAAGGTTGCCAGATTTATGGATCATGGATATACTGGAAATAATAATAATGCTTGCCTACATTTTGCCTAGCATTTGATAATTTTTTTTATGGTATTCCTATAGAAAAGATGGACAGATGTGAATGAGCAACCCTATATGGGGTCTCAATCCACAATTTAAGAAGCAAGAAAGGGGTTTCAAGTGGGAAAAGTGTAAGAAGCCCTGAGCTAGATAATAGCTAAATTAGGGGGATTTAAAACTGGTTGAAAAGCAAGACCCACTGGGTAGAGCCAAGATGGCAGAAAAAAGGCAGTAACTCACCTGATCTCTCCAAACTCCTCCAAACCTTTTCAGATAATGCCATAAAAATAATTCCTGGAGCAGCAGAACCCTCAAAAGGACAGGAAAATAATTTTCCAGCCAAAGACAATTTAAGATTGGCAGGAAAGGTCTGTCACACCTGGGTGAGTGTCCCTTAATAAGCATAAGAGAATTTGAAGATCTTACCTGATTTGAAGATATTTCTTGCCCCTAATAGGCTGAATGTAATCACATATAGCCTGTGGTGGGAGGAGTTTGCTGAAGGGTAGAGTAGAACCCACAGGAAGCTGGGAGTCAGAGCATTTAGAGTGTAGGAGAGAGAGGATAGCAGGCAAGCAGACAGGTAGGCTTGTGAGTATTAGTTTGTGGGAAGACTAAAGGATGGTATGGCTCTCTGTTGTGTTGTTTTGTATTAACTTCTATGTGGTTATGATGGCTTCGGTGTCCTGGTGTTGGGATTTGGTTTTCTGGTGTCTGAATAAATGTTTTGCTTCTGTCTTCTATATGGAGAGTCTGTTATATTTTGTAATTGGGAACTATGTTGGCATATTTACAATTGCTGATGAGGATACATTTGGTGATGAGGATGGGATTGTGAAATATCAGGCCTCTATTGGAGGCAGAAAGAATTTAGAAGAAGAAATGAATATCCCAGGATGGGAGGATTTACCTTATGCCTCCCTAGCAAGGGAGTGGACTAAAAGTACAGGGCTCTGTGAAAAATGGGAACTGAGGTTACAGAAGGGAGAACCTAGAGATTTAGAAATGTATTTGCAAGGAATGCCAGTAAAACTCAGGAGAGAACTGGAAGGAGTGTGTAGAAGAGGCTGGGTTTTACTAACAGGTTACCATATTATATGTAAGAACAGAGACAAAATGTTGGAAGAATAAACTCAGATGGAAAGGGAGTTGGCTGTGTTACAGTGTTCAGTCTCTCCTTTAGAAGAGCAAGCTGGAGGATCTCAAGTGGTAGAAGAAAAAAATTGTGAACTTAACTAAGAAAAAGTGAAAAACTAACCAGAGGAATATGCATATAGCTCAGGCTGAACCTAGTTGCCATGATGACCACTGCCAAGAGAGTGCAGAGGTAGAGAATAAAACAATGTGAGAAGGCTTTTATAAGGGCAGAAGTTTGCCTCATACTAAGAAGAAAATAGGAGAACCACAGGGGTCAAACAGAGTTCAGGGAGATAACTGAGGATTTCACTCAGCAAGAGGTTACTGATATATTAAGCAGATTCACCCAAAGGATGGGAGAATCATTCGTGTCTTAGATTTTGAGAATCAGTGATGAAGGGGCTGGAGGAGTATGGGTAGATAGCATGGATTGCTTGAAATTTATAGGTATTAGTCAGAATCCTTTTGTACATCAAGCTTTTGGAGATTACCATATTCAATGAGGTAACAATATGACCAATCTGTTAGCTTTAGCTGCCGATGGATGCAATAAAATATATTCCACTGATTCTATGTGGCAGTGGAGAGAGACCCTGGTACTCGCTTTGAGACTATATGAGAAAGTTAAAGAAGGGGGTAATGAAAACTACTATCATGGTTAGAGATGCAAATGTGTATCACAATATCCACTTAATAGTTCCTCATAGAAATATCATAGTGAAGACAGCTCCTCCTGCTTATAAACACCTACTTCTGACTCTACTAATTGGTGAAATGAGGAACCCTCTTTCAGAGGTGCTGGATAAGATTTCACAGCTAAGTGACTTGGGAGAACAGGGAAAAGATAAATTTCCTTAAGAAAGAAGAGTAAATCACCAGCAGATTCAAAGGCAGAATTACTGCTCTATTGAGATCAGGGGTAGATTTTGGAAGAATTAATGGTATTCTAACTACTGAACTATATATATAATGTGCTGAAAAAAGGGGCTTAATATTAGACTGAATAGGGAAGTGAGAACTGCCCCTATAGATCCTCCTGAATCCTTGTTTCCAAGTTCATAACACCTTCAACGAGAATAGGAAATTGGCCAAGCCCCAGCTCAGATTAAAGAAATACGCAGACAGGATTACAGATCCCGTATTAATTTGACTATACCTTGGGGAAACAGATCAAATACTATAACTGTTGTTTATTCAGGAGAAGATGATTACCAGATTGTAACCTCAACTCATATATTCTACTGTGAATGAGGCTATGATAGTGGGTACATGGACTCCAGAAGCACAGCTGACCTGTTTTGTATATTTGTTTCTTTTTGGCTTTATGTCTGTTAAACTTGTTTGTGAGAATTGTTTCCTTCAGGCTTAGTATCCTCCACCTGCAGATGCTTGATCACTTAAGCTGGATGTCACCCCCCCATCCATGACTGTGATGTGTCACCCCTGGACCAGGCATTGACCAAGCTCTAGATACCAGCTAAAGAGCTGACCTCTTAAATGGGAGCTCTTGGGACAGGAACAGCTCTACGTTCAATTTCAATAGGAAGTAGAAACTTTCACTCCTTATCCCAAGATTTTGAGCCCCATTTGTTCAAGGGGGAATGATGGGGTGCTTGTGCTCAGGCCCCCACCCTAAGATATTGTTTTATGTGCTTATTTTCTGTTATCCCTGTTATACTGTTGTAAAGTTGTGTTGACAACAGTTACCCCACCAGTTGCACGTAAACTCCCATTAACCTATATAATGAAATGTGTTGTTAATGTATTTTTGCTATGTAAGGGACATGAAAGATCTTGGGCCCAAATGTAATGGTAATGGGAATATGAAGATCTTCCCTGCCCCTTAATAAGCCTAAGAGAATTTGAAGATCTTGCTGATTTGAAGAAATTCCTTGCCATCTAATAGGCTGAATGTAGCCTGTGGTGGGAGGAGTTTGCTGAAGGGTAGAGCAGAGCCCACAGGAAGCTGGGAGTCAGAGCATCTAGATGGTGGGAGAGAGAGGATAGCAGGCAAGCAGACAGGTAGGCTTGTGAGTTCTGGTTTGTGGGAAGGTTAAAGGATGCTGTGGCTCTCTGCTGTGTTGTTATGAAATGAGTCAACAACCTGACTGAAGAAAATAACACCTTAAAAAATAGACTAACTGAAATGGCAAAAGAGGCCTAAAAGGGCAATGAGGAGAAGAATGCCTTAAAAAGCCAAATTTTCCAGATGGAAAAAGAATCTTAAAAGCTCGCTGAGGAGAATCATTCCTTCAGAATTAGACTAGAGCAAATGGAAGCTAGTGACTTTATGAGAAAGCAAGATGCTGTTAAACAGATCCAAACAAATGAAAGAATGGGAGGCAATGTGAAATATCTCATTGGAAAAACCACTGACCTGGAAAATAGATCCAGAAGAGATAATTTAAAAATTATTGGACTACCTGAAAGCCATGATAAAAGAAAACCTAGAAATCATCCTCCAAGAAATTCTCAAGGAAAATTGCCCTGATGTTTTAGACCCAAAGGGCAAAATAGAGGTTGAAAGAATCCACAGATCACCTCCTGAAAAAGATCCCAAAAAGAAAACTCCTAGGAATATTATAGCCAGGTTCTGGAATTCCCAGATAAAGGAGAGAATATTACAAGCAGACAGGAAGAAACAATCTGAATATTGTGGAAACACAATCAGGATAACACAGGATCTGGCAGCTTCTGCACTAAGGGATCGAATGGCTTGGGATATGATATTCCAGAGGGCAAAGGAGCTGGGATTAAAACCAAGAATCACTTACCCAGCAAAGATATACAGGCATTGGGGCATAGAGATCCACCATGCCCTACTGGAAAAGTCGAAGGGGGTGTGGGAGAAGAAATGGGAGAGAGCAGATTGGAGTAGGGGATATCCTGTGGGACTGATATTTTGGGGTGGTGGGTAGGGGGAAAATGGGGGAAATTGTAACTCAAAATCTTATGGAAAGAAGTTAATAAAAAATCTTGTGTTCAGAAGTTAATAAAAAATAAATTAAATTTAAAAAAAGAAATACAGTTAGCAATGGTAACTATGGAAAAAATTTTGAAGATTTCTCTGACAAAGGCTTCATTTCTCAAACATATAGAGAACTGAGTCAAATTTATGAAAATAAGAGCCATTCCCCAACTGATAAATTATCAAAAGATATGAAGCTTTTAGATGAAGTAATCAAAGTTATCAGATAGTCATGTGAAAAAAATGCTCTCTAATTCACTATTGATTGAAGAAATGAAAATTAAAACAATTCTCACCTATCAGATTGGCTAATAAGATAGAAAAGGTAAATGACAAATATTGGAGAGGATATGGGAAATATGAGACATTAATGCACTCTTGGTGGAATTGTGAACTGATTTAACCATTCTTATTTATTTATTTTTTGGAGAGGGGGAAGGCAAAGCAATTGGGGTTAAGTGACTTGCCCAAGGTCACGCAGCTAGTAAGCATCACATGTCTGAGGTCAAATTTGAACTCAGATCCTCCTGGCTCCAGGGCCAGTGCTCTATCTACTGTGCCACCTACCTGCCCTTGATTCAACCATTCTGTAGAACAATTTGGAACTATGCCCAAAGGGCTATAAAACCATGCATCCCATTTGGACCTAGCAACCCTACTAGGTCTGTATCCCAAAAGTGATTTAAAAAAAGAAAAGGACCTAAATGTACAAAAATATTTATAGCAACTCTTTTCCAGTGGCTAAGAAGTGGAAATTGAGGGATCCTCATCAATTGGGGAATGGCTAAACAAATTGTGTTATGTGATTATGATGGAATACTATTGTGCTATAAGAAATGATGAACAGGACAATCTCAGAAAAACCTGGACTTACATGAGCCAATGCAAAGTGAAATGTATTGTGTAAAAAGTAACAGCAATATTGTGAGATGATCAGCTATGAATGACTTAGCTCTTCTCAGCAATGCAATGATTCAAGACAACTCTGAAGGATTTCTGATGAAAAAAGCAAATCTCCAGAAAAAGACCTGATAGTGTCTGAATATAGAATGAAGTGTACTTTCTTTTGTTTTATTTTTTTTGTCTGTGTTTTCTTTCACAACATGACTAATGTGGAAATGTTTGGCATGACTACACGTGTCTGACCTATATCAATTTGCTTGCCTTTTCAATGGGAGGGTGAGGATGGGGAGGGAAGAAAGGAGAGAATTTGGAACTCAAAGTCTTAAAAATGAATGTTAAAAATTGTTTTTACATGTTAATTGTTTTACATGTTATTAGGGAAATATAAGTAGGGGAAAAAAAAGAAACCAGACCTAAAGAGTAGTCATTAATATTTCCACTCAACTTAGATCTTTAGTGGAATGTCCCAGTAATCTTTTCCAGGCTCTTTGCTAGATAACATTTTTATCAGTGCCTTGGACAAAGACATGGATGATGTGCAGAGGATTTGCTGATGATGCAAAGCTAGGAGGGATAGCTAAAATTGACAGTATGTGGATCCAAGAAAAAAAGACTTTGACAAGCTAGAACAATGGGCTGAGTCTAAAAGAGGAATTTTACATAGATAAATGTAAATATTTATACAAGTTCAAATAATAAATGCACAAGTACAAAATAAAGGAAGTGTAAGCAGACAGCAAATTAACTGCAAAAGGTCCAGAGGTTTTAGGGGACTGGGAACTGAGAATAAATCAATAACGTTATTGATATTCAAGAAAGTGAATCTGATCTTAGCATTAAGAGAAAGAGAGTCTAGGAACAGAGAAGTTATAGTACTATTGTACTCCCCTTTGGGCAGATCACATTAGAAGGATTATGTTCAGTTCTAGGTACCACATTTTAAGAAGGACATTAAAAAACTGGAGAAGGATGAGATCTGGACAATCAAGAGGGTGAGGCCTCTCAAGTTCATTACACACGAGGATTAGTTGGAGTAAGTGGAGATGCTTAATCTGGAGATGACAAAACTTAGTGGGGGACATGATAGCTGTATTAAAGTATTTGAAGAATTACCATATGGAAGAAGAACTAGGCTTGCTTTCCTTAGTCTAAAAGGAAGAAAACCAAGCAAAGACTAGAAGCTGCAGAAAGGCAGATTTTGTCTCAATGCAAACAAGAAACAAATACAAACCAAAAATCCTACCTAACAACGAGTGCTACCTAAAAGGAAGGAAGAAAGGGATGGAGGGAGGGAGGGAGAGAGGAAGAAAGGCAGAGCAGGGGGAGAGCCAATTTGCTGTATATTTTCCCCCTACTTATAACTAAAACTGTATACTCCTGAAGTATTTCAGATAAGGGCTTCTGAAACTAGGTAGAGTTAAGAAAATCAGACTGAGATGAATAAATCAGAATAAAATTGAGCTATGGAATGATATTTCCTGGCTCTATCACTCGTTCTGCATAAGTGTCACCTTTATTAGCAAGTTTTTTCCTGAGGCAAAAAACAAAACAAAACTATACAATGCTGCTCTCTGTTGTTGATAACTTGTAATGACTTGCTCAGTCCTTTCATCCATTTTCCCTGGAGAAACTGCAATGTTGTTGTTCTCTTCAGGGTTCCCTTGACATGGGAGTTTCCCCAAAGGAATCAAGAGAGAAGACACAACTGAGGCATCCTCAAACACTTGCCGACCCCTCCAGGGATATCCCATGGTCTGGCTCTAATTGCTGATATGATGGTGCCCCTGAAATCACACAATGAGTGAATTCTAAGGAGTCCTGCTAAAGTAGCTGCTAACAACTGTGTTCCCAGTCATTCTCGGGATCAAAACCAGGGGGCTCAAAATCAAGATAGATGGTTTCTAGGCATTTGCAGTACTAAAAAGGGGATTCCTGACTGACTGAGAACAAACCCCAAAGATGCTCACTCCTTTCCCTCTCCTGTCCATATATCCCAGGGGTGGGGAATCTATGGCCTTAAGACCACTAGGTCATCACATGAGGTCCTTTGACTGAATCAAAACCTCACAGAACAAATCCCCTTAATAAAAAGATTTGTTCTATAAAACTTGGACTCACTCAAAAGGCCATACCCGAGGACCTAGAAGGCCACATGTGGCCTCAAGACTGCAGGTTCCCCACCCCTGATTCTATCCCATTCCAATCAGCTACCTCAGGGGTTACTCTTTATACTTTTGCTGACCATCAATGATCTCTCCCATCATCCCACCCCATCATCCTAGGTATCTCTTGCAAAGACACTGGGGTAGGATAATCCTCAGATAGAATAGAAGCTCCTTGAGGGCAGACCATTTCAATTTTGTCCTTGTTTCCTCAACACATAGTACAGTTTTTTATAAGGAGTGTGCCTTTAATAAGTGCTTATTGATTGGTTGATTGGTCAAAAGTTTCCACTGGAATTGTGGGCAGACCATTTCAATTTTGTCCTTGTTTCCTCAACACATAGTACAGTTTTTTATAAGGAGTGTGCCTTTAATAAGTGCTTATTGATTGGTTGATTGGTCAAAAGTTTCCACTGGAATTGTGTTAGCTAAACTGAGATTTAAAATTCATTTGCAGGAGTCTTCTCATTGGTGGAGATTGATGGCTTGAAGCTCCAAGCCTGAAAAATGAGAGATCTTGGTCTTCTGGTTTTCAGCTCCAATAAACAGAGGTGTTGGTTCCTCTTCTTCCCAGACTCAATTTCTTCTTGGAACATTTCTCCTCCTTCAGGGACGTTTCCTTGAAAAGAATATGGAATTGCATTTCTCTCTTGAAACTAGGACCCAGAAGACCAGGATTTTTCTTCTCCCAAGCTCTGAACAACTCTGCCCTTCACACAGGCATGGAGCATTGAGTAAACAATATCTACCAATGAGGATATATATATATATATATATATATATATATATATATGTATATATATATATATATATATGCAAATGACCTTTGAGCCAGGGTTACCCTAAGATATAATGAGGGGACTATAATAAAGGTGGGTTCTGAGGCTCTTTCCAACTCTGAATCTATGATCCTATGGCCCTAGAAATCTTGGTCTTCTCCTACAATGTTCTTTTCGCAATCATTCAGAGCTCCAAATACTCATCCTACCCCAGGAATCAGATTTAAGATCCTAGAGAATTTGGCTGAATCCAAGTAGTCATACTTACCTAAACTTTAGAGAACAGACAGGTTTTTTTGAAATGCTAAAGCAGTGATTTCCAAAGAGAACTTGCTCTGAAGAATCCAGGCAGTGTCTATTGTAAAGTGAAGCAGAGAATTGAGTTAATTCTTACAGGACCTTCCTTGCTTGTTGGCTTTCTTTTTCTAGTAGAAAGAAAAGTACTGATGGGAGCCAGACAGACCTCAGTTCAAAAGTTCAAAACTTAAAAATTCTGTTTACTGACTATGTGACCAATTAGATAAATCATAGCCCCGTTGAGACCTAGTTTCCTCATATGTCAAATGGGGATAACGCTATGTGCTCTACTTACTTCCCAGGAATGTAAAGATCAAAAGAAGTGAATGAATGATAAGTGTCAGTAGGCTACAGTATCTTACCAATGACTTCCAAGGTTCCACGTAGCTATGAATCTGTGATCTTTGGTCACCCAGGGATAGATGGGACCTGGAGTAAGGAAGACCTGAGTTCAGATTTGGCCTCAGACACTTAATAGCTGTGTGACCCTCAGTGAGTCATTTAACCTCTGCCTCAGTTTCCTCAGCTGTAAACTTGGGTTAATTAAAACACCTGCCTCACAGGGTTATAAGGATCAAATGAGATAATATTTGTAAGGTGCTTAGCTGTAGTAGGGATTTAATAAATACTTCCTTCCTTTCTTTCTTCTTTTCCTTCCTTATTCTGGGATCCAATAATGGACTCGTAAACCCAGAAAAGGAAATGGGTTGGTCATATAGGGAGAGCAAAGGATGCCATATGGACATTCAGATTTCCTCACAGGTATTATGAAATTTTAAAAGAAGTAGAGAAGGACTTCTAGGGTGTTTGACTATGGGAAGACATGGGCAAGAATCACAGAGGTTGGGGAGTAAAGGAATCTTAATTGTAACAGTGGAAAGACTAGATCAACACACAGAATTTTTTTTTTTTGCTTTTTTTTTGGAGGGGGGAGGGCAGGGCAATTGGGGTTAAGTGACTTGCCCAAGGTCACACGGCTAGTAAGTGTTAAGTGTCTGAGATCAGATTTGAACTCAAGTCCTCCTGACTCCAGCGCTGGTGCTCTGTTCACTGCGCCATCTAGCCACCCCCACACAAAAATATTTTTAAGGGTCCAGAACCAGGGAGATGATATTCTCCTGTATTCTGTATTCTGCCCTAGTCAGGCCACATATAGAATATCATAATCAATTTGGGGTACTCAGTGTTAGAAGGGACATGTCCCCAGAGAAGGGGATTACAGCAAAGGGATACCAAATCACTGGCTGAAAGAATGCCAATGTACATCCTAGAGAAGAAAAATACTCAAATAATAATGATTGCCCTCATTAAGCACATGAAGGGCTGTTCCATCGAAGAGAGATTAAGCTCATTTTGCAGAGCTAGGAACGACGTTGGAAGTTAGAGTGCGCCAATTTTACCTTCATGTCAAGAAAAAGGTCCTAACAATTACAGAGCTGCCCAAGAGCAGAACAGGTTGCTTTGCAAATGCCCAGTGACTTTTCCCTCTGTGATTACCTTCAGGGGATTCTGGATGACCACTTGTTAGTGATGTGTAGGCTTCACATTCAGGTTGGACCAGATTACTTCTGAGATCCTAAATTTAAAAAAAAAAAAAAATATATATATATATATGTGTGTGTGTGTGTGTGTGTGTGTGTGTGTGTGTGTATGTGTGTGTATGTATATATGTGTGTGTGTGTGTGTATTCTTGGTAATTACAACCACCCTAGGTGCTATTATTATCTCCACTTTACTGATGAGGAAACAGAGGCTAAAAGAGATTATATGCGATTTACCCAGGGTCACACAGTCAGTAAGTGTCTGAGACTTGATTTGAATTCAGGTCTTCCTGATTCTATGTCTCACACTCCTCCTACTATGCTACCTAGCTGCCTAAAAACATAACAGATATTTATGTGGTCTAAGATTTGCAAGACGCTTTACGTATGTCATGTCACATCGACCCTGTGGAGTAGGTGCTTTTATTATCCTCATTTTACAGAAGAGGGAATTGAGACAAAGTTTTTAAGTGACTTGTCCAGGGTTATACAGCTTGCTAAGTGTCTGAGGCAGGATTTGAACTCAGGTGTACCTGATTTCAAGTCTTGTATCTATCCACTGTTCTACCTAGTTGCCCTAATTTAATTTACTATTGCTGTTAATTTTTACAGTCTGATTTTTTCCACCGGAGATAAAGAAGAATTGAAGATCATCTTAAATATTCCAAAGAGTTCCAAGAAAATGGATTATGGGGTAATCGCTCTAGTCATTGACATCAGTGGATAAAAGTTATATGAGGGAAATTTAATATTTAATATAGGACCCCTCTTTGTAGGTCTCTTTTTAATTGCTATTTACCTACTTAGACTCCTTGGCTCAAGTGATCCTAATTTAGCTCTTCTGGATATTAATTACAATGTTTGCAAAGCCAGTCCTTTCTAGGAGGCATGGGAATCAATGAGTCACTGAATTGAAAGGACTGACCCACAAACATACTTGCATTTTGTTGTTCAGTTGTCTTTTAGTTGTATTCAACTCTTTTGTGACCCCTTTTGGGGTTTTCTTGGCAAAAATACTGGAGGGATTTGCCATTTTCTCCTTCAGAGAATTTTGCAGCTGAAGAATTGAGGTAAATGTTGTTAAATGACTTGCCCAGTGTTGAGTCCAAAATTGCCCAATTCTACCATAAAAGAAACTGAGGCAGAGCTTCAAGCTAATAGCACTTTATTTTTTAAAATTAATTATCTCTTTATTTTGCCCCAAACATATTATTTATTTTTTATTTTTTATTTTTTCTTATTTTTTTGTTTACATCATTCATTTCCATAAGATTTTGAATTACAAATTTTCTCCCCATTTTTCCCCTACCCACCACCTCAAAACAGCCATTCCACTGAATATTCCCCCCCCCGCCCCCGCAATCTGCTATCTCCCATATCTTCCCCCACACCCCTCTGACTTTTCAATTGGGCACAGTGGATATCTATGCCCCAGTGCCTGTGTATCTTATTTTCCAATTACATGTAAAATACTACTACTACTACTACTACTACTACTACTACTACTACTACTACTACTACTACTACTATTAATATATATATATATATATATATATATATATATATATATATATATATATATACATATATTTTAAACATTTGATTTTAAAACTTTGAATTCCAGGTTCATTCCCTTCCTCCCTTGTCACCAACCCTTACTGAGAAGATAAGCAATTCAATATAGGTTGTACATGTGTAGCTACACAAAACATTTCCATAGTGGATATATTATGAAAGACTGACTATATTTCCCCCCATCCTATCCCACCCCACCCCCCACTTGTTCTATTCTCTACTTTGACTTTGTCCTTTTTCAAAAGTGTGTGCTTCCAACTTCTCCCCACCAAGCCTGCCCTTTCCTCCATCATCCTCCCTCTCATCCCCTTCCCCCCCACTCTCCTGTAGGGTGAGAAACCCTATTTAGTGTGTATGTCATTCCTTCCCTAAGCCAAATTCAATGACAGTAAGGTTGACCCATTCCATTTTGCCTTCCTGTTCTTCCCCTCCACTGTAACAGTTTTCCCTTGCCTCTTCTGTATGAGATAGTTTGCCCCATTCTGTCTCTCCCCATCTCCTCTCAATATATTCCTCTTTCATCTCTTAATTTCACCTTTTAAGTATCATCCCTTCCTCTAATCCTCCCTTATTAAAGGGTCCATGGCCCCGTCTAATGGAGTGGACCTCAGATCTTCCTCGTGATCTAAGATGTCCTCTTACTCCGGGCCCTTGGTTTTATCGTGCTTGATTCCCAGAGACACAAAAGGGGCAAAGTAGAACAGAGTTTATTTCATTAGATGATAGACCTTAATTGTGACCTTCCAGGAGGATCAGAAATTCATCTCCACAAAATGGTCCCCTCCTCATGTTGGGCAAGAGAGGATGCTCTGGTGGCACAAAAATAAGTTAGGGGACTTTCCATGTTGCATTAAGACATGCCACCAACACTGGGCTTGGCCATGTACTCATCACTCAAGGAGGTTATCTAGTCAGCATTTTTGTGTCTAGGCAAGTGAACCTTTATAACAAGCTATGGAACTGTGAACTTATAGTTGTAGTTTAAAGTTTGGGGTCCATTATAAGAAAGAATCTATCTTATCTAATTGTACCTAGATATAACATATATAAAATGGGTATTAATATGTATAATTCTTATACTAATATTAGTTTAGACTGTCTCAATGTGTATTACTAGATGAGTATATCACTAATAATTGCTAACAATCATTACCCCTATGGAATCACCCTGAACTGATTAATATGGACTGGAATAAAATAGGGGTCCAATAAATCATCCCTTGCCAGGGTCACATGGCTAGTAAGTGCCTGAGGCCAGATTTGATCTCAGGAAGATGAATGTTCCTGACTGCAGGTCCAGAGCTCTATGGACTATGGCACCACCTAGTTGCCCCAAAACAGCTTCAACAACTCCCCTCAAGTAGAGGTTTTACTAAATCAGTCAATCAACAAGGATTTATTCTTATACAAGGCACTGGGCTAAATGATAAGGAGTACAAATAAAGGTCTCTGTCCACAAGGAGTCCACCTTCTAATGGCAAAGACAGCAAGTAAATAACTAGGTATATACTTGATATATACAGAGTAGATGGAAGGTCATCTCAGAGGTGAAGGTTCTAGAAGCTGGGAGGGACCCAGAAAGGTCTCCTGCAGAAAGTGGGATTTGAGGTGAGTCTGGAATGAAGGCAGGAAAATTAAGAGATAGGAGTGAAAAGGAAGGACAATCAAAGTATAAGGGAAAGTCATTGCAAAGAGTCAGAGTCATGTGTTTCAAGACACAGTGTCATGTTCAAGGACCAGATTGATCAAGATTAATATGAACTCAGATGCCTTCTGCCATGATCTTCTCCTTTGCCCTGTTTCATGCCTTCATAACATCATTCCCATATGTTCCCTTCTTTCCTCTAATACTGCCTTCACCCTAGTGTAAGCTCTCATCATCTCATTGTGATGAACTATTGTAGTAGCCTTTTGGTTGGTCTCCCTATCTAAAGTCTCTTCCTGTTCCAGTCCATCCTCCAACTCAGTTGTCAAAGTGATCTTCCTAAAGGGTAGATTGGATCATATTACTCCCTATTTAATAAACTCCCCTGGCTCCCTACCACCTCCAGGATCAAATATAAAATCCTTTATTTGGCATTCAAAGCCCTTTATAACCTAGCCCCAGGGATATGCTAGTAAATTTAATAATTGGCTTTCAAAAATAAAACATCAGTCAGCATTATTAATATTTTCTTCACTGCTTTCTCAAGCCTAGACAATCAATTAAACAATAAATCAGATCTTGATTTGTAGTGATTTCCAATATATAAATGCTTACAACTTGCAGGTCAGGATGAACTGGCTTCAGCACACTCCTGCCTGACTCTCACCGGCATTTTCAGTCCTTTGACACACACCTCACATACTCTGTCATTAAGGAATACTGGCCTCCTTGCAATTCCCAAACCAGATATTCCATTTCCTAAATTCATGCATGCTCACTAGCTGTCCTCCTCAATCACTACTTCCTGTCTTCCCTGGCTTCCTTCAAATCCCAGCTAAAATCCTTTCCTGATCCTCCTTAATGCTAGCATCTTCCCTCTGTTGCTCAGCTTCAATTTATTCGGTATCTATCTTTTTGTACATAGTTGTCTTCATTAGATTGGGAGCTCCTTGAGACTATCAGGGACTATCTTTTGCCTGTCTTAGTATGTCTAGCATTTAACAGAATACCTGTAGGCACTTATTAAATGCTTGTTAATTGTCTGAATGGACCCTTTGCCACAGGTTCCCTGGTATAAGGTGACTGCTTTGAAATCAATATCCAACTGGTGATGGGTCCATAAGTGAAAGGTGGGGAGTAGAGCCAATATGGTGGAGTAGAAGCACAAACTTGGCATGAGCTCCCACTTTAATCACTTCCAATACATGTAAAAAAATGACTCTAAACAAACTTTAGAGCTACAGAACCCACAAAGACAGAGAGAAACAAATCTCCCGCTGAAGGCATCCTGGCAGGCCTACAAGTAGGGTCTATTGCACTGAGCTGGGAGCTGGGCAAAGTCCCCTGTGAGCAAGGTGGTTCTGGCCCCAGGGCAGCTCTGACCAGGGGTTGCCAGAGCAGACTTCAGGAGAGAGAATCACCAGGAGCTGTGGCGGTTTCCAGACTTCTCAACCCATAAACACCAAAGACAAAGTAAAAGGTCAGTGAGGAACTCTGTTGGAACAGAAGGGGATAGAAGAATGCAGTCCAGCCCCTGCCCCTGGGGTGAGAAGCGATGGAGGCGCTGTGTCTGTGCAGTCAGTGCCACATGGCTGCATCAGGATCTCCTGGTCTACAGATCATAGGGGACCAAGCAAACATTCAGAGGGTTATCTCTTTTGCTTTAACCTGCTTGGATCTGGATTGTGGTCCTGGCTTGTAGTCCTGGGGTGTGTGGCCAGTGAGCCAGAGCTTGTGGGGGCTGTAGAGAGGGTACCCTCCTAATAGCTCTGGCAGCTGTGAAAACTCCAGTGATTTGGAACAAAGTTCTCTCCATTCTGGAAGCAGAGTTCTACCATGGCAAAGACCTCAAAAGTCAAGTAATTGGCTGGCAAGATGAGCAAACAGAAGAAGCAAAAACAAACTATAGAATTGTTCTTAGGGGACAAAGACGATCAAAACATAGAACCAGAAGAAGACAACAAAGTCAAAGCTCCTGCATCAAAAGCCTCCAAGAAAAATATGAATTGGTTACAGGCCATGGAAGAGCTCAAAAAGGATTTTGAAAATCAAGTAAGAGAAGTGGAGAAAAAATTGGGAAGAGAAATGAGAATGATGCAAGAAAATCATGAAAAGCAAGTCATCAGCCTGCTAAAGTAGACCCAAAAATACACTGAATAGGGGCGGCTAGGTGGCGCAGTGAATAGAGCGCCGGCCCTGGAATCAGAAGGACCTCAGTTCGGAGCCGGCCTCCGACACTTAATCCGCACAAACAAAAACCTAGCCGTGTAACCTTGGGCAAGTTACTTAACCCCAATTGCCCTAAAGGGGCGGCTAGGTGGCGCAGTGAGTAAGAGCGCCGGCCTCGGAGTTTGGATGACCTGAGATCAGATCCGGCCTCAGAAAATGAGCACCCATGCATAAATCAAATGACTAGCCGTGTAACCTTGAGCAAGTTACTTAACCCCAATTGCTTTAAAAAAAAAAAAAAAACAACAACAACAACAACAAAAATACACTGAATAAAATAACACCTTAAATAATAGGGGGGCTATGTGGTGCAGTGAGTAGAGCGTCGGCCCTGGAGTCAGAAGGACCTGCGTTCGGATCCCACCTCAGACACTTAACACACACACAAACAAAACCTCAGACTCTTAATGCACACACAAACAAAAACCTAGCCACTTGACCTTGGGCAAGTTACTTAACCCCAATTGCCCTCCAAAAAGGCAAAAAAAAAATATAATAAAATAAAATAGACTAACTCAAATGGCAAAAGAGGCCCAAAAAGCCAATGAGGAGAAGAATGCCTTAAAAAGCCAAATTTGCCAGATGGAAAAGGAATTTCAAAAACTCACTGAAGAGAATAACTCCTTCAAAATTAGACTGGAACAATTGGAAGCTAATGATGTTATGAGAAATCAAGATACTATAAAACAGATCCAAACAAATGAAAAAATAGAAGACAATGTGAAATATCTCATTGGAAAAACCACTAACCTGGAAAATAGATCCAGGAGAGATCATTTAAAAATTATTGGACTACCTGAGAGCCATAAACAAAAAAAGAACCTAGACACCATCTTTCAAGAAATTATCAAGCAAAATTGCCCTTGATATTCTAGAACCGGAGGGCAAAATAGAAATTAAAAGAATTCACTGATTATTTCTTGAAAAAGATCCCCAAAAGAAAACTCCTAGGAATATTATAGCCAAATTCCAGAGCTCCCAGGTCAAAGAGAAAATACTGCAGGCAGTCAGGAAGAACCGATTTGAGTATTTTTTTGTAACAAATGCTTTATTAACTTCTGGTTTACATCATTCATTTCCGCCAGATTTTGAGTTACAATTTTTCCCCCCATTTTTCCCCTACCCACCACCCTAGAATAGCAGTCCCACAAGATATCCCCTCATCCAATCTGTTCTCTCCCATATCTTCTCCCATACCCCCTTCAACTATTCCATTAGAGCAAAGTGAGTCTCTGTGCCCCAATGCCCACAATCTTATCTCCCAATTACATGCAAAATAGTATTAATAATAGTATTTATATATATTTGAAACATTTAATTTTAAAACCTCAAATTTCAGATCCATTCCCTTCCTCCCTTGTCACCCATTCCCTCTAGGAAGATAAGTAATTCAGTATGTGTTGTACATGTATAGCTATGCAAAACATTACCATAGTAGATATATTGTAAAAGGCTGCTTATAATTCCCTCCCACCCATCCCACCCCCCACCTGGTTCATTCCCTACTTTGATCCTGTCCCTCTTTGATAGTGGGTACTTCAAACCTCCCCTCCCCCCCAGAATGTCCTCCCCTCCATCATCTCCCCTCTCATCCCCCTTCCCCCTACTCTGTTGCAGGGTGAGATGTCCCATTTAGTATGTATGTCATTCTCTCCCTGAGCCAAATTCAATGAGAATATGGTTTTGCCTTTTTGCTTTCCTGTTCTACCCCTCCCCTGCAGCCACTTCCCCTTGCTTCTTCTACATGAGATAGTTTACCCTACCCTGTCTCTCCCCATCTCCTCGTGCCACTTTCCCCTCTCACCTCGTAATTTCACCCCTTAAGTATCATCCCTTCCCAACAAATTCAACCTATGCCCTCTATCCATGTATAACTGTAAACATACATACACACATTCACGTATGTATTCAACTGACCACACACCCTTCTTCCATTATTTTCATACTGAGAGGGGTTTCATCAGTCACAGTTATTGTTTTTCCATGTAGGAATGTAAATAGGTCAGCTTTGATAAGTTCCTTTTGATTTCTTTTCCCTGATTACCTTCTCAGGCATCTCTTGCTTCTTGTGTCTGGATGTCAAATTTTCTATTCAATTCTGGTATTTTCCTCAAGAATGCTTGAAAGTCCTCCATTCCACTGAATGACCATATTTTCCCCTGAATCAAAATACTCAGTTTTGCTGGGTAGGTGACCCTTGGCTTCAATCCCAGCTCTTTTGTCCTCTGGAATATCATATTCCATGCCCTTCTGATCCCTCAGTGTAGAAGCTGCCAGGTCCTGTGCTATTCTGATTGTGTTTCCACAATATTGAAATTATTTCTTCCTGGCTGCTTGGAGTATTTTCTCCTTGATCTAGGAATTCTGGAACCTGGCTATAATATTCCTGGGAGTTTTCTTTTTGGGATCCTTTTCAGGAGGCAATCAGTGGATTCTTTCAACCTCTATTTTGCCCTCTGGGTCTAAAACATCAGGGCAATTTTCCTTGAGAATTTCTTGAAGGGTGATTTCTAGGTTCTTTCTTTGATCATGGCTTTCAGGTAGTCTAATAACTTTTAAATTATCTCTCCTGGATCTATTTTCCAGGTCAGTGGTTTTTCCCATGAAATATTTCACATTGCCTTCTATTCTTTCATTTGTTTGGATCTGTTTAACAGCATCTTGCTTTCTCATAAAGTCATTAGCTTCCATTTGCTCCTGTCTAACTCTGAAGGAATGAATCTCCTCAGTGAGCTTTTGAGATTCTTTTTCCATCTGGCAAATTTGACTTTTTAAGGCATTCTTCTCCTCATTGCCCTTTTGGGCCCCCTTTGTCAGTCTATTTTTTAAGGTGTTATTTTCCTCAGTCAGGCTGTTGACCATCATTTCATATTTTTCCTGCATCCTTCTCATTTCTCTTCCCAATTTTTCCTCCACTTCTCTTATTTGATTTTTAAAGTCATTCTTAAGGTCCTCTATGGCCTGTAACCCACTCATATTTTCCTTTGGGGCTTTTGGAGCAGTATTTCTGACCTCACAGTCCTCCTCCTATTCCATACTTCCATCCTCTTTGCCCCCCAAATAGGAGTCTAATATTGCGTTTTTCTATTTATTTTGTTTCCTTTGCCTAGGCATGTTGCCACTTAATTACTTGACTTTTGGGCTTTTTGCCACAGTAGGACTCTGCCACCAGACAGGGGAGCTTCTGTTCCGAATGTTGGGGTCTTCACAACTTCTGGTTCTCCTCCCCCCCAGATCACAATCCAGATCCAAGCAGGTTAAAGCAAGAGCAATTACCCCCCAACACTGATCACTGGATCTCCCTACAGTTCGCAGGCCAGGAGCTGGAGCTGCCACTAAAACTGCAAAATGGCGTGTCTCCTGAGCACCTTCTAGCCCCCAGGGGAGGAAGCCAACGGGTTCCCCAAATACTGGTCCCAAAGTGCATAGGGCACTAACCTCTCACTTTGTCCTAGGCATGTCTATGTTGATAATTCCGGAATCGCCACAGCTGCTGGTGTTCTGGGGTCCCTCCAGCCTGCTGGCCCGGCCGCCCTGGGGCTAAAACCGTAGCTCATGCGGGCCTGGGCTTGGCTCCCAGAGCGCTGTGCTGTCAGCTCCCAGAGTGCTGTGCTGGTTGCTCCCTGCAGGGCTGCTGGGCTGTCCTCAACGGGAGGTTAGCTTCTCTATGTCGTTCTGTGGGTGCTGGCGCTCCAGAAGTTGTTCACAGTCCCCTTTTACATGGTTTGGAGGTGATCTGGGGGGAGAGCACCTTGGACGTGCTGTTTCTACTCCGCCATCTTGGCTCAGCCCCCCGAACCCATTTGAGTATTGTGGAAACTCAATCAGGATAACATAAGACCTAGCAGCTTCTGCATTAAGGAATCAAAGGGCTTGGAATATGGTATTCCGGAGGTCAAAGGAACTAGGACTAAAACCAAGAAGCACCTACCCAGCAAAACTGAGTATAATGCTACAGGGGAAAATATGGTCATTCAATGAAATAGAAGATTTTCAAGCATTCTTGATGAAAAGACCAGAGCTGAACAGAAAATTTGACTTTCAAATACAAGAAGCAAGGGAAGCATAAGAAGGAAAACAGGAAAAAGAAATCATAAGGAACTCATTAAAGTCGAACTGTTTACATTCCTACTTGGAAAAATGATAATTGTAACTCATAAGATTTTTCTCAGTATGAGGATAGTTGAAGGGAACATATGTATACATACATATATGTGTATATATAGGAGGGGGTATGTGTATATAAATATATATGTGAGTGTGGGCATATGTATGTACATGTATACATAGACAGAGGGCACAGAATGAGTTGAATATGAAGGGATAATATCTAAAAAATGAAATTAAGAAAAGGAGAAAGGGAGAGATATATTAGAGTAAATTATCTCACATAAAAGAGGCAAGAGAAAACTATTACAATGGAGGGGAAGAGCAGGAAGGTTAAAGGGAATGGGACAATCTTATTTTCATTAAATTTGGCTTAAGGAGGGAATAACATACATACTCAATTGGATATCTTACCCTACAGGAAAATAGGGGGGGTAGGGGATAAGAGGAGATGATAGAATGGAGGGCAAATTGGGGGAGAGGGTAGTTAGAAGCAAACATTTTTGGAAAGGGACAGTTTCAAAGGAGAAAATAGAACAAGTGGGGGGCAGGATAGGATGGAGGGAAATATAGTTAGTCTTCCACAATATAACTACTATGGAAATGATTTGGGTAGCTACACATGTACAACCTATATCGAATTGCTTATCTTCCCAGTGGGGGCTGGTAAGGAAGGAAGAAGGGAAAAAATCTGGAACTCAAAGTTTTAAAAAAATGTTTTAAAATATTTGTTTTTTATATGCAACTGGGAAATAAGATATACAGACACGGCTATAGAAATCCATCTTGTGTTGGGGCAGCTAAGTGGCACAGTGAATAGAGCACCAGCCCTGAAGTCAGGAGGACCTGGGTTCAAATCTGGCCTCAGACAGTTAACACACTTACTAGCCATGTGACTTTGGGCAAGTCACTTAACCTCAATTGCCCTCCAAAAAAAAAAGCAAAAAAAAATCCATCTTGCCCTACTAGAAAGTTGGGAGGGGGGTAATAGGGGAGGATATAAGAGACAATAGATTGGGGGAAGGGGTATTGAGTAGGCTTGGTAATTTGGGGTGGGAGCAGGGAAAAGACGGGGAGAAAAAAATTATAATTCAAAATCTTGTGGAAATGAATGCTGAAAACTAAAAAAAAAAATGAAGTAAAAGCTGGTACTTTGTTTGGTTTTGCTGCCTACTTGAAACTCACATGCAGACTGTTGGCAGGGAGGGAATAAGGGAAAACACGCTATCTAGCCTCTCATGGCAGGAATGCCCAAGATGATAGAGAACTCAAGGATTCAAGAATACAGAATAATTTTCAATCCTATGAAAAAGTCACAAAATATTTATGTCCTGAAGGGAGCTAAAACATCTGATCCAGGCATCAGGCTGGTCCTTGATAGTTAGCTCCAAGCTTTCCAGAGGCCAGTCCAAAGCATCCAGTCCTGGTTTTGTCTGTGATGAGACTGTAAATCAGAGCCTTCCTGATATCCTGTGATCCAGAAATATGCCTTGTTCTGGGATTCTGGCCAGAAGATGTTAGCTGCCTTTCATGATTTTTATACATTCTTAGATACAGCAAGGCCTAACATTGACTTCACTGTCTGTCATCTTGAAATTAAACAAAGCAGCACTAGAAAACTAAGTGATCTATAATTACCTTCTTTGTTTTATTACTCTATAAAAACCTTGCTCATGGTATCAATAAAGGGATTGCATTAATCAATCATGCTTGGACCACGATTTTTCACACTTTCTCGGGCTAGTGTGTCATTTTAGAGCTGGCTTAAGAATCCACTTAATGTTATCTCTACAATATCCCTAGCAATTAGCCTGAAGATGAAAAGTAGTGAAGAAAGAAATATGAGAATATATCTATATTTATATATCTTTATATACTTACATACATTTATATGCTTATAGAGTCATCATTCCTGAGGAAACCTCTTCTTTCAGTGATGCCTACGGATGTTATCATCAGAGGAAAATGCATTTTCTTCTGCATTGGGCAAGATAAATAGCATTGGCTTGGAAATGAGGAGAGCTGAGTATTAATCCTAACTCTGTCATGAACTAGTTATTTGACCTTGGGCAAGGTATCTAACCTCTATGGACTTCAAATTATTCATCTGGATGATGAGACGGTTTGATTAGATGATTTGTAGGGTCTTTTTCAGCTCTGATATCTACTTGTCCTATAACTATAAATTCACAAACAGAAATCATGGCAACGTGACAATGGATGATTGACAGAGATAGATAGATGGATAGATAGACAGAAAGAAAGAAAATGGATGGATGGTTAGATGATAAAGCATTGATCAAGTACTTATTCTGTGTCAGGTTCTGTGCTAAGTGCTGGGAATACAAAACCAAGAAAACATTATGACCCCTCCCCTCCAAGATTTTACACTCTAATACATGAAGACAAACCATAAAAGGGAGCAGGAAAAGGGAAACTGAGAGGGTGAGAGAGATAAGAGGTGTCTATTTGAGTGCCAGGCATCCAGTGTGGAGACTGACTATTCGAGACAAATCATTTCAGTAGTGAAGCAGTGGTTTCATTTGAATAATGAAACAATCTGCACCCTGCCCCTATCACTTCAGTTTTTTTTTGAAAACTGCATTGCCAAATGATATTGTTTTTCTACCATGTTTACTATCAGGCATAACAACACACACTACAAAGCATCAAATTCACCCTCAGTGGATATGATTGTAGAATTGGAGAATACTCTTTAGATAATTTGTCTTCAAGTGTTCTTGCTCTTCATATATAAAGTCATTCAGTGCATACCCTTTGACCCGGTAATACCACTTCTAGGGATGTATCCCAAAGAGATCATAAAAATGGGAAAAGGACCCACTTGTACAAAAATATTTATAGCAGCTCTTTTTGTGTTAGCCAAGAATTGAAGATTAAGAAGATAACCATCTATTGGGGAATGACTGAACAATGAATATAATGGAATACTACTGTGCTATAAGAAATGATGAACGGGCAGAATTCAGAAAAACCTGGAAAGACTTATGTGACTGATGCTGAGTGAAGTGAGCAGAACCAGGAGAACACTGTACACAGTAACAGTCACATTGTGCCATGACTGACTTTGATAGACTTGGATCTTCTCAGCAATGCAAGGACCTAGTACAACTCCAAAGGACTCATGATGGAAAATGCCATCCACATCCGGAGAAAGAAATACGGAGTCTGAAGGCAGAGCGAAGCAGACTATTTGCTCTCTTTTCTTGTTTTGCTTTGTTGGTTTTTTTATGGTGTTCCTCCTATTTGTTCTAATTTTTCAATACAACATGACTGTGAAAATATGTTTAATAAAAATGTATATGTGGGCCTATATTGGATTGCACACCATCTTGGGGAGGGGGGAGAGGAGGGGTGGAAATTTAAAACTCAAACATTTGTGGAACTGAACGTTGTAAACTAAAAATAAATGGCTTGTTCATTTGTCAGTGGTACTGAGCTCTGCAGGTCCAAGCCTAGTTAAAAACAAATGGGGGTTCTTTGACATTTAATTTAATTTTACTTTTAACTTAACAATTACCAAATTAAATGAGCATTTCCATTGTAGAACAGGAGAGCATTCTACTTGAAGCTATGAATCTCTATTGCAGAGAGGTTGCTTTTCCTCTTAAGTATATAATAAATTCAAAATGTAACTTTAAAAGCCATCCTGCTTTGTTGGGATTCCTTCTGGCTTTCTGTTTTATTCTTCTTTAGAGGCAGGGTGTAGGTAGAGGTAAGAAGCTAGCTCATCTGACATCTCCCTCCAATTATGTCCATTTCCACTGCAAAAAGAAAAAGCAAAACAAACCCTTGCAACAAATGTACCTAGGCAAGCACCCTGCATTTGGTCATATCTGAAAATATGTGTCTCATTCTGCACCTTAAATCTATCACCTTTCTGTCATGAGGTTGGAAGCATGGATTCTGGACTTGTAGTTGGTTATTTCATTGATCACAGTTCTTATGTCTTTCAAGTTCTTTTTCTTTACAGTGATATTGTTAATGTGTGTGTGTGTGTGTGTGTGTGTGTGTGTGTATCTAAATTGGTTGGTTGTTGTCCTTCCTTCTCGAAGAGGACCAAAATGACATCAGTATGCTAGAGTCAAGTTTCAATGTGTCAGACTGTGGCTGATCAGACCAATAGGAGCTCAGAATACTCTCCTACAGGTTGGGCACAAATAGCCCATGTGAACGTTGGGGATGGACACTCTATTTGCACATCCTGCATTTCCTCTGAGCTGTTTCAATTCTGTTTGCTCAGAGAGCAAAGCAGTACTTTCTCTGATGTGGGTATGCCACGCCACGCCAGTGTCTCCCATGTCACACAATCAATTCCAAAGTTCTTGAAAGAGACCTTGAGAGTGTCCTTGTATCGCTTCTTCTGACCACCGTGTGAACACTTGCCTTTTATGAGTTCTCCAAAAAATAGTCTTTTTGGCAAGTGTACATTTTGTATTCAAATAACATGGCCAGCCCGTCAGAGTTGTGCTCTCTGAAGCAGAGATTCAATACTTGGCAGTTTAGTTTGAGTCAGGACCTCAGTGTTGGTACCTTATCCTGCCAGGGGATCTTCAGAATCTTCCTAAGAAAATTCAGATGGAAGTGATTCCGTTTCTTGGCATGGCACTGGTAGACTGTCCAGGTTTCACAGGCATACAACAATGAGGTCAGCACAATGGCTCTGTAGACCTTCAGTTTGGTAGTCAGTCTAATACCTCTTCTCTCCCATACTTCCCTTTGGAGCCTACCAAACACTGAGCTATCTCTGGCAATGTGGGGTATGTTCAGGGAGGACTGGTACCTCTGGTGTGATGGCTGCTGAGCTCTTTTCAGGGATGCTTCCTACCTTTGATGTTCACCTATTCCACCCAGGTCTCACCTGTGTCTCCAAGAAGCTGTAGCATGCGCAGCAACCACACCTTGGTAAATCATTTGGGCAGATGGGCTAAGCCTGGTTGAGGGTAACCAAAGGGTCTCAAACCCATTTGTGCCTAAATATAAACATATACACAAAGATGAACTCATGAGTGACGTGGATATATATGAACTAAGATCTGGTCCACTTCTGTGGAAAGAATGAGGACCCTACATCTGCATTGATAGTAGCAAAACAAAGGGAAGGGATCAGGCAAGACCCAGGACCACTGAAGTTGGGCAGCTTCTAATCCCTTCTGTCTTCCAAGAGGGGTATCAAACTTGAATAGGTTTTGTAAGGCTCAGTTTCCTCATCTGTCCAATGGGGAGGATGATAACATCTGTTGTCCCTTCCTCACAAGGTTGGTATTAGCATGAAATGACTTATGCAAAAGTACTTTATAAACCTTAGAGTTGATGGATGAATGGTAGCTATTTCTCCATGTGGTGATTTCTAGTCATACCTCAGTTTTCTTATGGATCCACTTATCAATTTGAGCTTATTCCTTATGGCTCAGTTATTTATTTGCTTCTTTTACCACCAGGTAGTCCATGTTCACCCTGTTGGTAATGGCACTCTACTGAGCAGAATTTTTGGAGAAATGTCAGTAACTTTCTAGTCCCCATATCCATATCTCTCTGGGTGGCCACACCAATTTACTCTCTAGGCGGGTGTGGATTATTATGAATTTTCTAAATCAGAATCAACTCTTGACCCCCAACATTGGCAAAGGCCACATCTTTCCTTATTTGACTATATGACTGAGCCCTGGTCATGTGGTTTTGGAGCATAATGAAGTCACTCCTCACAGAAATAAATGAAGATTACTTAGCTGTGTTATAGTGCTTTACTTTTGGCATAGAATAAATACAAACAACAAACAGTATGTGATGAATCACCCACTGCTCACTATACCCCTCTGCCCCTATATCCTCTCCTAGACCTAGGAAGCCCCTAGACAGTACATAAGGGCCTTGGAAACCAAGTGTGCTAGGAAGTACACTTTATAGATGATTTTATGTATTTTATTTTTTTCTTCTTTTTTAAAAATTTCATGTATTTATTTTTAGTTTAAACATTCAGTTCCACAAATTTTTTAGTTTTCAATTTCCACCCCTTCTCTCCCCCCTCCCCAAGACAGTGTGCAATCCACACAAGGTAGTAGCCTTGGGTGTAATTTGGGTCCATTTAATAAATAAGGGGGTGGTGGAAGCATAAGAAAAGAGGGGAGGAGAAGAAAATTTTGAAAAACCACTTGCACATGTTTCATCTGTTGTGTAACAGAGTTAAAGTCATAGTGATTATATTATTTTCCAAATAAACACACAAAAAACAAGTTATAGACAATCAGGGGTCAGGTCCTTTGACAGGTCTTAACAAGCAAGTGTTGGCAGGCAAACATATCATGCATTTTTAGAAGTCCAGCATGCATCAGCAAGAATATGTGAGTGCAATGACTTGTTTATAATACAATACTATATGGTTATATGATACAATATTGTGTCATCAGAATTTCAATGCAGGAAAAACCCCACAAATTTACAATAAATTATTAAATTTAAGATGTGTCATTTTAAAAATTATGTTTTTTGAAATGATGCAAATTTTAAAAAAAGTTAAAGGGTTAAAGAATGTAAATTTCTGGAAGGTCATTGAGTAATTTTTTCAAAAAAGAGGACAGTAGGCCAAATAAGTTTGGGAACCTCTGGCCTAGATTTGTGAGGTCCCTTCCAGCCTTGAGTGCTATAGAAGTCTGATTAATGAGTCGCTTGATTGTTGTTGATGGTGACAATCACAGTGGCAGTGGTGAGGTGGAAGGGGGTGGTGGTGTGTGTGTCCCTTATATGTTAACACATACCAAAATCCTAGACCTCCAAATAGTCACTTGAGTCACTTCTCTGGTAGTGATCTCAGGAGCCATCTGATTGGCTAGGACTATCCCCACCCACTGTAAGAAACAGATCTAGATGATGGGAGGTGAGGAAGACAGCAGCTCTTCATCATATAGATTCACTTCTAGTAAGAACATAAGCCAATGTTCAGAACAGCAGTTAAAAAAAATAAACTAATTTATTTATTTTTAGTTTTCAACATTCACTTCCATAAATTTTAAATTTTCTCTGCCTTCCTCCCCTCCCCTGTCCCCAGGATGGCATGTAATATGATATGGGCTCTATCTATACATTCTTTTTTTCCTCTCTTTTTTTTTGGAGGGGGGAAGGCAGGGTAATTGGGGTTAAATGACTTGCCCAAGGTTACACAGCTAGTATTAAGTGTCTGAGGCTGGATTTGAACTCAGGTCCTCCTGACTCCAGGGCCAGTCCTCTATTCAATGCACCACCTAGCTGCCCCTATATTTACATTCTTATTAAACATATTTTCATATTAGTCATGCTGTATAGAAGAATTAGAACGAATGGGAGAAACCATAAGAAAGAAAAAACAAAATAAAAAAAGAAAGCAAATAGTATGCTTCAATCTTCATTCAGACTCCATATTTCTTTCTCTGGATGTAGATGGCATTTTCCATAATGAATCTTTTGGATTTGTCCTAGGTCCCTGCATTGCTGAAAACAGCTAAGTCTGTCAAAATCAGTCATGGCACAATGTGGCTGTTGCTGTGTACCATGTTTTCCTGATTCTGTTCAGTTCACTCAAAATTAGGTTTTTCTGAAGTCTTCCTGTTCATCATTTCTTATAGCACAATAGTATTCCATTACATTCATATACCATAACTTGTTCGGCCATTCCCCAATGGGTGGACATTTCCTTAATTTCCAGTTTTTAGCCACCACAAAAAGAACTGCTATAAATATTTTTGCACATGTGGGTCCTTTTCCCATTTTTATGAATCTCTTTGAGATACAGTCTTAGAAGTAGTATTGGTGGGTCAAAGGATATGCTCATTTTTATATTGGGCATAGTTCCAAATTGCTCTCCAGAATGGTTGGATCAGTTCACATCTCCACCAACAACGAATTAGTGGGAAACAGCAATTCTTAAGTCAGTCTGATGTGTTTAGAGCCTTCTAGGAGTTGTATTTTCCTCTGATTTGGCAGTCTGGGGTCCTTTTTAGACTCAGTGTATTTGTCTTTCCTGCCCCACCCTTTGCCTCTAATTCTTCACTTAGTGGGTAAGTGGGTATATTGGGGAATTGTATTGAGGTACAGAATCTTCCCTGTCTCCTGGTAGGTATGAATCTACCCCCTTGTCTGATTTCTCTCCTCTCTTCAACAAGCTGTTCTTTTCTGCCAATGGTAAGAGGAAGTGTGCAATTATCACACAGAACAGTGGACTTGGGAATCAGGAAAGACTGACTTTAACCCTGATCCTTGACATTTACTAGCTGTCTAAGCCTGGGCAAATCATTTAACTTCTGTCCCATAGTTTCCTTGTCTGTAAAATTAAGCCATTGGACTTGGTGTCTTATAAGGTCTCTTCTTGCTCAAAATCTTATGTCTCTTCTATTTGGAGCTGTCCACAGCTTAATTCCCATTATCCTAGTTATCAACAGAGAAGAAAGAACCTTGTCTCTGTTCCCAGACTCATTCCAACCATCTCTCTCTAGCTCCATTTCTTCCAGTAGTTTGGGAGCCCAGAAATGTACTCTTCTTAGTGCTTAGCCATATAATTCTCTTACAGAAAAAGTCATCAGTAAGTGTGTGTATGCCATGATGTGACTTGTTAATAATGGAGAACAAAGAAGATACAATTCTGCTTGTCCCATTTCCAGGCTACTAATCCAAGCATTTCCTGTTTATTTGTTTATTTTTAGTTTCTTGGACACAGAGTTAGGAGATGCCTGTGATCATAATGTTAGAAATTCCCCAATAAGCCAACAACTAAGGCCCTCCAGTGTCTCCTCCTCCGGGGGAGTTATTACAGTAATTAATTAATTGAAGTTTAGAAAACTCTTTTATATCCTTCTATTAAAGGGGCTACCAAAGTTCAAAGCATCATAATAATCAGGCCTAATGAGGTCATCAAATTAGTACAGAAGGGTTTAAGTCATATATAAAGCCCCTTCAGGAGATGGGTATTTCAGGACAAGGGCGACTGGAGACAGATCAGTCCCCTATGTCAGTTCTGAAATATTCCATAGGAGCAGCCTTCAAGCTTGTGCATGATGGAAAACCACCTGTTGCCTCAAGGAGGATCCTGCTGCTGAATTTGTGTTGTGGGACAGAGGTAAAGGCAGAGGAAGCCTGAAGAAAACTGCTCTGTCCAGCACTGACGTGTCCCAACCAAGTGGAACGTGGGTTTTGAAAACCTTCTTAAAGAAGGAAGGGAAGTGTTCTCTCTTTAAAGACCAAAACAGGTTAGTTGGGAGGAAGGGAGGGAAAGCATCTCTTCTGTCTTAGATCATTTGAATCAGGGTCACACATGGATTATTTTTCTATTAATGGTGTCCCTGATATAGTTACAGACTCCAGGCAACACCACATGGAGTAGTTCTCACTATGGTCCCAATGTGGTCGCTGCCCGACTATGTTAAATGCTGCTATTCTGAGTGAGGACAAGAAACAATGAGGGAACTAAGCCCAGCTTGGTGAGGCTGCATTCAGTACAGTCCTGTGCCATTAGAAGTTTTCCCTTTTTCATTTCTAAATGATTGCAGATTGCTTTTTTTGGCAGAGGGTTGGGGGGAGAGTGAGGGGCCTGGACCTATGATTGTATCAGCATGGATGAACTGCAGTCTTAGAGAGTTGCCTGGGGGCACTGAGAAGTTAAGTCACCTTCCCAGGGTCACCCAGCCTGGTCAGCATATGCAAGAGGAGAAACTCAAACCCAGGTCCCCCTGACTCCAGGTGCATCTCCATAGACCCCACGCCACATTTCCTCTTCTTGCACCAATGTCTGCTAAATTGAATTGTCACATAAAATGAGAGAAGGAGGCACTGTGCTTACACACCTGCCTACCACCTATGGGCGTGCATGCATGCAGGGATGCAAAATTAATGAAACGGAACTAAAATAAGTTTAGAGTTTGCATTGAGGAAAGGGATGAGAATAGTGTAGGGAAAAAACACTGGACTAGATGGCAAAAAACTTGGATTCTAATCTTGGCTTTTCCATGAGCACTGAGCTTAGAATCAGGAAGACTTCCTGTGTTCAAATATGGCCTCAGACATTTATGAGCTGTGTGATCCTGGGTGAGTCGCTTAAGCCCATTTGCCTCAGTTTCCTTATCTGTAAAATGAGCTGGAGAAGGAAATGGCAAACCACTCCAGCATCTCTGCCAAGAAAACTCCAAATGGGGTCACAATGACTAGGACACGACTGCAAAAATGACTCAACAACAAACCCATAGAAAACTGCTTCATTTTTCTGGGCCCTGGTTTCTGCAGATCTGTCTGGAATCACACATTGCAGAGAATGAGGACGGTTAGCTCTCTATGCCTTAAAACCCTATGGTTCTGTACGACCATCATATCATGTCCCATGAGTGCTCTTGAGAAGTTTTTTGCATTAAAGATTTAGGCACTGAAATAAGCTGCATTGACTTTTTCATTGGCTCAAAATACATTTTCATTACCGAAATTTCTATTTAAACAACTTTATTTCTAAAACCCTTCTAGGTCCTGCAGGACAAGATCCATCAGCATGTTAGTTCCTGTCACTTTTTTGGGCCTTGCTATCCTCATTGGTGAGTTGTGTATATTTGTGTGTGTGTGTGTGCGCGCTTTTAACACTATTTAATATTTCCACAAAAACAATATTGTGCAACAGTAACTTCCAAAGTACAATTTTTTTTTCTATTTTTTTCATGAAAATATTGATGTAAAAGTGAGTTTCCATGTACATATATCTGATCCCAGAAAACCTCACCATCCTTGGCCCATTGGGGTTTTTTTTCATGATAAATCAAGATTACAGATCGTACAAGGATAGTTCAAAGCTTTGGGTCTCCACTCACACAGAAGGGGTGCAGTTTCCAATTCTTGCCTAGGGTGCAAAAGTATTTAGTCTTGGCTCTTCTTCAAGCCCCACTTATAACTCACTCCATGGGACAGAAGATTATAGGTTAAGCATAAAAGAGGCTCTTTGGAAGTGATACATATAATTATTCATCATGATGATTAATAATAATGCCTTGAATCTGCATTACCCTTAACCTTTAAAGATATGAGAGAAAGCAGCAGAACTTTCCTGAACTAATAAATTCAAGATGTGCTAAGTATCACTAACATATCTTAGAGTATAGGATTTTATTTAAATAATAAGTTAAAGTTCTCCTTTCGGAAGCTTGGTTGATGGCCCCGGGGATGCCCTGGAGGACACCATTCCCCTGTTCCAAGTCTCTTCATTCTCCAGCACATTGCTTCCTGGTTCATCTTTCTGATGAATAGTTCCGATGGCATCACTTCTCCGGCTCAAAGACCAGCCATTACCTCATTTGATACAATAATCTCATGAGGGACATACTCTTATGTCCTCATTCTACAATTGAGGAAACTGAGGAAGAAGTTAGGTGACTTGCCCAAAGTCACAGAGTTAGCAAGTATTAGAGGCAGAATTTGAACTCACATCTTCCTGACTCTAGGCCCAACACTCTACAGTTCCAACTAACTGCCTAACAAATTAAGTTTGCACTTCTTCACCAGTAGAGGGCCTTGAAAGACTGGCTCCAAACTTTCTACCCTTTCTACCCTTTTATCTGAATGCTTTCTTACCTCCCCTAAACTGCCCTAAGTATCATATAATTTAGACCATTTGACATTCCCTTAACATTAGAACACACTCACCTTGAGGGCCAGGGCCTTATACCTAGTGCGTATAGTGAAGGTGGTCAACATATATTTGAATTATTGAAAGAATGAAACCTAGCAAGGTAAAGAAAAGGCCCAATGCTATTCTTAGTCTACGGATTTAATCATATTCAAAATGGCAGCCCAAGTCATGTTTTCTCACAGGCTTGGTTTAAAATAGCCTTTTGCCTTTTAGTTACTTCTGAGGGCACTTATCCATACCCTGCCCCCGTGAATTCCCACTTCCAGCCTCATCAGTACCATGGTTGCTATGGTGATATCATGAGTATGGACACTCCTGGAGCTTCCTGTGATATAGACCGATTGATCAACTGTGGTAAGTGCACATTTACCATTTCCCCTTTCCCTTTATATTTTCTTAGGACTCTCTGTTAAAGAAGTTGCTTTTATCTTTGTAGATTATTTCCTTTGTTGTTTCCTTCTCCCACTTCTTTTTGTCTATCTTACTGCTATTAAGATCATGGAACCATAGAATCCAGATCTGGGAAGAACCAGAGAGACTAAGCCACTCATTCTACCAATGAGGAAACTGAAGCCCAGCAAAGTAAAATGACTCACCTTAACACTTAATGATAAATTGGCACCAGGCCCCAGATCTTCTGTATTCCAGCCCAGTATTCATTCCACTATGCTAGTTTAATTTAATTAAAGCCTTCTTTGTCTCTGAAACATCAATTCTGAAATCAAGAGATTTGTCTCTGCATGAGGGATGTGGGGCTGGAGGGAGGATAAGTAGGGAAATAGCTTTCTAAGGGAAACTTTCTGGAAGTTGGAAGTCAGCATAGTAGAGTTTAGAAGGATACTGAACTTAGAGTCAGCAAATATGGGTTCTCTTTGGCCTTGAACAAATCTGTGAATCTCTGTGAGCCTGTTATCAGTAAAGTCAGAAGGACAAAACAGCTGATCTCTAAGGTCTCAATGTGCTTTAATATTCTATGTTTCTGAATGTGGCTTGGGGGAGAGGTGTTCTCTAGGATTTGGGGCTTCCTTAGCGACAAGCAGTATTGGATTGACTATGGCTGTTTTACTTTCTTAAAAGATTTGTAGAACAGTCTACGTTCACATGAGCAGGCTGGATCCCTGGTAGTCCCCCTCAGGATTCCGGGGGGTAATCCTGCATGATCAAGGATGGCTCCTCTAATTCTGTTACTCACAAGTCCCCATTGACTACAAGTTGATAACAATTAATCAGTAGAATTAATTAGCTTTTAGAAAAGATGATTTTCCAAAGTAGCTTAGTAAGAAGAGTTGTTACAAACATCCCCCCAAACAAGGGAAACACTCTTCCACAAGTACACATAGGGTCTTGGGAAACCTTGACTTAAGCTTAGAAAGAACATGTGGTAAAAGGTAAACTCACAGCTTCTGCTTCTGGTATGTCCGTTTCTTCCATTCATGAAGTCTTCATGAAGTTCCACTTAGGTATGGTACAGCTTTCTGCTGGGTGGTCCATAGAGTCCTAAAAGTGACTTTTTATTCTGCATTATCTAAATTGTTCTCAGTTCCCAATGCAAATGCTGATGATGTCAGTCACTACTGCCACAGGAACAGTTAGGAGGCCATAGATAAGTCCAAAAATCTTTCTAACTTTTGAAATTCACAAGATCATCCTCTGGTCAAGTGGGAAAAGGAGACAGAAGTTCTCTCCTTTCCCTCCTCACCCCCCAGCCCTCAAGCAATTCTCTCTCAGGAGCTTGGATGGAACTACTTCTAACAACAGGCTGTCCCACTACAAAAATAAATGTGAAATGGTTCACTATTTTGTCCAAGCCTCACAGGGTATATCTAAGTCCCCTCAACCATTCCAATACACTTCTTATGTAGCATTATTTCATTTCATCCAATGACTTTCACTCCTTTCAGACTGACTAAGAACTTTTCAAACCAAGTTTATAAGCTGTGATTGATTGATTAGAGGTGTTTTGTCCCCCCAGATAAATGTATCTGGGCTAGAGCATCTTGTTAGGTACTTTAAATGGGGTAGGGTAATTGATTTAAATTACTCCCAATCTTATAGATTTTTTTAAAATTCCCAGTCACTTTTAAGAATAAAATACATTAACTGAGAAAGTAGAGAAAGTAAAGTTACTTCTATTTCTACTATAGGGATCCATGGCTCAGAAATGTTTGCTGAGATGGATTTGGTGCCTATGAAGAAATATCAAACTATAATTAAAGATGTTGGACAGAAAAAATGTGTGGATCCTGCTTTGATTGCTGGAATTATCTCCAGAGAGACCCATGCTGGGACTGTGCTCCGAGATGGTTGGGACCATCAGGGACTTAAATTTGGTCTGATGCAGGTAACTGTCAAGAAACAATACCTGTGGTTCAACAATGATGTTCTCCTTTCCATCAAAATCTCAGCAAAACTAGAAACCCTTTTATAGCCCTTTAATAGTGGAAAAAGTGGTACAGAGGAGAGAGGACTGGATTTGGATTCAGAGGACCTCAGTTCAAATCTCAGCCCTGCAATTTGCTATCTACATAACCCTGGACAAGTCATTCCTCTCTGGCCTTCAGTTTTTTCATCTAAGGGGACATTTACTAAAATGTTGAACAGTTTCTGCTCAACAGCTTTGCTGCTTCCTTTAGGACCTACCTGTCATTGGTAACTCTAAAAGACACCTCATAAGAATGTAATAGTTGGATGAATAAGGAACGAATTATAGCATAGTTATTATTTGTATCAGCCCTGTGAGCTTACTGGTAGAAGGAACTTCTACTAAGGAAAGATCCTTTACCAATGTAGGTTGTCTCCTGCTCTGCAACTTATGGACTTGGAGAGCTGTCTGGGGCACTGAGAAATGATAGGCCTAGGGTTACCCACCCAGGATGTGGCACAGGCTGGGCTAGAACTAAGCTCTTTGTGCCTTACAGGCACTCTGCATACTAGACCTCAAATGGGGAAAGTTATAAAACAGCCTCTAAATTCAGATTTTTTGTGATTAATTAAGAGAGTAATTATATTAATACAGAGTGTTCTCCATAGCATAGCTGAAAAAGAAAGTAAATTGTTAGCGCTTTGGACCAAAATACTGGCTAATTAAGTAATATTCCTCACTCCCAACTAAGTCAATTATAGGTTGTTGTGGGAGGAGTAAGGTAGAGGATTTTGAATTATCCAGATGATTGCCTTAATTCTTTTTTTTTTTAAAGCAATTGGGGTTAAGTAACTTGCTCAAGGTTACACGGCTAGTCATGATTTATGCGTGGGTGCTCATTTTCTGAGGCCGGATCTGATCTCGGGTCATCCCAACTCTTACTCACTGCGCCACCTAGCCGCCCCTTTAGGGCAATTGGGGTTAAGTAACTTGCTCAAGGTTACACGGCTAGGTTTTTTTGTTTGTGCGGATTAAGTGTCAGAGGCCGGCTCCGAACTCAGGTCCTTCTGATTCCAGGGCCGGCGCTCTATTCACTGCGACACCTAGCCGCCCCGATTGCCTTAATTCTTGATGCAATAAAGGACTCCATAGTTAGCATTAGTTTTTGCTCTACATAACTGGATGATTGACATTTTACCCAAACTAGCTATGTGAACTGGAGCTAATTTACCTTCTCTGAGCTCCAGGCTCCTCAGTACCCAGGGTTAGAGTGAGGAAAGTACTTCATAAACCTTGGAGGCTTATAGAAGTATGAATGTCCGTCCTTTGGTGGGTCTTTAATCACATTAATGAAGGCACATTCTCTAGAGAAGCTATCACTAGTCTAAGCTATTATTTTTAGAATAACTGTTTAAAAACAATATCTTGCTTTTACTGGGAAGAGCTGGCCTCTGAGTAGCCAGTTTGCATTTGAATAATGTTATCTTATTAATACTTTTTTTCCACACTGGAGCTGTTAAGTAACTCATTTCCCCTAAAACTTTTTTTTTTATCATAGATTTCATTTATACAATACTTTGTAGTCTATAAAATGATTCACATATTATTCCACTTGTTCATCACAACAATCCTCTGACATAGGTGGTGCAAATACTCATTCCTATTTTAAAGATGAGGAAACAAATGCTCAGAGAGATTAAATGAATTACCCATGCTGATAGCTAGTAAGTGGTGGAACTGGGACATGTCCCAAGTCTTCTGCCTCCAAATCCAGTACTCATTTTAACACATGACCTTTCTTCTCACTTGAAGAAAAGAAACGGTTTGGGAAATAACTCTTTGTGGGTAAATAAGGAGGAAAGGTCAAAATCTAAGAAATAAAAAATGAATTTGTAAGGGAAAGGACAACAGAAAAAACTATATTTTCTCCCAGGGATTCTGACCTTATTTCATTTTTTAGCTTGATAAACATACTTATCACCCCACTGGAGCCTGGGACAGTCAAGAGCACCTTACCCAGGCTGTGACAATCCTCACTGACAACATTAAGGCAATCCAGAGAAAATTCCCAACCTGGACCATGAGTCAACATCTGAAAGGTGAGTCAGGTTTATTTGTTGGAATGAGCAGTGAATAAAATTACTTCTGACCTGAACATTATCCTTGACTTGCTAGAAAAGATTGGCAGCACCCAAGCTATTTAGCTGAAATGACATTAGCAAATGAGGATTTGTGCATCTGAGGCTTGTTCAATGTAATCAATTGTCAAACTGTAGACTTTTAAGGAGCTCTGTGTTTAGTGTCTCACTAGCCAAACCACATGCCCTGTCCTACATGTTGGAAACAAGGTGGTAAAAAAAACATGTCTTGAGGATGGGGGTGGGAGGTGGGTTTGGATTTGGGTTTAAATCCCATCTCTGCTACTTACTCCCTAAGTGACCTTAGGGAAGTCATTTAATATCCTCTTTAAATTTAGGGGTTTGGACTAAATGACCTCTAAGTGCCTTTCCAGCTCAAAACTTACCAAGTCAATATCCAACAAACAGTATCCAATAATAATTTATTAAGCACCTATTGTATGACAGGAACATATAGGAATAGGAACTAAATGCTAGGGATACAATGAGTAAAAATTGCCCTCAAGGGGCTTATAATCTATTGGGGGAAGACAAACAAAAGAAGGCAATAAGAAGATAGAGGTAGGAGTTCTGCCCTCTATGAAGGAAGGTATCAGGAGGATTTTATTACACTGCCCCCCAGCCCTCTAAACAGATCGGAGAGGAGGCTGAGTCATATCAGTCAAAACAATTTGATGATGAGATTATAAGATTTGTGAAAGAAGCCTCAACTCTGAAAGAGCTGAAAATGTAGTGAAACTTCTTTCCCCCTGGAGAAGCTCCTATTTCAGGACAAGACACTTTCATAGGGGCTCCAATTAATGTCTTAACTGTGATTTTAGAGATTTCAAAACTCAAGCATAAAATGGTGATGAGTGGGAGCATGACCTCACTTAAGGTATTTGCTTCTGAGTTCCATATTTTAGGAAGGCCATTAATAGACTGCAGTGTATACAGAGGAGGGCAACTAGGATGCCAAAGGTCCTTGGACCCATTTTATATAAAGATGGCTTAAAGTAACTGGAAGTGTTTGTTCAGTTGGAGAAGAGAAGACTTTCACTCCAGTTAGGATCAATGGGTGGAAATCGCATAGGGACAAATTTAGATTTGATATCAGGAAAACTCCCTAGACACAGCTAGGGTAGTAAAGTGGATAGAACGCTGAATCTAAAGTCAGTAAAATCTGAGTTCAAATCCAGACTCAGACACTATGGGACCCTGGGAAAGTCCCTTAATCTCTGTCTGTCTCAGTTTCCTCACCCACAAAATGGGAATAAAAACTACCTCAAAAGAGATAATATTTGTAAAGTGCTTTGCAAGCCTAGAAGTGCTATATGATGCTATTAACAGAGTTAGCTAGAAGTGGAATTGGCCTCCCGAGGGAGCACTTCACTGGGAAGTCTTCAAACAAAAAGACTGAATGACCACTTATTAGGTATATTATAGTAGAGATCCTTGTTCAGCTATAGATTGGATTCTTTGTTCCCTGAGGTCTCTTTCAATTCTGACATCCTGAGACTCAGGTGACAAAAGTTCATGTGTGGACAATCATTGTCACCAAAATGAAATGCTCCTAAACGGACAAGGTTTGGTCATTATTTTCCTGCATAGTCCAGGACAAGCACAGACATACAAATATTTTTAAGCAATAAGACTTACTGATGTTCAATTTAGATCTCTTGATGCGAAAATCACTCTTAGCAACTGCAAGTACCTATAGTATAAGAACAAGCACTTTAAAAGATGTTCACAGTGGAGATGAACTGGGGGCAGAGAGTCTATTTCTGACCAGAGCTGAACTATTCAAGAGGACAAGCCAACATTTTCCAAGTGACCTGAAAGTTATCCTGTATTTTTAGAAGGGGAAAAAAAGAAAGGAATCCCCTTTTTTGGAAAACTTTGACCCATGACCTGGCATCATAGCATTTTCTTGTTCTACTTCTGGCTGAAGTTCCTTATTTAGTTCTAATGCTTTTGTGTTCTATTTCAGGTGGTCTCTCTGCCTACAAATCAGGGGTTGATTCCATTATAACCGCTAATGATGTAGAAAATGACTACACCAACGATATTCTTGCCCGATGTAAATTTTATAAGAGACATGGCTTCTAAGTTTGAGGAGGTTGACCAAATAGGTCACCATTTAGCAAGAGAGGATAAGTGAGAACATGTTATTCCATACATGAACACTCACCAATTGTTTGAATAAATCAATTACTAAATTTCCCTATAAGAATATTGTTCCCGAAATTACAGGTTCTTAATCTGGGACCCACAGGCTCCCAACAATGGAGAGATTTCAGGGGGTCTATTAACTTGGATGGAAAAAATTACATCTTTATTTCCTCTAATCTCCAACTGAAATGAAGCATGTCTTTTAATTATAATAAAGGCAATAAATCACAGTAGTATTAAGTTTCACCAGACTTCCAAAGGCATCCAGGGCACATAAAAGAATTATGAAGCCCTGTCCTAGATCTTGTTGCTCTCCACATTGAAAACAGAACCTGAACAAGTCATAAATAGCAGCATCCTGGGGATTGGACATCTTGATTCCACACCTCCTGGCAATCTTCACCAATGTTGTGTCCCATCTAGGCCCCAGTCTTGTTGGAACTAATGGCCCTTAGCTCTACACTTGTACCAGTGTCATTTCTCTGCCAGTTCTAGGATTTCTGTTCACAGTGCATGACTTCTAATTTCATGAGCAGTATTTCTAGGCTGTGCCAAAAATTATTCCCCCTCACAACCCATCCCACTCCCCACCCCCTGTCCTGCCAATACATAAACACACAAGGAATCCCAAACCTTTGTGTTACATGATTGGCCTATCCTGTGAGATTATGGTATATTATTCAACTGGTCAACTATGTCCATCAGACCTTTTGAATTGTAGAGCTAAGTACCCTGCAATATGACCTTGAAGTTCATTGCTCAACCCTTGGTTCAATATTTCGGTCCCAACTCCCTTTTCTTAGTTCCCAAATGTCTCTCAGAAAGCTAATCTAAAGTAATACACTTACTCCAACAGGACTTTCATCTGAGAGGGGTTCACCTTTATATGCCTGATAATTAGCATTTCTATAGTAGCATCCCAAGTCCTCTACTGGTACCCTTGGCTTCCTTTCATGTCTCCAGCAATGTAATCTGCTCCATTAAAAGTCCTATCCATGCAGTGACAGGAGTATACCTGACATATAAACCGCACCTTTGCAAACATGCAGGGCTATATTCTGCACACCAACAACTCTAGAAAGGCAGTATCTCTTTTCATCACCCCTGGAAGAGATGTAGAGATAATGATGGGGTTTTTTTCAAGGACCTAGGGAAATAATCAACTTGACCTGCACTGGACAATTGAGTTGCTCTGAGATTTTAGCCATCTTGTGTAAAGTTCTATTAATTGTTCCATTAAGATTTCTCCACCTTAGGCAACATCCATTGAGGTGAATGAGAAAGGAGTAACTGCTTCCATAGTACTACTGGTGTTTCTGACATGGACCAACTCATACATACATACATATACACACAAACATACTTTAACATCCAACTATGGGTATTGTTCTTTCTCATAACTCTCTTTTTTCCCTGTGTGGATTTTGCTGAGGCCTCAAAATTGTCTGTCATCTGCCATAATATTCTCCTTATTGCTTACAAATGCTGTACGGAACTCACAACATGGGCACTGAAGCACTATCAGAATGTACTAGCCTTTACTGACCCCAGTACACACCCTTTTCAAAATCCTACAAATTCAGTTCAAAGCCTTCTATTGTGAATCCAGACTGCCAGTTCCATTCCAGCTGTGACTCACATTCTGCTTCTCTCTCTCTTAATTGTATCCTTTTAAATCTTATCTTAAGATTTTTATGGTCCACAAATGTCTCAATGCATTCTAATCCTGAACCTGAATCACTGGATTGGCTTGAATTAGTCCTGACCCAGTGCACTTTGGTGTTAGTCTGCAGTGGCTGATTGCTATAACTTCATGGTTAAATTCATTTTTTAATTTTACTATAGTATACTACTACAGAAATCAGGGAGACTTGGGTGGTTGGATAGTTAGATATAAGACTCTGCCTTCTGCAGCAACTCTATTAGGATTATATGGGAAGCCCTCTCAATGGGATAAGGAAGAAGCTCCTTCTGATCCTGCAGAATTAGCCTAATGGATGTTTTAAGAAGTTTGCCAGAAAGAGCAGAAGTATTACAAAATTGCCTATTCCTTTACTCTTATTAATTTTAAAAAAACCTGGATAATTAGCATAAGGAAAATAAAAATAAATTATCTTTGGGTATTCAGCAATTAGAGGCAGAGGTAAATGAATTTTGTACTTTTAAGGACCATGCCTTGAAGGTAGAAGAGAAGATTATGTGTCTAGTAACAGCGTTGAAGAAAAGGACAAAGCTAATGGAAATGGGAATTGATAGGCTGAAGATGGGAAGTATGACTTCTGACCCAGTGGCTTTGTGGAACCCTGAGGAGATCAGGGCCATAAAAGATACAAAGGAGGTAAATGCTATTCCCCTCTGCATCTACATTTACCACAGCAGCCACACTAGAGAAGTGTCTCCATAAAGCTCTGAGAATTCTGCGAAATACACCAATTCCTCATGGGTCAGGCCTTTTATGCTGCAGGCAACAAGAAGGACAAACTAATGACAATCCAGAGAAGAGTTTCCCTGCTGTCTTAAAGGGGAACTAGTAAAATCTATATAAACAGATGCTACTCTTACCAAAGTTTTTCATCTTTAAACTGAAATCTGCCTGCTCTTCATTTCTTTTGGAACAATAGTATTTCATTATATTCATATACCAAAACATGCTTAACCATTTCTCAAATGATGGACATCCCCTGAATTTCCAATTCTTTGCTACCACAAAAAGAACTGCGATAAATATTTTTGCACATGTGGGTCCTTTTCCCATGTTTATGATCTTTTGGGATACAGACCTAGAAGTGATCAAAGGATTTGCACAGCTTTACTGCTGGATCAAAGAGTATGCAGTTTTATAGTCCTTTGGGCATAGCTCCAAATTGCTCTCTAGAATGGCTGAATCATATCACAACTCCACCAACAATGCATTAGTATTTCAATTTTCCCACATCATCTCTGGCATTTATCATTTTCCTGTTTTATCATGTTAGCTAATCTGATAGGAGTGATGTGGTACCTCAGAGTATTTTACTTTGCATTTCTCTAATCAATAGTGATTTACAATATTTTTTCATATGATTATAGATAGCTTTAATTTCTTCATCTGAAAGGTTCCTGTTCATATCCTTTGAACATTTATCAATTAAAGAATGACTTAGATTCTTTTTTTTTGTTTTAAACAAATGCTTTATTAACTTCTGTTTTACATCATTCATTTCCACCAGATTTTGAGTTACAATTTTTCCCCCCATTTTTCCCCTACCCACCCTCCCAGAATAGCAGTCCCACTAGATATCCTCTCATCCAATCTGCTCTCTCCCATATCTTCTCCCATACCCCCTTAGACTTTTCCATTGGAGGAAGGTGAATCTTTGTGTCCCAATGCCTGCACATCTTATCTCCCAATTACATGCAAAAGAGTATTAATAATAGTATTTATATGTATTTGAAACATTTAAAGACCTCAGTTTTCAGATCCATTCCCTTCCTCCCTTGTCAGCCATTCCCTCTGGGAAGATAAGTAATTCAGTATATGTTGTACATGTCTAGCTATGCAAAACATTACCATAGTAGATATATTGTACAAGGCTCCTTATAATTCCCTCCCACCCATGCCACCCCCCATCTGGTCCATTCCCTACTTGATCCTGTCCCTCTTCTATAGTGGGTACTTCCAACCTCCCCTCCCCCGAAGAATGCCCTCCCATCCATCATCCCTCCTCTCATCCCCCTTTCCCCTATTCTGCTGCAGGTTGAGATATCCCATTTAGTATGTATGTCATTCTCTCCCAGAACCAAATTCAATGAGAATGTGGTTTTGCCTTTTTGCCTTCCTATTCTTCCCCTCCCCTGCAGCCACTTCCCCTTGCTTCTTCTACATGAGATAGTTTACCCTACCCTGTCTCTCCCCATCTCCTCTTGCCACTTTCCTGTCTCACCTCATAATTTCACCCCTTAAGTACCATCCCTTCCCAACAAATTCAACCTATGCCTTCTATCCATGTATAACTGTAAACATACATACACACATTCACATATGTATTCAACTGATCATACACCCTTCTTCCATTATTTTCATACTGAGAGGGGTTTCATCAGTCACAGTTATTGTTTTTCCATAAAGGAATGTAAATAGGTCAACTTTGATAAGTTCCTTTTGATTTCTTTCCCCTGATTGCCTTCTCAGGCATCTCTTGCTTCTTGTGTCTGGATGTCAAATTTTCTATTCAATTCTGGTATTTTCCTCAAGAATGCTTGAAAGTCCTCTATTCCACTGAATGACCATATTTTCCCCTGAAACAAAATACTCAGTTTTGCTGGGTAGGTGACCCTTGGGTTCAGTCCCAGCTCTTTTGCCCTCTGGAATATCATATTCTATGCCCTTCAATCCCTCAGTGTAGAAGCTGCCAGGTCCTGTACTATTTGATTGTGTTTCCACAATACTGAAATTGTTTCTTCCTGGCAGCTTGTAGTATTTTCTCCTTGATCTGGGGATTCTGGAAGCTGGCTATAATATTCCTGGGAGTTTTCTTTTGGGGATCTTTTCAGGAGGTGATCTCTGGATTCTTTCAACCTCTATTTTGCCCTCTGGGTCTAAAACATCAGGGCAATTTTCCTTGAGAATTTCTTGAAGGGTGATTTCTAGGTTCTTTCTTTGACCATGGCTTTCTGGTAGTCCTGGATCTATTTTCCAGGTCAGTGGTTTTTCCCATGAGATATTTCACAATGCCTTCTATTCTTTCATTTGTTTGGATCTGTTTAACAGCATCTTGCTTTCTCATAAAGTCATTAGCTTCCACTTGCTCCAGTCTAACTCTGAAGAAATGAATCTCCTCAATGAGCTTTTGAGATTCTTTTTCCATCTGGCAAATTCGGCTTTTTAAGGCATTCTTCTCCTCATTGCCCTTTTGGGCCCCCTTTGCCATTTGAGTTAGTCTATTTTTTAAGGTGTTTTCCTCAGTCAGGCTGTTGACCCTCATTTCATACTTTTCCTGCATCCTTCTCATTTCTCTTCCCAATTTTTCCTCCACTTCTCTTATTTGATTTTTAAAGTCCTTCTTAAGGTCCTCTATGGCCTGTAACCCACTCATATTTTCCTTTGGGGCTTTTGGAGCAGGATTTCTGACCTCACAGTCCTCCTCCTGTTCTATGCTTTGATCCTCTTTGCCCCCAAAATAGGAGTCTAATGTTGCATTTTTCTGTTTAATTTGTTTCCTTTGCCTTGGCATGTTGCCACTTAATTACTTGACTTTTGGGCTCGTTGCCACAGTAAGACTCTGCCACCAGACAGGGGAGCTTCCGTCCCGAATGTGTTGGGGGGCAATTTCCGTTTCTGGCAAGCTGGATACCCACCCCACGACCTCCACCCCAGACCGCAATCTAGATCCAGGGAGGTTAAAGCAAGAGCAATTACCCCCCAAGACTGATCGCTGGATCTCCCTACAGTTCGCAGGCCAGGAGCTGGAGCTGCCACTGAAAACTACAAAATGGCATGTCTCCTCAGTGGCTTCTAGCCCTCTGGGGAGGAAGCCGATGTGTTCCCCAAATACTGGTCCCAAAGTCCATAGGGCACTAGCCTCTCATTTTGTCCTAGGCATGTCTGTGTTGACAATTCTGGAATCGCCACAGCTGCTGGTGTTCTGGGGTCCCTCTAGCCTGCTGGCCCGGCCGCCCTGGGGCTAAAACCCGGCTCACTCGGGCCTGGGCTCGGCTCCCAGAGTGCTGTGCTGTTGGTTCCCAGCACCCTGTGCTACCAGATCTCAGAGTGCTGTGCTGGCCACTCCCTGCAGGGCTGCTGGGCTGTCCTCAACGGGAGGTTAGCTTCTCTATGTTGTTCTGTGGGTGCTGGGGCTCCAGAAGTTGTTCAGATTCCCCTTTTACATTGTTTGGAAGTGGTGTGGGGCAGAGCACCTTGGAAGTGCTGTTTCTGATGCAAAATTTTAAATAAATTACTAGCGAGGAGATTACAGCAATATATCACAAGGATCATATAGTAAGACCAGGTGGGATGTATACCAGTAATGCAGGACTGGTTCAATATTAGGAAAACTATCATAATATTGACCTTACCAAAAACAAAACTAACAGAAATCATATGATTATTTCAATAGATGTAGAAAATATAACATCCATTCCTATTAAAAAACACTAGTGAGCGGGCGGCTAGGTGGCGCAGTGAGTAAGAGTGCCGGCCTCGGAGTTTGGATGACCCGAGATCAGATCTGGCCTCAGAAAATGAGTACCCATGCATAAATCAAATGACTAGCCGTGTAACCTTGAGCAAGTTACTTAACCCCAATTGCTTTAAAAAACAAACAAACAAACAAAAAAAAACACTAGTGAGCATAAGGATAAATGGAGCTTTCCTTAAAATGATAAGTAGTATCTATCTAAAACCATCAACAAGCACTACCTGTAATGGGGATAATCTAGAAGCCTTCTCAGTAATATCAGCAAGGATGCCCATTATCTCCATTTTTATTCAATATTGTACTAAACATGTCCTATAGAAATAAGAGATGAGAAGGGAGGGCAGGCTGGGTGGGGAGGGACTTTGGAAGCACCCACTTTTGAAAAGGGACAGGATCAAAGTAGAGAATAGAACAAGTGGGAGGTGGGATAGGAGGGAGGGAAATATATAGTCAGTCTTTTACAATATATCCACTATGGAAATGTTTTGCATAGCTACACATGTACAACCTATACTGAATTGCATATCTTCTCAGTAAGGGTGGGTGACAAGGGAGGAAGGGAATGAATCTGGAATTCAAAGTTTTAAAATCAAATGTTTAAAAAAATATATATATGTATATATGTGTGTGTGTGTGTGTGTATACACACACACACACACACACACACACACACACATACTATTGTTAATATTATTTTACATGTAACTGGGAAATAAGACATTCAGGCCCAGGGACATAGAGATCCACTGTGCCCTACTGGAAAGTTGGAGGAGATATGGGAGAAGATATGGGAGAGAGCAGATTGGAGGAGGGGATATTCAGTGGAATTGCTATTTTGGGGTGGTAGGTAGGGGGAAAATGGGGAGAAAATTTGTAACTCAAAATCTTGCAGAAATGAATGATGGTAACTAGAAGTTAATAAAGCATTTGATTAAAAAAAAGAAATGAGATGAAAAAGAAATCAAAGGAATAGGCAATGAAGAGACAAAATATCACTCTTTGCAAATAATATTATATATTTAGAGCATCCTAAGGAATCAACTAAAAAAACTACTTGAAATAATCAACAATTTTGGCATAGTTACAGGTTATAAATTAAACCCACATAAATCATCAGCATTTCAATATCCTACAAAAAAAAAATCCAGCAGTAAGAAATAGACAGAGAAATTCCATTTAAAATAGTGGTAGACAATATAAAATACTGGGTAGTACATCTGCCAAGACAAACCCAGAAACTATATGAACACAATTACAAAACATTTTTACACAAATCAAGTCAGATCTGAACAATTTGAAAAACATTAATTGCTCATGGGTAGCCTAAGCCAATATAATAAAAATGATAATTCTACCTAAACTAATCAACTTTTTCAATGCCATACCAATTATATTACCAAAAAAATTATTGAGCTAGAAAAAATAATTACAAAATTAATCTGGAACAATAAAAGGTCAAGAATATCAAAGAAATGAATGAAAAAAATGTGAATGAAGGTGGTTGAACCATACCAGATCTCAAACTGTATTATAAAGTTGTAATCATCAAAACAATCTTGTACTGGCTAAGAAATAGAGTGGTAGATCAATAAAATGATTAGGTACATAATAGACAGTAGTAAATTACCATAGTAATCTAGTGTTTGATAAATCCAAAGATCCCAGCTTCTAGGATAAGAATTCACTATTTGATAAAAACTTCTGGGAAAACTGGAAAATAGGCTGGCAGAAACTGAGTATAGATCAATATCACACATCATATGCCAAGATAAGGTCAAAATGGACACATAATTTAGACATAAGGAGTAATACCATGGGCAAATTAGAGGAACATGCAATAGTTCATCTGCCAGATTTATGCATAAGGGAAGAATTTATTACCAAACAAGAGGTAGAGAACATTATGAAATGTAAAATGGATAATTTTGATTTTATTACATCAAAGGATTTTGCACAAACAAAACCAATGCAACCAAGATTAAAAGGAAAGCAGAAAGCTGGGAAATTGTTTTTTACAGCAAGTGTCTCTGATAAAGGTCTAATTTCTCAAATATATAGAGAATTGAGTCTTACAATTGACAAATGGTCAAAGGATATGCAGTTTTCAAATGAAGAAATTAAAGCTATCTATAGTAATATGAAAAAATGTACCAACTCACTACTGATTAGGGAAATTCAAATTAAAAAAACTCTAAGGTACTATCTCACACCTATCATATTGGCTAATAGGAAAGAAAAGGAAAATGATGAATGTTGGAAAGGATGTGGGAAAATTGGGACACTAATACATTGTTGGTGGAGTTGTGACCGATCCAATCATTTTGGAGAGAAATTTGGAACTATGCCCAAGGGGCTATAAAACTGTGCCATACCCTTTGACTGAACAATAATACTACTAGGTCTGTATCTCAAAGATAGTTTTAAAGAGGGCAGGGAGGGAAGATCCTATTTTACTGACTCTGGTCACATTGGCTAAGATGACAAAACAGGAAAATGATAAATGTTGGAGAACATGTGGAAAAATTGCAACACTAATGCATTGGTGGATTGTGAACTGATCCAACCATTCTGGAGAGCAATCTGGAACTATGCCCAAAGAGTTATAAAAAAAGTGCATACCCTTTGTCCCAGCAATACCACTTCTAGAGGTGTATCCCAAAGAGATCACAGAAGTGGGAAATGGACCCATATGTACAAAAATATTTATAGTAGCTCTTTCTGTGGTGGCAAAGAATTGGAAATCAAGGGGATGCCCATCCATTGGGGAATGGCTAAACAAGTTGTGGTATATGAATATAATGGAATACTAGTGTGCTATAAGAAATGAGGAGCAGACAGACTTCATAACCTGGAGAGACTTCTATAAACTGATGTGGAGGGAGAGGAGCAGAACCAGGAGAACTTTGTACACAACTACAGACACATCATATGTGTAACAATTAACTTCTTATAGACTGGGATCCTCTCAGCAATACAAGGTTAGAAGACAACTACAAAAGATTCATGATGGGAAGGGATAGCCACATCCAGAGAAAGAATTACAGATTGAGGTAAACTACTTGCTTTCTCTCTTTTGTGTTTTGTCCCTTCTTCCTCATTGTTCACTCCATTGGTTACAATCTTTTTTTACAACTTGACTTATGTTTAATGTGGAGGTATTTGTAGAAACTATATTTGATTGCATGCCGCCATGTGGTGGGGGTAGGCTGGAAGAAGGAGGGGAGAAAATTTGAAACTCAAGGGATTGTGGAACTGAATGTTGTAAACTAAAAGTAAAAATAAATTAAAAAAAAAGAAATGAGGAGCAGGATGAAAAGACTTACATGAACTGATGCAAAGTGAAGTGAGAAGAACTAGGAGAACATTGTACACAGTAACAGCAATATTATATGAGATCAACCATGAGTGATTTAGCCATTTTCATCAATATAGTGATCCAAGACAATTCCAAAGGACTCATGATGAAAAATGTTATCCACCTCCAGAGACAGAACTAATGGAGTATGAATGCAGATGGAAGCATACTATTTTTCACTTTATTTTTGGTCTGCATTTTCTTTAACAACATGACTAATAAGGAAATGTGTTTTGCATGATTGTACATGTACAATCCATGTAAAATTGCTTGCCTTCTCAAGTTGGGGAGAGAGGAGGGAGAGAGGGAGAAAACCTGGAACTCAAAAATTTTTTTTAAAATGTTAAAAAATGTTCACATGTAAATGTTAAAAAATGAAATATTATTAGAAAACAAAAATCCTAAATTCTTTGCATTGACCTGAATTTTCCAGCCTCTTTTTTTCATCACTGAATTATCTCTAGCCCACCTCCACTTCACCAAGAACTGACCATTTGCTTTATTGACTTGCTTCACAGCTGTGGTTCAAGTTGCTAAGTTTTGTCTCTATCCCTTGGTTATCCCCTTTCTATATATCATAACAAACCCCAAATGGATACAAGACTTAAATATTAAATATCACATTATGGAAAAACTAATGGGGCCCAGGGTGACTTCAACTGAACTTATGAAGGAACATAGTCAAGGTTGGATTATTGGAGAGTAAAGGACACTAAGAATAAACCTCTGGGGCCTAACTTAGGTTTAACTTTGTCAAAGTTACAAAATCCTAAAAATTAATACTCCAGAGCTTTGTGTTTTGAGACCATTGAGGACATATAGTTTGGCTTTACTGAATAGTTGAGAATTTGGCATTGTAATAAAAAAATTTATAACTACTGCTAAGAGATAATAATAAGGATTATAGGAAATGTAAACCTGATTGAAACAAAGGTATTCTTTATAATAACTTTAAGCTTTAATGCACAGTTTTTCCCTCTAGTAGTAGAGGTTTCAAGAAAAAGGCCTGGAAGGATTTATGAAGGATGGTATGGAAAAGGGCTAGCTGGGATGATGTACATGTGTATCATAACAAAGAAGTAGTTAGAAATGATAAGCTTTGTTTCTTTTGTAAGGGAATTGTGGTTTAAGCTAAGGGCTTTTGTGGGGATGTTGTGGGCTGAGGCCAAGTGAGGTAGGCAATCACTAGGCTAGGGTAAAGGTAGGAAGCCAGTATTAATAGACAGATTCTTTTATTGGTTTTGGATGGAGTTTGATTTCCTTAGTGTAGGAAAACCCCAATAAGGAATTTCCCTTTATTAATACAGATAAGCATATACTCTGCAACTCATAGACTTAGAAAATTTCCTGGGGCACTAAGAGGTTAAGAGACTTACTTTTTGTAGATAACATGGTTTACTTGAGAATCCTAGAGAGACAACTAAAAAAATTCATTGAAATAATGAATGACTTCAGCAAAAGATGCAGGATACAAAATAAACCCACAGAAATGACCAGTATTTCTATATATAACCAACAAAACCCAGCAGGAAAGAAATAGAGAGAGAAATTTCACTTAAAATAACTATAGACAGAGGTGGCTAGGTGGCACAGTGAATAGAGCACCGGCCCTGGAGTCAGAAGGACCTGAGTTCAAACCCGGCCTCAGACACTTGACACACTTACTAGCCACGTGACTTTGGGCAAGTCATTTAACCCCAATTGCCCTCCAAAAAAGCAAAAAAAAAAAAAAACCAACCCAAAAAACAAAAACAAAAAACCCAAAAAACTATAGACAGTATAAAATACTTGGACTGATTCAATGCAAGTATCTGACAAGACACAAAAGAACTATATGATCAGAATTGCAAAATATTTCCCACATATAAAGAAAGATCTAAATAATTGGAGAAATATGCTCATGGGAAAGCCACACCTATATAATAAAAATGACAATACTATCTAAGTTAATTTACTTAGTCAGTGCCATACCAATCAAACTACCAAACAATCTATAGAGCTAGAAGCAGCAACAAAATTCATCTGGATGAACAAAAGGTCAAGAATATTAAGAGAATCAAATGAAAAAAAAAAATGTAAAAGAAGGGGGCCTTGTAGTACTAGATCTCAAACTATACTACAAAGTTATAATCATCAAAATGATTTGGTGCTGGATAAGAAATTGAGTGGTTAATCAGTGGAACACATCATGTATACAATATACAGAATCAAATGAACACAGTGACCTACTGTTTGATAAACCCAAAGACCCCAGCTATTGAGGCAAGAACTCCCTATTTGACAAAAACTATTGAGAAAACTAGAAAATAGTATGGCAAAAACTAGGTATAGACTAACATCTCACACTGTAAAATAAGATAAACAAAAATTGGGTACATGATTCAGATATAAAGGATCATATCATAAGCAAATTAGTTGGACCATAGAAGAAATTACCTGACAGATCTAAGGATAAGGGAAGAGTTTATACCCAAACAACAGATAGAGGGACTTATGGGAGGTCAAATGGATAATTTTGATTACATAAACTTAAAAAGGTTTTGCACAAATAAAACCAATGCAGCTAAAATTAGGAGAAAAAACAGAACATTCGGGGGAAATCTTTGCAGCAGTTTTCTCTGATAAAGATCTAATTTGCAAAATATGTAGGGAGCTCAGCCATAATTATATGAATGAGCCATTCCCCAATTGACAAAGGTCCAAAGGATATGAACAGGAAGTTTTTAGAGGAAGACATCTAAATTATCAAGTCATATGAAAAAATACTCTAAATCACTAAGAATTATAGAAATGCAAATTAAAATAACTTTGAGATTCCACCTCATACCTATAAGAAATGATAAATGTTAAGAGGGGATGAGGGAAAATAGGCACACTAATGAATTGTTAGTAGAGTTATGAATTGGTCCAACTTTTTTAGAAAGTTATTTGGAGCTATGCCCAAAGGTTTATAAAACTGTGCATACCTTTTGACTCAGAAATACCACTACTAGGTCTATACCCCAAAAAAGATCAAGGATAAAGGAAAAAGATATTTTTAGCATATTTATAGCAGCTCTTTTTTATGTTGGTAAAGAGTCAGAAACAGAGGAGATGTTCATCAATTGGGAATGGCTGAACAAGCTATGGGATATGAATAAGATATTATTATAATATATTATTAATATTACTTATATTATATTAATAAAAACAAAAATTATATTAATAATCATTATATTATTATGATAAAGGGAGAATTTTAAAAAAAATCTGGGAAGATTGATATGAATCGATGCAAAGTGAAGTACACAGAAACAGCAATGCTATAATGATGATCAACTATGAAAGACCTAGGAACTCAGATCGACACAATGACCCGACACAATTCCAAAAGACACATGATGAAAAATACTATCTACCTCCAAATGGAGAACAGAGTACAAAAAGAAGCTTATTTTTTTCTTCTAGAACATAGCTAATGCAGAAATTTGTTTTGCATGACTTCATATTTGTAATGGGTTTTTTTTTTTTGTCTTCTCAAAGAGTAGGGAATGAATGAGGGTGGGACAGAATTTGGAACTGAAAATAAAGTTAAAATTAGTTAATAATAAAATTATGAGGTTAAGAGACTTGCCCAGGATTACATGGCCAATATATGTCAGAGACTGGACTTTGAACCCCAGATCTCTGATTAACCCTTGCTACTTTTATAAATATACATTATTTTTAATGCCAGAAAATCCTACTCTCTGTGGCATGTAAGTATTCATTTTGTGATATGAAGTTGCATGTTTTTAAATAAAGGTTTCATGTAAAATTCAGGGGTTTCAATCTTACCTTGGGCACACAAATGCCTTTATCTGTTCCTAATCTCCAAAGATAGGCCTCAAGAAGAATGGTGCTTTAAAAATCAGAATTTTGTCATGATTATGACCTTGTGGTGCTCCTGAAACAATCTAGTCAGCCCTTTTTAGGAAAGAAAACAAAGCCTGCCCTAGACAAGTCTTGCCAGAATTCTTCAAATTCTATCCTAGGCATCCCCTCAATGAAGCCCTCTCCTCAACCCCTATAGAATTTTAGCACCCCTTCTATTTCTTCTCACTCCTCTCAGACTGTGTCTTTCTCTGAAAATCCCACTTTAAGGGACAAATCTTTTTTTTTTTTTAAAGCAATTGGGTTTAAGTAACTTGCTCAAGGTTACACGGCTAGTCATTATTTATGTGTGGGTGCTCATTTTCTGAGGCCGGATTCAATCTCAGGTCATCCCAACGCCAAGGCTGGCGCTCTTACTCACTGTGCCACCTAGCCGCCCCTAAGGGACAAATCATAAAATAGCATTAAAACAAGAGGTTCTTAATCTGGATTTCACTGACCTCCTCTGCCCCCAAGGAGCCTGTGGATAGATTTTTAGGAGTGAAAATGTCTCCTTTGATTAAAGAGGCTTGGTTCCTTGGGGGACAGAAATGTTTGAGATCTTGATAAAACTTCCATATCTGTTATGGCACAAATAAGACAACATTCTGCTTAGCAGTTAGTTGTTGGAAGTATATTTTATGTAGTTGGGGGATTCGGTCTCTTCAGAGCAATGGACCTCAAAGTGTCAATAAATGTAATTGCATATTTATACAATTACAATTGTAAGAGAGGTAACAAGCTAGCTGGCCTTACTGAGGTCAGGGGACGGGCTTCAAAAACAAATTCAGCACTTAAATCAGAGCATACGGTTTTGGTAAACTAAAGAGGCGGAAAGGGATGAGACTCTTCCAGTGTATCTGCCCAAATAAAATAAAGAAATCTGCTTGACAGTCCACACAGAGAGCAAGAAGGGGAGGTAGCTATCCCTGTATGATAAGAATGTAACCCCACTCCCTGACTGGAAGCATAGCCCAAGGAAAAAATCATCGGCACTGGGCCTTGTTTTACAAAGTGAGTTCCAGAAGTTTTGAAAGTTTGAACCTGACACTTGAATTCTTTTTCTTTAGCATAAAACAAGTTAAACAGGCCTTCTGAGTTTCTAACATAGGAAAATTTTTTGTGTGTGTGTGTCTTGTGAAGACTATGGTCAGCATATCAAACATTACGAAGTGCATTGAATGGAGCAGAAGGTAAGCTGGATTTAACATAAAGGTAGAGAATTCTTTTTCTACTACACACTAACCCATGAAAACAGTTCAAAGGAGAACAAACTTTTTAAAAGAAAATTATTGGGTGTGATATTTCTCGACTTTCTATCACATTTTATATGTTCTTTTATGTCCCAATGATGTGTTTCTTAAAAGTTGCATAAAACTGTAATTTGGTTTGGTCCATGCCTAGATTGCCTAAAGTGGAGGCATCCATGTCTGGGATATCGGAGGACTGGTGCAGATGTGGACATTCTGTATTGGCCTACCACAAAGTGCAGTATCTTTCCATTAATTAGAACTGCCCGCACCATTAAAACTAAGCAGAATGGACTCAATCACTCCTTATGATGTGTCCAATTGGTGAAGGAATCATTCACTCACAGCTGGGGACACCATGTAGTAAACATTGGAAGGGCCTATGTGCCACCTCCCCCTTCCCTTAAGCAATGTGGCTCTGGAGAAACAGGATACTGGTTTGTTTAAGTTTGTCCTCTTCAATTCTAGGTTGAGGAAGGGAGGGAGGAAACAAGGATTTATCAACTACTTACTATGTGTCAGACACTGTGCTAAATGCTTTACAAATATTTCCCATTTTTGCATGAAATGTTGCCTTGCAATCTCTAATTTTCCTGAAGAAATCTCTTCTTTCCCGTACTATTGTCTTATTTCTATAAACAGTTTGCTCTTATTAAATAACAGGGTGTGTGTGTGTGTGTGTGTGTGTGTGTGTGTGTGTGTGTTTTCCTTGTTTACCTTTCCATGTCTCTCTTGAGTCTCGTAATTGGAGGCTGAATTTTCCATTGAGCTCTGGCCTTTTCATCAGGAAGGTCTGGAAATCTGTTATATCATTGAATGACCATCTCCATGCCTGGAAGAATATGTTCAGTTTTGCTGGGTAGGTGATCCTTGGTTGTAACCCAAGCTCTTTTGCCTTCTGGAAAATTATATTCCAGTTCCTCCAAACTTTCAGTGTAGAGGCTGCCAGATCCTGTGCGATCCTCATTGTGGTTCCATGATATTTGAATAGTTTCTTTCTGGCTGCTTGAAGTATTTTCTCCTTTACCTGGTAGTTTTGGAGTTTGGCCACAACATTTTGAGGACTTTTCAGTTTGGGATTTCTTTCAGGAGGTGTTTGGTGGATTCTCTCAATCTCTCTTTTACCCTCTGGTTCTAGTATCTCAGGGCAGTTTTCCTTGATGAGCTCTTGGAAGATGTTGTCCAGGCTCATTTTTTCATCATGATTTTCCAGGAGGCCAATGATTCTCAGATGATCTCTCCTGGATCTGTTTTCCAGGTCAGTTATTTTTCCATTGAGATATTTTACCTCTTTTTCTAACTTTTCATTCTTGATGTTTTTTTTTTTTGACTGATTCTTGGTTCCTCATAGAGTTATTTGCTTCAATCTGGTTGATTCTAGTTTTTAGTGAATTATTTTCCTCAGTTAGTTGGTTAGTTATTGGAGCTCCTTTTCCATACCACACATTTTTCTTTTTAATGAGCTGTTCTCTTCATTGTAATGTTTTTCTAATTTTGCAATTTTGATTTTAAAAGAATTGCTCATTTTATCTTCTGTCTCTCTAATTTGGTTTTCAAAATTCCTTTTGAGCTCCTCTAAGAATGTTTTCTGTGCTTGAGACCAGTGCCCTGTAGAGGCATCAGCTGTGGGTGTGGAGTCAACACTGTCTCTCTCTGAATTTGGTTCTTTCCTCTCATGATAGTAGGACTCCAGAGTCTTTGTCTTTGCAGTCTGCTTTTTACCCATTTTGAGGCCGGGTCCTAGCCACACCCTTCCTCTAGGGTTCCTAAGCCTTTACTGTTTAAAGTTTTGCCCTGGGGCAATAATTACTATGTTTTCAGGGTTAGAGGAGGGGACTGGAGCAGCCAGGGTTTACTCTGCCATCCTGGCTCCTGAAGGTCCAGATAGGGGCTTTTAAAATTTCTAGGCTGTGCATTGGTAGTCCCAGAAGTAGCTGCTTCCCTTCCCAGGGGCCCTGCATTTGCCTCTTTCCCTGCTCTGTCCAGTCCCAGCCCTGCAGTGACAGGCCTGGCAGCGGCCCTTGTGGTTGGTGGGTCAGCCTGCCACATTGATCAGGCCTCCTCAGGGCCTCTGCACTGCCTCTGCCTACTGTCTTATTTCTTTGCATCATCCACTTAAGAAAACCTTATCTCTCCTTGCTATTCTCTGGAATTCTACATTCAGTTGGATGTAGCTTTCCCTTTCTTTTTTTCTTTTAGCTTTCCTGCTTTCCTAAGCTCTTTGTTAAAGCCTCATCAGAAAGCCATTTTGCTTCTTTGCTCCACTTTTTCTTTGGGATATTTTTGTTGTTGCTTCCTGTACAATACTGCAAACCTGTATCCATAGTTCTTCAGGCACTCTATTTATCACTTCTGTTTCATATTCAAACAGGATGTTATTTAGGTCATACCTATCTGGTGTGATGGTTTTCCTTATTTTCTTTAATTGAAGTCTAAATTTTGCAATGAGAAGCTCAAGTTATAGTCAGCTCCAGGTCTTACTCTAAGTGATTGTATAGCACTTCTCCACATTTGGCTGCAAAGTAAATAATCAATCTGACCACCTGGTGATGTCCATGTATAGAATTGCCTTTTGAGTAGTAGAAAAAGAGCATTTGCTATGATATAGTTATCTTGACAAAACTTTATTAGTCTTCTGTTATTCTAATTACATTTTGGTTTCCTACTTTAGCATTCCAGTCCCCTATGATGAAAGTGACATTCTTTATGCTATTTCTAGAAGATGTTGTAGATCTTCATAGAACTGATGATAAAATGATAATTTTGGCCTCTTTAGCATCAGTGCTAGAGCACAGATTTGTATTACTGTGATGCTGAACAGTTTGCTTGGATTTGAACAGATATATTGTCATTTTTTCTTTTTTTGGGTATTTATTAATTTGTTTCTTTACTTTTATTTTACAAGATTCAATTCCACAATTCCTTGTGTTTCAAATTTTTTTTCCCTCTCTTCCCCCATGACTGCATACAATCAAGTATAGGATCTGCAAATACTTTCACATTAGACATTAGTCAGGTTACAAAGGCAGATTGTACCAGATGGAATGAAAAATGGTAAAGAGGAAATAAAACCAAACAAGAAAAAGAAAAAGATCAAGTAGTTTGCTTCAATCTGGATTTAAACTCAATTCTTTTTAGTTTTTTCTCTGGATGTAGACATCTCTCTGCATCATGAGTCTTTTGGGATTGACTTATAACCCTGCATTGCTAAGAAGAGTCCAGTCTATCATAGTTGGTCATCACATATATGCTGTGTCTGTGACTGTGTACAAATTTCTCCTGGTTCGTATAAGCCTCTCCAGGTAAATATGAAGTTCATCTGCTCCTCATTTCTTATAGCACAATAGTATTCTATTACATGCATATACCACAACTTGTTCAGCCATTCCCCAATTGATGGGTACCCCTTTAATTTCCAATTCTTTGCTACCACAAAAAGAGCTGCTATAAATATTTTTGTACATATGGGTCTTCCTCCCACTTCTATGATCTCTTTGAGATACAACCCTAGAAGTGGTATTGCTGGGTCAAAGGGTATGAAATTTATAGCCCTTTGGGCATAATTCCAGATTCTTCTCCAGAAAGGTTGGATCAGTTCACAACTCCACCAGTAATGCATTAGTGTCCCAATTTGCCCACATCCTCTCCAGCATTTGTCATTTTCCTGTTTTGTCATCTTAACCAATATGACTGGTGAGATGTGGTACTTCAGAATTGTTTTGATTTGCATTTCTCTAATCAATAGTGATTTACAGCATTACTTCAGATGCTTATAGATATCTTTAATTTCTTCCTCTGAAAACTGCCTGTTCATATTCTTTGAACATTTATCAATTGGGAAATGACTTGTATTCTTATAGATTTGACTCAATTCTCTGTATATTTTAGAAATGAGTCCTTTATCAGAGACATAGGTTGTAAAAATTCTTTCCCAATTTCCCACTCCCTCTTAATCTTGGTTACATTGGCTTTGTTTGTACAGAAGCTTTTCAATTTAATGTAATCAAAATGATCCATTTTGCATTTTTGAGGTTGTACCATAGTACTGCTTTTCTCACCTTTTTGACTATGAAGGTTACTCTATTTCTTCTTCTTCTTTTTTTTTTGGAGGGGGGAGGGCAAGGCAATTGGGGTTAAGTAACTTGCCCAAGGTCACATGGCTGGTAAGTGTTAAGTGTCTGAGACTGGATTTGAACTCAGATCCTCCTGACTCCAAGGCTGGTGCACTGTGCCACCTAGCTGCCCCACTCCATTTCTTCTAAAGGAATCTTGCCCACAGTAATATGTATAATAATTGCCTGAATTAAATTCAGCCACATTCCCATTCATTTAAGTTGTCTAACAAAGATGTCAAAGTTCAACCTTTCCATCTCCTACTTTACCACATCCTGCTTACTTTGACTCATAGAGCTTAAAATTCTGGTTCCTATGCAATACTGATCTTTACAACATCAGACTTTCTTTTCATCACCAAACATATTTGAAGCTGAGCTTCCTTTTGACTTTGACCCAGTCACTGCATTCTTTCTGGAACTACTTGTAGTTGTCCTTTGCTCTTCCCCAGTACATGTTGAATACTTTCTCACCTGAGGGCCTCATCTTCCAGTGTCATTTTTTTTTTTATCATTTTAATAGTGTTCCTAGGGTTTTCTTGGCAAAGATACTGGAGTGGTGTAGCAGCAAGCACCCCAACATCCCCAGGGTGGCTGCCAACACAGGTTCTTAGATCTGCTTTTTTAAAGGAAAGCAACTCAAAATGGATTAACAAGCTTACTTTTAATCAATCAAAAATATCATTTATCTAGTTCAGGGGAAAAAGGTCAGCACCCCAAACTTCAAAGTATACAGACAGAACTTACAAGATCAAGCAGACAGGCTTCCAAACTGTCCAACCATTACCTCAATACCAAATCACAGTTACCAGAGAGGGAAGCATCAACATCTCTCAACAGCTGCCCAGAGTCTCATCTGGTCAAGTCACACAACACTTCTCAAAGTGAGCCCCCAAACCAAAGCCTCCCATCAGGGATTATATAACCTTCTCCTGGATCAGAGAATGTAACCACCCTCTTGACCCACTGCCCAATCACACAGCATCAAGGTGTGGGCGTTCTTGAAAACCAAGCCTCCTACCACAGGCTCCATGTGACCACATTCAGCCTATTAGGGGGCAGAGTATATTTTCAAATCAAGGAAGGTTCTTAGTCTCTTAAGCCAATCAAAGGGCCTAGGGGCAGGGAAGATCTTCAAATCTGCATTTCCATTACAAGTGGTTTGCCATTTCCTTCTCCAATGGATCATTTTTTGTTAGGACTCTCCACTCTGATCTGAGTTGGAATCAATACACTTGGGTTCAAACCCTGGCCTGATTATGACTGGGATCCTGAGTAAACGGAATAACTTCTCTGAGCAATTAATAAACAGTTATAAAGTGTCTACTAGATACAGTGTTTATCACTAGGGATACAGAGACAAAAGACAATGTCTTCCCCCAAGGAGCTTAAATTTAATGAGAGAGCCATCCAAACACATATATACATGATGAATAAGAAATAATTAATAAAGGGAAGGTACTGGAATTAAGAAGAATTAGGGAAGGCTTCCTGTAGAAGGTAGGATTTTAGCTGAATCTTAAAGGAAACCAAGGGGGTCAGTAGTCTGAGCAGAAGGAGTGAGTTCCAGGGATGGGAACTAGCCAGAGAAAATGCCCAGAGCTTAGAGATGGAAGAGTATTGTTCCTGGAACAGCAAGGACATTGTCACTGGATCAAAGAGTACTTGTCAGGGAGTAAGGTGTAAGAAGACTAGAAAGGTAGGAGGGGGGTAGGTTATGAAGGGCTTTGAATGCCAGAGCATTTTGTATTTATCCCTGGAGGCAGTGGGAAGTCACTAGAGTTTATTGAATGGGTGGATGGATTGACATGATCAGATCTAGATTTTAAGAAAATCACTTTAATGGTAGGATGTAGGATGGAATGGCTTCAGACATTTCCTAGCTATGTGAACCTGAGCAAGTCACTTATCCCTGCTTGCCTGTTTCCTCATCTGTAAAATGAGCTGGAGAAGGAAATGGCAAACTAGTATCTTTGCCAAGAAAAGCCCAAATGGGCTCAAGAAATGTCAGACATGACTGAAAACAACAAACTTAACAGGATTCAGTAACTTCATGTATTGCTACCATCAGAGTCTGGGAGACTAACATTTACACCCGATGAGTTCATAATGCAGTATTGGTTAAGACTGTTTTAATCAGATGTTATATTTCACCTTGGCTCTGCCCTATCATTCCAGCCTAAATCTGCTCCTCCTCTGAACTCAATTAATCATTATTGCTGATGGGGCAACTGTCTGCCCCAGTGGAAACTGTTGCCGTCACACTCAATGACTTCCAAATCTTTTAAACTCACAAGTTAACATTCTTGACACATCTATCTTAAAGGTTAATGCTTGATTACTTATCCATGAAAGGAAACACAAAAGAGGCATCCCAAACTGAGGTTTGGGCTCATTTAGACAGGACATATGCTCATGGCTACCTGGAAGCTAGGTTGGAGACAGAGGCAATAGGACATGTGCTCATGGCCACCTGGAAGTTGGGTTGGAGACAGAGGCAATAGGACATGTGCTCATGGCCACCTGGAAGTTGGGTTGGAGACAGAGGCAATAGGCTTTTCACCCACCAAACTTGGAAGAGTTCATAAACCTTGACAGTTAGAAAAGAGGCAGCCCTAAACCTTGTTTCACTTGAGATACATTTGATTCTCCTTTTTCTCTCTCAGAATCCTTGACTTCAGTTATCAGGAGCAAGCCAGGGCAGGCCAACTGATGTAGCAAGGCACCCTGAGAAATGCCAGCTAAGTGGAACCACTACCATATTTGTGTACCTACTATTTCTCTTCATTGGGATATAAACTCCTTGAGGTCAGGGTGTTTTTGTCTTTGTGTCCCTTAATTACATTTGTTGATTTTTTTTTTTTAACAAGCACTTATTATACACAGGTGCATAATGGGTGCTTAATGTTTATTCCCTTTCCCTAAAAACTCTTGCCCGCTGAAAAGTATAATAATAAACTATTGCCACCTTGACCTAAAGAACGCTTAGTCTGGGAATGCATTCCAGGCGACCTTGCCCTGGGAAGTCTCGGAATCCCTGTATCCCTGTGGGTTTCTCTCTCAACATTTCCGGCCCCTCAACAGGTAGGGAACATGCATACTTGTTTTTGTTAAACTGGCTTTAGAAAATGTTTTTCTTTTTTTATAGGAGCTTGAATTTGAGATTGGGAGGCCACTTTGGGTACAGGGTTCTATCAAGAATTGTCTACTCTTAGGAAATAGGGAGGTAAAGGTGTCTTCTTCAATTGTGTGTCTAGGGAGTTTAAGATGAATGGTTCAAGTTACAGAACACCTCTATTCTTCTAGGGAAAAAAAACTTTAATATACACAACAAGTATATCAAAGAATTCAATGGAGTTGATACCAAACTATTGTTCAATAATGAAATTAATATTTTTGTGTCTTTGTGAACTTTTTTGTTGTGAAGTATTCTAGATCTGTGCGTGAGATTAAATAGATTAGCAGAGATGCAACTTTAACCTAAGAAGCAAATTTATAACCTAGGTCTGATTATAAAAGTGTTTCTGAAATTAAGGAAGAAACGGACATTTCTAAAAGCTCAGCTTACATTTAATCCCTTTCTTTCACTAAAACACTCTCCAGATTAATAACTTGTCTTAGTTATTAAATATTCTGGAAAAAAATGCCAAGGAATACCCCAATGGAGTTGGTATAACCGGCTGTTTTACAGAAGCTTTCTGAGAGAAAACCAACCAACCAACCTACTTCAACCTAGATTTTAATTGTACTGGATGGCAGGGATATAGTGGGGATTCGTTTGCATTTGGGAAGACCCCTTCTATAACTAGCATACTGAAGGTTGAAAAGATATTAAGATGGAAAATGGCTATCCCCGCCTTCCCTCATGATAGGAAGTGGCATAGTTCAGCAAAAATGGGGAGGGGAGGGGAAAGAACTGTTTCAGAGTCAAAAGGCCTGCATTCAAATCCCAGCTCTGCCACTTCCACACTACCTCAATGCCTTTGGACAATTTGCTTAACTCCCTCAGTTTGTTTCCTTCATGGAAAATAAGGTTGAACTAAATTGGCCACTGATATTTGCTCTAGATCTATGATCCTAGGTCTTAGCATGTATGTTCCATAATTAAAAATCTAAGCTTGAAATTTTCAATGATTTCAATCATTAACAGGGTATCTGATAATGGCTTTTAAAAATATGGTTACATTTGCTTTCAAATTGGCTATCAGTCATCACTTTGCTTTCATTACAGGCAGCATTTATGCCTATAACACAGAGCCTAGAATCTCGCAGCCCTTGACAAGATGAACATCGGCACAACAAAGACTGACTCTGCCAACGATGCTGCGTCTTTTTTTTTTTTAAGACATAGCATTGGACAGGACCTAAGCAGGGGGTTGCCAGAATTAGCAAGCTAATCATTATTATTTTTTAAAGTAATTGGGGTTAGCTTGCTCAAGGCTACGCAGCCAGTCATTATAGCAGAAAGCTTTCCTAGTGCTATCAGATCTCTCTCCTCTAATTCAGCCTCACTCTTCCTTCCTCCTTCGTTCTGGGAAGGACCCAAGCAGTTCCGTAATTAACGAAGGCCAGCATTCAGTCAGTCAAATAAAGTTCTCTTCCACTACATCTTTTTTTTTGGGGGGGGGGGTGAGGAGGGAGAGGAGGCAGTTAAGTGACTTGCCCAGGGTCACACACCCTGCAAGCATCTGAGGCTGGATTTGAACTCAGGTCCTCCTGACTCCAGGGCTTGTGCTCTACCCACTCCATCTTTATGTGAACATATTATGGACTTATAAAGAGGAAAATGTACAAGTTACTACTACATAAAGTTTTCCCTGTTTATCTAGTTTAAATAGCTACTTTTGAAACTAGCTGTTTTAAATGTTTGCCTTAGAATACATATACGACAACTTTTACATACCTATGTTGTTGGTAGGTTTGTAGAGTCAATTCCCCATTAGCTGGCACTAGACTAATTCCTGGACAGATTATCTATGGGTTCTAGGATGCAGGAGAAAACACCTGCACCTGCTGGAGTTTAGGGAACATCTTAAAAGCAGCAAGACTCCTCTACTCTTAAATGGGGTTTGGAGGGCAAAGGCTTTAAGTAAGTAAGAGTCTGGCAGTTGCTGCTATTAATGGTTGGCTATAAAGAGAAAAGATGATGGGAAAGCCTAGTTTAAAAAGAACCATATGTTTAGCTAATCAAGAACTGACTTCCAACAGCTTCTCTGAAAGCTTCAATTGTGTCCTCTGATTTACTACAGGAGGACTTTTTAAAGTAGAGTTACATATTATCTATCAATTCAATATTGGAAAAGATTACTCTTAGTAATTCAAGACATTCAAATATCTAAGGAGGGCTTAGTCAATGAAGACCACAGGGGTTTAAAACACATTTTAATGAAAGCACATGAAGAATATTGAAAGAAAGTGAGAAAGCAATTAGGCTTTATTTGCCTCCTGTCCCAATGGTTTTAGATGCCAACGTACTACTAATTCACCAGTGGTCTTGAGGCAAGTTTCTGACATCTCTTCTTCTGTTGGAAGTCCTTGTGGTAATTTTAATGGCTGTATTCTACAACATTAAAAGAAGTGTTTAAAATATTACTTATAAAAATGAACAAAATTTTATGGAAAAAATTAATTATTCTTAAAATACCAGAACAAACCTTATCAGATGCTTAACCACTTTCAATTTTGCATTCACTGAAGGGATATTCTTATGCACTTGTGGAGTATTTGCCTATGAAGAACAGACAATTTTACTACCCCCTAAAAACACTATAAGATTCATATTACTTTAAAGCTACACAACATATTAATGAGATTAAAAACAAATGTAACAAAAAATCTGCACCATAAATCTAGAAACAGGCTAAGTTCAAAACAAGTATAAACAGCAAAGAAAGTGTTTACTTTCTCCAGTCCAAGGAGTTTTATGACTTCCTTTTCCCAATATGGTCTTCTTTGCACACTTTTAATTCTGGTGACAATGTGTAATTTATGAGGGTGTTGAGGGTCCCCACCATATTTTTTATGAGCTGCAGGTGTAGGCTGAAACACCTATAAGGAATAGAATAAATTAGTTATTTTCAAACATTCCAGATATTTCAGACATTACAAATATTCAGCTATTCCCCCACCTCTCTAAAATAAACATTTTACTACCACATATATAAACTAGTTTCAAACCTTCCAGCTCAAATTTTTAATGTGTAAATTTAAAAAATTAGCTGTTTTCAATTTTTTCTTTCCTAAGTCAGAGAGACAACAGTGGTTTTGATACACAATAAACTGAAGTTACCAACAATCCTGAAAAATAGTTATTAACAACTGTAATAATTTGCCCAGATATAAGTGGCTTGGGAATTTGATTTTCTATGGAAATATCACAGATGTAAGATGACTGTAATGACTACCACCCAAGGAAAAGTGACTAGACTACATCAGAGTGCAGAATGAGGAGAAATGGCGATTATTTTTCTTAAATCTCCAAACTTGTTTCCATTTTCCAACCAGTTGCTCAATATTGATTTACGTATGATACGCTAATATGTTAAATGGTCTCTTCTTTGGAGTAAAAGTATTCTTATGAGAATTCTTAGTTTCACCAATTACTAGCTGTGGAACCATCACTTACCTTTTCTAAACTTATTTCTTAATTAGCTAAAGTGGCATTCTAATACTCACATTGCCTACATCAAAGTGCTGTTATAAAGAAAGTGCTTTGCAAACCATAAATAGGAGTCATTATTACTATTACATCATTTCTCCTAGGAACTTACAGTCTATGATGGTGTGACTTAAGAGGAAAGCTAGGGGACTGTTTAAGGGGTCAAGGGCAGAAATTTATTTTTAGAACTTATCAAAAACAGACACTGAAAAAGGGAGGGAAGGATAGAATTTGGAATTTGAAAGGGCTGATGGTACCATTAACAAAACTGTAGAAATTTCAGGATGGGTTTGGGGAGCTATTTTAGACAAATGTGCTATGACTATAGGATGTCCAAGTGGAGATGTCCAATAGGTAGCTGATGCAGGACTGAGTATAAGAGAGAAAATGCAATTGGAATTCATCTGCCTAGAAATAACTAAGTACATAGGAGCTGAGGAAATCACGAAGATAGTATAAATAGAGGAAATGGATAAAGACCAAGTGTTATTATTGCAATTTCTTATCCTCTCTCTTGCCATAAAACATTGGCTTGGCCAAGGAATAACTTTTGTATTATTAACACCAAAATTCCAAGCATTACTTCATCTCTACCTTTACAATAGTCCTTACTCATATTATTCACCACAATGTCACATATCTCACAAGCAATTTCATATAATCTTTGATATTAAAAACAAACTGATAATCTTTAAAATAAAAGAAGGTAAATATCAGACCAAACTCTTAAATAAATCCCTTACTTCATCTGGAATCCTTGACCTGGTAAATTTATGACGAATCCAATCAGTTGAGGTGAGAGATTCCAGACTTTTTGTCACATTCTGGAAAAGTTAAGAGAGTGTAAGTTTTTTAGTATTCCGGTTAGTGCAGAAACCTACCAGTCACTGTTTTTCAGAAATACAAGTTTATACCACTTTTGCTCATGATTACTAAAAGCTTCATCCCAATCTCCTCTCAAACATGATTATATCCCATTCTACCACAAGAAGAAAGCTGCAGTTCACCTTTAATTCCTTTTCCAGAATTGCTCCATAGAAAACTATTTGAAACATTCAGTTCATTAATTTTCCTCTGGAGTTTCTGTCCAATCCCATTTCCTTAAATAAGCCATTAAGTTTTGTGCTGTCACCACTGCCAGTTCCCAGTAGCCATGCACAGTCTATGAATAGTTTATCCATGTCCACTGTAATGCCCTTTTCTTGACTAGGGGTATATGTTAATCCAGTGTTTGCATGCACAAATTTCACATCCTACACTGCCTCCTTATTTATATTGTCACTTTTCTCAGGTAGGCAAAAATAAATACAAGCAATAGACAAGACCAAAAGAGCACACTGATTTGGCCTAAGGTTCAATCCACATACTCTTCAGATGGTAGAACTAAGAGTAATGTGTGGAATTTCCATAGAAGTCGATTTTAGGCTAATGAAAAACTTCCTAATGATCAGAGCTGTCCAAAAGTGGTTGCTTTCAAGTGCAGGCTGGAGTGGTCTCCACTTGGTGAGAAATTTGTAGAGGGGATTCCAGCTCAGGTGAGACTTGGACTAGATAACCTCTCAACTAACTTCCAAATCCTGAGATTCTGAGGAAATAAGCTATTAACCGAAGAAGGAAGAAGATGAAAGGAATTGAAGTAAACAATGAGAACTGTTTAAAAAAATACATACCTGTACTCTATTGAGAGGGTTCTGGGTCACTAAGCGCAAAATTCCTGCCATCAGGTACCACCACTGACGATATCACTGTCCAAGGGACAAATTACTATCAGAAACTGGTCATACTCTCCTCTTAGTAGTTTATATGACATAATGAAAAGCACAATGGTATAGTTTTGATTATACATGTAAGATTAAAAACAAGAGCTGGAAGAGATTTCCTATCCATTTTATACAGAGCTGAATACCCACTGCTAAGTATCAATATGGTAAAATTAATTTTGACAAAATAACTCACAGCCGAAATCATTGGGTAAAATTGGATAACTAACATTCAAAAATTGTTTGAAGAAAGGTGGAACTTTCTTATATATAATTATTGTGTTTTTTAAAAAATATTTATCCTGAACATATTTAGGTATTTGTGGTCATCCCCTATTAGAGAGTAGGAATCATCTCATCCTTTGTATCCCCAGTACCTGGTACATAGTAGCTGCTTATTTAGATGCTCGTTGACTGACAGAAGATAAGACATAGCCATGCTTCCCTATTATAACTTTACCAATTAACCAGGGACACCACCACGTTATTTATTGCATGAAAGCTTCATAAGCATCTTTAGCAATTACTTTCCATTTTGTAAAACTGGCATTTGTTAAGACAGTACCGTACAAAAAAGGAACTTTACAATAATCTTGTGTCATACCTTGTCAGAAAAATAGCAAATGGTAGAATGTCAAAGTTAATTCACTGTCCTTATTGATATATGATGAAAATGAGGCCCCAAGTCACACAAAAGACAAAAACACAAGTCTTCTGATTCCCAGATCAGCAGAGCAGTATTTTTCTGTACAGCACTGGCACTAAGAAATTAAAGGTGCTATCTATATAGTTGTCTATTATTTTTCATGTAGATAACTAAGTACAGACGATGTAAATCAAAGTAGTATCATTGGGGGGCGGGGAGGAACACCAGAACAGGCCTGTTGCAGAAGGGGGGGGGGTGTCTCAGCCAAGCTGGAGGGGAGGAGCTGGCAGTGTGAAGGAGGAGTGGCAAGTACCGGCGGGGACTAAATCATAGAATCCATGTAGAATGTCTACTGAGCCCACCCAGGGCTTTACACCTGATCCTGCTGGACAAGCTATGAAAGCGTTATCCAAACAATAAAGACCTAAATAAAGGAGTGTTTCTTATCAGTTATAATTACGCCTGCGCTAAATAAGCTTTTCTGACTACGTCATTCGGGGCTTCTGTGGTCTGCAGCCAGCTCAGCGACACAAGATTACAGAGTAAACCCCCTTTTGTGTTCTTCTGCGGCTGATTTTAACAAGTGATCCGCTACACGGGCCGCCTTAGTGAGCCAGCTTTTCCAAGGATGATCGCGCAGCAAGAACCACTTAAGGGAGCGGCTAAGCACTCGGTGAAGTGGATGAGAGCGCCATGCCCGGAGTCAGGAAAACGGGGCCTCAGATACTAGCGAGTCACTTAACCATGTCTGCCTCAGTTTCCCATCTGTAAAACCGCAAGCCACTCCAGTTCCTCTGCCGTCTTCTGTCAGGAAGCGCTGGACGCAACTGAAACTAAGGCTTCCCCGTTCCCGACACCCCCTCAACGGGCCACCTTCCGGTCACGTGACCTGCCCCCATAGGGAATCGTCCAAATCACGCCATTGGCTGTTCCTTGACCAATAGGAAAGCAGAAAGGGGTGCACTCGTTTCCCAGGGTTCCAGCCAAGGTGGAAGTCAGCTCCCCAGTAGTCCCCGGCCTCCTCACCCCCCGCCCCAGGTTCTAAGGACGAGTGGCAAGGGAGAGGGTTATTGGGGGGGAGGGAGGGAGGGTCTCTCCACCCGTCCCACACTCACCAACTCCGCTCGGCCACAGTCGCCTCTGGTTTCGGCCTCCGAGTTATTTCTCCAGGAGGCTGAATGAAATCATGGCCGAAGCGATCTCCAGGAACCCTCCCGACCCAGCGCACGCCCCTCAGAACCGTGTGTCACGATAGCTCAGCCGCCCTTGTGGTGACTGTGTAAGGTCACTTTTCAGAGCAGCACTACACACTCCCGCGCCCCGCCCCACGAGCCATGTGACCGCCTCCCGGAAGCGGCGCGCGCACGCGTGCTCCTCCGCGGGGCGGGGCGTCAGTGGCCGGGCTGAGCGCTGCAGGGATGGCCGCGCGGGGGGCGGCCCAGCAGCCGGATGGTGCGGCGGCGAGCACACTCCTGAAACGGGCGGTGGAACTGGACTCCGGCTCTCGGTACCAGGAGGCTCTGGTGTGTTATCAGGAGGGCATTGATATGCTGCTGCGAGTGCTTAAAGGTGGGTGAGGGGAGAGGATGCGCGGGCCAGGGCAGGGAGGGGACGAGCAGGGCGCTGGGAGCAGGGTACGTGGTTACAAAACGTGCTGACCTTAGAGCCCCAAAGGAGACAAGTATTTCATGTGCATCGTTCAGTCAGCCACAAAGTGTTAATTAGGCGCGTACTCCCGGGGGGTCCCTGTGCCAAGCGGCACGGACTCCGCTTCCTTAGAGAGCGCTGTCATGCACAGACCAAGCTGAGCAGCGAGCTTGCAGAGCTGCCCTGCGCTTCCAGCGGGGAGGATGTTCCTGCCGATCTCCTCCCGGGAGAAGTGCCCTCGGGTCACGGTCCGGGGCAGGATCCAGCTTTCACCTCCTGTAGGACTCCTGATCCACCTGCCAGCCTGGACTTAGCTGGAAGACAAGTTCCAGGCCCCAGAAATGGTGCAGCTATTGTTGGTGTCAAAAAGGAGGCCCGGCAAAGGCGTTCTTCCTTAGCTCGTCCAGGGGCTAGAACATTACAATGATGAGTTTGCAGCTCATGAAGTGGGACTTGGGGTAGCACAGGGACTGGCCGTTCCCAGAAGTATGCTAGGGCTACCATCCTGGGGTCCTCCCTGGATTACTCTTGGGCAGGTGGGCAAAGGGATTCTTGGTCTTGGGCTCTCCATCCAGAGCCTGGTCACACTGGTCCATCTCCTTCTCTGAGGAGGGGCTGCAGCTGCCGCCGTCTCTCTTCTCAATGTCTATTCCCTTTCTTGGGCCCTCATTCTTAGGCTGACTCTCGGCAGACTTTTTAGCATCAGACCGTGCCATCTTCTCACAGAGCTTCACCTCTCCCAACCCCTCCTGGAACTGGGGCTGGTGGATGCATGAGAGTAACCATCTTGAAAGGCCTGCCAGGAAGATGGCTCTAGGACCTGCTTAGAGAGCCCCAGGAAGGTGCACACAACTGTGATGTCAGCCAGTCACACCCTCCCCCATCAGGAAAGCCCACGGTTTCAGGTGGGCTTTGAGCAGCCCCAGAACCCACCTCACCTCCTCTTTTGCATTCTTTGTGACCTCTTTGTTGTGGTTCATGATGCTGAGACTGGGGAACAAACACTCAGTGTTTGTTCTGTGCTGGCTGGAGGAACAGTGTCACTGTCAACAAAGCTTACCCACAGGATCACCGGGGCAGCTGCTTTCACAGTAGAGCCTCGAAGGTCATTTTTGTGTGTGCAGTGGCATTGCTTTCAAGCACAAACAACCCATCATTACCCTCAAATGCTGGAACCTGGCCTGCAGGAAATTTTGGAGGAATTCTTCAGAGGAATTCAGGGGTACAGTTGGTCTGACAAAAGTGAAAGTGGGGAGGTGCAGACAGCATGGGGATCTCAGCCCCACTGTACTGTACAGCCGTGAAGGCCTTGAAGGCATACCAGTTTTCAAGGTATGTGTATGGGGTCCTTGGCTGCCCTGGTCATTCAGCAGAGAAAGGGCTTGAGGACATTGCACTGCCGCAAATTGAGGTGCATTTTTTAAAAAGATAGTTCAGTAACCTGCTCTCCTTATTCTCCCCTGAGTTGGTGGGAGAAAAAAAGAAACACAAAGTCCTTGTAAGAAGTATGTATAGTCTAAAGGAACAAATTGCCACACTGGCCAAGTCCTAAAACGTATGTTTTATTCTGCATTGAGGGATAACATGCTTCATCATCAGTCCTTTGGAATAGTCACTAGCCATTGCATTGGTTAAAAATCTCAAGTTTTTAAAAGTTGTCTTTATATGGTATTATTGTATACATTTCTTTCCTAGTTCTGCTTTTTGTGTACATACTGAACATTCTCTCCTTCTAGAATGTAATCTTCTTAAGGGTAGAATTTTGTCTTTGTGACTCTAGCACAGTGCCAGCCACATAGTAGGCCATCAATAAAAATTTAATGATTGCTTAGACACAGTGGTATAGGGGCAATAACAAAAGATGTTGTAATTACTAATATATTAACAAGTACAAAGGGCAAAACTTGATGCATTGTAAATCCATGAGAGAATGTGTCTATTCTGTTTTATAATCAGTTAAATATCTGACTATACATGTGTCAAGGAAAACTGCTGGGCTAGGTGCTTTAGGGATGCAGAAGTACAAGATTTGGTCTTTGCTCTAAATGAATTTATAATCTAGGGAATTGGGGAGACAAAACTAACTCACATTAATAACAATGTAACCATCTCAGTCTATAACAACCACAAAAAAGACATTTGCATTACACTTTAATGTGACGTTATCATGCAGCTTGCATCACAAACAGAATATGAACCAAGGTCTTCTTGACTCTGAGGCCAGGCAGGCTCACATAAATAATAATGTATCTACCTCACTTTACAATAACAATAAATGGTATTTAAAGTTTGCAATGTATTTCAGTTGATCCTCATAGCAAGGTGGAACAGATGTCTTCCCCCCCCCCCCCATTTTATAGATTAGTAAACTATCCTTTCCACAGTCTGTATTCCAGTTTATTTGGGTAATTCTGCCTCTCAAACAAACACAAATTAGCTTCCAAGTGCCTTGTTTTCAGCCAGTTTCTTATTCCTGAAGCACCTTCCCTTCTCATCTTTGCTGGTATAATTCCTACTTATCCTTTAAACCTCAAGTGCTTCTTGTAGGAAACCTTTTTTGATCCCCCTTCTGGTTCCTAACTTCCATCATCCCCAATCCCTGCCAGTAGTGGCCATTCCCCTCACATCTTGTATAGCATTTTATTTTGTGACTCTGCTCTTTAACTTACCTCTGGGACAGTTATGCTGCCCTTTGGCAGACTGCTAGGTGACACCTTTGGGTGACAGTTGTCACTAGGGGAAATTTGCTTCCCCATTTAAGCATCATAGGACAAAACATTTTGTTCCATTCTAGTTACAGCTCTGACCTACTATATTTCTGGCTGGAACCATGGACTTGACTCTGGGCTTTTGTGAAGGTTTGAATGTGCTTACAGAATGCATACTTTAGCCATTTGTGTTATGTCTAAGAGCAGGTGAAGAAATTACCATAAAATGATGAGGTGTAGGCTTGGGGGTGGGGCATGAGACCCCAAAACACCAACACTCTGTGTCCTGCTGAATGACTTCGACTCACGTCCTCTCTCAGCCAAAGAAAAGTAGAGTTTATTAAAAGTTTGTTTGTATTGGACACAGAGTAAGTCTGTGCTAGAAAATTCTATGGTGCTCTCACACCACATGGAGACAAGATGGGGTCTTATATACAGAAAGGTTGTGGGAGGAATCTAGGGGTCAATCTAGAGGAGGAGTTTGGGGAAGGTCTTCCGAAGGGGTCATTGAGGTCAGGAAACAGTTGATTTGGGTATAGATATTTTGATAGGCTCAAGGGTGGGAAGTAGATGGACAGTGGAGGGCCAAACTAGTAACAAAAGTTTGGGCAGAGCCACAAGGAAAGGCTTATGGCCTCGTGCAAATACCTCATCAAGTGGGATGATTCAATCAGAATTAAAGGGGGTTCCTTGTACCTCATCATAGGGAATGGATCTTATCCAAACTTTGTACTTTCTCCAGGGCCTAACACATGACATATTACATGTTAATACATACTACATATTAATACATATTTACTAAATTAATTAGGTAAGCATGGACAAGAATCACTATGAAAAGTGACTCCTGGAACATGAACAGGAAATCTCTAGAAGAAAAGCAAGTTATCAATAGTCATAAGAAAATGTTTCAAATTGTTTATAATAGCAGAGATAAAAACTAAGACAGTTCTGAGGTTCCACCTCACACCCATCATCAGATTGGAGAAGATGATAAAAAAGGAAAATAGTAGTTGGAAGTGTTGTGAGAGGACTGTCACACTGATGCACTATTGGTAGATCTGTGAATTGGTGCATTTTGGAAAGCAACGTGGAGCTATACTCAAAAAGTCACACTCTGTGTACTAGGCATATATCACAAAGATTTAAGACTCATATGTCCAAAACTATTGATAGCAGCACTTTTTATTCTAGTGTTACATTTGACAATTGAAGTAAAATGAAAGACAAGGTTCCAAGCATGATCAATTTATTACCATGAGGTGAGGCTTACTAGTCTTCATATAGTGTTGGGAAGTACAAAAGAACCAAAGAATAGAATTGGGTAGGTGGGGAAAACAAATCGATGAGGTTACAGGTTAGACAGCCTCATGAAAATGGGGCAACATGAAGGGTTACATCAAAGAAAGCAGACTAGCATCTTGGGACTAGTAACCAGCCCTCTCTGTGATTAAGGAATGCTTGATTGAATTATGGGATTCATCTGCATTCTAAGGACATTGTTAGTGGACAAGGAATAGCAGACTCACTGGCTCCTGGGTTTGTTAGATAAGACCCTCCTTAATTATACAAGGATTTGCAAGGACTGACAGTATATACCTTTTGGAAATATACTAGATCAGCTTGTAGGCCTTTAAAGATAACAGACACTTCCCAGGAGCTGAAGGTATGGTAGATAAGTTTTCCCTATCAATTATAACTTTAACTCAAGAGAGAAAGTTAAATTCACGAGCTCTATTCAAGGACATAGAAAGGGGGCTTTAGGCAGATGTAGATTCAGTTATAAAAAAAAATCAATACAAGCATGGAATCAATAAGAGTAGAAATTTGACGTAATATTAATTTGATCACAGTAGCAAAGAATGAGAAACTAAGAGATCTCATGAGTTGGATGAGCAAATTATGATACATGGATTAATGGAATATTTAAGTAACAAAAGGGACAGAAACATGAGAAGAATTATAAACTGATACAGAGTAAAGTAAGGAGAACCAGAAGAACACTTGATACAATTACATCATTGTAGAAAACTTCCATGCAGTTTCCCTTGGCTTGGTGACTTCACCATACATATGTGTATTGTGACACATATTATGTGACACACATTGTGACACATAAACACACACACACACACACACACACAGAGCAATGAACATACAGTGAGCTGTAGCCCTGACAATGGAGAGGGCAGCAGCAACGAGACAAGTTTGATTCATAGCAGGGCTTCATGACCCAGAACATGAATTCTCCAGGTGATTGTCTGAGCTCAGGAACAACCTGGTGCTCGTGTGAAACAATTGGGGCTTTTTGCTGCAGCTGAGTTCATCCAGGGGGGGTGACCTCAAAGAACTGTTGTTATGCCAGGCTCTGGGCACAGCTTGCTTATTGGGCCTTAGGTCTAGAAAACAGTGTCTTCTAATAGTAAAAAAAGAGGAGGTGGTCATGGCACAGGACATCCTGACACTCCCCATATTGCCACTACTCTAATTAATTAGAATACTTTGCTAACTACTTACACCTCTTTCGTCTTGTCATGTTGTGAGCTCTTTCTAAATTTGTATATAAATAAAATTACAAGACTGCCCACTTCATTTTCCTGCTCAGAAATCTTCAGGGGCTCCCTGTTGTCTAAAGGATAATAAACTACAAGCTCCTAAGCCTGGCATTTATGGCCCTCCAGAGTTTGGCCCCAAACTACTTCCTAGCTTTATTCCACATTACTTTCTTCATTCACCCACTGTAATCTAGATAACTTGAAATAATATCCCTCATAAATGTAGTGCACTCTTTTCTCATCCCAAGACAAAACTGTCTCTTATATATTTATCCCAGAAATTAAAGCATATGAACATAGGTGAACAATTTTGATAAAAAGAAAGTTCTTAGAAAAATTTAGAATTAGAAATAATGCTTATGATAAATGAAATGATCTGAAAATTGGAAAATACATAATTTTAAAATAAATCTATAATTTTTAAATTATAGGCACCAAAGACAATGCAAAGAGATGTCACTTAAGACAAAAAGTTTCTGACTATATGGACAGAGCAGAAGACATAAAGAAGTTCTTAGAGCAAGAAAAAGAAGGTAAGAAATATACTTTCAAAAACCAGTTATTTAAAGTAAACAGGGTAGTTTACATGTTGAACCAAGCCCTGTATGACTGGACCTTCATTTATCTTAAAAGATTTTGTTATGGGACCCCATAAAATGTCATTATGCAATCCTCCTCTCTCCAGAGCAATGTTTTATACATGCCTCAGCATTGTGTTTTGGTATATTGTCCTTTATTAAATTATCAGTACAACTAGAATGCCTAAATAAACTCTTGTGACAGCCTTGTAGAGATTTCTCAATCCTTAAGGTTTGTTAACTGAACTAAATATTGTTTCTTATCTCCTTCCTTTAGTAAAGCACTTTACAAATCATTAAATGTTACTTAGCAAGCCTTCTCTAGTCCTTCCTCTGCACCACTGAATCTTCCTATGTGATTAGAGTTATATCATTCCACCGTTCAAAAACCTCAGTATTTTTTCCATTGCTTACATAAAGATTAAATAACCTATCCAGCTGTATCTCAGATTATTTTCCTGATGTACTAGGAATAATCCACACTTAGCTCCTTCCCTACTGCTATGCTTTTTGCTCATGGTGGACTTTCTCCACCTTTTCTGCTGAAACCCAACCCTCAGTCCCAAAGCTTTCACCAACTAGCTGTCCCACATTATCTTTCTCAGCCTTCTTAGCTATGCCAGTATTAGGCTAAGGGAAGCAGTCCCCTATAGAATAGATGGGAACAGAGATGTAGTGGTTACAGCTGTAGCTAAGAATGCATTATCCCACTGAAAATTTGTTGTTATGGAGATTACTAGTACTTAATCTATTTGTTAGTTATTGAGAATAGTTAATAGCTAATAGTTAAATGATTTAGCTAATATTATGTACTAAATAAATCTTTTGGGAGTCTATACTAACCTAGGAATTTGTCATTTATAATCTTATTTCTATGGAAAAATATACTTTACACACACTCCAAAAACCCTTTTTTAATAAACTGGGGACTAACTATACATCATGGTGTTTAAAAAAAAAAGCCTTAAAGGCTTCTGGATCATTGAATAAACATTTATTAAGTGACTATTGTATCTCAGGCACTGTTCTAAGTGTTAGGGATATCAAGACAAAAATGAAACAGACTGAAATTAATAAGAGATAATTAAATCAAGTTAATAGGATCGGTGAGGAGATCTTGCTGTGACTTCCGAGGCTGTCTTTCGGGGTTTCTCTGATTAAAATCAGCTTTTTACAAGGCTTAAGGCAGACTTGAAAGGCAACATAAAATACTGCATTAAATATATCATACTCCATCCTTGTCTAAAACTGCAAAAGGACAACATCCAAAGAGAACAGCCAGGATATAACAGGAGTTATGGTTCTGCTAAGTCAACAAAAGATGACAGCAAAAAATTATCAGACAGCTTTATAAATCACTCGCAGAACTCAGCTGGAGAGAACACCCTAAAATTTATCTAGAGTATCTGAATCTTGTAGACAGTGTGCTGGTATTAATTTATATGTAAGAGTATTCAGTATTTCCACCAATAAAAGGGTGTTTTGGTCTTCCTAAGCCTTTGCCTTGACTTTTCTAGGCTATCCCTGGTATTATTATACTGTTTCCTTCCTTTTCATGGTCAGAGTTCTTATTTAAACTTTTTAAAATTTAAATTAATAAATTAAATAAATACATTTAAATAAATAGATTAAAATTTGTTTAAAACCAATGCTGCTACTTCCTCACCACCCACTTTCTCCTCATCCCTTTATAATCTAGCTTTTGCCCCTACCACTCCATTGAGACTGAACTGTCAGTCAGAAATTGCCTCCCAATTGCCAAATTCAATAGCTTTTTTTTTTGGTCTTCATTCTCCCTGATCTTTCTCCAGTATTTGACACTGATCAATCGTCTCCTTATGGATACTTTGCCTTTCCCTGGCTTTTGAAATACAGCACTCCTTGAGTTCTTCTCTAATCATTCCTCCATAGCTTTTTTTCTTCCTAAGGTAAGTATCTTGCAAGATTCTCTCCTTGGCCTGTTTTTTCTTTTCCCTGTCATTTGCATCTTCTCTCTATGGATAACTCTGTAGATTCTGCTCTGATGTTTGTCTCAAGCTTCAGTCTTGCATTACTAATGGCCTCTAGTATACTTTTATTTGGCTCTTACCACTAGTACCTCAGACTCAGTGTCTAAGAAAAACCTCGTCTTTCTCTTCATGTCACCATTTTTGTCAGTGTTATCAGTCATTTGTGAAATTTTGGTATTCTTCCTATCTAACTTCTAATTTCACTTCTCAGTGTTACAAAGTAATTCTGGTTAATTCTGCCTTCAGCACCCACCTCTCCTCCTTACTGACACAACTGTTCTACATCTTCATTGGCCCCCTGCCCATTTATTACAATAGATCTCAAACTCCTATCTCCAATTCTTCCCATTTCACACTGCCCTTGTACCTCTGCATGACATAAATCTACCCCTGTCATCCCTCTACTCAGAAGCCTGCATTGGTTCCCTGTTACCTCCCAAGTCAAATCCAATTCTTCAACCTCACCTGGTACCACTGTGGGTTTTCTGGCATTATACTGTTATTCTCCACAGATGCTATACTCCTGGAAAACTCTGTAACTAGGTAACCGATTGTATCTCTTGAACGTATGGTGCCTTCCTGCCTCTGGGCACTGTTCACAAGGCCTCTTATCCCTGAAATTGACACTTGCAAATCCTCCCCTTACTAGTTATAAAGTCCAACTCAGGTGTCACTTCCTCAGGGAACCTTTCATACCCATACCCCCTAACATCACATACCATGGACTACATTTCTCTTAAGTGCTTATGTATTGTCTTGTATAAAATAGTTGTTGCACCAGATTTATTATCGTAATATTGACCTTAGGTTTATTAATCTTTTGGCCACAATAGCTCTTCAAGAACATATGGTAAAATGTTAAGAGGTAGTGATCATTGTTGATGGTAGGAGTACTCATATCAGTGAAATCACTGATCCTTCAAATAACCGAAGCAGAAATGTATGTCTGTCTTTCTCCCCACTAGATTATAACCTTTGTGAGGGTTGGAATTTTGTTTTTATCTAAATTCTATATCTTCCCCACCAACAGACACCCAACAAAGTATTTTACATGCACAAGGAACTTAAATGTTTGTTGAATTTAATGTGTTTTGTCAGAGGGAAAATACCACAAGCAAATTAAAATAGAAGAGAATGCAACAGGCTTTAGTTATGAATCACTTTTTCAACAATACCTTAATGCAGCTGTTACTGAAGTATGGATAGAAGATCCCTATATTAGACTCACTCACCAGGCAAGTGAAATATAACTTAAATACAAAAACATTAACATTTAAGTTTTGCTGGTTAGCTAAATTTTATTATTGGTATCTTTTAGCTGTACAACTTTCTTCGATTCTGTGAGATGCTTGTTAAGCAGACATCTAAAGTGAAAACTATTCATCTTCTTACCTCTATGGATGAAGTAAGTATTTGAATGTATTGACTGTAAAGATTCTTTCTTCCTTACTTCACTCGTTATAAAAGGCAGCACAATCAAAGGAGCAAATATCAAATATCATGTACAAAATGGAATAAATTCATAAAGCTGTAAAGTTGTCTTAGAAACAATCTAGTCCAGCCCCCTCACTTTACACATGAAGAAACAGTCCCAGAGAGGGTAAGGGCCTTCCTTACCCAAGGTCCTCAGTGGCCGATAGAAATCTAGAATCTTAGTCACATGATTTGTAATCCAGTGTTCTTTTAAACACCACCATATTCTATTATGCTGTTTTTTAAGAAATGAGTTTATATAACAGCAATGACTGACATAAAGCAAATTTCAGGTAGTTCTGTTTCTGATGACTTTTATATCAGTTAGTTTCATAAGATGGAATAATAGCTTACATTTATTTAAGGTTTACAACTTCTAACAAGCCTGGGAATTAGTTGCTATTATTATGTCCATTTTTTGATAAAGAAATTGAGGGGGTGGCTAGATGGTGCAGTGAGTAAAGTGCCGGCCCCGGAGTCAGGAGCAGCCTCAGACACTTCACACACACACACACACACAAAAAAAAAAACCTAGCTGTGTAACTTTGGGCAAGTTACTTAACCCCAATTGCCCTCCAAAGGCAAAAAATAAAAAAAATTTTTAAAAAGATAAAGAAATTGAGATGTAGAGAAGTTGAGTTGCCTAGGATCACATGGCTATTAGGTGTCTTACTTGGATGTTAGAAATCTTCCTGGGGGCAGCTAGGTGGCGCAGTGAGTAAGAGCGCTGGCCTCGGAGTTGGGATGACCCGAGATCAAATCCAGCCTCAGAAAATGAGCACCCACGAATAAATAATGACTAGCCGTGTAACCTCGAGCAAGTTACTTAACCCCAATTGCTTAAAAAAAAAAAAAAAAGAAATCTTCCTAACTGCAAGTTCTACTCTGTCCGTTTCCATTTGAATGACTATAGTATTAACTAAATTGTAAACGGGACTGAGTTCATGTTTACACTGGAAAGGGAAATTATTTAAAATGCTACATTATTGTTCCTTAATACATCATATTTCCTCTTTTTAAAAAAGATAAGCATTGAACTAATAAACTGCTGTTCAGTCATCTGTAATATACATAAAAAGGTCAGACAGAATTAGAGAAAAATAATGTTTTACACATATGTGTGTATGTGTATATATACATACACACATATATTTACTATTCACAGGGCAGTGGGAAGGTTCAGCAGACCAACGGCTTGGAAGAAATAAGAGAGTCACTAAGTGAACATGGAATAGAGCTGGAAATAGAATTCTCTTCTTCAATACACGATCGAGAAATTAGGTTGGTGTTATATTTTTTTATTTTTAAGCCATATATGTCATTTAGATGAAAATTTATGACATTCCTTTCTCTTTTCACTAATTTTTGCATAATTTTATAGTCAATATTTGTGTTTAATAATTACAACTTTAGATATGACTAAATTTTATTGTTCTCTTGATTTCTAAAAAAAAAATTGATACATTTCATGACATGTCTAAATTTTTACAAGATATAGTCCAGTATTCATTCAAGGGACTGTTTTCTCCATTCACCAAATCATTATAAACAGTGATATGATTGTTGTGATACTTTCATATTCAGCTTCAAGTATGCAGCACTTCCTATGTGACAGGAAAATAGTTCTGACTTAGGTACCTCTTTATAAGAAAATTCATTAATGACTATCGGGGGATTAAATCAGTTTGGATTGTTAGTTTTTAAAATCAACTGGCCTGGGCCATATCGTAACAGCGGTATTTTTAAAAATACTATCTTTGGGTTCCTAATCCTTTTTTTCCCTTTAAAACAAATATCTGCTTACCAAGCAAACTATTGCCCCAATAACCAGAGCTTAACAATAGAACATAGAGATGTTATTAACTCACCTTGGAAAGACTAATAGCTGACTGGACTGCCTCACCCATTTCCCAGCTTGAACACATTCCCACATGAATCTTATACTATGAAGTTTTTTGAAGCAACCATAACTTTTTTTTTTCCTGGTAATAAGTTGTAAGATAACTTCTTGTTTGTACAGAAGGGGATTGATCTCATTAATAGACTGCAAATGTATTGGACTAGCTTTCAAGGGGGCCATAGTATAGTATACTAAGATGGTAGAAGAACAGTGGATAAGATGTTAAAGATTTGGTAGCTCAGGGACAAAACAGGGTTCACATCTCACCCACAGATCATAATCACAAAACATACAAAAGAATATGGTTGATATTTTAAGTTGTCAAAACAAGTAAGTTGTCCTCAGTGAATCCAATGAAAAATTCAATTTAGTTTGGCAGAATAGTACCATGTTGACAACAGGGTAGAATTCAGTGATTCAGTCAGCTAAACCATTATAATATTTGCCAGTTCATCCAATCAACTAACTTTTTTGCAGCTTGTCCCTTTATATAGACACATCCCCCAAGATTAAACCTGGTGTTGCTTCTACTCTCATACACCTGATCAAGTAAGAGACTTCCCTGGGCTAGAGGAAATTTCACTGGCATTCAGCCTATCACTTTAAAATTTGTCATTTAACTTTTTTGTTTATATAATTACATTTCTAATTTCAATAGGTTCAACAATGGATGGATGATTAAGATTGGAAGGGGACTTGATTATTTTAAGAAACCACAGGTAGGACATATCCTTATCTTATTAATGAATGACATCATTTTATGTCATTAATAACAATTTCTCTTTCTTCCTAGGGACGTTTTGCACTTGGATATTGTGATTTTGATCTGAGACCGTGTCATGAAACAACAGTGGACATTTTTCACACTAAGCACACAAAGAAAATATGATTATCTCTGACCTCATGTTTTAAATGAATATTGAATTTTAAATATTTTTTATACAATGATCATTCCTGTAAATGAAAATGTGATAGTAAATCTAATTTTATATTTCTATTGATTTGGATACTGTTTTAATTAATACACAATTTAATATGACTGACATTGTTTCTTCTCTAGCCACATCATTGGTTTGAAAATATTAGACTAACACTAATTTGCCTTAATTTAAGGAGTAAACAAAAGCACTTTTGTTTACTTAATTTAAGGAATAAACTAAAGCAAACAAAATAGAGAGTACCAAATTAAAATTTGCACTTTACTAATTCTGACTCATCTCATTCTGTTCCAAAAAAGGAATTTTCTTTTTCTTTTTTTTTTTAAAGCAATTGGGGTTAAGTAACTTGCTCAAAGTTACACGGCTAGTCATTATTTATGTGTGGGTGCTCATTTTCTGAGGCCGGATCTGATCTCGGGTCATTCAAACTCTGAGGCCTCTCCTACTCACTGCCCCACCTAGCCGCCCCTTTAGGGCAATTGGGGTTAAGTAACTTGCCCAAGGTTACACGGCTAGGTTTTTTTTTTGTTTGTATGGATTAAGTGTCGGAGGCCGGCTCCGAACTCAGGTCCTTCTGATTCCAGGGCCGGCGCTCTATTCACTGGGCCACCTAGCCGCCCCCAAAAAAGGAATTTTCAAAGATTCATGCAAAAGAACATATGTTGTTAAATTTTATTTTACCGTTCCAAAGCTGTCATCATTACAAAGAATAATTGTCATTATTTTGAATTACATTATTGTCTTAACTTTTTCACAAAGAAGATGCCATTTGCTGTATAGTTCATGGTCTTTTGGATATGTTCTAAGCAATGCATTTATTAATACTGTGGCTTCACTCTGGCAAAATTTATTGCCAATAAATCTTGTGCATAGTTTCTCAAGCATTTCCTGTGGTAACCAGTGATCAGATGCATCAATTTTGCAGTCTTCAATTCTTCCATTTTTTACATCTATATGTATTTTCATTTCAGAATATGATTGTTCATGTAACGAATTAAGAGAAGTATTTACACTAAACTTGGGTGTTTTGCCATATATCCACTCCCAGGTTTGTAGTTCTTCTGCCTTTTTATTTATCCCTGGAAACATGGTCTCATCTGTTGGATTTATTAAGATAATGTTGCTATCAGTTTGATGATAAGCAGCATACTCTGCTGCAATAGATTCCATCAATACCTCACAAGTTAATGTGTCTTCATTTTCTAAAAGATTTTTCACCAAGGAAGGTACACTAGGAGTAGCGTTACTCTTAATCCCCTGGTAAGGACTCTTCAGCATGGAAGATAAAGAAACCCAATCTGTGTTACACAGTAATGTGCAGTGGTGATAAGCAGCAGTCCGTCCAATCTTAGAAGCTGTTCCAGAGATTTTAAATTGCCCTTCTAGTAGGAGGTCAAATCTGTCAGTAGCTTGCACATCTAACTGTGGCTGGACAGCAGTCAGTGCTCTGATAACCAGTTTCAGATTCTCCATCCTATCATACTTTGTCTTAGTTGTGAAGAAAGTCAAGTTGATATTACCCATATCATGGTACACTGTTCCTCCTCCACTCCTTCTCCGAGCCAGTTTTATGCCCTTTTCTCTCATTAGATTGAGGTTACATTCCTGCCAGGGATTCTGATGTCTGCCAATTACAACAGTAGGGGAATTTCTCCAAAGGAAAAGAATAGGCTTGCCTTCTAAATTCATATGGTCATGAATCCAATCTTCCACAGCCAGATTTTGGTAAATATTGTTAGAGGTTGATTGTAAAATGAGTCCACCTTTTGCTGTGTTTTTTAAGCCAGCTGTTGGGACCTTGAGGATATAAGGTAACTGGAAGCAATTCTTCATAGAGAAGGGGATCAGCATGCTTTTAAAAATGGAGGAAATAAGAGTGGTTTGTTACTATGTTAAATTTTATATAGATGCTTTTTAAAACTTTTTTTTTGTTTTTTTGGAGGGCAATTGGGATTAAGTGACTTGCCCAAGGTCACACGGCTAGGTTTTGTGTTCAGTGTCTAAGGCCGCATTTGAACTCAGGACCTCCTGACTCCAGGACTGGTGCTCTATTCAGTGCACCACCTAGCCGCCCCTATAGATACTTCTTAAAATGCAAACTGTAACAGGTTCGGTTCTTACACAAATCTCTCCTTCTTTGTGTGATAAAACATTTGTTCATGACTAAATTCACAATAATTTTTTTTTGCTTTTTGGAGGGCAATGGGGGTTAAGTGACTTGCCCAAGGTCACACGGCTAGGTTTTTTTTGTTTGGGTTTTCTTTTTTAAAGAAATTATGAGGAGGGGCAGCTAGGTGGCAAAGCGAGTAGACCCCCGGCCCTGGAGTCAGCAGGACCAGTTCAAACACTTACTGTTCGACCTCGGGCAAGTCAGTTCACCAATTGCCCTGCCTTCCCCCTCCAAGAAGACAAGAAAGAAATGTAAGGAAAGGAAAAGGTTAATCCGCGCTCAGTTTCTGGTCACGCGGGGCCTATTCCCGGACACTTCCGCGTCTTCCGTCTGATTCGAGTCCCCACGAAGCTCTGCTAAGTGACCCAGCAGTGAGCACAGGAACGCGTCTGTTACCAGCGCTGCGGAATGGGGGGGCCCAGACGCCGCCGCTCGGGGGCGAATAACCCGACCACAATGTTAAACGGGTCCTTCTATCCTCCAGCCCAATAAACTAAACGCGAGGCTTCCTGTGTAGCACGCACACACAACCCAACTTGTATGAGATCGCCCGCTTTCGGCCGCTTAACGCAGCTTCGGATAACTTTCCCCCGGAGCGCAGGAAAATGCCGGCGTCTCGTTTGTGGTAAAAAGCGGGGCTCGGGTTAAAGGGGCCGATCCTCGTGCCCTGGAGTCTGGGCTCTTAGAGGGGCCCAGGGTCCGAGCCTCGCTGGGCACGGCGGGCGGGGCGCCAGAGGACGAGGAAGGGCTCAAGGGCTGGGCTTCTCAGCGCCCCAGAGCGCCTGTGCCTCCCCACGCCGGCCCGGGAACGTCCCGCGGGCACCGCGCCAGTAAAGCGGACTAGACGGCGTCCCGACCCGGTTATGACTCACCTGTTACTTCCGGCGGCGAGTCCGGGCCGCGGCGCGCGCTCCAGCGGTAAGCCGAGTTAAGCGGAGGAATCGTGCGGAGTCCAGACGATTGCTCCCAGCCGCGCACGCGCGCGCAGGCTCGCCCCGCCCTTCTGCCTCCTCGGAGGCGGAGGCCCCGCCCTCCCTGCCGCCCGACCCCTGGGACTGAAGGCCCGCGGGAGCAGCCTCCCAGCCTAGCCCCATCTCCTGAAGTAGGGGCCAAACCTGGGAACCGCCGTTTGGTGTGGAGACACGGCCCGAGCTGGGGACCCCGTGGCCGAGACCCAGGCCGGGTTGTGGCCTCGCGAGCCTCTGGCTCCTCCCGGGGCAGCCCAGAGGGAGGGGCTGGGGTCACTGGGGCCTCTGGGAACGTGTGGAAACTCTTGGTAACTTTCAATAGACTTGGTCTCCTTGGCTGTCACGATTCCAGGAGTGCATTGGCCTTAGCAGGCCGCCAGAGGGGATCTATGGGACACAAAGCTGGGTCTAATGAAGCATTAGGATTCGGGCTTGGTAGGACCAGCCTGCTAGCTAGCGGGTGACCAGGCTTCTAGTCACTGTACTTTTAGGGGGTCTCTCCTGCAAATAGCGTTTCTAGGAAAATAATGAAAATTACGGAGTAAGATTCTTCCGAACCCTCTACTCAGTCTACTGCCAGCTCCTGGACGTGGCAGAGGTCAGCCCAGGAAGAATGCTCCACAAAGAAAATAGAGGCCATTTAAGCTAACTGGGGCTCCGGGTAACCAGATGAAAGCTCCAATACCAACCCTCTCCACGACCCCCCTGATCTGGCAGCCTCCAGCACAGAGGTGCCCCTTCTTGTTCCCATTTCACCCCGTCCCCTCTCCATCACCTCCTGTCCCGTACAGCCATCTCCTGGAGGATGCCAGTGGACAAAACCACTCCACACGTGCTTTACTGGAGCCTAAAACTATACATTTTCCCGCTATTCTAAAACTATCTTTTTCTTTGTCCCTTAAATTACCAATTGTCAGGCTGGAAGCAAGGCAGGCATCATGAGGGACAAGGCAAACCGCCACCAAACCTTCCTGTCAGACCTGGATGGAGTTGGCCTGGGACCCCGAGCCCCAAAGCTCCTGAAATTATAGGCCTTGGTTTCAGACCAGGTCTCAAACTACCAGCCAGGGAATCAGTCCTTGAGAGATACACCATGGCAACTGCTGGTGCTCCAGACGTTTTTCTTGGGCAGTAGTTTTCCAGTCATGGCTGACTCTGTGACTCCATTTGAGGTTTTCTTCGAAAATATAGTGGTGATTTGCCATTTCCTTCTCCAGCTCATTTTTTTTTTTTGGAGGGGGGAGAAGGTAGGGCAATTGGGGTTAAGTGACTTGCCCAAGGTCACACAGCTAGTTTTTGTGTTAAGTGTCTGAGGCAGGATTTGAACTGAAGTCTTCCTGACTCCAGGCCTGGTTCTCTATTCCCTGCGCCACCTAGCTGCCCCCTCTCCAGCTCATTTTACAGATAAGGCAAAGAGGGTTAAGTGACTTGCCCAAGGTCACACATCTTGTAAGTGTCTGAGGCCAGATTTTAATTCTAAGAGATATATCTTCCTGATTGCATGCCCAGTGCTCTATCCACTTCACCACCTAGCTGCTCCAAGCTCTGAAGACCAGGAAATTAATGTTCTCATCACTACAGTGCTTGGCACTGCCAATTGGCTCAGTAACAGAAGTGGATATGGTTTTATTAGTGGAAAATTACATTAAAGAAAACGCATAACATTTGCTTGGCCGCTGCATCCTAAAGACCATGGGACATTTCCATCTAATTTGCAGCAGACCCATCCAATGTGTTGGTTCCCCCAATTAGAATGTGAGCTCCTAGAAGGTGGAGACTAGCTTGTTTTTCTATTTGTATACCTATCATTTAGCACAGTGCTTTGTACATAGTAAGCTCTTAATGCTTCTTAATTCAATAACTTCTTCCCCTTTACAGCCAAATTCTTAGTCTCTTTTTCCTGTTTCCACTCCCTCCACTCCATTCTTATTCAAATCTCTAGAATATGATATGTATACCCAATAAGCAACTGAGATAGTTCCCTCCAAGGTCTTCTAATGCCGTCCCTTATTAAATCCAATGCCTTTTTTGAACTCTGTGCAGAATTCATTACTCTTCTGGATACCTACTCTTCCCTTGGCTTATCTAACCACTTAACTTCCTCCTTCTTATCCCCTAAATGGAATAATTCCTCAAGGTTCCTTATTTTTTGCTCTTTCTACACTCAATCTCATCTAATCCCATGGTTTAAATGATCACATCCATGCACTGACTCTCAAATCCAGTCTCTCCTCAGATACCTTACCTCATACTTCCCAACTGTCTGCTATCTCCAGTTCAATCTGTCCCAAACTGGACTCTCTTATGCAAGACCTAGCCTTCTCCAGAACTTTTCTATTTCTGTTGATAGCTTAACACCAGGTACTAATAAATGTTGACTGACTGCATCATCCGTACAGCCACATAGGTTCAGAACCTTAAAATTATTTCTGACTCACATCTAATAAGTTGCTAAGCCCTGTCAATTCTTCCTTGGCAATATATCTTCAACCTATTCCTTTTTATAACTGCTGAAAATACCCTACACCTCAGGTCCTTTTACCTAGACTATTAACAGCCTCCTAATCAGTCTTCCTCTCTAATTCATCTTTTATTACCAAGTATTACCTATCTTTACCACCCCAGGAACATTCCAAATGTACCTCTCCCTCCCATCTCAGAGCTCTTTTGCACAAAATCTCTAATGACTTTTAATTGCCTTAAACTCTTGAGCCTCAAATCAGAACCTGTTCTCTCATATTCTAGCCAAAATGTGCAACTAACCCCCATTCTAATCATGCCATCTCTTGCCTTTATATCTTTCCTTATGTCATCCCCCATGCCTGGAAGTGACTCAACATGCTTGCCCACCCTAGTTCTCAATTCCTAGGTCCAATTTTGATGCTATTTCTAGGGATCCTTCACTAACCTCTTACCTCTCCCCTCCCCACCAACCACAAAGGAATAATCTGTCCCTTTGAAAATATTTCACAGCACTTTACTTGGATCTTTCCTTTGTAAGAAAAGTGAGGTAAAGTATATGTATGCTATACACACATATAAATGTACACACACATAATTATGTCTATATATCCACTCTTCCACATTATAAGCTTCAGTACAAGGTCTGTTTTCTATCTTTGTAAGTCTATTTTTAGCATAGTAATGCTAAGAATAGAGGTGTTTTATTCTATTTTATTCTAATACTAGGTGTTTTATTTTTTTTTTTTTGCTTTTTGGAGGGCAATTGGGGTTAAGTGACTTGCCCAAGGTCACATAGCTAGTTTTGTGTTAAGTGTCTGAGGCCGAATTTGAACTCGGGTCCTCCTGACTCCAGGGCTGGTGCTCTATTCACTGCACCACCTAGCTGCCCCTAATACTAGGTGTTTTATTCAAATTAAATATTAAGTGCTTAATATGAAAAGCATTGTAAAATATAAGGTGAAAAAGTTAGATGTAACATTAACACTCCTCTCAAGTAGTTTACAACCTAACATTTTGATTTAATGGAAAAAAGCACTGATCTAGAATCAGAAGACCTGGTCTGAGCCTTGAGTGATAATCTTGGGCAAGTCACAAGAAGTCAATGTAGTATGGTAAACCCATTCAAAATATGCTGACACCCTGCCCATAACCCTGACACATAAACTTCAGTTTCTCTGTTAATTTAATCAATTCTAGTTTCCTGTATGTGCTTACAACTTCCACTATTTCCTTATAAGCATCCCAACACATGCCCTGTGGTAATCCAATTTCTAAACTGATTCAATTAATTCTGTAGTTTTTTTCCTTCTTCTTAAATGTTTGCCTCTTTCTCACATTTCTCAGATAAGAGGATGACACTTAAAATTGCCTACTCTGTCCACTCCTTGCTCATTCAATATTTATAACCATAATCAAAGAACTCCTCTTTTCCATCCTTACCTTCACTCTTGTTGTTACATTAAAAGGCTGTTAATTTTATTTATGGAGCCAAACCTTTTGTTCCCTAAGATCATTGTAATGAACGAAATCATACACTTTGTCATCTGGATGCCCCATCTCAAGTCCAACCTTGAGAACAACTGCAGTTTCTCCAGGCCACCTCCACTGGGTCTAGCCCAATGGAGTAGTCTTGTGAGAAAAGACATTCCAGTTTTTTCTTGTGATATGAAAAATAAATCCTGTTATTCAAATCCTAATTCTATGATGTGATATTTTTCTTTTCAGCTGCTTATACCACAGGATCACTTGCTTTCTCCTGTTTTCACTCCTTTGCTTATTTTTCATTTTTTTTAGTTCCTCGTTAGGTGGTGGTATCTACTCGTACCAACAACATCCTTCTCAATTGCTCTGAGCGCTACACTTGTGTAATTCTTTGGAGATTAGTATTCTACAACTTGCAGTCATACACTATTGGTATGGGATGATTAAAAGAATATTGTGACCCTATAGCCCACTCTTCCTTCAGTTTAGTTCTGGACTTAAATCACTGTCTGTTCACCATATGGCCTTGGACTACTACTTTCTGAATCTTGGTTTCCTCATCTATCCTGAGGAGGCTGGACTTAGATTATCTTTAAGGGCCCTTCCACAAATCCTATGATTCTAGCACTCTCTTCCTTTCCTAAAAATAAATAGTACTTTCAAAATTACATTTTGATGAACAGATGAAAGTAAAAAATTTCGTTCTTGATAAAGTTAAACCATTTTCTTAGTTAGTTTACCACTGAAGTTTTGTTTAGAATTGTCCTTGAGAATTCACAAAGCATCGAAGCTTGTGTTATTTTTAGCATGATTATTTTAACACTCTCTAAGTTTAATAATCAGCCTAATACCACTGATTATGCTTCATTTACCCACTTCCTTTATGGTTTAACTTTTCGAGATTTAGGAGCACTAAATTTTTTTTTACCCCACAAGCAAATGATACAATGACTTGTTTTTATTGTCCAGAGGCAGATTATTTAACTAGGTATTTGAAGCAGTTACTGATACATTATAATATATACAAAACATATGGAAAATAAATATCAATAAAGCATTTTTTATCTGAAACAGACTATTCTAGTTTGACCTAATATTACTTGAGCCAATATTCCTATAGCTAAGCTACTGCACTGGGAAGAATAGCAACTGACTGGTATAGAAAATAAAATTTGTTTTGTTTTACACTTGAAAGTGTTTCTTTTATCTAAGCACCACATACTGATGGGTACAAAATGGCAGTAACTACAAGGTAAAAATCTAACACCTTAATACTTGTCTGTGTATCACTTAAAACAATTTTTAAAAACTGTTCAATAAATTAAATATGGAAAATCACCTTCAAGAGAAGATTTAATTAAAGGACTCCAAAGGTTACAAGTCATTTGTAGAGACTATACAGCTCCATTTTGGGGAGCATGTAGGCTTTTTTTTTTTTACTGTCACCCTCAAGTACTGGAGAATGGTAAGGACACTAACAAAAAATTTCAACATTCATGGGCTCAAATAGGAAATGGTACATGGGCAACATATATACTTGCAACTGTGTAAGACACTGAAAACAGATTATACTTTTTAATCAATTAAGTATATCTGCCTTAGGTAGGTATTTTCTACTCAGAAACTAATTTTTGGTAACAAAGAAAAAACAGATCAGTAATTAACCTTCTTATAAATTATTTAAAATTCTTGAAAATAACATTTTCATAATCAGGAGTCAAGAAAAAGAAAGAAAGATACTACTAGATGCTAAAATAGATGTTAAGATCAAACTAGTTATAAAATTGAACACCATTACTGAAAAACCCCAGTACTTTACAAAGGCAGAATACAGGATTGGCCCTATCTGCTTTGATTAGTGTGGAAGGCTTTTTCTTCAAAGGGGCTTTTGGTCATCTTTATGTTATTTTTTAAAAAATTTAGTACACTGTGTCGAAGTAGCAAATAAGTAATAGTAAAAGTCTCCATTTTTTTTTCAAATTTACTCAATAAAATCAGGCAGTTTGACTCACCAATTAACCAAAGGGGTTAATGAGAAATAGCCTCATTCCACATCTATCATTTCTAGTCCATCTCTTTCTTTAACATATGTCACAGGACTTAGTGCTTTTCCTGAATGAGATTCTGTGCCAGTCTCTTCATTGGCTGTAAAATTTTCTCCTTGAATTGTATCTTCTAACCTTATTTTTCTGGTATTTTGAAATAACTGAGTCACTGGTCTTAACCTGGTTTTCTCAGTCCTTCGGATTAAATGATCCTCCACTTTTGAATCACCGTGTATAGCAGATACTTGAGTAGCAGATTTACTAAGAGAGAATCCCATTTTTGGGACAATATCTTCAAAGTCTGAAAAAAAAATTGCCAAGAAAATTTCTATGTAGTTGAAAGGCAATGGTCACAAAATTTTCAACGTGATCACTGAAAAATCCTACTTGAAAGACAGGAAACCTATGAAAATATCAAAAGCTATTACTAATTACTTGACATATATGCTTAAGACATAATATAAAATTGGAAGGAATGTAGTATCACTGTTGTCATATAGAATTATAGACTTATCTGTATTTAGGTTACATTTTCCTTTTGGGAAGGTTCATAAATTATTTTTAAAGTTTAACATTTTAACTATTTATTTTAAATATGATTTTCTTTTTAAATTCTGTGTTCCAAATTCTCTCCCTTCCACCCCTCCCCCACCCACTGAGATACAAGCAATATATCAATTATACATGTGAAATCATGCAAAACATATTTCCATATTAGTCATTTTTTTTTTAAAGAGCAAGAAAAATAAAGAAAGCGAGAGAATTATACTTCAGTTTGCACCCAAAGTACATCAGTTATCTCTCTGGAGATGGACAGCATTTTTTCATCATGAGTTCTTTGGAACTGTCTTGGATCACTCTATTGATCAGAGTTAAGTCTTTCACAGCTGATGATCATTACAACCTTGCTATTATTGTGTACAATGATCTCTCAGTTCTCATTTCATGTTGCATAAGTTCATATAATTCTTGTTTTCTGAAACCACTTCCCTCATCATTTCTTAAAACACAACAGTACTCTGTCAAAATCATATGCCACAACTTGTTCAGCCATTCCTCATTTGATGAGCATCCTCTAAATTCCAATTCTTTGCCACCACAAAAGAGTTACTATAAAGATTTTTGTACACACAGGTCCTTTTCCTTTGATCTCTTTGGGATACAGACCTAGTAGTGGTATTACTGGGTCAAAGGGTATTGCAAAGTTTTATAGCCCCTTGACTATAGTTTCAAATTGTACTCCAGAATGGTTCCCCTCCAAGCATTTGTCATTTCTTTCTTTTTTTTTTCTTTTTGGAGGGCAATTGGGGTTAAGTGACATGCCCAAGGTCACACAGCCAGTTTCTGTGTTAAGTGTCTGAGGCCGGATCCGAACCCAGGTCCTCCTGATTCCAGGGTAGGTGCTCTATTCACTGTGCCACCTAGCTGCCCCAGCATTTGTCATTTCTGAGAGGTATGAGGTGATACCTCAGAGTTATTTTAATTTGCACTTAGCTAACCAAAAGTGATATTATCTTTTGACCATTTTATCACTTGGGAAACAATTCTTATTTTTATACATTTGACTCAGTATCTATTTGATAAATTAGGCACTTTCCAAAGAAACACTATCAATTTTTTATATTATAACTGATTATAATGCCTTTTAACAGGATGTAGTTTCCTTATTATCTCTTTTAATTAGGTCAGTTTTTACTTTTGCTTTGTCTGAGATCATGATTGCTATTCCTACCTTTTTTAGGTAAGCTAAGGCATATTAGATTCTGCTCCAGCCCTTTATTTTAACTCTGGGTGTGTCTTTCTGTTTCCAGTGTGTCTCTTGTAAGCAATACATTGTTAGATTCAGGTTTCTAAACCATTTTGCCATCTGCTTCTGTTTCTTGAGCACACTCATCCCATTCACAATTATGATTACTATGTATTTTTCTCCATCCCATTTTCTTTTGTTTCTTCTTTTTATCCTGTCCCTCCTTAAAAGTCTGTTTTGCTTCAGACCATTGCCTCCCTTAATCTGCCCTCACTTTCATCATCTCTCTCCCTTTTCCTCATCCCCTTCCCCCTCCCTATTAGGTAAGCTACATTTCTATACACAGCTGACAAATATATTCTTCCCTCTTTGAACCAATTTGATTAGAGTGAAGTTCAAACACTACCTGCCCCACCACCCCCTTCTATTTTTCCCTCCCTTGTGTCTTGAGCTCCTCTTTTATAAAAGGAAAAATTTCCCCATTGTTTCTCTCCCTTACTCCTTCTTCTACTACATTCCTTTCTCACCCTTTCATTTTTTTGAAGATCATTTTAACATAACTGATTCACATCTATGTCCTCTTGTCTATGTAAACTCCTTTTAACTGTTTTAGTAATGAAAAAGTTCTTAGGAGTTACATGTCTCATCTTCCCCTTTTGAATATATAGTTTAACTTTATTGAGTCCCTTATGATTACTCTTCCACGTTTACCTTTTCATGCTTCTCTTGAATCTTGTGTTTGAATGTCAAATTTTCTATTCAGTTCTGGTCTTTTAATTAGGAATGCTTGAAAGTCCTCTATTTTATTAAGTATCCATTATTTTTTTTCCCTCCAAACGATTATACAGTTATACTGAGTAGATTATTCTTGTTTGTAATCCTAGTTCCTTTGCCTTCCAGAATATCATGTTCCAAGCTCTCTTCTGCTTTTTCATGAAAGCCACTAATCTTGTGAATTCTATTACACCATTACATCTGAATTGTTTCTTCCTGGCTGCTTGCAGTATTTTTTCCTTGGCCTAGGAGATCTGGAATTTGGCTATAATATTCCCGGGAATTTTCATTTTGGATCTCTAGGAGGTAATCAACAGATTCTTGCAATTTCTATTTTACCCTTTGGGTCTAAAATATCAGAGCGGCTTTCCTTGCTAATTTCTTGAAATATGATGTCTAGGCTCTTTCTTTGATGATGACTTTCAGGTAGTTCAGTAAGTCTTACATTATCTCACCTTGATCTATGTTCCAGGTCAGTTGTTTTTTTCCAATAAGGTATTTCACATGTTCTATTTTAAAAAATTCATTTGAATTTGTTCTATTGTTTCTTGATGTCTTGTGGAGTCATTAGCTTCCATTTGCCCAATTCTGATTTTTAAAGAGTAGCTTTCTTCAGTGAATTTTTTTAACCTCTTTTTCAATTTGGTGAATTTTGCATTTTAATTCTGCATTTATACCTCATTGAATTTTATCATTAGGCCAATTCTATTTTTGAAGGTGTTATTTTCTTCAGTGAGGAGAAATTTTAAGTTTTTACCACACTTAATTCTCTTTTTTAACTTTCTTGCACCATTCTAACATATTTTCCTAATTTTTCCTCTATCACTCATTTCTTTAATGCTTCCAGGAATTCGTGTTGGGTTTGGGTTTAATTAGCATTTTTTGAGGCTCTGCTCATGGCTATTTTCATGTTGTTGTCTTCTTCTGAGTTTATGTCTTGGTCTTCCCTGCCACAAAAGTGGCTTTTTATGGTCCTATTATTTTTGTTGTTGTTTGTTCGTTTTCTTCCAGCCAACTTCTTGACTTTGAACCTTTTGCTCACCTTAGGGTGGGGAGGCATTGTCCCAAGATTTAGGCTTTTCGGTGCTGCTGTTTCTAGAGCTAGTTCGGGGGGGGGGGCGGTCTGCAAGTTTTTAGTGCTTCCAAGGTGGTGTGATCCTGGGAGAGGTATGGTCACTGCTCTTTTGGTCTGTACTCTGCTCTTTACCCAGGAAAGGCCCCTGGTCCCCTGCAGCCACAAGCATTACCCCTGTTCTTTGCTTTGGAACCATGACCTAGAAGGACCTCTACTCCCTTGTAACCAAACCCCAGCTCTCCCCTCTGAGTTGGAATTGCAACTGATAACTGTATATGGGCAATAGAGTTGCCAATCAGTGCCAGCTGTACCTAGTAACAGCAAAGGCTTCCCTGTAATCTCTTTCTGACCAACTGTTTGATCCCCTTATCATCATCTCTGGGCTGAGAGCTCCTGCAGGTGTTGCAGCCATTGTTGCTGCCATAGTGTGTGCAGGCTCTGGACAGGCCTTCACCCTCATATCACAAATCTCTCCTGCTTATCTCTTAAGTTTTATTATGCTGGAAAAATGTCTCATCCTGTCCTTGGCTCTGCCACTCCGAAATTTGATTTGAGGTATTATTTTAAAGTTGTTTAGAGGGGAATATTGGGAGAGTTCAGCTGGGTAGCTGCCCCTAATCTACCATCTTGACTCCTGGTTCTTAAGTTCTTCAAGTTCTTCTGGAAAACTTTTTAATGCATATGAACCACCAAGTGTTAATCTCAAGTCACTTTTCAAAAAGTATCAAGGTAGCACACAGACTTTATAATTCTGAATGCCACTAATTCTTGTTATAAATTCATTTATTCATACTGAACACTTACTGGACGCATCTGGTAGCTCAGAACACTGAGCCTGGAGTCAGGAATACCTGAGTTCAAATCTAGCCTCTGACACTTTCTAGCAAATCACTTAACTTCTGACCGCCTGACAAAATGAATCCACTGGAAAAGGAAATGGCAAACCACTCCAGTATCTTTGCAAAGAAAACACTAAATGGAGTCAGGAAGGACTAAACACGACTAAAATGACTGAACAATCCACCCAAAAGCACTTGGTTTATGGGAAACACTGTCCTAGACTTTCTGCAATATGCAAAAAGTGGTTCCTGTTCTCAACAAACTTACAGTATAGTAGACAAGATACATTGAACTCTAATCTTATTTTGTACAGAAGTGATATGCAACTATTTTTGAAAATTTTCAAATCAAACTTTAGCTTTGAAAATCTATTCTTCCAAATGTATTAACGAAGATGGACACTTGATAGAAAGAGAATACTCCAATTAATGTTTGGTATTCTCAAAACAGTGAGACCAATTAAGATTAAGTCCATTTTAAGGCATTACAGAGAAGAAGATAAATTACTAAAGCTACCTCAGAATTCCTCAGTGAATTAAAATCTAATTAGGTACTCCTTACGTACCCACAATCATAAATATTTATCAATCTGTCCAGAATTTGGGTTGAGCTACAAATTCTAGGGAATCACTTTCTGCATAATTAGTATTTCAAAAGCTTTTTTTTTTTTAACATCTTGACTACTAAAATATTCAGAATTTCTTATCACATACCTAGGACTCTGGGAAAATGACAAGCTGTACTTATAATTGCTACTAAGAGTTTACTTCAAATAACTCAAGCTCTTAAATTATTAAAACATTAAAATTCTACATAAGTATGAAGTAATTTCTGATTCCTTTTTTTAAATCTATGGATACAATTAGCATAAATCAGGAAAAAAGCAAAATTTATATGGATGTATTGAAAAAGAAAAAAAAGGTGAGAGGCATCCTGGCACATTGAATAATGGGTGGCCTTGGAGCAAAAAATACTTGGGTTCAAATCTAAGCCTTGAATGTTATTTTTCTCACCTAGACAAGTCACTTAAACCCCCAGAGCCTCAGGAATGAAGAAACAGAAAAATTGCAATTCCCCAAATAGATGAAATTACTAAAAACATTTCCAAAGGTTATCTCACCCAATCAAATCAAGGCTTGCATTTATTGAAGAGTAATTAAACCATAGCAGAATAGGACCCTGAGCACAGTACAGTGCCTAGCACATAACAGGAGCTTAATAATTACTTATAGGTTGATAAATATGCATCTGAGATAAAAATTTTGGGGGGAGAAAGATTTGTGAAAGATTTATTTTAGGGGCGGCTAGGTGGAGCAGTGAATAGAGCGCCGGCCCTGGAATCAGAAGGACCTGAGTTCGGAGCCGGCCTCCAACACTTAATCCATACAAACAAAAACCTAGCCGTGTAACCTTGGGCAAGTTACTTAACCCCAATTGCCCTAAAGGGGCGGCTAGGTGGCGCAGTGAGTAAGAGCGCCGGCCTTGGAGTTTGGATGACCCGAGATCAGATCCGGCCTCAGAAAATGAGCACCCATGCATAAATAATGACTAGCCGTGTAACCTTGAGCAAGTTACTTAACCCCAATTGCTTTAAAAAAATAAAAAATTTAAAAAAAAAGATTTATTTTAAAAGGATCACAGACTTAAAGGTGGAAGAGACGTTGGAAATAATCCAGTCTATTCTAGTAATTTTATAGATATGTTAACAGTCCTAGAGATATTCAGTGACATGTACTTTGTTAAACTTTTGAAATCTGAATTACCTTCTTATTAGCTATTCAGCTTTCAAATAGCTTCTCTTTATCACAAAAATATTCTAATATTTGACCCAAATTATTAAAGTTGATTCCGTTCTCTGACTTTTTACTTTAATAAGTAGGTGGTTTCCTTTCCCTAATCCTTCTTTCACCTATCCTTTACCTATTATTTCCAATAGAAGAAGGAAGAATTAAATCATTGAATTAAAGAATTAAGAATTAAAATCATTGACAAGCAGGCAGGCCTGGTCTGTTTCTGTATTGCTAGGGTTCTTTCTTTGATCATGACTTTCAGGTATCTATTTTCCAGGTCAGTTGTTTTTCTGATGTGATATTTCATATTTTCTTCTATATTTTCAGTCTTTTGACTTTGTTTCTTGATGTCTCAGAGAGTTATTAGCTTCCATTTGACCCACTTTTATCAAGCTGTTAATTCTCTTTTCATCATCTTCTTGCACTGCTCTCATTTCTTTTCCCAATTTTTCCTCTATCACTCATTACAACCATTTTTTGCTTTTTTAATCTCTTTATTTAGCTCTTCTACAAATTCTTGTTGGGCTTGTGTGCAATCTGCATTAAAAAAAAAAAACCAATCTTTCCTTTTAGATATTTTGAAATTGTTAACTTCTTCTGAGTTTGTATGTTGAGCTTTCCTGTCACCACAGAAGCTATTTATGATGAGGTTCTTTTTTTTGTTGTTGTTGGTTGCAAAATTTTCCAGCCTATATCTTGATTTGGGGCTTTATGCTAGAGTTGGGCTCTACTCACTTCTGGGGTAGGCTATTCTGAGGTTCTATGGCTAGATTTGATTTTTGGTACTTCCAAGGAAGGTGTGATCTGGGGAGAGTTCTTGTCACTATCTTCCTGCTCTTTATTCTGGTCCTTAACCAAGTAGGACTTCTGTCCTCTCTAGATCACAGACTGAAACTGCTCTTCTCTGCTCTGGTTCTGCAACACTGAACTGGGTAATGGGCAATACAATTGCCAAACAGTGCCTAGTCCCACATTCAATGTTAGCACAAGAGTCCCTTCTGATCTCTTTCTGACCAGGTATTTTGTCTCCTTACTCTCCTTAGGTGCTGAAGGCTCCTCATGCTGCCGCTGCTGCCATACTAGCTACCTCCTCCAAGCCCTATAGCCAGTGATGATTCTGCCATACTGTACACCTAGCCAGCTCCCATCCCAGTGTCCACAAACCTCTCTGTTTTCCTAAACTATCTTAGGCTGGATAGCAGAATGGATTAAAAACCATAATCCTACAATATGCTGTTCACAAGAAACACATCTGGAAAAGGGGGATACACACAGGGTAAAGGTAAAAGGCTGGGGTAAAATATATCATGCCTCAGCTAAAGTAACAAAAGCAGGGGTAGCAATCCTTATCTCAGATAAAGCAAAAGCAAAAATTGATCTAATTAAAAGAGATAAGAAAGGAAACTATATCCTGCTAAAAGGCACCATCAAAAATGAAGCAATATCATTACTTAACATATATGCACCAAATGGTACAGCATCCAAATTCCTAGAGGAGAAGGTAAGGGAATTAGAGGAAGAAACAGATAGCAAAACTATACTAGTGGGGGACCTTAATCTCCCCCTCTCTGAACTTGATAAATACAACCTCAAAATAAATAAGAAAGAAGTTAAGGAGGTGAACAGAATTTTAGAGAGGGTAGGTATGATAGATCTCTGGAGAAAACTGAATGGGGATAAAAAGGAATATACCTTCTTCAAAGTGGTACATGGCACATACACAAAAATCAACCATGTAATAGGACATAAAAACGTCACAATTCAGTGCAGAAAGGCAGAAATATTAAATGCATCCTTCTCAGATCATGATACAATAAAAATCATATGCAATAAAGGGCCATGGAAAGACAGACTTTAAAAACTAATTGGAAACTAAACAATTTAATCCTAAAGAATGAGTGGGTCAAACAAGAAATCATAGAAACAATCGGTAACTTCATTCAAGAGAATGACAATAATGAGACAACATACCAAAATCTGTGGGCTGCAGCAAAGGCAGTTCTTAAGGGAAATTTTATATCCCTGAGTGCATACATGAATCAATTAGAGAAAAGGGAGGTCAATGAATTGGGCATGCAATTGAAAAAGCTAGAAAAAGAACAAACTGAAAATCCCCAATTAAATACTAAATTAGAAATACTGAAAACCAAAGGAGAGATTAAGAAAACTGAAATTAAGAAAACTATTGAATAAATAAAACCAAGAGCTGGTTTTATTTAAAAAAAATAAAATTGATAGATCCTTAGCCAATATGATAAAAAAATAAAGAAGAAAACCAAATTATGAATATCAAAAATGAAAAGGGTAAACCTCCCTTCAATGAAGAGAAAATTAAAACAATAATTAGAAATTATTTTTCCCAATTGCATGCACATAAATTTGACAATCTTAGTGAAATGGATGAATATTTACAAAAACATAAGTTGCCCAGATTAACTGAAGAGGAAGTAAATTACTTAACCCCATCTCAGAAAAAGAAATTGAACAAGTCATCAGTGAACTCCCTCAGAAAATATCTCCAGGGCCAGATGGATTTACCAGTGAATTCTATCAAACATTTAAAGAACAATTAACCCCAATACTCTACAAACTTATTTGGGAAAATTAATGAAGAAGGAGTCCTACCAAATTCTTTTTATGACACAAATATGGTACTGATACCTAAATCAGGAAGAGATAAAATGGAAAAAGAAAATTACAGACCAATTTCCCTCATGAATTTAGATGCAAAAATTCTAAATAAAATATTAGGGAAAAGACTACAGACATTTATCACAAGAATAATACACTTTGATCAGGTAGGATTTATTTCAGGAATTCAAGCATGGTTTAATATTAGGAAAACCATCAGTATAATTGATCATATCAACAATAAAACTAGCAAAAACTACACAATTATCTCAATAGATGCAGAAAAGGCTTTTGACAAAGTACAACATCCATTCCTATTAAAAACACTAGAAAGTATAGGAAATAAATGTAGCCTTCCTTAAAATAATAGGTAGCATCTATTTAAAGCCACCAGCAAGTATAATATGTAATGGGGATAAGCCAGAAGCATTTCCAATAAGATCAGGGGTGAAACAAGGGTGCCCACTATCACCCTTCTTATTCAATCTGGTACTAGAAATGTTAGCAGTAGCAATTAGAGAAGAAAAAGGAATCAAATTAGGCAAAGAAAAGACCAAATTATCACTCTTTCCAGATGATATGATGATATACTTAAGAGAATCCTAGAAAATCAAGTAAAAAACTACTTGAGACAATAAATACATTTGGCAAAGTTGCAGGATATAAAATAAACCCACATAAATTCTCGGCATTCCTGTATCTCTCTAATGAAATCCAAGAGCAAGAGCTAGAAAGAGAAATCCCGTGTAAAGTTACTGTAGACATTATAAAATATTTGTGAATCTACCTGCCAAAACAAACCTAAGATCTATAAGAACACAACTACAAAACACTTCACAAAAATAAAGTCAGATCTAACTAATTGGAAAAACATCAATTTCTCATGGCTGGGTCAAGCCAATATAATAAAAATGACAATTTTACCTAATCTAAGTGCCATATCAATCAATTTAACAAAAAATTACTTTATAGAATTAGAAAAAATAGTAACAAAATTCATTTGGAAAAACAAAAGGTCCAGGATATCAAGGGAATTAATGAAAAGAAATGCTAGGGAAGGTGGACTAGCTATACCAGATTTTAATCTGTATTATAAAGCAGCAGTCATCAAAACTACTTGATACTAGCTGAGGAATAGAGTAGTGGATCAATGGAATAAATTGGGAACAGGAGACTCGGCAGTCAATGACTATAGTAATCCATTGTTTGATAAACCAAAAGACCCCAGTTTTTGGGATAAGAACTCACTACTTGAGAAAAACTGCTGGAAAAACAGGAATATAGTATGGCAGAAACTGGGCATAGACCATTATCTAACACCATATACCAAAATCAAGTCTAAATGGGTGCATGATTTAGGTATAAAGGATGATACTGTAAGCAATCTGGGAAAGCAAGGAATAGTTTACCTGTCAGATTTATGGAGAGGAAAAGACTTCATGACCAAACAAGAATTACAGAGCATTATAAAATGCAAAATGGATAACTTGACTACATGAAATTGAAAAATCTTCTGTACAAACAAAGCCAACGTAACCAAGATTAAGAGGGAAGTGGAAAATTGGGAAAGAATTTTTACAACCAATGTCTCTGACACAGGCCTCATCTCTAAAATATACAGAGAATTGGGTCAAATCTATAAGAATACAAGTCATTCCCCAACTGATAAATGGTCAAAGGATATGAACAGGCAGTTTTCAGAGAAAGAAACTAAAGATATCTATAAGCACATGAAGAAATGCTCTAAATCACTATTGATTAGAGAAATGCAAATCAAAACAACTGAGGTACCACATCTCACCAGTCAGATTGGCTAAGATGACAAAACAGGAAAATGACAAATGCTGGAGAGGATGTGGGCAAATTGAAACACTAATGCATTGCTGGTGGAGTTGTGAACTGATTCAACCATTCTGGAGAGCAATCTGGAATTATGCCCAAAGGGCTATAAATAACTTCATATCCTGTAACCCAGCCATACCACTTCTAGGGTTATATCCTAAAGAGATCATAGAAGTGGGAGAAGACCCATATGTACAAAAATATTTATAGCAGCTCTTTTTGTGGTGACAAAGAATTGGAAATTAAGGGGATACCCATCAATTGGGGAATGGCTGAACAAGCTGTGGTATATACATGTAATGGAATATTATTGTGCTATAAGAAACCAGGAGGAGATGGACTTCATATTTACCTGGAGAGGCTTATACAAACTGATGCTGAGTGAGAAGAGTAGAACCAGGAGAAATTTGTACACAATCACAGACACAACATATGTGTGACAACCAATCTGGACTCTTCTCAGCAATGTAGGGTTATAAGTCAACCCCAAAAGACTCATGATGGAGAGAGATGTCTACATTCAGAGAAATAACTAGAAAGAACTGAGTTTGAATCCAGATTGAAGCAAATTACCTGCTCTCTTTTTCTTGTTTGGTTTTATTCCCTCTTTTCCATTGTTCATTTCATCTTTAATCCTTCTTTATAACCTAACTAATGTCTAATGTGAAAGTATCTGCCAATCCTATACTTGATTGTATGCCGCCACAGTCGGGGAGGGCAAAGGAGGGGAAGAAAATCTGAAACTCTAAGAACTGTGGAACTGAATCTTGTAAACTAAAAGTAAATGAACAAATTAATAAAGACCAAAAATTAAAAAAAAAAAGAAGAAAAAGAAAAAAAACCCACCATCAATTTCTTATCAGCTAGCCTCATTAATAAATTGACAATTGCTCAGACACTCTCTTGGGCTTATCATTCATCTCAGTTTCTTTGAAACCATCTTTCAGCCAAATAGTATTCCATTACATTTATATACAGTAATTTGTTCAACCGTTTCTCAACTGATGGGCACTTTCTTAGTTTACAATTCTTTTCAATGACATAAAGACCTGCTAAAAAGGGACCCTTTTCCTCTTTCTTTGGTCTCTTTGAAGTATAAGCCTATTATTGAAATACAGCCTAGATTAGTATCCCCAATAGTCAGTTGATAAGCATTTATTGAGCACTTACTAAGTGCCAAGCACTGGTGATACAAAAAGGCAAAAGACAGACTTTGCCCTCGAGAAACTCATGGGGAAGACTAGAAACAATTACCTACAAACAAGCTATTTAGAGGATAAATAGGAAATAATCAAAAGAGGAAGGCAAGAGAATTGAGAGGTTAGGAAAATACTTCATGTAGAAGATGAGATTTTCATGTAAAAGATGAAGGAAGCCAGGGAAGCCAAAAGGCTTCTACTGGGTCAAGAAGTATGCATAGCTTAATAACTATTGGACCGAAATTCCAAAATGCTAGATCAATTCATAGCTCCACAAACATCAAGGAGCTTCTTTTGACATGCTGAAGGGAACTTAGGAAAATATCTCTGAAATTCTACTTTATACCTGCTTTAATTTATATTTCTCTACTTATTAATGATTTGGAGCATTTTCTTTTACATGGTTATGGGTAGTTTAGGTTTCTTCCATGAAGAGCTGCCTGTTCATATAGCTTTAGACTATTTGTCTAGACTAAATGAGAAATGGTTCTTATTTTAATAAACCTGAATCAATTCCTTGTACATTTTGAAATAAGACCTTTATCAGTGAAACTTCTTGCAAAGATATTTTCCTTCTTTTAATCTGGGCTACACTGGATTTATGCCAAAACTTTTAAATTTTATATAATAAAAACTGGCCATTTTATTTTCTGTGATCTTCTATATCTCATTATGCCTACTTATAGATTTGAAAGGTAGTTTTTGCCTTGATCTTCTCTCTAACCTATGATGTAACCTTATACGTGTTCTACTACATTTGGAAGCCATCTTGGTATGAAGTGTTGTTCTAAAGTTAAATTCTGCTGGTCTGCTTTCCAGTTTCCCCAGCAGTTTTTGTCAAATTTTGAGTTCTTATTCTAGTGTTGATGGTATTTAAATTTATCAAACAGTTGTTGGCACCTTTATGTTGGATACCTAATTTGTATTATGTTGTGACCTATTATCTCTCAAACCAAACTGGTGGATTCCTGCTTTGTTAGTATAATTTGAAATCTGGTGTTGGCTTCCATTGCTCCTACTTTTTTCATTATTTCCCTTCATATTCTTAATTTTTTGTTCCTTCAGATTTTTATTACTTCCTCTAGTTCTAGAAAATAATCCTTTGGTAAATCAACAAAGCATAAAGTAATATTTTCATTTTTATTGCATTGGCATAATCTACCAATAAACAGTATTTCTCTAATTGTTTAGGTGTATATTATTGTAAAGAGCATTTTTTTTTTTGCTTTTTTTGGAGGGCAATTGGGGTTAAGTAACTTGCCCAAGGTTGCACGGCTAGGTTTTTGTTTGTGTGTGTTAAGTGTGTGAGGCCGGATCGGAACTCAGGTCCTTCTCACTCCAGGGCCCGTGCTCTACTCACTGCGACACCTAGCCGCCCCCAGGTAAAGAGTATTTTAAAGTTGTACTCACGTAGTTCCTGTGTGTACCCTGGCAGGTCGATTCTCAAATGTTTTAAATATTCTGTAGTTATTTTAAATGGAATTTCTCTTCCTGATGGTATTTGTTAGCAACCTAAAGAAATGTTGATGATCTAGGTGGATTTATTTTTTACTCTACAACTTTGCTGAAATCATTTCAGTTACTTTTTAGTTGACTACAGGGCTTTCAACGTACACCAACTTATCGTCATAAAAGCGATAATTTTGCTTTCGTTTATTCACTTAATTTTTTCATCTACTCCTGCTCCTATAGTTAGTATTTTTAGTACTCCATCAAACAGCAGTGATGTAAATGACAATACCAAGCTACCCATACCCCCGAATCTTAATGAACAACCTCTCTAGAGAATTAATAACAAAATACACTTCACCCCCTTAGTCGAGAGGTGAGAAGATTCAGGTCATGGAGTGTAACAGACACCGTATAGCTTATTCTGTTAGCTGTGTAGGTTGGTTTTGTTGAAATGTTTTTCGTTATTACAAAGAAGGGTTCAATGCATACAAAGCTAAGGGGAAATGACAAGTATTTAAAAAAAAAAAAACGTTTAACAGTAATAGGGGAAGATCCTGATCTTTTGGATTGAGGGGTCTCTCAAGGGAGTCAAATTCATCTCAATTGGTAAGTCCCAGTCTAGAAGATCAGGAACACTGCCATGATGGCCTGGGCTACTTAAAAATAAAGCTTGAGGAAAATCAAACTGTTTGCATATACGTTAACATACCTTATATGTGTATTCATAAAACTACAGAGAAACTTAAAAAATTAGAATTTTGAAGTTGAGAACATAGGAAGCATCTATATTATAATAATAACACTTGAAGAAACATCCTACAGAAGAGGCGCTCATAACTACAGGAGTAAAATAGAATGCCACAAAAATCATTACCCACCTTTCTAAAACATGAATTATCACTCTCTTCGAGATGTGACCTGACTTTTTAAACAGATTTGAGCTGTTTCACCAACACTGAAATACACTCCGGGGAAACTCTAGGCGCCATCCCAGCTGTATTTAAAAAAGAGAGAGAGAAAGAGAGGGAGGAGGCCCCGCGGTTCAGAGCTTGCTTCTGTTACTGGGGGTGGGGGGTTAGACACGGACGCTTTTCTTTCCCCACAGCATGGAAGGCAGAGGCCGACTGCGTCTTGATTTCGCACTCAGAGACAATCAGTTAACACACGAATTCGCTCCCACAGCGCCCAAGCAGCCGCTGAGACGGTCTCGGGTAAAAGAAGGCTTATTTCCTAGATCCTAAAACACGGAAAGCAGCTGTCTGCTTTCCTCTAACGTTATAGAGCAAGAGATAAACCACTCCTCCCCTGTCCTTAAAAAAAAAAGCCATTTTTAACAAAAGGGGCCGGCATTTTCCGTCGCCCATCTGCTGGGGGGGGGGGGTCAGGGGAAGACGACGGGGAAGGGGCTGCATCCAGTGCTCCGCACCCAGGGGGGTGGGAAGGGCCAGCCCCCGCCCCGGGCGTCCACGGACGGACCCGTCCGAGCTGGGCGGCGGGGGCGGGGGCAGGCCCGCGGCTGCCCGGCGCTCACCTCCGTCTAGACACTCGGCTCTCCCGCATCCCGCAGAGGCCGCAGGTGGACACCTTGGGAGGCGCCGCGCCGCGCTCGGCCCCGAGAATAACGGACGGAACCTACTCTCTCGACTAGAGTCCCGTGGATTTAGAAAGGATAACTGCGCCGGGTCGCGGGAGAAACAAAGAACCAAGCCAAAGTCGCCCCGGGTGCCCCAGACCGAGCAGGTAGAGTGGGGGTTCCAAGGGGGGTGGGCTGAGCACGGGGGAGAAGAGTGGGAAAATGTCAGGGCGCGCATGCGCGCTCTTCTCAGGTGAGGAGATGGGCTCGTGGGAGCAGCAGCACGCAGGGTGAGGAAGCTGGTGAGTGGGAAGAGGGCGCGAGTCTGGTTACTAGGAGACCAGGGGAAAAGGGAGGGGGCAGCCTTTGAACCACGAGAGGGAGGCAGAATGGGGGGGCCGGAGCTCGTGGGAAGGGCTGGAAAGCAGGTAGACGTAGACGTCGCTAGGTGTGAGTGCGTGGCTGGCAGCGTGCTCCCTAGGAAGTCGGCGTAGGGGCGCTAGAAGGGCACCGCGGCCGAGGTGGAGGCGGAGGAGGAGGAGCCCCCGGCAGGTACGCAGCGTGTGGGCGGAGCCCAGCGGTTGGCGCCGCCTCCTCCCCGCCCGGCCCCCCCTCCGTCCTCGCTTCTTCCCCTTTCCGTTCGCTCCCCTATGGAGTCCCGCGTTATGAAGGGCGAGGGGGGCGGGGCCTGGCCGCAGCTGGGGTCTGTCCCCCAGGGTGGGGTGGGGGAAGGCCTAGAATGGTGGAGGCCTCTGGCAGGGGAGAGAGCCCGGGCAGAAGCGGAGTGGCTCTCCCTCCCTCGTTCTCGCCCTCTGGGGACCGGCGGAGGGGAGAGGAGGGGGCCGGGAGAGGGAGGGGAGGAGGGCCCCGGGTTTCCGGTCTCTCGGGAGCCTGGGGCCAAGCCCAGTTCCTATGGTGACCGCTTCACTTCTTCCCGCGACTCTTGGCCGGGCTGTTGGGAAGGCTGCTCAAAGAGGGGGCGTCTGGGAGAGGTGAGAGCCGCCTGTGGCGGGGGGGCATTCCGGGCCCCTTCCTCCCAGGGCCTCCCGGGGTGCACGGAAAGCGGACGCTTTTTCAGGAACTAGTTTTAAGTTCTGAAAAGCCAGGAGAGGACGAGCTGGCGCTCTTTAGACCAAGCGGGAGTTTAAATTGAGTGTCGTTCCTGGGGCTTTGGGGGCGAACACCACCACCCTGGGAGCCGGGACCCCAGGCGCTTCCCTCCCCCTTTAATGCCTTGGTTCACCTGTAGCAGACCAAGCAAGCTGACATACACTGGGACAAGTGCCCACCGTCCCTGTAAAGAGGCGTGTTTCTTCTGTTCTAACTGATGTACGGAACAGTCCTGAGTAAGAGTAAATAGAAGAATGTTACATGCTTTTTAAACTACTTATTTTAAATCTAAATGTTAGACTGTGCTTTGGAATCTTTGTATTTAATGTATGTCGCTGGGCTTCTGTGGAAATCAGAGCTCTGGGGAAAAAAGATTAGATTTAGGGGATACTTTTTTAATAAAGAAAAATAAGTTGAGCAGGGAATATCAGTGTTAGTTGGAATAAGTTGATAGCAGTATTGGGATTGTCTTTCATAATAGTATTTTATAGGTATGTGAATGTTGTGTCATCCCAGTTTTACGTATGAAGAAGTTAAATCTCAGAGAATTCAGTAACTTGTTGTGGAGGACAGACTTTTTAACTATGGTACAGCCAAAGCTGGAGTTGCTTCCACACCATGATGGAGCAATACCACTTTTAAGACTATGTCCAAAGATCTTCTCTTGGTATTCTGATTTGTAGAGCAAGATATAAATATGAGGTTATACTGTGTATGTATCGCTTTTATTTTTATTTTTTGGTCTAGACTTGTAACATCATTAGTGGAGGCAGCTCTGTATTTGGAACTTCCCTTCAAGGATTTCAGTGCATCTTTGTTGCTCAGCTACTATCAGTTACTTAAAAGTTTTAGAGAGTTGTTTCAGGACCAGGAGATGTTACATAAGTGTCTTATTTGTCCTTGGGAACACCAGGAGTATTCTTCAAGAGTGGGTCTTGAGTCTGTCCTGCCTTTCATAATATAACTGTAATGATACAGTATATTTCCAAAAGTTTATTTTATGATTTGCACTTCTGAGTTGACAATTCAACATAAGAACTTGTTTTGTAATGGAATTTTAATTTTTTTTCAGGCATTTGTATGATTTTACAGATTTGTTTTTCTGTGTTGAATCTTTTTCTATTTGTTTTATTGTGGAGGAATTGCTTGTTGTAGACTTCTTGTTTGTGGAAAGGTATCTTGACTTACTGTTAAATATTAATATCATTAACTATTAACAAAAACTAGGCATATAGGTTGACTCCCATTATGTACCACGTTCTCTATGACTTTTCTGTTCGTGTGTGTATGTGTGAAGGGATCTCCATTAGTAGATTGTAAATTCCTGGAGGGGAAGAACTATGTCCTTTTATCTTTCCAGTATGTGCCTTGTAAATAGATGCTTAATGAATATCTGTTTTATTTAGTTGAATTGTCTGAAGACTCAAGTATAACGATTACTAGTCAGTCAACCATGGGTTGATTACCTTGAACTACTTTTAGGGAAGGATGGAGAGAATCAGGACCCAGCTATGAGTAGGTAGCTGGAGAGTGAGTAGAATCCAGAGGATATCTAGAGCAGTATTTCCTCCGTCATCTAGGCAGAGGAATAGGAACCTTCTCCCATACCAACTCCTCAGACTGCATGTTGTTCTTTTAGGATTTCTTTGCTCAGGTTTTACCTTGATGTTTATTTTAACTTGATTACATGTGAATGAAAACATTCGTGTGAAGGAGGATGAGACATGAAAAATAAAATTTGCTTTAAATCTTGAGGAAGAAAAACAATCTGTATTCTAGTTTGGTTTTTTAAAAATATTAATTTAGCTGGTAGTTATTCTCTTTATATATCTTTAGTTTTCAACATTCACTTCCACAAGATTTTGAGTTCTAAATTTTTTCCCCATCTCTCCCTTCCCCCCCACCCCTGGGCTGTATGAATTGATTACTCCTTCCCCCAATCTGCCTTCCCCTCTGTTTCCCCCAGCCCCTTTTATCCCTTTCCCCTTCTATTTTCCTGTAGGGCAAGATAAATTTCTATACCCCATTGCCTGTGAATCTTATTTCCCAGTTGCATGTAAAAATGATTTTTAACATTTGTTTTTAAAACTTTGAATTCCAAATTTTCTCTCTCCTTCTCCATTCATCCTCATTGAGAAGGCAAGCAATTTGATATAGGTTATACATTTGTAGTCATGTAAAATACTTCTATAATAGTCATGTTGTGAAAGACTATATTTCACTCGATCCTATCCCACCCCTGTTTATTCTGTTCTTTCCTTTGACCCTGTTCCTCCTCAAAAGTGTTTGCTTCTGATTATCCGTTCCCTTCTGTGTCCCCTCCCCACCTTATCCTCTTCCCCCCATTTCCTGTAGGGTATTTTTCCTTCCAGTACATTCCTCTATCAACCTTTAATTTTATTTTTTAGATGTTGTCCCTTTATAATCAACTCATCCTGTGTCTTCTATCTATATATCTTCCCTTCAACTGCCCTAATAATGACAGAAGTCCTATGAGTTAAAATATCTTTCCATGTAGAAATGTAAACAGTTCAACTTTAATAAGTTTCTTATGATTTCTCTTTCCTGTTTTACCTTTTCATGCTTCTCTCAAGTCTTATATTTGAAAGTCAGTTTTTCTATTTAGCTCTTGTTTTTTTCTCAAGAATGCATTAAATTGTCACAGAGATTCTCCTTGCCCTAATGGTAAAGTCGAAGGGGGTATAGGAGAAGATATGGGAGAGAGCAGATTGGATGAGGGGATATCTTGTGCAACTGCTATTCTGGGGTGGTGGGTAGGGGAAAAATGGGGAAAAAATTGTAACTCAAAATCTGGTGGAAATGAATGATGTAAACCAGAAGTTAAAGCATTTGTTTAATTGAAAAAAAAATCTTTAATTTAAGCCAGAAAAAAAAAGAATGCATTAAATTCCTCTACATTATTGAATATTCATTCCCCCCCCCATTGATTACAATCAGTTTTGCTGACTAGGTGATTCTTGGTTATAATCTTAGCTCCTTTGACCTCTAGAATATTGTATTCCAAGCCCTCCAGTCCCTTAATCTAGAAGCTGCTAAATCTTGTGTTATCCTGATTGTTTTTCCACAATACTTGAATTGTTTCTTTCTGGCTGCTTGCAATATTTTCCCCTTGTCATAAGTTCTGGAATTTGGCTATAACATTCCTAGAAGTTTTCATTTTCAAATCTCTTTTAGGAGGTTTGGTGGATTCTTTCAGTTACTGTTTTACTTTGCTGGTTCTAGAATATCAGGGCAGTTTTCCTTGATAATTTCTTGAAAAATGATGTTTAGACTCTTTTTTGATCATGGTTTTCAGGTAGTTCAATAATTTTTTTAACTCTCTCTCCTGGATCTATTTTCCAGGTCAATTGATTTTCCAATGAGATGTTTCACATTGTCTTCTTTTATTTATTCTTTTGGTTTTGTTCCACTGTTTTTTGATTTCTCATAAAAGCATTAGTTTTCATTTTCTCCATTCTAATTTTTAAGGAATTATTATTTTTTAATGAGCTTTTGGACCTCCTTTTCCATTTGACCAGTGCATCTTTTTTTTAATTAAAGTTTTTATTTTTTTATTTTTTTAAAATTAATTTATTAGTTTAGTTTCAGTTAACAAGATTCAATTCCATAGTTCCTTGATTTTCAAATTTCCTTTACTTCCCTCCCCCCCCCACACGACAGCATATAGTCCAGTATATGATCTGCAAATGCATTCATGTTAGACATTATTCCAATTACAAAGGCGTATTGTAGTAGGTGGGATGAAAGATGGTAAGGAAGAAATAAAACCAAACAATGAAAAGAACAAGATCATTTAGTTTGCTTCCATCAGGATTCAGGCTCAGTTCTTTCTAGTTATATCTCTGGATGGTGCATTTCTCACTTTCTTGAGTCTTTCGGGATTAACTTATATCACTGCATTGCTGAAAAGAGTCCAGTCTGTCATAGTTGGTCATCACAGATATGGTATGTCTGTGACTGTATACAGATTTCTTCTGATTCTACTCTTCTCGCTCAGCATCAATTTTTATAAGTCTCTCCAGGTAATTATGAAATCCGTCACCTCTTCATTTCTTATAGCACAATAATATTCCATTAGATTCATATACCACAACTTGTTTAGCCATTCCCCAATTGATGGGCACCCCTTCAGTTTCCAATTCTTTGCAACCACAAAAAGGGCTGCTAAAAATATTTTTGTACATATGGGTCTTCCTCCCACTTCTATGATCTCTTTGGGATATAACCCTAGAAGTGGTATGGTTGGGTCAAAGGGTATGAAATTATTTATAATCCTTTGGGCATAATTCCAGATTGCTCTCCAGAATGGTTGGATAAGTTCACAACTCCACCAGCAATGTATTAGTGTTCCAATTTGTCCACATCCTCTCCAGCATTTGTCACTTTCTTGTTTTGTCATCTTAGCCAATCTGACTGGAGGGATGTGGTATCTCAGAGTTGTTTTGATTTGCATTTCTCTAATTAATAGTGATTTAGAGCATTTCTTCATATGCTTATAGATATCTTTAATTTCTTTCTCTGAAAATTTCCTGTTCATATCCTTTGACCACTTATCAATTGGGGAATGACTTGTATTCATATAGATTTGGCTCAATTCTCTATAAATTTTAAAGATGAGTCCTTTATCAGAGACACAAGTTGTAAAAATTCTTTCCCAATTTCCCACCTCCCTCTTGATCTTGGTTACATTGGCTTTGTTTGTACAGAAGCTTTTCAATTTAATGTAATCAAAATTATCCATTTTGCATTTTATAATGCTCTCTAATTCTTGTTTGGTCCTAAAGTCTTCCCCTCTCCACAGATCTGTCAGGTAAACTATTCCTTGCTTTCCCAAATTGCTTACAGTATCATCCTTTACACCTAGATCATGCACCCATTTGGACTTGATTTTGGTATATGGTGTTAGATAATGGTCTATGCCCAGTTTCTGCCATACTGTATTCCAGTTTTCCCAGCAGTTTTTGTCAAATAGTGCATTCTTATCCCAAAAACTGGGGTCTTTGGGTTTATCGAACAATAGATTGCTATATTCATTAACTGCTGGGTCTCCTGCACCTAATCTATTCCATTGATCCACTACTCTACACCTCTGCCAGTACCAAGCAGTTTTGATGACTGCTGCTGTATAATACAGATTAAGATCTGGCATAGCTAGTCCACCTTCCCTAGCGTTTCTTTTCATTAATTCCCTTGATATTCTAGACCGTTTGTTTTTCCAAATAAATTTTGTTATTATTTTGTCTAACTCTAGAAAGTAGTTTTTTGGTAAATTGATTGGTATGGCACTAAATATATAGTTTAGTTTGGGTAAAATTGTCATTTTTATTATATTAGCTCGACCCAGCCATGAGCAATTGATATTTTTCCAGCTATTTAGATCTGCTTTTATTTGTGTGAGAAGTGTTTTGTAGTTGTGATCATATAGATTCTGGGTTTGTTTTGGCAAGTAGATTCCCAAATATTTTATAATGTCTACAGTGACTTTAAATGGGATTTCTCTTTCTATCTCTTCTGTTGAGTTTCATTAGAGATGTACAGGAATGCTGAGGATTTATGTGGGTTTATTTTATATCCTGCAACTTTGCCAAATTTATTTATTGTCTCTAGTAGTTTTTTACTTGATTCTCTAGGATTCTCTAAGTATATCATCATATCATCTGCGAAGAGTGATAGCTTGGTCACTTCTTTACCTAATTTGATTCCTTTGATTTCTTTTTCTTCTTTAATTGCTACTGCTAGTGTTTCTAGTACCAGATTGAATAAGAGGGGTGATAGTGGACACCCTTGTTTCACTCCTGATCTTATTGGAAAGGCTTCTAGTTTATCCCCATTGCATATAATACTTGCTGATGGTTTTAAATAGATGCTATCAACTATTTTGAGGAAGGCTCCATTTATTCCTATACTTTCTAGTGTTTTTAATAGGAATGGGTGTTGTACTTTGTCAAAAGCCTTTTCTGCATCTATTGAGATGATCATGTGGTTTCTGCTAGTTTTATTGTTGATGTGCTCAATTATACTGATGGTTTTCCTAATATTAAACCATCCTTGCATTCCTGGAATGAATCCTACCTGATCAGAGTGTATTATTTTTGTGATAAGTTGTTGGAGTCTTTTGGCTAATATTTTATTTAGAATTTTTGCATCTAAATTCATGAGGGAAATTGGTCTATAATTTTATTTCTCTGTTTTATCTCTTCCTGATTTAGGAATCAGTACCATATTTGTGTCATAGAAAGAGTTTGGTAGGACTCCTTCTTCACTAATTTTCCCAAATAGTTTGTAGAGTATTGGAATCAATTGTTCTTTAAATGTTTGATAGAATTCACTAGTAAACCCATCTGGCCCTGGAGATTTTTTCCTAGGGAGTTCTTTGATGGCTTGTTTGATTTCTTTTTCTGAGATGGGGTTATTTAGGTAATTCACTTCCTCTTCAGTTAATCTGGGCAACTTGTGATTTTGTAAATATTCATCCATTTCACTAAGATTGTCATATTTATGTGCATACAATTGGGAAAAATAATTCCTCATTATTTTTTTGATTTCCTCTTCATTGGAGGTAGATTCACCCTTTTTATTTTTGATACTCATAATTTGGTTTTCTTCTTTCTTTTTTTTATCATATTGACTAAGGGTCTATCAATTTTGTTGATTTTTTCATAAAACCAGCTCTTAGTTTTATTTATTAATTCAATGGTTTTCTTAATTTCAGTTTTACTAATCTCACCTTTAGTTTTCAATATTTCTAATTTAGTACTTAATTGGGGATTTTCAATTTGTTCTTTTTCTAGCTTTTTCAATTGCATGTCCAATTCATTGACCTCCCTTCTCTCTGCTTTATTTAAGTATGCACTCAGGGATATAAAACTTCCCCTGAGAACTGCCTTTAGTGCATCCCACAAATTTTGGTATGTTGTTTCATTATTATCATTCTCTTGAATGAAATTATTGATTATTTCTATAATTTCTTGTTTGACCCACCAATTTTTTAGGATTAAATTGTTTAATTTCCAATTAGTTTTTAGTCTATCTTTCCATGGCCCCTTATTGCATATAATTTTTATTGCATCATGATCTGAGAATGATGCACTTAATATTTCTGCCTTTCTGCACTGGATTGTGAGGTTTTTATGCCCTAGTGCATGGTCTATTTTTGAGTATGTACCATGCACTGCTGAGAAGAAAGTAAATTCCTTTTTATCCCCATTCAGTTTTCTCCAGAGATCCATCATATCTAGTCTCTCTAAGATTCTATTCACCTCCTTAACTTCTTTCTTGTTTATTTTGAGGTTAGACTTATTGAGTTCAGAGAGGGGAAGATTAAGGTCCCCCACTAGTATAGTTTTGCTATCTATTTCTTCCTCTAATTCCTTTAACTTCTCCTCTAGGAATTTAGATGCTGTACCACTTGGTGCATATATATATATATATTAAGTTGTGATATTGCTTCATTTTCGATGGTGCCTTTTAGTAGGATATAGTTTCCTTCCTTATCTCTTTTAATTAGATCTATTTTTGCTTTTGCTTTATCTGAGATAAGGATTGCTACCCCTGCTTTTTTTACTTTAGCTGAGGCATAATAAATTTTACTCCAACCTTTTACCCTTACCCTGTGGGTATCCCTTTGTTTCAAATGTGTTTCTTGTAGACAACATATTGTAGGATTATGGTTTTTAATCCATTCTGCTATCCACCTCTGTTTTATGGGAGAGTTCATCCCATTCACATTCACAGTAATAATGACTGTCTGTCTCTTCCCCTCCATCCTATTCCCTCCCCTGTTTATGTTTTTGTTTCTTCCTTCTCCCTTCCCGTCCTTGAAGTTTTCCCTTTTGACCACCCCCTCCCTCAGTGTTCCCACCCAGTGATCCCTCTTCTTAACCTACCCTGTCCCCTTATTACTGTTTCCCTCCCTTCTAATCCCCCCCTTTAGTCTCCTCTTTTTCACCCCCCCTTACCCTTCTGCTTTCTATAGGACGAAGTAAGTTTTTATACTTATCAGAGTGAATTACTCCCTGTTTGATTCCAAACCAATGAGAGTAAATTTCAAACATTGCTCCTCTCCCTCCCTCCTTTTCCTCTATTTAGTGAATTTATGTGTGTATTCACATTAAAATCTTAAACTTCACTGATTTAAGTTAATCCCTCTTTGAACCAGAACCAGTGAGAATAGTGTTTAAATGATGTTCCTCTCCCTCTTTCTTTCCCCTCTTCTGTACTGTGTTTTAATGTCCCTTCAGATGGCATATTTTACCTTTTCCTAGCTCATCCTTTCCTTTTTCCCATTATAGTACCTTTGATCCCCTTAATAGTTTTGTTTTTTTTTTAGACATCAGGTTAGTGCATTCATACCCACACCCTCTATCTAAGTATAACCCTTTTGAAGGTCATAATAATCATAAAGATTTTGAATATTGACAGTTATCAGCTCCACATATAGGGATGTGAACATTTTGCTCTTGCTGCATCCCAAGTAATGAGCGTGTGTTTGTGGGTGTGGGTGTGTGCACTTATGCATGTGTGAGTCTGTGTTTCTCTTGTTTACCTTTTTATGTCTTTCTTGAGTCTTGTAATTGGAGATCAGATTTTCCATTGAGCTCTGGCTTTTTCATCAGGAACATCTGGAAGTCCCTTATTTCATTAAACAGCCATCTCCTTGCCTGGAAGATTATGCTCAGTTTTGCCGGGTAGTTAATCCTTGGTTGTAGTCCTAGCTCTCTTGCCCTACAAAATATCAAATTCCAGTCCCTCCGTTCTTTTAATGTAGAAGCTGCTAGGTCCTGTGTGATCCTAACTGTAGTTCCTCGATATTTGAATTGTTTCTTTTTGGCTGCTTGTAGAATTTTTTCTTTAATCTTGTAATTCTGGAATTTGGTTACTATATTTCTTGGAGTTTTCAGTTTGGGATCTCTCTCAGGAGGAGTCCTGTGAATTCTGTCGATAGTTATTTTATCTTCTGATTCCAGGACCTCAGGACAGTTTTCTTTGACAATCTCTTGGAGGATGTTGTCTAGGCTGCTTTTTTCATCATGGCTTTCTGGTAGACCAATAATTCTTAGGTTGTCTCTCCTGGATCTGTTCTCTAGGTCAGTTATTTTTCCAGTGAGATATTTTACATTTTCTTGCAATTTATCCATTGTATTGTTTTGTTTGATTGACTCTTGCTGCATCATAGAGTTCTGACCTTCAATTTGATTGTATATAATTTTTAGCAAATTATGGTCTTCAGTTATTTTTTGAAGTTCCTTTTTTAGGGAGGTATTTTCTCCAATTACTTCACTGAGACGTTTGTCCAAGTTGGTCACTGCCTCCCTGATTTGGTCTTTAAAATTTTTCTTAAGCTCCTCCAGGAATGCTATTTGGGCTTGAGACCAGATCATGTTTCCTTCTGTGGTCTCAGGTGTGGGTAGAGAGTCTATATTGTCCTGTGTATTTTGTTGTTCTTGCCCTGCATAGTATGCTCGAATAGACTTTTTTGCCTTCCCCTTCTCCTTCTTGGCTTCTTTTTTTCCCATTTTGACTTCCTGTTTCTTAGTTTCTCAGGCTATGAGTTTAGGGCCTGATCCTTGACTTTGAATACCTCTGGGTGGCTAGTTTATGGCTAAGTCAGGGAAGTCAATGAGGGATGTAGATGAGTAGGTGTGGGTGCCTCTGACCACTTCAGATTTCTGCCTCTATACCCCTGGGCTATAAGTAGGCTTTTGTTGGTGAGGAGAGGTGGGGCTTGTTGGGACCCCACCCTCTCTTCTCTTCAGACTCCTGGCTATCTCAGTTACACCCCTTCTTGGAGACTCTCAAACCTGGGGCTATTTCCATTAACTTGGGATTTCAGTCTGGTTGGGAGACTTATCTTTGGGTTTTCTGCTTCATGAAGGAGGGATGGGAGGATCGGGGCAGCTAGAATTTACTTTGCCATTCCAGCCCCTGTATTATACAGGCAGGCAGTTTCTAAACTTCCAGGCTGGGGGCCGAATGCAGCCAGAGAAGCCGCTCTTTCCACTAAGGGCCCAACTCTCCTACCTGGCTCCAATGATCCTATCTGTCCGATAGATGACTGTGATTCATCCTCGGTAAATCTGCAGGCTGGGGCTTTTGCTCTCTCTGGTGTAGTCTGCTTGTCTGCTCTTAGGTCTGGGCTGTGCAGACACCACGTGCTCGACCAGTCCGGACACCCTGGGCAACCTCCTGGGCTGGACTCTGCCACACTTTGTCTTCCAGTGGGCTCCGTCACTCTGGAGTCCACTCAGATTCACCCTTTGAGCCTTAGTGACCGAGGAACTCAGCGAGGTTACTGCTTCCTTTCTGCCATCTTGGTTCCTCCCCCCCAGTGCATCTTTTTAAGGCATTCTTCTTCTCATTGGCTTTTGGGGCCTCTTTTGCCATTTGGTCTAGTCTGTTATTTTGGTTTAGTTGTTATTTTCTTCAGTATTTTTTTGGGTCTCCTTTAGCAGGCCGTTGACTTGTTTTTCATTATTTTCTTCCATCACTCTCATTTCTCTTCCCAATTTTTCCTCTAGTTCTCTTACTTGATTTTCAAAATCCTTTTTGAGCTCTTCCATGACCTAAGACCAATTCATATTTTTCTTGGAGGCTTTAGATGTCAGAGCTTTGATTTTGTTGTCTTGTTCGGAGTGTATGTTTTGATCTTCCTTGTTACCAAAGTAAGTTTCTATAGTCTGAGTTTTTTTTCTCACTGTATTTTCATTTTCCCAGCCAATTACTTGACTTTTTTACTCATTGTTAAGGAAGGGCTCTACTTGCACTGTGGAGGGCTCACTGTCCCTCACTTCAGGGATTTTGTGCAGCTATTTTTTTTTAAAGCAGTTGGGGTTAAGTAACTTGCTCAAGGTTACACGACTAGTTATTTATGTGTGGGTGCTAAATACTGAGGCCTGAACCGATCCAGGTCATCCTGACTCTGGGGCCAGCGCTCTTACTCACTATGCCACCTAGCCGCCCCCTCTTGTGCAGCTATTTTCAGAGATACTTCTAGGGATATGTAAGTTTTCAATTCTTCCAAGGTGGTATGATCTAAGGAGAGTGTTTACTCCTCTCCTGGCCCGTGCTTTGGTCTGTAAATGACCACAGACACTCTTTTCTGCCCTGGAACTATGAGGAGGGTTCCCTCTCCACTGCTGTCACAAGCTCTGCAATGCTAGTGCTCCTCCTCACCCTGGAAATGCAACCCAGATCAAAGTATGGACAAAGCAACAGAATCATTGCCCTGAGGCTGTGCTTGGGCAGAGTTTGGACTGTGCTCCTCTTGCATGCATGTCCAACAGACCTTTCATACTGACCTTCTAAGCTGTCTTTGGTGTTTGTGGGTTGAGAAGTTTGGAAACCACCACAGCTGCCTAAGATTCAGTCCCCTGAAGCCTGCTACAGGTTCGCTGGGGCCCAGTCTGTGCTGACATGGCTTGACAGTACTGACCTATGCTCTTCTCCCAGCCCAGGGCAACAAACCTTTCCTGTTGACCTTCCAGGTTGTCTTGTGCTAGAAATTTGTTTCACTCTGTCTTTTTGTGGGTTCTGCTGCTCTAGAATTTGTCTAGAGTCATTTTTACAGAGCTCAAGCGAGTCCCTTTCTTTACCCTGCAGTCTTGGCTCTGCCCCATACTCTAAATTTTAGATTAGTGTATAGTTTGGAGAGAGGGGTTGGTTTCTGACAAATTTACCTAATCAAATTACTGATTTGAATTAACCAAACCAACTTTCACTCACATTTTACAGTAACTGTGAAACAAAAAATGAAATTCCACATCTATTAGTGGCATTTCTTAAATGCTTACCATATGCCAGGTGCTGTGCTATAGTCAAATTTCTGAACTCCTAGATCAAAGAGAAAATACTTGTAGCTTCAAGAAAGAAACTATTCAAAAACCATGGAGCTACAGTCAGGATCACAAAATATTTATCTGCTTCCGTGTTAAAGGAGCAGAGGGCTTGGTATATGAGAGTCTAGAAGGCAAAGAAACTAGAATTAGAACCAAGAACAAACTACCAAGCAAAAACTGAATAAAATTCTTTGAGGGGAAAATTTGGGTATTTAATGAAATAAAGGACTTTCTAACATTCCTGATGAAAAGACCAGAGCTGAATAAAAATTTGACTTTCAAATTCAAGCCTCAAGAGAAGCATAAAAAGGTAAATATGAAAGAGAAATCATAAGGAACTCAATAAGGTTAAACTGTTTACATTTCTATATGGGAAAGTGATATGCCTATCTTCTGAAAACTTTATCATTATTAGGGAAGTTAAAAGGATTATACATAGAAGGGGAGAGAGTTAGTAGATGATGTTGGGGTGTTGTAAAAAAAAAAAAAAAAGAATAGGTGAGAAAGAGGAATGCTCCAGGAGAAGGGGGAAAGGAGAGGAATAATGGGTGAAATTATCTCACATAAATGAAGCTCAAGCAAGGAAGAGTTTTTATAGTGGAGGGGAAAATGCTGAGGTGAGGGGTGAGGGGAACAGGCAACACTTGAATCTCACATCTAAATTGATTCAAAGAGGGAAAAATATACCTGCATACTCAATTAGTAATAGAAATCTGTCTTACCCAACTAGAAACTAGGAGGGAAAGGAGACAAGAGAAAAGGAGGTGGTAACAAAAGGGAGGGCAGATTAAAGAAGGCAGTGGTCAGAAGTCAAACAGACTTTAGCAGAGGGACAGGATAAAAAGAAAGAGGATAAACAGAAGAAAATCGAATGAAAAGAAATGTATAGTTCATAATCATAACTGTGAACGGGATCAACTCACCAATAAAATGGAAACATATAGCAGAGTAGATTAAAACCCAGAATTCTACAATATGCTGTTTATAAGAAACACTTAAACCAGATATACGCACACAGTTAAAATGTGGGGTTAGTGTAGACTCTATTTTTTCAGCGGAAGTAAGAAAGGCAGGGTTAGAAATCATGATCTCAAAGCAAAACAAAGGGAAATTCAGGGAAACTATATGTTGCCAAAAGGAATCATAAACAGTGAAAACATGCACCAAAAGGCATAGCATCCAAATTCTTAAAGGAAAAGTTAAATGAATTACAGGAGGAAATAGGCAGCAAAACTATTCTAGTGGGGGTCTTCAACTTTCACACCTCAGAGCTAGATAAACCTAACCATAAAAAAAAGTCTAGGAGATGAACAGAATCTTAGAAAAGTTAAATATAATAAACTTCCAGAGAAAACTGAATGGGAATATAAAGAAGTACACCTTTCCTCAGCTCTATATGGCCCCTCCACAAAAATTGACCATGTATGAGAGCATAAAAAAATCTCACAGCCAAATGCAGAAAAGCAGAAATATTAAATGCACTTTTTTCAGACCATAATACAATGAAAATTATATTTAATAAAGGGCCATGGCAGCATTGATTAAAAAGCTAATTGGAAACTAAACAATCTAATCCTAAAGAATGGGTCAAAGAACAAATCATAAACAATCAATAATTTCATTATAGAAAATGGCACCACTGAGGACTCCATAATTTGTGGACTGCTGCTGAAGTAGTATTTAGCAGAGTATTTATATCTCTAAATGTGTATGTCAATAAAAGAGCATGTCAGTGAATGGGACAAGCAATTTTTAAAAATTAAGAGAACAAATGAAAAATACTCATTAAACACCAACATGGAAATACTGAAAATCAAAGGAGAGATGAATAAAATTGAAAGTTAAAGAAAAAAATTGAACTAAAAAGCGAAAGTAGGAGCTGGTTTTATGAAAGAAAAAAAAACACTAACCCAATAAAATAGATAAACCATTGATTAATTTGTTTAAAAAAAGAAAGAAAACCAAATTACCAGTATCAAAAATAAAAGGGTGAATGCATCACCGGTTTATTAGGATTTATTTTGCCCAATTGAAAGCTAATAAAATTAAGTGAAATAGATGAATATTTGCAAAAATATAAACTGCCCAGGTTAACAGAAGAGGAAACAGAGTACTTAGATTAACCCTATCTTAGAAAAAGGAATTGAACAAGCCATCAGTGAGTTCCTTGAGAAAAAATCATCAGGTCCAGGTGGATCCACAAGTGAATTCTACCAAATATTTAAGGAGCAATCCCAATATTATATACATTATTTGAAAAAATAGATAAAGGAGTCTTACTAAATTACTTTTATGTTACAAATATGATTTTGATAACCTAAACTAGGGAGAACAAAAACAGAGAATGAAAACTGTACTCTAATTTCCCTAAAGAATATTGATGAAAAATTTTGAATAAAGTACTATTGAGATTACAGCAATATATTATAAATATCAGGCCCTGACCAGGTGGGATTTATATCAGGAATGCAAGGAAAACTATCAGTATAATCGACCATATCAATAACAAAAGCCATAAGATTATATCAATAGATGCAGAAAAAGCCTTTGGCAAAATACAACACCCATTCCTATTAAAAATCCTACAAAGTATAGGAGTCAATGGAGCCTTTCTTAAAATGATAAGGAGTATCTACAACCAAGAGCAATCGACATTTGTAATAGGGATAAGCCAGAAGCCTTCCCAGTAAGATCAGGGGTGAAACAAGAGTGCCCATTATCGCTAATATTGAACTAGAAATGTTAGCTATAATATAAAGAGAAGAAAAAAAATTGAAGGAATTGTAATAGGCAATGAGGAAACAAAACTATCACTCTTTGTAGATGATACAATGGTATACTTAGAGAACCATAGAGAATCTATTTAAAAACTAGTTGAAATAATTAACAACTTCAGCAAAGTTGTAGGATATAAAATGAATCCACGTAAATTTCTATATACTACCAACAAAATCCAGCAGGAAGATATAGAAAAATTCCATTCAAAATAACTAGATATTATAAAATACTTGAGAATCTACCTGCCAAGACAAACAGGGATTATGTGAACACAATTACAAAACATTTCATACAAAGACAGATATAAACAATTGGAGAAATATTATTGCTTAGCGGTAGGCCAAGCCAATATGATTAAAATGATAAGTTTGTCTAATTATTCAATGCCATGCCAATTATGCTACCAAAGAATTATTTTATAGAGCTAGAAAAGCCAGTAAAATTCATCTGGAGTAACAAAAGGTCAAGAATATCCTGGTAGAGGGCAGCTAAATGGCTCAGTGAATAGAGCACCAGCCCTGGAGTCAGAAGGACCTGAGTTCAAATCCGGCCCCGGACACTTAACACAAAAACTATTCTTGTGACCTTGGGCAAGTCATTTAACTCCAACTGCCCTCCGAAAAAAAAAAAAAAAGAATATAATGGGAATCGGTGAAAAAAATGTTAAGGAATACTGGCTAAGAGAGTAGTGAATCAGTGGGTACACAATACCAAATAGCAAATGATCACAGTAATCTAGTATTTGATAAAGCTGAAGATCCAAGCTTTTGAAGTAAGACTTGGCAAGACTAAGACAAGACTGACAAAAATTACTGGGAAAACTGGAAAGAAGTTTGGCATAAGCTATGCTTAGACTGACATCTCATGCTGAATGTCAAGATAAGAAGGTCAAAATGGATAAATTGATTTAGAGAAAAGATGATATCATAAGTAAATTAGGGAAGCATTGAAAAATGTACCTTTTCTATGGATAAAAGAATAATTTGTGACCAAACAAGAGATAGAAGGGATTATGGGAAGCAAAATAGTTTGGATTACATGAAACACAAAACCTTTTGCACAAACAAAACTCATGTAGTCAAAATTAGAAGAAAACCAAGAAATGGGAGAAAATATTTTGCAGGAAGTTTCTCTGAGAAAAAGCCCAATTCTCAAATATATAGGGAAGTGAAGTAAATTTGTAAAAAATAGGAACTAGTCCCCAGCTGATAAATGTTCAAAGGATGTGAGCAGATGAATTTCAGAAGAAATCAAAACTATCAATAGTCACATGAAAAAATGCTCTAAATCATTATTGCTTAGAGAAATTCAAATTAAGAGAACTTTGAGATAACTGTCAGATTGACTAACATGACAGAAAAGGAAAATGCCAAATGCCAGAGGTGATGTGGAAAAACTAGTACATTAATGTAGTGCTGGTAGAGTTGTGAATTACTCCAACCATATTGGAGAACAATTTGGAACTATGCCCCAAGTGGTATAAAACTGTATACCCTTTGACCTACTAATACTGCTACCAATTTTATACCCAAAGAGATCAAAGAAAAGGTTAAAGGACACATTTGTACAGAAATATTTATAGGGTCTTTTTGTGGTGACAAAGGATTGGAAATTGAGGGGATGCCCATCAGTTGGGGAATCTCTGAACATGTTGTGGCATATAATTGTGATAATATAATATTGTGTTATAAGAAATGATGAGCAGTATAATTTCAGAAAAATCTGGCAAGACTTTATATAAATTCATGCAAAGTGAAGTGAGCAGAATCAGGAAAATATTGTATACAATAACAGCAGCATTTTAAGGACGATCAATTCTGTGAAAGACTTAGCTATTCTGATCAAGACAGTGAATCCAAAACCCATGATGAAAAAGAACCATCTACCTCCAGAGAGAGAACTGCTGAACTATGAATGCAGATTGAAGCATACTTCTTCATACTATTTTAATTTTTATTGTTTTATTTTGCAACATTACTAATATATATTTTGCATGGCCTTACATGTATAATCAAAACCAAATTGCTTGCCTTCTCAGGGAAAAAGGAGGGGAGGGAGGGAGAGAGAATTTGGAACTCAAAAATTAAAAAATGATTGTTAAAAAAATTTACATGTAATTGGGAAATATCCAATGCAATAAATAAGAGTAATCTAAAAAATAAAGGAGTTCTTGTCCTTGAACTTGGGAAATTAGTATGGTATTTCTATAAAAGGTTCTACAGTCAGAAACAGTCTTGACCTGGATAGGTTATTGATCTGACCTTCTATTTAAATTCTTGTTGACATCTCTCTTTGGAAGCCTTCTTAAAAATGCCCACAGTGACATGTCTTCTTTGTTTTTGCTTTTTTTTTTTTGGAGGGCAATTAGGGTTAAATAACTTGCCCAAAGTCACACGGCTAGGTATTTTTTGTTTGTGTTAAGTGTCTGAGGCCGGATCCGAACTCAGGTCCTTCTGACTCCAGGGCCAGCGCTCTACTCACTGCGCCACCTAGCTGCCCCGACATGTCTTCTTATGGTGTAACCTTTTTCATGCTTAAGTAGCAGGAAAAAATACTGCTAATTACTTAGTTTCTTGGATAGCCCAACCTCAAAATCATATTCAGCATCATATAGTTCAGCAGTATTTTATGTCATAATTGAAAATATGAAACCCAAATATTGTGGTAATTGGTAGAGATTTTATTTTCTCATAATGGGTATCAAATACTAGCACCATTATAGAGTTAGATACCTACCAGGTGGCACTAAGGATGATCTAAAGGGAATTTCTGCCAGTTACAAAATGTTAAATGTATCCTTCAGTAACTTTGCCACCACAGCTAGGATAGAGAAGGGAGAATAAAAGTATATGACTGTAGGGATACACCTGCTTCCTCTCTTACTATTGCTGCTTGGCCCTTAAACTTCTCTGAGGAATTCCCCAACTCCAGGATAAACTTATTGCCACTGCAGTCTAGGATCTCTTATGTGTATGATATTTCTAGGATGTTTTTCTTTTTTATTTACCAGAAAGCTCCCTTTGTCATTACACAGTTGGTCCAGGAATGCTAGGCTACTTCTAATTCTTCAGTTGACTTAACTGATTCCCTCCAGGTTCCTATCTGGTTGTAAAAATTGATTGATTGATTGATGACTAACTCTCCCGTTCTCTGTTATATAAGGATACTACATTTCAGGTGTGTGGTGAAAACTTAGAGGATTTTAGAAGGAAAGTGTTTACTCAGATCGATATCATTAGAGGAAAGTCTCATTGAGTATGGATCTTGAGATGGTCTTTAAAGGAAGGATTTGGATCTTCCATCTGATGTGTATGTAGGTGACTTTGGGAAAATCACTTAAATTCCCTGGGCCTCACTTTTCTTTAAAACAAAGGGATTGGAATAGGTAGGTTTTTAGGTCCTTTTTAGCTCTCAATTGTTTGAGTCTCTTAATGAAGAAAACATCCAAGGCAGCTGTGACCGGAACAAAAATGTGCATGTATGGTGCAAATAGGCTGTTTTGGTGTGGCATAGGTAATAGGTTAGGAAGGTAAGTCAAGGCCAAATTGTGGAGGGCTTTGGATGTTAAGCAAAATGATTCAAGCTGTATTTTTGTAGGTAGTAAAGAACCCCTAAAGGTCCATATAGGAATGACATGCAAAGTCAAGTTTCAGGAAGATTGATCTGAAGGCACTATGGAATGAGCAGGAGAGACTGAGACTAATTAGGTTACAGAGAGCCCCTATTTTAGGAACTACTTGTGTTTTTAAAAGGTCACTTGTTAGATCAGTTGTTTGGAATTCAGGATGTATGTTTTCCTTCTTTAAAAATATAAAATCTTGGGGTGGCTAGGTGGTACAGTGAATAGAACACCAGCCCTAGAGTTCAAATGTGGCCTCGGATACTTAACACTTACTAGCTGTGTGACCTTGGACAAGTCACTTAACACCAATTGCCAATAGCCCTGTCTTCCCCCTTCCAAATATATATATATACACATACACATATATATGTATAAAATCTAAGCAACTACTAATCTTCCCTCTCCCCCCAAAGTTTCCTAGCATGTCATTGTAATTACACCTGTTTTCAATAATTATTAGTAATAGCTTAACCTTTTTATGCCCTATTTCAAGTTGATTGGGTTTTTTTTTTACATATTTACTCAGATAATTTTTCTACCTTTATGGTTGACAGTATCTCTGACTCTGGAGTCAGAGGCACCAGAATCCCACCTTTGATGGTTACTACATTTGTTGCCTTGGACATGTCAGTAAACCTCCCTGAACCACAGTTTCATCATCTGTAAAAGGAAAGGGCTGGTTTTGTAGCCCCCCTGAGAAGTACTTTTGTAGGCTCTTCACTAAGATGCTGGCGCCCCATAGTAGCGTGACCCTTGGTTTTCAAAAACTACTGTGGCACAAGCCCTGCCAATTCCTTCCAACTTGGAGAGGCTTTGATTATGTGATGGCTCGTATTTATTATTTTGTTAAATTCTATTTTATTGTTTTCAATCAAAATACTTTCTCTTCCTTCTCCCATTGAAAACAAAAGAAAAACAAAAGTCCAGTTTTTTATCATCAAGCAACGCAAATGTCCACATTGATGATGTCATGTACACACATATGGCCATTATTCATTCTGAGTTAACTCCTTTATCAGGAAATGGGTAGCAGGCTTCATAACATTAATCCTCTGGAATTGGAGTTGGGGTTTATGCTGATCAGAGTTCCTAAGTCAAAGTTGTTTACAATATTGTTGTTATTATATAAATTGTTCTGGTTCTCTTCACTCTGCATCAGTTCATACTAGTCTTCCCTTGTTTCTCTGAAGCTATCCCCTTCATCATTTCTCACAACATAATAGTATCCTATCGCATTTATTCCATAACTTGTTTAGCTCTTCCCAATTGATGACCTACTCCCCCAGATTCCAATTCTTTGTCACTTCAAAAGGAATTATAAATGGTTTTGTACAGAGTGACTAATCCCTCCCTTAATCTATTCTCCCTTTAATTCCCCCTTCTCCCCCCTGTTTCCCCATAAAGTGAAATATATTTCTGTACCCTACTATATGTGCATATTTTTTCTTCTTACCCTGTTCAGATGAAAATGAAGTTCAAGTTTGTGTAGACTTATACTTCTGCACCTAGATTATGTGAGATTGACCTTCCTTTCCCTTCTTCTCATAGTATATTCCTCTTCCTCCTTTTTTCTATGCTTTTAGGAACATCAGGTCATAACAGAATCGTTTTCAGGCCTTTAATTAGTCTCACTCTATGATCCCTGTTGATGCTAAAGTTCAAGGGGAACTTGTGTATCATCTCCCAATATTGGAATGTAAACTGTTTATCCTTGTTTAATTACTTACCACTGTTTGTTCATCCTTATTTAGTCCCTTGTAATTGGGTTTACCTTTTTATGTTTCTTTTAATTCCTTTCCTTGAACTTCAGAGTTTCTCTGAAGACCTGGTCTTTTAATCAGGAATGCTCAGAAGTCTTCTATTATAAATCCATTTCTCCCCTCCCAACTGCGTTTTATTGGATAAGTTGTTCTTGGCTTATGGATTCTGGAGTATTGTATTCTAAATTCCCCATTCTTTTTGGTGGTGGCTGCTAAATCTTATATGATCTTTATTGTGGCTCCTTAGTACTTTAATTCTTTCTTTCTGACCATGGTATTTTTCTTTGATGTAGAAGCTCTGCATTTTGGTTGTGCCATTACTGGAAGTTTCCATTTAGGGGTTTCTTCCAGTAGGTGAATTATAGACTTCTTCTGTTTCCACTTTGCCCTTTGGTTCTAAGAAGAGCAGTTTTCTTTGTGATATATTGACATATTGTCTCTAGTTGTTTTTTTTTCTGGTCATAGCATTCAAGTAGTACAATAATTCTTGAACTTTATTTTCCTTAATCTGTTTCCTAGTAATTTGTTTTTGCTAATGAGACACCATAATTTTTTTTTCTAATTTTGCAGCTTTTTGATATTTTAATTGTTCTTTTCTCACCAAGTTGTTACTTTCTGTTTAGTCAATTCTGAGTTTTAGGAAGGTTTTGTACTCCTGTTTTGTACAACCTGTTATTTTACCTTTTCAGTTTTTTCTTCCATAACTCTCATTTCTTTTCCTCTTCCTTTTTTTTGCTCTAGACTTCTCTTTTAATTTATAAGCACATTTTAAACTTAAAAGATTTTTTTTCATCTCTTTGAGGAATTCAAGTTAAATTTGTGCCAAAACTGTGGTTTTTGGTCTTTGTTTTTTTTGGGTTTGGGGTTTTTTTTTGAGGCTTTGCTTGTAGATGTTCTGGAGTTACCCTCTTCTTCTGGGTTTGTGTGCTGAGTCTCCCTCTCACCATAATAACTTTTTATGGTAGGATTTTTTTTTTCATGTTTGTTAATTCTTCCAGACTACTTTCTGATGTTAGACTTTATATTAAAGCTGGATGCTGTGCACTTCTAGAGGGAATATTCAGGTTAGTCTTGTTCCTCCTTTCTTCAGGTATTGTGTTGTGTTATTCTGAATTCTCAGGGACAGCTTTTTTCTTTATAAATTCATCTAATATCCTTTCATTTTTTCTATTTGTCAGATAGCTAAGAATTTTCCCTCTCTTCACAACTTGGATAAGTATACTCTATTTGCTTGTAATTTTCCCCATACTTTTTATATTAGGATTAATTAATTTGGAATTTAAAGCAGTATATGATGATGTATGATTAATGCCATTTTTAATTCAATTGATTGCTATCCAACCTTTTCAACAATTTTTATTGAATTTATTAAAGAATTCATTCTCTTTTGGGATGAATAATTTATCTACTGTTCATAAAGTTTATGTCTTTGTTTCTAACTGCATTATCTGTTTTCTATTATGATCTTATTTTTATTTGACACAGCCTTTGTCACTACAACTTTATAATATAATGAGCTCTTGTAATGGAAATGCAAATTTAAAGATCTTCCCTGCCCCTAGCTTAAGTGCACCTGGAGCCTGTGGTGGGAGGCTTGTTTTTCAGGAAAGCCCACACCTTGATACTTTGTGATTGGGCAGTGGGTCCAGAAGGTTGTTACATTCTCTGAGCCAAGAGAAGGCTATATAAGCCCTGAGGAGAGGCTTTGCTTTGGGGCTCACTTTGAGAAGTGTTGTGTGATTTGACCACATGAGACTCTGGCCCCGGCTCCCTCTCTGGTAACTGTGATTTGGTATTGATGTAATGGTAGGACAGTTTGGAAGCCTGTCTGTTTGATCTGTAAGTTCTGTAACTCTGAAGTTCTGGGTGCTGACCTTTTTCCCCTGAACTAGGTAATGTATGTTTGTTTGATTAAAGTAAGCTTGTTAACCCAATTTGAGTTGCTTTCCTTTTGAAAAGCAGATCTAAGAACCTGTGTTGGCAGTCACCCTGGGGATATTGGGGTGCTTGCTGCTACAGCTCTGTTAGTGTAAGTACTACTTCTTCCATTTCCTCCCTCTTCACAGTTCCTCTAAATATTCCTGTTGGTTTGTTCTTCCAGATAAATGTTGTTAAAACATTATTTAATTTTCTGAAGCATCCCTATTGTAATTTTCTTTGGTATTGCATTAAATATATAAATTAATTTTAGCCATTGACATTTTAGTTGTAGTGCCCCTTTTGGGCTCACTTTCCCAACTAGCACTGTACCAACAAGTTATGTTCCCATAGGGAAATGACTGTTTCTTCCCCCAGGATTCCAGGGGTAACCCTAAGATATTGGGGATTTTAATATTGTTGCTCATGAACCCCCATCCTTTGTGCTTACAAATATTGAACAACCAATTGGCATCAATTAGTTTTTACAAAGCAATTTTTACTGAAAAGGTATTACAAAGGACAGTAGCTGCAAAATAATCTTTCCCCAATTGGGGGGTATGACACACCCTTCCCTTATGTATATGGACACACACAAATAGACACTCAAGTTGTGAGGCCTAAGCAGAAGGGTACCTCATGACTCTTCACGTAGTAAAAGATCTCTCAGCAAGAGAGAGCCCCCCAAAAGTTTGCAATGTGGAAAGGCAGTTGTGATAAACTAGTCACTTCTCTTTCTTAGCTAGGAAAGAAAAGAAACAGAACAAGTCATTTTGAAACTTGCAGTTTTGAAGATTTTTCTAGTGCTTAAGAACCACCAAGGGCAACCATTCTTCTCTCCAACTTAGAAAGAAAGAGGTTATTTAAATCAGAAAGCAAAATGGAAAATACAGAACAAAATGGAATTATGTCAGCTCTTCAAAGACCACTCTTGGCTCTTAAAAATTTCTTTTTAATATTAGCAAGAGGATTACATGACTTAGAGCTGTAAGAATCTTTCAAGATCTCTTAGTCTAGGGGGTTTTAACCTGTGAATTTAAGTCCATGAACTTTTGAAAATGAAAGACTTAGCTACTCAGATCTAGTTTGTGATCAAAAACAATTCCAAAAGTTCATTGATGAAAAATGCCGTCTACCTCCAGATAGAACTGATGACCTCTGAGTGCAGATTACTTTTTTCACCTTCTATGTTTCTCACTGTTTACTATTTTTTTTTTTTGCAACATGCCTAATATGTAAATATATTTTGTATAACTGATGTTATATTGCTTACCTTTTCAATGGGTAGAGGAGGGTTGGGGGGGAGAAAAAATTTATTTAAATGTTTAAAAATAAATTTCTCAAAAGAGAAAAAACACCATTCTGAGGAGTTCGTAAGCCCTTATCAGATTTACAAAGGGATCCATGAAAACTACCCTTCCTTGCTGGACTGTTTGCTGCTGCCAGTGTCTCCAGTTGCTGATTGGACCTCTGATAACTTTGATAGATTTCCAGTTTCATTAATTGCTTTGGCATTCTCATCTCAGAAAAGACAGGAAAAAAAGGAAAATATGGAAACCAAAGCACCCTGTTCATGGACATGTGGTGACTGGGTAAGAGGCATGGCAGCTGCTGCCTCTTCCCCTAATCCAGAAGCTCGTGGGAGTTCTAACTCAAAAGCTGGTAGGGAAGTGACTGAGATCATCTTCTTGAGCCCCTTGTATACACAGAGTTACAGCTCAGGCTCTGCTGTGTCCTTTGTCCTAACAGCTCCTCAGCCAACCAGAAGACTTTTCACCGTCATAGAGTATTAACCTTGAGTAATCAAGACTGAAACTTGGCTTCCAGAGTTCTATATGTTGATAGAAAATGTTGTACTTGCTCTGTATCAACAACTAAGAAGGGCAAATCTGAGCGCTTTCTAAGGGCTGGTCCCTCATGGCCAGAACCATTTTATATACTCTATAAGTTTATCATGTTAAATGAACAGCACATGGCGTAATGAATAAAGAACTAGTCTGTCAGAAAAAGCCAGCTTCATGTTCTACCCCTGATACAGATTGGCCATATGACCTTGGGCATTCACTTAATCTGTTAGAGCTCTAACTTTTTCTTTTCTTTTTTTTTTTTTTTTTGCTTTTTGGAGGGCAATTGGGGTTAAGTGACTTGCCCAAGGTCACAAGGCTAGTAAGTGTTAAATTTCTGAGGCCGAATTTGAACTCAGGTTCTCCTGACATCAGGGCCAGCGCTCTATTCACTGTGCCACCTAGCCTCCCCTAAAGCTCTAACTTTCTATATAAGTTGCAGAAAAGGTAAGATCTGTGTTGGTAAGGAGGTTCCTCGTTTAGCAGTTCTCTATGTTAGTGAAATCACAGGGCTAGTTCTGATTTCTATATTGGCTATATCTCTCATCTAATTCTTTGTTTACATTAAATTGTTTTTATTTCATTTATGTAGGTCTTGATTCTAAAATGCTTATTTTCATCATTATTACAAATAGTATTTCTCTTCGAAATTCTTTTTGTTTTTGTTCATTATAAAATTGCTAGAGGTTGAGTTGATATACGTTATCTTACTGAAAGTAGTAATATTTTGTGGCTTGGGTTGTAAGGCCTGATATCTCCATGCATTGGGATATTCTCAATTTTCCCAAATAGAGGAGTTAGTTTTATACTGAAGAGAGAGGCCAAGAGCTCTGTTATGATTATATAAATGGCTTTAATAATAGTATATAGGGTACTTACAATACAGGTCAGTCTGGGGCAGCTGCCAGACAAAACAGTTTTAGTAGTGGATTGATCCCCACAAAGATTCCAGGAAAGCCCAGTGATACTTATAGGAAGTAGACAAAGGAAGGAGGAGCTATAAAGCTCATTACTACTGATTGGTGGATATTTTGGGGTTTCTTCTTAGTAAATGAACTCGTTTCTGAGCTTGGACATTAAGCCAGTGCTGTTGGGTAAATGCCCAAACACAGGGTTGTGTACTGGTCGTTATGTACGTGTTATGGTTGTTACTGGTCACATGACTCAGTATCTAAGTTATATTTCTTACTGGACACCATGTCCAGGTTTCCACTGGTCACAGTGTTTAAGGCTTTTACTTCTTACTGTGTTTTATGGCTGTTCCCCAATAGGTTTTTCCCCATATGGGTTTTCTAACTATACTGTCATGTTATCTTTATATAATGACATTTTAACCTATTTTTTGCTTTTACCTATTGTTTTTTCTAAGAATGTGAAATAGTAATTGTGAGCCATCTGAAAGATTTAAAAATTATCACTGCAATGACCATTCATGACTCTAAGAAGCCCAATGATAAAGCATGTTTCCCACCTTTTTGTAGAGAGGTGGTTGGATACATCTTGATGCTTACAAGCTGTGCAATCATGGATAAATTACTTATTAACAGCATTCTCTCCCCCACCTCAGTTTCCTTTTGTGTTAAATGAAGAGGTTGGACAAGATAGTCTTTGAGATCCCTTTCAATTCTATATCTATGATCTTATGGTCTTATGACTAGAGATCTAGGATGAGACATATATTTTCATACATGGCCAATGTGTAAATTTATTTTACTTAACTATATAGACGTTTCTACAATAGCACTTGTTTTGAAAACATGAATTTGTTAACACACAATTGATGTATTAGAACATGACAAAATTTTGAGATTGCTTATGCTTTATTTAATTTTTGAGGAACAAAGAAAGCATAGAAACCTGCCGCATTTCACAATAACTCACAAACTGCAACCCTTCCAAACCCCACTACCACAGGCAAACTTCAAGTCCTTTTTAAGGTTTAGAGCTATTATTTATTGTGTATCTTCTGGAATAGGAGGAACAATAAGTAGAGGAGAACATGTATAAAACTGTTACTGTTTTTTATTAGTGTGAGAGACAATCAAGAGTTAAGTTTCCACCAGAGCTATTAAAAATTACTGAAGCAAAAACTACTGATAATAAATTGTGATAAGCACTAAGTTTCCATAGAATTGCTAGATATTACTAAAGTAAGATAAAAGGAGTAAGCAGACAGCAGGTGGACCCAGCCAATCAGAAAGCAGCCTTCGGAGACTTTCAGACCAGGATTAGGACTGATATGGTTTAAACCAGTGAGGGGTCAATAACCAGGTGTTCCAAAATTACTGTGTGCTTGCTTAATAAACCTCATCTATATTATATGCCATGCCCTGCATAAAATTAGAACCTCATTAGCAGAACATGGGATGCCTGACGAAGGGCGGGGGTCATGCTTGTACATATCTAGGAGAAATATATAATGGGCATGTGGGGAAAATCGAAACCCTGAAGAGAACAAACCAATCTGTCCTCTGAAGAGTGTCCATCCAGGACTAAAGGTGTAAAGCTTTCCCTGCTTTGGTATCTCCACTCCTCCTTCCTAAAAGAAGGGTGGAGTCAGCTTCTGGCCAGGGGTGTTTAGTTCCTCTGAATTTCTCCATAAACTTCTTTTGATACCCATATTTTGGTATCAAATGTGTTTGTGTTTCTAACTTTAGGTTCCTACCTTTTTTTTTTTTAAAGCAGTTGGGGTTAAGTAACTTGCTTAGGGTTACACAGCCAGTCATTATTTATGTTTGGGTGCTCATTTTCTGAGGCCGGAACTGATCCTGGGTCTTCCTGACTCCAGGCCAGTGCTCTTACTCATTGTGCCACCTAGCTGCCCCGGTTCCTACCTTTTTTTACAAGTCATCTATGAAGTTTTTGAGCCTTGTACTCATAATCCCATTTCCCCCCGTAAGTCCTTTAGTTTTTATTGCTCAGTTTTGCCTAGCTCTGTGATTTTTAGGAATACATACTGACTGTATTTCTTTGTTTTGGGGTTTGTTTTTTTGGAGGGGGAAAGGCAGGGCAATTGGGATAAAGTGAGTTGCCCAAGGTGACAGGGCTTGTTAAGTGCCATCAGGTCCTCCTGACTCCAGGGCCCTACTCTATTCACTGCACCACGTAGCTGCCCCTGTACTTCTTTGTTAAAAGACTAGACTTAGAATTGTAAAGGGGAAAGTGGATAGCTAGTGGTAATGACACACACAACAAAAAGAAAAACTGTATGAATGAAACATTTTAAAATAGGCAGAAAAAACAGATGCAGAGCAGTTTTAGTATTATATATACTAAAAAAACTAAGACCCTGTACATTATAGAAATTTACATTTTATAACTATTCTAAGACACAAAGTTGAGGCATGAATGGCCCTATTTTACTTCTCGGTGGGTAAATCTAATATTCTACTATACTTTTTAAAAATAATTTTAAGAAATATTTCCAGTTCCTGTACTTAAAGTTTTTTTTCAAATTCCATTATACACATATTTTAAATTTGTACATGCATTGATTATCTGTTCCTCTCTTCTCCTCCGTAATTGAACAGTAATATTTCTAGTACGATAAAACAAACTCCCATATTGGCCGTATCCCCAAATCAATGTCTCCTTCAGAATTTTAAATCCCTCATCTTTCTGGAAGGAGATAGATAGTATGCTTCACCTTTTGTCCTTTGACATCCTGGTCTATAATGTAAATTCATCAATTCTAAAGTCCTTCGAAGTTGTTTTTCTATAAAATGTTGTAATTGTGTAACCTGTTTTTCTAGATCTGCTCATCTTAACTGCGTTAGTTTATAGAGGTCTTCCAAGTTACCTCTGAAAGTGTCCATTTCATCATTTCTCATCAAACAGTAATATTCCATTACATTCACATATCATAAGTTGTTTAGGCATTCCTCAGTAGAGCACCCCCTGAATTTCCAGTTTGAGGTATTAATAAAAACAACTACTACAATTAAAAAAATTTCCCCCTCTGATATTTTTGGGGTATAGGTGGAGTAGTGGTATTGCTTAGTCAAGGGCATGAACAGTTTAATAACTTTTTGGACATAGTTCCAAATTGCTTTCCGAAATGGTTGGATCATTTCATATCTCCATGAACAGTGCATTTGAGTGACTGTCCTCTCACATCCCTTCCAACATTTATGATTTTATTATGTTGTTACCCTTTGTTAATCTGAAGACTATGATGTACCAGTTCCTTTACTTCTTTAAAATATTTTTAATGTGCACTAAAAAGCTTGTCAAAAGTCTTTCCTAAATTTGTTATTATTGTATAGATTTTTATTATATAATCTATATACTAATTATTTTCAGCATAATAATAGCATGACATACTATCATATAGTGCATTATGTTGATTATTTTCCTAACACATTACTGTTATAAATCTTACATGAGCATAATGAATAATTTTCAAAGTATATTACTATGTTCTGTTAGCCACTATTTAGGTATATTATATATGTATGTATATATACATATATATGTAGGTATGTGTGTGTGTATATATATGTATATATATGTGTGTGTGTGTGTGTGTGTGTGTGTGTGTGTGTGTGTGTGTGTAGGTATGTATATAGGATACAGGTCTTTAGTTACTTTTTCTCCATAATTTTCTTATCAGCTTAAGGGATCAGGACTGTATTTGACTTGTAGAAAGAGGTGGTGTCATATTTCTCAATTTCAAAAAATGGTTTTTATAATATGGAGGTTATTATAATATGGAGGTTATTTGGTTTTTTAAATGTTTCATAGAATTAAATTATGAATCCATCAAGTCCTGTTACCTTTTTATTTGGAAGCTAGTTAACTTATTTTCTTTAAGATTGATTTATTATTTTGCTCTTTACTTTCTATTTATTGTCAATTTGCATATTTTATATTTTTATATTTATATATTTATTGCTTATTTTGACTTTTATTGCCATTGTGTGTTTTTGTCTGATTATTTTTATTTTCCCCCATTCATTGTTACCTCCCCTTTCTTTTTTTCTAATGAATATTTTTGCATGCTATGTATTTTTTTTACTTTTTTTAATCTTTTTTCTTTTTTTCCCTCTTTTTGGTTACATTTTAAATTCCAAATTGTTTTTCTCCCTCCCTCTCCACCCTTCACTAGAGAACATTTGATGCAGATTTAATATCATCTTCCTTCTTAGGAATTATAGCTATCACTCTATGTCTCTTTTCCCTTGAGAAAGCCACCCAAACCCAGTGCCCCCATACCCTTCTCACAATCTTTTCTAAGCCCTCTACATTCTAGCTTCTGACCTCATCATTCAGTTGAAATTCCCCTCTTTGAAGTTACCAAAGGTCTTTTAGTTGCCAGATCTTTTCTTAATCCTGATTCTCTTTGAACTCTACATTATGTGGCATACTTGATTATCTCCTTCTGAATATTCTCTCCTTTCTGGGTTTTTGTGTCAGTACTTTCTCCTGGTTTTTCTGTATAACTGACATCCCTCAATCTTTTTTGCTGTCTCTCTCTTTTTTGGGGGGGGAGGGGAGGGGGAAAGGTAGGGCAATTGGGGTTAAATGACTTACCCAAGGTCACAAGGCTAGTTTTTGTGTTAAGTGTCTGAGGCTGGATTTGAACTCAGGTCCTCCTGACTCCAGGGCTGGTGCTGTATTCAGTGCCCCACCTAGCCGCCCCAAGTAATTTTTTTGTTTCTTGATCCACACCATGTCCTATAACTCTGGGTGTTCTCCCAAGGTTCTATCCTATACTGTCTGCTCTCTCTCTCAGTGATCTCATTAGCTTTCTTGGGTTAATTTATCATCTCCATACTGATAAATATCTCTCTATCCAGCCCCAGTCTTTTCCCTAAGCTTCAGCCCTATATCACGATGGCTTATTGCATATTTAATCATCACCATGTATTTATTAATCACTTAACATGCTTCAGTAACTATGCTAAGCACTGGATATAAAGACAAAAACATTGTCCCTGCTCTTAAGACATTCCTATTTCAATGGTGGAGACAATATGTTAACAACTATGTACATACAAGATATTTTGTGTAAATGGGATGCAAACTCAGAGGAAAGGCTCTGACAGTGCAGGGAAAGAAGGACCAGGAAAGGCCTCCTGTAGGAACTAGAATTTGAGCTAAGTCTTGAAACAAACCAGGAGGGAGAGCCAATACAAAGGCACAGAGTTGAAAGATCACCGGAGTATTGTGTGTGAGGAACAGCGAGACCAGTATCACTAGATCATAGAGTTCTTGGTAGGGAGTTAAATGTAAGAAACCTGGAAAGGCAGGAAGAGGGCAGATTATGAAAAGCTCTGGATGTTAAACAGAGGAATTATAGAAAGTCTGGAAACTGTAGGACAGTGAACTTCACTTTAAGTGAGAACCCTGAATGGTTTAACTTTATCATCAATAACTTGGATAAAAGTGTGGATGGTATACTTATCACATTTGTAGATGAAACAAAACTGGGAAGACAACAAACACACTGAAAGAGAGAGTCAGGGTCCAAGAGAACCTTGAAAGACCAAAGCATTGGACTGAATATCCTACATTGAAGTTCAGTAGGGACAAATAATAGCTTGTGCTAGATTACCAAAACACAAAGCAAAATAGTTCAAGAAGTACATAAGATCTATATGGATGTGATAACCAGTACAGCTGACTGTATTTCCTTCTCACCTCTATGTTTTTGACATCTCTGGTGTCCATTGTCACAAATAAAATTCTGAGAGACAGAGTTCTGGGTATGAGTAATCAGTTGGTGAGCAAGGTGAGCAATCACACACACACACACACACACACACACACATTTTTCCAAATGGATCCTTTTCTTACTTTGGTCTCTTTCAGATAATGACCTAGTAAGGGCTGAGGCAAAGGATATGCACTGTTTAAAGGCTTTTTGGACATTAATGTAGTTTTCCAGAATGATTGGGCCATTTCACAGCTCCACCTACAGTACATTTAAAGTCCTTGTTTTCCCATACCCCCTTCAAAATTTATTATTTTTCTTTTTTTGTCAATTTAGCCAATCTGATGATTGTGAGATAGTTTTTTATTTTGCATTTCATCAGTTATTAGTGATTTAGAGCATTTTTTAATATAGGTATTGATACTTACATTTCTTCTTCTGAAAATTGCCTATTCAGATCCTTTGACCATTTACCAATTGGGTAATTGGGTAAAAAAAAGCTCTTATTCTTAAAAATTTGAAATAATTCTCTATATATCTTAGAAATAAGACCTTTACCAGAGAAACTTACTGCAAAGATTTTTTCCCCTGGTCTCCTGTTTTAGCCATGTTGGTTTTGATTGTGTAAAACCTTTTTATTTTATGTAATAAAAATTATCCATTTTACGAATATTATTTCCCTTAGGAAATTAATTCTTCTTGTTAATAATATATAAAAATGCAAGTATTTTAATGGGTTTATCATATAGCCTGTAATCTTTATTTTTTAGTAATTTTTTTATCTTGGGTTTTTCTTCTTTCCTTATATGTAAAATAATGGGTTTGATTTAGATTAGATTAACCCCAAAGTTTCTTTAAGCTTTAAAAGGCTGTGTTTTTTAGTTCCCAGGATATCTTTAAGAATATTAATGAGTTAGTAACTATAGTTCTAGATTTAAAAAATGAAAATGGTAATTAGTTGTTCTATATAAATCTGAAATCTCTGAGGGTATGAACTATTTGATATGTTGTTGCCACTGTGTGCATCCTTAGAATAATATCCTTATTTTTAAAATGTATTACTTGTTGTTACAAATCTTAAGAAAAAAAATTTTTTTACAAGAAAATATATATTGTTTTTCAATCTTCCTAACAGGTTACCACCAAAGAACATGATTTTGGCCTAGGGGCTCCAATAAATAAAGCTGAGAAATATCATAATACTCCCCAAGAAGTGAGAAACCAAGAGAGACTCATCTATAAGCTAAGTTTACAGGTTATAACAAATAAACATGTATGTCATTTTCTTGCATTAATATATGTTGATATATAGCAAATGAGATTAATAAGAAAAATGTATAAATTCTTTAAGACCAAACAGTTTAGCCTTAAATACATATATTGTTATTGACAGATTAGAGTCAAGAAGTAAACCAAGTTTTGTTATTCGCTTCCTGTTTTTATGTCTTGCTTTTATGTCGTAATCAGATTTTCTTCTAGTTATTTCATGTACAAATGACCAATTCTTGGAGCTAAGATTTTTTTTTAAATTTTTGGAAGTCAATGTAGCCTGGGTTATGATTCAGTATAATTATATACTCTCTTTTTTTTTTTTTTTTTTTTTGCTTTTTGGAGGACAAGGCAATTGGAGTTAAGTGACTTGCCCAAGGCCACACAGCTAGTAAGTGTTAAGTATTTGAGGCCCCATTTGAACTCAGATCCTCCTGACTCCAGGGCCAGTGCTCTATTCTGCACCACCTAGCTGCTCCACAGAGTTACATTTTAATATTATGTGTAATCAGACTTGCTTTGTGACACTGAATAATTTGTTTAACTTTTCCACTTCAATTTTATCAAAGATATTATTTTAATTATATAATTGGGCTACAAAAGAATATGGAATTGTTTTTCTTTAAAATTTCCATTTGACATATTGAGGTCATTATGTTTGTTTATGGGCATTTGGGGGTCAGTTTTTGGGTCCTTTGTAGTGATTTTCCTCAGCTACTGGGTAGGACCCAAACCATTAGAATCATCACAGCCCTGAAAGGTTCTCAGGAACCCTAATTCACAGCATCTTTGACAAGTTTATGAAAGTATATTTAAATACTTCAGTGGATTTTTGGTCTCATTGATATGGTTATTTTCTCCATTAGTATAGATTGTAAGCTATCCATACTTTCTTATCCTGTGTGACTTTTCCCCACATACATCTTATACATCCTTGTTACAGTCTTGTAGACTATAGAGATCTTGTTATAGACTTGATCATTTTCATCAGCAGTAAAACATGGCTGATTGTGTTTTGTGTTTGTGGAGACTTAGAAGTCTCCATGTTTTGAGAGTTTTTTCTATTTGGTCGTATTTGTTCTGGTATTAGTATCAAAAGGGAATGAAGGTGGATTAATCTAAAGCTAAATAACTAGAGACACCATAGTATTTATAAAATCCTTGAATGTAGTAATATTATTTTCTTTGTATTTCATGACAAGCGCATAGCACAGTACCTTGCAAATAGTACTTTTTTTTTATTTGTTGAATGAATGCAAAGAAGTATTAAAGATTGAAAACCTGGTTTTCTTTTCCTTCTAAATAATCCAATGTTGGTTCCCCCAACCCTACCCCACACCCTCCTTCAGCCTAATAGACTGAAGGCATCTGGACAGTTGTAGGGATGGGAGTGATCTATTTTTTTTTTTTTTTTGACCTGGTACCATCTTCTTTGGGGAGTGGGTAGAGCAATGAACACAATCAGCTGTGTTTACTGCTGATGAAAATGGTCAAGTCAATTGGTGGCATGTTATAGAAAATGCTGAAGGAATTTAGACCTGGAAAATACCTTAGAGATTGTAGAAACCAGCTCAGGCTCAGAGAAGTTAAGTGTTTTGCACAAGAACACAGAAAGGTGGCAGAATGGAGACTGGAGCCTAGGCTTTCTGAATTTACTCCTCCAGTTCTTGTTTTTTACCCCACACTAAAATTATCCCTGGAAAAGAATTACTGGTAATGACATTTCAAATGATATCACTTTAGGCAAGAAAAATTTATTATTAAAGTAATAAAGAAATAATTTTTGAGATGTCACTTCATTGCTGCCAACATAGGTATTTTCCCAAAAATTATATGCAGAAACCCAAAATGAATGAAGTTGTTTTTATTACATGCCTATTTTGTTATAAAACACCAACATATGCTATGAAAAAAAATCTAACTGTGGAAACCATCTGATTCTTTTCTTCCTAATTCTGATAGATTGAAGATCTCAAGCAGACAAATCATGGCATGGAAGAACATGTTAGAAGACCTTTGGAACTCAGAAAGGTGTTGATCAGTTAGATGGTTTAACCAACCAGAATGTGCATCTTTGTAAAGAATTGATTAAAGTACGATAACTAACAACAGCTGGAAAAAGAGAGAATTATTACTGGATATCACATAGAGGGACTTTTAAATACTCAAAGGTACTGCTAGACACATAACTCATCAAAACTGAAATTTTATAAACAGGTAATTGTTACTTAGAATGGAAAAGTGAGGCCATCAATCAACAACATTTATTTGTAAAGCACCTACTATGTGGTGGGTACTATGCAGAAGCTACAAAAAAATCTTTCCTCTTGAGGAGCTTATATCACGTAGAAGACAACATGTACACACAAACATACACACACACTCAGATATGTATGTGTGTAGATACATCCATCTGTATATATATATATATATATATGTATACATGCATATATGTATATGAGGTAGTGGGAAGGCTAGTGGAAGCTAGGGGAATCAAGAAAGGCCTTGGGTAGGAGGTGGCTTTTGAGCTTTAAAGAATATTGGAGTTTTTCCGAGGTATAGGTGGAAAAGGAGTGTGCATTTCAGGAATGGGGGATGTGGGCTGGGTGCAAAGACAGAGAGAGAGAGACAGGAGTTAGGGTGTGGAATAGCAAGGCAGCCAATTTGGCTGAACTAAAGAGAGCATGAGGTGCTGTATAATCACATCCAAAAAAGTAGGGTAGAGACAGGTTGTGAAGGATTTTAAATGCCCAACAGTTTGCATTGAATTTGAGAGGCTTAGATACCCTTAATACTTCAGAAAATGTCTGATATGCTGATTACAGATAATTCTTATGTCTTCATTAAAGCAGTTCCCCTAGAGATCTAATTCTTCCAGCCTAGTTTGAACTGTTATATGTATATCAAAGTACTACTATAATTTTCTCCAAATATCCTATAATTCAGATTTTTCAATCATACAGACTAGTTTATACTTAATTCAAATCAGTGGCATTTTTACTGAAATCCATCAATTGACTAATATATAACAATAAATGGACAAAAAAACCCAAACAAACTATATTTATGTTGACTTTGTCCTCAGGCCATTTACTGATTTCACTGCTTTGTTAAAATGCTATATAGTATGGCATGTTATAACAAACAATATCTCTACTAACAATTGATTTTTTTATTTCATAGATACACTCGACTAATACAGAAATTCATTACAGCAAGGGAAGAATATTTAGTCAAGTTAAAATTTATCCCTTTTTTCCATTTTAATGATAATGTCCTTTTTATTATAGGCTATTAGTGACTATTAATGAATGAAACTATGATTTTGTTTTAAAAGTACATTTGAATTTTCAATAAATACATTTCATACACCAAGGAATAAAAATGTGACTTAAAAAAATGCTACAGCTCATGAAGACTAAGGCATGGTGGGGTTGTGATCTGATCTGTATATTGTTGGAGGGAGTACTCATACAAGTGAAATCACAAGTCTTTAAAAGTAATTCTTTATTCAAGGCGTTATACTAGATGCTGGTTCTTTGAGCCACTGTCATTTCTGTTGTATACCTTTAGACTAGAGTAATTTTGTCCACATTTTATTTAAAATACATCCATAGAACTTATTACCATTGTCGTTCACATACCTAAATATCCTTTAAGATTTTCTAGTGGAGATCACTAGACTGCAGAATAGATCAGTTGAAGACTGATTATTAAGTACTTACTTTATATAGGGCACTGTGCTAGATGCCAGGGCTACAAAATAAAAATTAAACAATTCCTGCCCTCAAGGTATGTGTTATACTTAGAGGAATGTAGCATATATACATATATGTGGTAAAAGAAAGGTAATTTGTGAAAGGACACAGAACTTTGGCTTGGGGAATCCAAGAAGATTTTTGAGGAGGCGATGCTTGAAAAGAAGTAAGGATTCTCAGATTGAAATGTTGCACTCCTGAGATGGTTTATGTAAATGTGTGGAAGCAGGATATGGAATGTCAATTGCATGGAACAGCTAATATTCCAATTTTGCAAGAATTCAGAGTGTATTAAGGGGAGCAATCTAAGATAAGATTGGAAAGATAGTTTGAAGCCATATTTTAGAGGACCTTTTAACGTCAAGGAGAGCATTTATAGAAAGCTTATTTTAAAGTGGACAAGCTTATTTGACATTTCTTTGTGAAAAGGGGAATTTTACAAGTTAAAAAGTACTGAAATACTTCTATTCTGAACAAGTTTTTTTTTTTAAATTAAATTCCTATTTTTGGAAGTTCATGTAGGAGATATAAAGATATGTAAGAAATGTTCTCTGCCATCCAAGAGCTTACATAGAAGGAATAACCCATGTCCATGTATATCTGTGATGAAATCTGTCATATATTCTATACATGACACAGACACAATACAACGAATGTCAAGAATGGGGGGTTACTCTCACCTGTTGTAATCAAGGAAGTCCTGTTTTCTTCTTTAGAGATGAAATTAGTATGATTTGCTTGTGAAAATGTCACTAGTCTTGTATACCACAGAAATATCTATAACTGAAGGCAAAATAACCAGAAAGATCTGGTCTTTTATGTCTCAATTTGGATGCTTCTGAATTCCATTTTAAAAAATGGATTCCCTTTGTCCAGTGCTATTTATCCAGTTTAACAGGCATAAAAGTTCCTCTTAGCTTTGAAAATCAGGAACATAGATTTTAATTATTGATTATATGCTTACACATGCTGTTTTTTGGTTTGTTTTCCAGACTGAACTTAGATGTTAGCAAAATAATATTATAGTACTAGAAGATACAATAAAGTCTTATATCTGTAAGTATGTATTTTAATATAGTATTAAGTACTTGAATATATTCTAAGTATTTTAAGAAGTTACTTTTTATGGATTTGTTAGGAATACAGAGGAAAAAATATTTAGCATACAGTCCATTTGGTCTTTTGTCTCGAAGGTTGGATCCTCATGCCAGATAAAACTTCAGATGAATAGAAAGCTCCCTCTTTTAATCACCATCAGCTCTCCAGTAACAGAACACCTTAGTATGCAAAAGTGGATCTTGATTGCTAGATTTCCCCTTTGCTTGTCCTCATCCTGCAAGTTCAAGATTAGTTTACAAAACCTTATCATGCTATTTAGGTTTGAATCATTATTGACAGTGTTCTCAAAATTTGTATTTGTCTTTTCATAAACCCCTTAATGTTAAGTGGGGTTTTTTTTAAAGCCAGCAGTATTAAGTCAGTTGACACTTCATTGAAATAACTTTAATTCTTCTTATCCACAGAAAGATATTACATCAATAATTATATTAGATCCTTTTTTTTAGGTTTTGGAGTCATAATAAATTTTATGAGCGTAAAATACTCAGTTTATCTAAAATACCTTGTTTTGCTGTTATCCATATCCACAAAAGTGTTAATAATAAAAGAATTTGTAAAAGGACTATCTTTAGATTGACCTAAAAGGGTGGGAGCTCACAGGAATTTCTAACACTGAGAACTATGCCAGGATACAAACATTTATTCATATTAAGTGATAAACTAGCAACATACAGAGCTACTAAAATAAGTAATGCCCATTCATACAACTAATTATAAACCTGTTGAAATTAAGAAGACATTACTAATCAATTGAAATCTCTTACCCCTCTTTCCTTCCAAATTAATTGAGTTCACAGAGAAAAACCAATAAATTAAAAGAAAAGGTAGACTACAAATGGAACCTTTATAAATACTAGGAAGAGGAAGCCTTAACAGTAAATCAGAAATGAAGTCGATTTAGTGTGACTCTTGGAGCAGGGGAGAGATACTGGGGATAACTGTGATGATGTAAGAAACGAAAGACATCAATAAAAACTCATTTTTAAAAAGAAATTAATTAGAAATTATGTAATTCTAGACTTTATAATCAAATTTGATTTTAATGACTGAATCGTCAAATTTAATCCTATTTTTAAAATATTGGTTTTGTTGGGCTTCAATAAGCTACCTCATTTTTTCTTCCTTAGCAAGATAATTTTAGAATGAAAAAGTGTTAAATTGAATCTTTTTCTAGGGTTGATTCCTTTGTCAAGACTTTAGGAGCAGACAAATCATCGTAAGAGTGAAACTGAACATTTGGGCAAGATGATCCGAAGTAGATCTAAAAGTCCTCGACGTACTTCTCCACCTCCCAGGGTACATTTGATATCTTCTGACATATTAATTTATAGTGCAAACAACATGTCATCTTTGGCCTTTCATTTTGATTCATCACTAAGTGGTTAGTGGATGATTCACAGAGACACCCTTGACTCTGAAGTAAATACAAAAGAACAGATGTCTCATTTTGTGAGAGGAAGCAAACTGGTTGGGCAATAATCAGGTAAATGAATGGGAACAGTTTGAGAAAATAATTTTTTTTTAAAAAGGTTGGATTTTTTAGGGGTAGCTATATCAGTTTCAACTTGCTTACTAAGTACCAGTGTGTATATTTAGATTGAGATTACATACTCCCATCATTGTTAGTGGAAGAAATACTGAATTTGTAATTAGCAGCTTCTTAGATTCAAATCCCTCCTCAGACACTTAACAGTTGTATTTTTTCCTGGGTAAGTCACTCCAGCTTTCAGAGCCCGTTTCCTCAACTATGAAATGAGGATAATGATGGTAATTGAATTGCCTACTTGAGAGAGCTGTTGGGAAGAAAGTAGCTTGTAAACTTTAAAACTTGTTTAAAAAGCTTGATTGTGAAAGAGGAAAGCGAAGGAAGGATATCCAGTTAAAGGAGTGCAGTCAAAGTATAGTTTTTCCATTAGAGAGAAGACTGAATATTTGAAGACAGAGTAAATAGAGGGATATATTTGTTTCAAAACCCTAAGTGTCAAGGTTTATAAAATTTCTGTCATGATTTTAGGGAGTAAATTGTGATTCAGAGCTTATGAAGACAAGAGATCGTGACGAACTTAGGTGTATGTTGGAAAAATATGAGCGTCACTTGGCTGAGATTCAGGGTAATGTCAAAGTTCTCACATCTGAAAGAGACAAGACCTTTCTTCTTTATGAACAGGTAATTTTATTTATAGGTGAGCAAAAGATCTGAGGAGTAATTTATCCATCTGTAAAAAGTGTATTTTTTTCCCCACTAAATTCTAAACATGTGCTTTCTAAAGCCATTAAGCTAATGAGAGATTGCAAATGTTCTGTAAGATTTTAATAATAAAATCTTATTTTTTTATAATGCCCTGTTATTTGGGGTAGGGGCTATTTTTTATAAACACAGAAGTATATAATATTTGTAAAGGACAGTAGATGCTTTAAGATGATGGACCTGGGTCAGCAAAGGTCAGGAATCAGAAATCTGGTTCTGATGGGGTCCTTGTGATGTATATATGTCTGTAGTATCAATCTGTAACATCAGTTTGTAAATGGGGTGCTTTGGGATCTATGTCTGTAAAATCAATTTGTAAAAGCAGTCTGTAAAATCACACTTCCCCCTCCCCCCAGCCTCAGAGCATTGACTCTTCCCCTTCCCCCTTCCAGCACTCTGCCCAGCAACAACTCATGACCTGTTTATCTCTGCTTGAAAAAATAAGTTATGTAAATGTTATCTCCCTTAGTTAGAGTGGCCAGCCCCACCATAAATTCTTCAATACCTTATCTATAGGGTAACTCCTTAGTCAATTATATACACACACTGTCTCTGATGACCTTGGTGGGTGGCAGACTGGGCACTCTTTAGTGATGTGTCAGGCCTAAAACCACACCTCCAGCTAGCCCCACCTTGAGCTATTTCCCAGTGAATCATGGGCAATACACCTGCGCAGTTGATATTAAAAGTGTCTGGTCCTTTGAGCACTGACCACTCCTTAACTCCTCCCTGATCCCACCCTTACTCACCTAGTTAGCGTAATTGACACCTTAAAACTATGTCTGTGACACCTTAAAACTATGTCTGTGACCCCTGGAAGTTTGCAGGTTCCATAAGAATCTAGCCCACTGTCCTTGTACAGCGTAACAATAAACTTTACAATTTTGGCTTCAAAGTTTGCTTGAGCCTGGTGAATTCCTTCCAGACTGGATGCCAGGGTGCATCCCTGGCAGAACCACTTACCCTCCCCCCCTCCTTATCACCCTTCCCTCTTCAATTCCATGAAATAGCAAAGTTCTGAAATACCTTTGAGAACAAACTCCCATGTTATTGCTAACATTCTCATGGAGGAGGAAGGAAAAACAGACTTTAATGATTTGTGAAGGTGTTCTGACTGTTAAGTAAGAAAAAGAGAGCTCGGGGTGGGTTTTAAGAGGGGAAAGAGGAAGGCAAAAGGAACATACTAGTACATAAAGGAGAAAAAAGGGGGTGGAATTGCTTTTTCTTACTATTGGGGCACATGAGAAGAAGAATATATTAAGTATGGAAGAAGGGTGGGAGGATCATGGATCAAGTGAACCTCTCTCTCATCTGAACACACAGTCACTCACTCTCTCTCTCTCTCTCTCTCTCTCTCTCTCTCTCTCTCTCTTTCTCTTTCTCTCTTTCTCTCTCACTCTTGTCCAGGCTTGCACTTGGGGAAAGAGCAGTTGAAAATACAAACAAATTTCTTGATCCTTAAGAAGAGATTAAGAGGGGAAAAAGAAAAGGAATCTGAGGGGTATACTTATCAGTTAATGAATGACTGACTCCATTGTGGAATATCAATGTAATGGAATATTACTGCACTTTAAGAAATGATAAGACATGATTTCAGAAAATTCTAATTTGTACAACAATATTGGAGAAAACCAACTCTGAAACCTTTAGGAATTCTGATCAAAACAATGACCAGCCAATCTACAGAGGACCTGTGATGAAGCATGTTATCTCCCCTCAGACTTAGAGGTTATGACCTTATGGTACAGGAAGAATATTTTTGGGCATTGCTGTTTAGATTTGGGTTCCCCTTTCCGCCCTGTTTTAAATTTGTTAGGGAGAGCAGAAGGGGATTAACAATAAAGAGCAAAAGAAAAAAGTGAGCTCTTAAAAAGTTTTTTTAAATGGCCAGAATAGATTCAGGAGGAAACAGTCAAGGCCAGTTTTTAAAGTAATTGTAGAATTACATACTTTTTTTAAAAAAAGCAAGCTGCATGAGTGAAATGGAAACAGGCTCACATATGAGCCTCTTTTTATATTCTCTACATGTAAGAAATGATCTTTTTTTGTATTTAAGTTCAGAGGGGAAAAATGTTTTTAAAGGATTAGTTGAAGAAACCCAGGATGCTCAGATGAAGCAGGAAGGCTTTGTGGTGCTAAGAGGAAGGTGAGGGCTGTGTTCAGGTCTCTGAAGGGCATGCTGCCATGCAGAGGGAAGGTGAACGAGACGGGGTTTTGGGTTGTTTGTATTGTTTTGTTTTTTGGCTTAACCCAAAGAGTGGGGTTAGACATAATGAGTAGGAATTGCAAAGAGATAAATTCAGACTTGATTTCCGGATACACTTCATAATAATTAGAGCCATCCATATTTAGAAAGGGCTTCCTCCTCTGTATAAGATCTTCAGTGAAAATCTAGGTTATGGATAAAGGCTAACTACTTCTTCAGGGTATCATAGTAAACATTCTTTTTCAGGTATGAGGTGGACTAGATGAGCTTGGTCTATTGACCTACAATTTTCTAGCCTTTTCCAATCAGTAAGCTTTCGCCTCAAACATTATTTTGAAAAAACAATTAAAATTGTTATGGAGAATATTTTGTGAATTTTCCAAGTTATTAAGATATCTTAAAATTATATATATATATATCTATTTCTAATTAGCAGAAATTGATTTTTCTCTTCTTCCTTTCTTCATTATTGAAAACAAAAATAAGAATTATTTTTAACAAATATACATAATCTAACAAAACGAAATTCCATATAGGCTATGTCCAAAAACATATATCTTATTCTGCACCCAAAGTCCATGGGCCTGGAGTCAGAAACATCTGAATTCAGAAATCTAGCTTCAGGTGCTTATGTAAAATTGCTTGCTTTCTCAATGAGGGGGAAGGGTCCAGAGGGAGGGAAAGAATTTGGAACTCAAAATTTGAAAAAAGGATGTTAAAATTGTTTTTACATGTAATTGGGAAAAGTAAATAAGAGTTAAGGTTATTTGCCAGTTACAGGGTTTAGATGAATTAGTTTTTTTGTCTTGTCAAGATGTTGTGGTATTAAGGAAGTGTTCTAGAGAATAAACAAAAATATGTGAGAGCATCTGTCATTTAGAATTTCTTCCCACCAAAGATATATTGCTATAAGCTGTCAGTCAGAGACATGAAGTTACCTTTTAATATTGAATTTGAAATTTCTATGGTATTTTATTAAAAATAAAATAGTTTCCTGTATTACATTCAAATATATACAAGAGAAGGAGTAATTATAATGAAAGCATTTTTTGGAAAACATTTTCTTTTGCAGTGACCGTTTTACCTATAATTTATATTTTGTATTTTGTGTTGCCCTCAATGTTGATTTGTGTGATTAAAATTTGTATAAACAAGTTGTTAAAAATATATAATTTAATCACCTCACACTTTAGCAAAAGGCTTCAACTTACATAGTTAGCTGGCAGAGTAGCAATTCTAAAGTTACTGTAAGCTCACTAAAACAGATTTATATTTGTATGTTTAAAAATAATAGGCACAGGAAGAAATAGCCCGACTAAGACGAGAAATGATGAAAAATTGCAAGTCTCCTAAATCAACATCAACAGCACATGCAATCTTACGGCGGGTAGAAACAGAAAGAGATGTGGCCTTCACTGACTTGCGAAGAATGACCACAGAACGAGATAGTCTGAGGGAGAGGTTAAAGGTTAGAAAGACATTTTACTTATACTAATATCAATGAAGCACAGATGCAACAAAACTGAAGGTACTATGTTTTTGTATTTGAAACAGATTTCCCAAGAGACTGCATTTAATGAGAAGGCTCACCTGGAACAAAGAGTAGAGGAGTTGGAGTCTACAGTACACAGTGTAAAAGAAATCAATTTTGTCTATAACTAATTTTTAAAATTAAATAATGGCTTGTTTAATCTAATTAATTAATTAATTTTTTGCTTTTTAGAAGGCAGTTGGGGTTAAGTGACTTTCCCAAGGTCACACGGCTAGTTTTTGTGTTAAATGTAGAAGGCCAGATTTGAACTCAGGTCCTCCTGACTCCAGGGCCGGTGTTCTATTCACTGTGCCACCTAGCTGCCCCAAAATAACTTTTTTTTTTTTGCTTTTTGGAGGAGGGAGGGGAGGGCAGTTGGGGTTAAGTGACTTGCCCAAGGTCAAACGGCTAGTTAATTTTTGTGTCAAGTGTCTGAGCCCAGATCCAAACCTAGGTCCTCCTGACTCCAGGGCTGGTGCTCTACTTACTGCGCCACCTAGCCGCCCCAGCTTGTTTAATTTTTATGTGTTCAAAAAAAGTAGCAATTTTTAAATCAAGGATATAGGACCTTCTAAGATAAAAATATTATCTATTCTTTGTGTTTCTACCAAGGTAAAGTGAAAAGTACAGGTCTAGAGATATGTTTCTAAAAAGATTTAGTGAAATATCTGCTTTTCATTCATTATCCTCAGTAATATATCTACTGATTTTAATAACTTAGACTTTTCATTTTTTCTTATTAATAAAGAGTGTTACTACTTCTTCCTAATTTTCTATAGAAGAAGAGAAAAATGCTTTGTCTTCTTTTAGAAAAAATTAAGCAAATAATTTGGGAAAACATTAAATTTAACTTATAGATGAAGATTCATATTTATTATAATAATTTTCTGTATGTGATTATTAGGCACTTAAATGCTGAGAATGCATAAAAGAAGTTAACAGAGAAATTTGGCTTAACTTAGAACAAGTTTACTTACTCACATTGCATTCTTATTAGGTGTATCCTTTTATGACAGCAAAAGGAGGAAAAAACCTGAAAGATATGTAGATTGCATATTTCTTTTATTTATAAGGGATTTTTGCTGGGAAAGTTTTAGGTCACTGGACAGAAAAACCATGAAATTAATATGTTGTGGTCATCTTAAATTGTGGATTGAAAATGTGATATGGCTCAAAGCACAAAAGGTCTTTATTGCTGAGCTGTACAGTGGGTATGAGGATGTGCTGGTTCCTCTACTTGTTTGGCATAAAAACTGACTGAGAGAATGGATTAACAAAAGTGTTCAATCCCAGATTGGTTTATTCATCATATAGACCCAGGCCTTAAACTGCATTTTGGAAAGGAGATATGTGCCCTGTTTGAAAGAAGAAGGAAGACAGGGTCCAGTGACTACCAGCCTTGTTGTTTTACTTGTGTAGCTTGATGATGAACGTCTACAACAAATGGCAAATATGACTTTGATGAAAGAAACCATAACCACTGTGGAAAAGGAGATGAAAGCACTAGCAAGAAAGGCAGTGGATACAGAAAGTGAACTTGGCAGACAAAAAGCCGAAAATAATTCATTAAGGTAAAAAAGAAATTATTTTTAGTAAAATTATTACTTTAACTCATTAATTCTAAAACTATTAATATTTTAGAAATAGGAAAAATAACAACTTACATAATATATGGTATTTTATGGTTTACAAAACATTTCACTCTTAATGCTTTTCTTCTCCCTTTGGGTTTTTTCCTACCTAACTCCATAGTGGAGATAACAAGTACATATGAAAATATATACAGTATAAATATAAATATATACATAATATAGTATACAAAGTAATCACAAGACATGTTGGAAGGGAGGTCTTTAGTGGTTGGGTTCCTCAGGAAAGGCTTTATGTAGAAGATAGTGCTTAGGCTGCATCTTAAAGGAAGAAAGTGATTTTGCAAGGCAGAAGTAAGGTGCTAGTGCATTCCTGGCCCATGGGGGTGGCCAGGGCAAAGGCTGGGATTTGGCAGAACTGAGAAGGCCAGTTTGTTTGTGTCACAGTATGCAGGAAGTAGAGTAACGTCCAGTAAAGCTGGAAAGATCAGTTAGGACTTTAAAAGCTAAATAGAGGTATTAATATTTTCTCCAAGAGGTAACAGGAAGCTACTGGAGTTGAAAGAGTAAAGAAGTCACATGGGCATATCTACATTTAAGGAAAATCACTTTGTCGTTAATTATGTTATATTGTTTTTAAGTATTCATTAGTTTTTAATTATATTATTAATAAGTCATTTATTTAGCATCACCCTAGAAAAGAACACAAAATAGGAAGAGGATGGGAAATGAGTAGAAGGTATGGTTGAAGGGAGAGTGTGAGAATACTGGAAACTTCGGGGTTGTGGGGTTGGGGTAACAGTGTGTGAGACAGACTGGAGCAGGAAAGGGATGACTTAATCCAGAGGGACAGATTAGATGATCCATCAAAGGAGCCATAAGATAAGTAGCAAGTGAACCAGGAAAGAATAATGTCATGAAGACACAGAGATGAGAGTGTCAAATGCAACAGATTGTTTAAGAAGCATTAGAACTGAGAAAAGACAAAAAAAAAGCAGCAGGATAAGGCAAGAAGGAATAGAGTTGAGAAAAGACAAAATTTTAAAAAACGAATATCAGTAAGGATTACATGAACACAAAACGCTGAGATTTCGATGGAGACTGAATAATAGAATTCTAAATGCGTTAGAATAACGCATAGACAGTTTTGAAATTTTCAAAAAGAAAGTGACGATGTGACAACATCCTATAAACCAATCATTGTCAAACTTGAGAAAGAGTAGAAATACTAAAATCAAATATATACAATTAAAAACTAAAGGACTCTTTAAATTTTTTTAAGACCCAAGGAATTTTTGAAAAAAATTTCGAATAAAATAGGCAAACCATTTGCTAATTTGATCTCCCCAAAAAGAGAGAAAGGAAAACCAAATTACAAAAATAAATAAACATAAAAAGAAGGATAGAGACTGGTCAGGTAGGAGGATTTTTTAGATTTATTTTTTTTTAATTTTGAAATCAAATACCAAGTAGAATGAGCAGCAAAAGTAGCACATGAAACTGCAGGCCTCTGTTACTTATGTAGCTCACTTTTCTTTTTAAATATATCATCAGTTCAGCATGTGACTATAAAAGCTGCCTTACTTGTCTGCTTCTTTCTGGCCTTCCTTCTTTTCTGTGCATTTAAAAAATGATTTAATCTCCTGCCCCTTCTCTCAAATATATAATAAATATTCATAATGAAGCAAAATAGATTCCCATTTTGGCCATGTCCAAAAATGGGTCTCATTCTTTCCATCGCCTGTCAAGAGATGTATAACTTGCTGCATTATCATGGACCTATCATTTAATTTGTGTGAGGAAACTCCTTTACCCAGTTCAAGTCATCTCTTCTTCTGCAGCTTATTGTTTTAGGAAATTTCCTGAGGTGTTGAGAGTTGAAGCGTCTTATTAAGGATCACTTGACCAGTGAGATATAGAAGTAGGACTTGGACCCAGACATTTGGGCTGCAAAACTAGCTCCAAGGCCATTGTGTCATACTGCCTCTCCTTGACAAAAGACAGTATTTGTGTTAGAGCCACTGAAAAGCACAGGAATAGGAAGATTTTAATCATATGATCAAAACTCCCTCTCTCAAACCAAGAGCTAGCATTATTTGCAAGTAATCTGGTGAGATGTGAGTTAAAGCAAGTATGTCTATTACCTCCACTAATTTTAGCTAAAAATGCTTGCTGTAGCAATGAGAAAATAAGCAAAATTGAGGGAGTATACATAGGAACATGAGGGGCAAAATTATTTCTACTTGCAGATATGATGGTTTATTTAGAAATCCTATAAATTTTATAAAACAATTAAAACAATAGTGTCAATAAAATATTAGCATATGAACTAATCCCACAGAAACCATCAGCATTTCTGCATTTCAGTCAACCATTTATTAAATGTTTACTATGTGTGTGCTAGGCACAGTGCTAAATACTAGGGATACACAGAAAGGCAAAGCACAGCCATTATCCTCAAGGAGCGCACATTCTAGTGGGTGAAACATCATGTAAATTAACTGTGTACATCCAGGATGTGTGTGTGTGTGTGTGTGTGTGTGTGTGTGTGTGTGTGTGTGTGTGTGTGTGTGTTAGATATATGTATATACGGAAAACTATAGCCATACGCACATGTAGGTAAATGTGTGTCTACATACATATCTATAGACATATACACACAGTATAAATGCAGAGTTCCTCTCACAAGGAAGGCATTAGCTTTTAAGGTGGAGGGGGATGAACAGAAGGGATAAAGACCCCACTTCCTGCCTCCAGGAGAGGATGAGGTTGGAGCTGAGACAAGAGCTGGATGGAATAGGGTACATTCGTGTAAATATTACTAATGAGACTAAGGAGGAAAAGAGGGAAAACATTTAAAATTGCTAAAATATTTGGGTGTTAACGTGGTAGGACATACTCAGGACTTAGATGACCAGGAGATAAAATGTTTGGATTTTTCTTTTTTACAGAAACAAAGAATTATATAAATGGAGGCTCATTTATTGTACATTGTTGCGATACACCAGTGTAATTAAAATGTTGATATTATCTCTAAATTAGCTTAGGGATATATTAATGAGACTGCAGCAGTGATTTTATAATAGCAAAATTTATTTGGAGGAACAAAGAACCTTCAAGGAAATAACAGAAAAAAGAAGGAATGAAGGAGGAGCCAGCACACTAATTTTTTTTTATTTGAACTTTTTTATTTAAGTCATATATATTTTTGGAGTTTATTGTGGTATATGGCATAAGATATTAGTCTCAAGCTAATTTTTTTCCAAACTGTTCAAGTTTTCCCAGTAGTTTTTGTTGAATAAAAGAAGATAACTTTCAGATCTAATATTAACAGAAGAATGGATTAAGAAGCGAGTAACAGAGAACACAACAGATAAAATAGCCAGTTTCATTTACATAAGATTAAATAGCTTAATATAAACAAAATAAGTGAAGCAAGACTAAGAAAAGTTAATTGGAGGGAAAAGAATCTTTTCAGGAAATCTCTTATAAAAGTCTAATGTCCAACATCGATTAGAAATGAACACAAATAGATCTTCCTCCTCCTCCTCCTCCTCCTCCTGCTCCTGCCGCTGCTGCTTCTCCCTCCGTTCCCGTGGAGCCGACCATCCTGGTGCCTCTTTTGTGAAGTGGCGGCTGAGGAGACCCCCGGACTTGCCATGGCAGACGAAAAGCCAGAGGAAGGAGTCAGGACTGAAAACAATGACCACATTAACTTGAAGGTGGCAGGGCAAGATGGTTTGGTGGTGCAATTTAAGATTAAGAGGCACACACCACTTAGTAAACTAATGAAAGCCTATTGTGAAAGACAGGGCTTGTCAATGAGGCAGATCGGATTCACAGACACACCTGCACAGTCTTGTGATGGCCAATTCTTTGGAAATGGAGGATGAAGATGCAATGGATGTATTCCAGCAGCAGACAGGAGGCGCTTACTAAAAAGAGAATCTACAACTCTGATCCACAACTGTGCTCCCAAGCAGAACAATACATTCACAATGAGAAAACCAAGATTGGCTTCATCCACATCCTGACTACTGCAGTATAGTTTTCTCTCTTTGATTCCCTTCCCCATTCTTTTATTGTACATAAAGTAACTGGTGTATGTGCACAGGCATAATGTGTATTTTTTTTTTTAACTAAATGGCTGATGGTATGTTTTGATCAACATCAAATGGAGATGGGGAGGGGAAAAAACAAACTGGTTCTGTGAAAATATCCCTTTTCTCCATTAGTGGCATGCTCATTCAACTTTTATCTTTATATTCCAGTAAGTTATTTTGCTCTCACTGTTTAACAAAAAAAAAAAAAACCCACAAAAAAAAAAATCCTTGCATACCTTGTTTGATTGGATAATTTCAATGTTTTTCTTTTATCATTGTAAAACCAAGGACAATTTTATAACTTTTTTGTATGTAGCTTTTACATATATATATATATATATATATATACATATATATAGCTTTTACATCTCTCAGTAGGGATAAATTACTATAAAGAAATTGATCCTAGATAGTTTTCCCTTCAAGTCAAACATCTTGTTTTTAAATAAACTTCATGTTTAAAATTTAAAAAAAGGGCGGCTAGGTGGCGCAGTGAGTAGAGCGCCGGGCCTGGAGTCAGAAGAACCTGAGTTCGGATCCAGCTTCAGACACAACCCACACAAACAAAAACCTAGTTGTGTGACCTTGGGCAAGTTACTTAACCCCAATTGCCCTCCAAAAAAAAAAAATTAACACAAATACTAATACCAAGAGCCTACTAAGTAGTGAAAGTGGTTTTCAGAAGAGTAATTGCAAATTATTGACAAAAATATGAAAAAAACCCACTAAGAGAAATGTAAATTAAAACAACTCTTGAGGTTTCTCTCACATTTGCTAATCAAGCAAAAAACTGGCAATTTTTGCAGAAGTTGTAGAAAGATAGGCTTATGAATACAAGAGATGGGAAATTGATCCAGCTTTTTTTTATAATCAGTTAGGAATAATAAGAGAAATCACTAAACTTTGTGTCCTCTGACTCAGTGATTCCACTATATCCCAAAGTAAACTCAGTGACAGAAAGGAACATATCATATATACTAAAATATTCATAGTAGTATTGGAATAGGAAAAAAAAACCTCCAAAACAAAAACTAGAAACATAATGGGTCCTTATCAATTGGGGAGCAAATGGTATGTGAATATAATAGAATATTAGTGTGCTGTAAGAAACTATGAGTCGGGGCGGCTAGTGAGTAGAGCGCCGGCCCTGGAGTCAGAAGGACCTGAGTTCAGATCCGGCCTCAGACACTTAACGTACACACAAACAAAAACCTTGGGCAAGTTACTTAACCCCAATTGCCCTCCAAAAAAAAAAAAAAAAAAAGAAACTATGAGTATTAGGCATTCACAGAAATATGACGTGATATACAGTAAAGAAAGCAGGATAAGAGTGACTTGAGAAATATAAATGGCGACAACATTAAAACTCAGATTAATTGCAAATGGCAATCCTGATTCTGGAAAACAGGCCCAAACATAAATCCCTCTTTGAGGTAGAAAGAAGTAGGCTTCTATGGGTATTGGATGTTGTCAGATAATGTTTTGGTCAGTTGTTTTTTTCTTTTGTTTCAATGGTGAGAGGATGTATGTAAGAAGATTTTTTTTTAAAGGCATCAGCAAAAAACAATTTTATTTTAATGGAACAGACTGCCTCAAAAGGTAGTGGGTCACACATCATTAGAGATCTTCAAGTTATGATTGGGTGGTCACTTGCTGGGGAAGATGTAGATAAGTTTCCTGGGTCAGGTACAGATTGAATTAGATGCCTTCTGAAGTCCCATCCGACTCTTAAGGTTCTTTGATGATATAGTAAAGGAATTTGAGCCAAAATGTTAATGACCTTATGTTAACCTTCTTAGGTAACATTTACATTTTAACACTGCCCATCTTTGCTTAAGTCCTAAGGAATAATTAATGCTTACCTCATCTTGGGACCCCCACGTGACCCCCCAAAAAAGCCAACCTTAAGTGCAGTCTGGAAACATATTAAATCATAGATGATTAGATTTGGACAGTACCTTAAAAATCATCCAATCAGATCCCTTTATTTTATAGATGAGGAAATAGTCTGAGAAAGGTCAAATGAGTCCATCAGTACCTTGATATCCTGACAATCCATAGTCTTGTTTTATATGATATGTTAGGCATACCTTTTTTATAATATTTTCTTGGAAGGGGATAAGAGAGGGGGGTTGATAGAAGGGAGGGCAGATTGGGGGAGGGGGTAATCAGAAGCAAACACTTGAGGAGGGACAGGGTCAAAGGAGAGAATAAATCGGGGGCAGGATAGGATGGGGGAAATGTCTTTAGCAACATGACTATTATAGAAGTATTTTGCATGACTGCACATGTGTAACCTATATCAAATTGCTTGCCTTCTCAGTGAGGGTGGGTGGGGAGGAAGGGGAAGGGAGAGAATTTGGAACTCAAAATCTTGTGGAAGTGAATGTTGAAAACTAAAAATTAATTAATTGTAACATTTTCTTAATTTTTTCTGTACATTAAATAAATATGCATCTTTGTTTTTATAACTTTAAATAACTGCAAAAGTTAAGGGGAAAGTTGCAATTTTTTATTTATTTATCTATTTTTTTAAAAGCAATTGGGGTTAAGTAACTTGCTCAAGGTTACACAGCTAGTCATTATTTATGCGTGGGTGCTCATTTTCTGAGGCCGGATCTGATCTCGGGTCATCCCAACTCCGAGGCCTGCGCTCCTACTCACTGCCCCTTTAGGGCAATTGGGGTTAAGTAACTTGCCCAAGGTTACACGGCTAGGTTTTTTTGTTTGTGTGGATTAAGTGTCGGAGGCCGGCTCCGAACTCAGGTCCTTCTGATTCCAGGGCCGGCGCTCTATTCACTGCGCCACCTAGCCGCCCCTAAAGTTGCAATTTTTAAAAGTTTATAAGATAGAATTAAAAATTTTGTCAATATGCTTTCAGGCTTTTATATGAAAACACAGAAAAGGATCTTTCAGACACTCAGCGACACCTTGCTAAGAAGAAATATGAGTTGCAACTTACCCAGGAGAAAATTATGTGTTTAGATGAAAAGATTGGTGAGTGCTCACTGTCCAATAATACTTTTATTTCTTTGACTTTATGGTGAGAGAAAAATAAACAAAGTTCTATAATATTGGAATCTTTCTTAGAAAACAGAAAATAAGATGTAGAGTGTAATATAAATCTAACTTCATCCTAAATTTCACATCCTATAGCTCTAAACTGTACAAATTATTTTTTAAAACCCACAAGCTTTGACATATTAGTAGAATTTAAAACTCTAGTTTTTTTCAAGTATTCAAGGAGCCAAGATTAAGGATAGCTTTTCTTCACACTTAATTTAAAAAGATACAAGAGGAAATCTTTAAAAAAAATCAGTTGAATTGTTTATGAATCAAAGTAATATGAATAAAATTACTCTTCCTGTACAGTTAAAAGAGGTATTTGGGGGATCATAAATATATATAAATCACTGAAAGGTTTTTTGTCTTTACATTTCTCATTGGATAATCCTGAACTGCTGAAATCTTAGGGGAAATGTCTCCTATGATGTTAAAGCTATTGACCAGATTTTAATTTATATACATTAATTGTTATAATTCTGCTACATCTAAGTATTAGCAAAAGGTACTTAGTGGATATGTATAAATTCTGATTGGAGTACACACACACACTTGACTTGAAAAAGACATTTCAATTTATAGCTCTCCCATTTATGTTACCAGAAAAAAAATTACGTTTCACGTCTCTTTGGTAGCACGTTGACTTTCTCCTAATTAGAGTCATTGCATGAAAGAACTGTAAGGAACTTAAGAAATTATCTAGAGGAGAGAACTGAGACACAGAGAGTCTCTGTGACTTTTCCAAGTTCGTGTAAAAGGTAATATCTTGACTGTGGCTACAAGATACCTCTTATCTGACTGAAAAATTTAGTAAATTATCTGGATGTTTGAAATATGCAATTTTTCTCCATGTCAGTCATCATGAAGAGAGACGTTGAAATGACAGAATATTGTTTCTTTTTCATTTTGCAGACATTAGTACCACCAAAAGAGCTATTAAAAAAATTACCTTCCTCTCTGTTCCACTTATCCCCTTTCCCAAGTCTTCATTTTGGAATTTTGGTTCTTAAAATTCTGGGTTAGGAAACAGTAGGTATAGTTAGGCAGTATATGAGGAAGAAGGAGGTTGGCTTGCCTTATTTCAGTAATCTGTTGCTACCCTCGTCAAAAACATCTCCATTCTTAATGACTCCCTTGAAACTCCCTTTTGTAGACTTAGTGACTAATGTGATAGGCTTGGGATAAGAGTTAAATGATCTTGGTCAGACATCTCTTTCAGCTTCTCAAGCAGTATTTGATATCTGCCTCAGTTGGGGTAGAATCAGTGTTGGTGACAAATCTGGCTCTCCGAGTCAAGAAATGTGTCTTATTGGTTTAAAATACATATTTAGTGGGAGCCTAATGTGCATCAACACAAATGCGTGTTTTTCTCAGAACACAGGCAAATTTTACTTTTTAAGAGAGGATTTTAATATTCACAGCAGAAATATGTGCTTTTTAAAAGAATTATCTATAAACACGTCTCCCTTCTAGCAATATTGCTTGTTTACCTGCTTGCTGTTCAAGGCTTTGGAAAGAGTGTTCCATCCAGCCCTTCTTGTTCCACATCTGTCTCTATTTCCCCTGGGGAGCCTTGAATCTGAGATTGCTCGATTCAATAAACATTTCTTAAGCGCCTACTATGTGCTGCATTGTGCTAAGTGCACATAAGAAAGGCAGACCTCTCCATCAAGTTCACAGTCTGATGGGGGAGACAACAAACAAAAGGAAGATAAAGAAGGATAAAAAAGTGCTAGGAGGAACCTGGTATGGGGCATGTTGTGCCTTGGAATGGAAGCCAAGCCGAACTGCTAGTAGAGAATGGAGCTACCAGGAAGGCTGTGAGCCCTCTAAAAAGGAAGCCTTTGGGTTTTTCCTTCTTTCTTCCTAATGTTCTCAAAACCCATTTTCATGGTGATAAGATCTCAGGTGATAAGTGCACCTTGGGGAGAGGTCTTGAGGAGACTATTGAGACCTAAGGAGCTGCTGGTGGAGAGTAGAGAACGTGAGGGCAGGGAACTCTTGCTAGGCCTTCAGCCTGTGTGTGGACCCATTGAGTAATGGACATTCACAGAATGGGGAAGGACAGCACTTTTTCTGTTCTCTTCAACCTCATTTGATTCCACTTGAAAGGAGGCTTCCAGGTGTTAGAATTAACAAAGGACCTGGCTGTGAAAGGTATGCACATGTGGCTCTCTTATTTGAAGTGACGGTGGGTTGTTGTCCTTCATTCTTCTTGTTTTTTCTATTCTCAACTTTGACCCTGTCCCTTTTCAAAAGTGGGTGCTTCCAACTTCCCTCCCCCCGCCCAGCCTGCCCTCCCCTCCATCATCCCCCCTTTCTTCCCCTTCCCCTCTACTCTCCTATTTAGTGTATATGTCATTCCCTCCCTAAGCCAAATTCAATGAGAATAAGGTTGACCCATTTCCTTTTGCCTTCCTGTTCTTCCCCTCCATTGTAACAGATTTCCCTTGCCTCTTCTATATGAGATAATTTACCCCATTCTGCCTCTCCCCATCTCCTCTCTTTATATTCCTCTCTCCCCTCTCAATTTCACCTTTTAAGTATCATCCCTTCCTATTAAATTGGTCGCGTGCTCTCTATGTATACCTGTACACATATACACACACACTCACATATGAATTCATATGCCCATATTTAGACATATATATGTATGTATATGTATGTATATATGTTGTCCTTCATTCTTGAAGAGGACTAAAATGACATCACTATGCTAGAGTCAAGTTACAGTGCGTCTGACTGCCCGATCAGACCAGTAAGAGCCAGGATGCTCTGCCACAGGTCAGGCACAGATAGTCCCTGTGAACATTTAGGGTGGATTCTCTAAATTTACATATCTTGTGGGCTTGGTTTGGTTTTTTTGAGCTACTTCAGTTCTGCTTTAGAATCTGTACTTAAGGGCACAGTACTTTACAATGATTAGACCAGAGACATCAGCCATCAGAATGTGTTAGAGCGATACAAAGTTGCTACTTGTAGAACACCTTTGAAGGTAGTAGTGAATTAGAACATGATGGTACCTCTGTTTCCCCTAGCACTGGATGGCTTCTGTAATATTTAGCCCTTGGACCAGGGGTTCTTCAGACCATACTTGGTCTTGAACCCTCTTTGAGATCTGGTACAGAACGATTTATTTTGAAAACTAAAAACAAACAAAAAAATTACAGCTCTTTAGGGTCAGCCATATCTTCTGGGAACTCCATCATACCAACTCTTTTATCCCCACATATTTTCAGTGTCTCTCCTACCTATCTGACTGCTACTTGTCTGGTCTCCTTTGCTGGATCCTCTTCCAGATCATGCCCTCTAAATTGTGGCTGTCCCTCAGGGGTTCTGTCCTGGGCCCTCTTCTCTTCCTCCTCTATATCACTTCACTGGGTGGTTTCTTCAGCTCCTATGGATTTAATCATCACCTGTATGCTGATAATTCTTAAATCTGTCTTTCTTGCTTCAGTCTGTCTGCTGACCTCCAGTAGCCTTTCAGGCATCTTGAATTGAGTTAACATCTTAAATCATTATGTCTGAAACAGAACTCATTATCTTTCCTCCTAAATTACCAACCCCTTCCCCCACCCCCAGCCCTAAAAACACACACCCCTTCTCCATAACCTCAGAGGACAAAGCTATCCTCCCTGTCCCTCATTCCTCACTATCTCTTACCCTGCCCATGTCCAATTTGTTGCTAAGGCCTGTTGATTTCACCTTTATAACATCTCTCCAATATACCCCCTTCCCTCCTTTGACACTGTTATCACTCTGGTACAGGTCCTCATCACCTCGTACTTGGATTGTTGCAATAGCCTGCTGGTGGGTCTGCCTCCCTCAAGTGTTTTCCCACTCCAGTTTATCCTCCATTCAGTCACTACAGTGACTCCCATCCCCATCCCAGGTCTGATCACGTCACCCCTGCACTCAATAAATTCTGGTGACTTCCTGTTGCCTCTAGTATTAAATATAAAATAAACTTTAGCATTCAAAGCCCTTCATAGCTTAATCCCTTCCTACCTTTCCAGTCTTCTTACACTTTACTTCCTGACAAATACTCTTTGATCCAGTGACCCTGACCTCCTGATTTGTTCTCATGAACAAGACTCTATCTCTTGACTCCAGACATTTTTTCTGACTGTCCCCAAGGGCTGCAACGCTTGGCCCCCTCTGCTTCCACCACTGCCATCCCTGTGTTCATTTAAGACCCAGCTAAAATCCCACCTTCTACAGGAAACCTTCTCCAACCTCTCTTTTTTTTTTTTTTTTTTAAAGCAATTGGGGTTAAGTAACTTGCTCAAGGTTACACGGCTAGTCATTATTTATGCGTGGGTGCTCATTTTCTGAGGCCGGATCTGATCTCGGGTCATCCAAACTCCGAGGCCGGCGCTCTTACTCACTGCGCCACCTAGCCGCCCCTTTAGGGCAATTGGGGTTAAGTAACTTGCCCAAGGTTACACGGCTAGGTTTTTTTGTTTGTGTGGATTAAGTGTCGGAGGCCGGCTCCGAACTCAGGTCCTTCTGATTCCAGGGCCGGCGCTCTATTCACTGCGCCACCTAGCCGCCCCTCCAACCTCTCTTAATGCCAGTGGCTTCCCTCTGTTAATTATTCCCTATTTATCCTGTATATAGCTTGCTTTGTATACATTTGTTTGCAAGTTGTCTCCCCCATTAGATTATAAGTTCCTTGCTACTTTTTGTATCCCCAGCACTTAGCATGGTGCCTGGCACATAGGACGTGCTTAATAAATTTTTATTGATAACATTAGAATTGGACTTCATGGAATCCTTAAACATCACATTGGAACGTTCTAGAAAGTTTATACTTGAATCATTTGTTGCATAGGTAGACTTTTTTCTCCTGTGTTTTTGCTTTAACTAGGTTTGATCCCTAGTTAGGGAAAATATCTGAAAATACATAGACATTTGTTCCCTACTGATGATCTCTGTGCAAATCAACAAGGCAGTTTAATTGTAGTCACTTTAGTACTTTAAAAGATCAATGATTTCATCTATCTGGATGCTTCTTCCAATAACATAAGTAGGTGGGTTCATGAATTTCTACAGAAAAAAATTCATTATATTGCAGACAGTCTTAAAGTGATGAGCCTCTTGGTATTTGAAAGAACTGTCACATGGACTTTGGTCCATTAGTGGATCCTCATAAGCCTTACCACCTTGTTAGTCCCTACTATAATTTGTTCCCTCCACTGACAGAACCTTAAAGGACACATGATCACCTCCACACATTGATAAACCATCATAATAGAACTTCAGTTGAAGGTCAAGTATAGTTTTCAGCTTTGTACACAGATTCTATTTGTTGACTCTGCTCCTAGGTTTATGAACTATTTAAAATTCATGGCTATTCACACTATTATCAGAAGTAAAAACTATTTGTTATTTGGACAATTTTTATTAATCTGCTTAATATTTTTAGTGGTTTCAAATAAAAGAGAACTCATTACAAAGAGTATTAGAGCCTCCTTGAAAATTTTAATTTGATTAAAAACTACACCTTTGTGGTTGCATGTCTAGATAATTTTACAAGGCAAAGTATTACCCAGCGAGAAGAAATCAACCTTCTTGGTGCGACACTCAGTGATTTGGCTAAAGAAAAGGAATGCCTGCAAGCATGTTTGGATAAAAAATCTGAGAATATTGCTTCCCTTGGAGAGAGCTTGGCAATGAAAGTATGTTTTGAGATCTATATAGTGCTTAATAATTTATCTTAGTATGTTAGTTGAAGAAAATTGTTTAAAATTTAGTCTTAATTTAATAAGATTCCTATAAAACTTTTATAAGCATTTAAATTTCTGATTTTTAATATCTAGAGTGATTTTAGGAAGTATGCTAATAAAGTAGTTAGTGATATAAATTTCATTTTTTATTATCATTAAGTTGTGATTAACATTCTACTGAATTTAACTAGCTTTGAAAAATATAAGCAATATTATAATGTGACTGATTGTTAAGCAAACATTGGACCTTACTCATCAAAATGAGTGTTGTCCCTTTCATAGTAGTTTACCTTGGAGCTGGTAAAGGAGGTAGGTAATGGCACTTGGTGATACTGTTTTGTATCAGAAATGAGGTATAACTATGATTTAATGTGTTGGGTTTTTTCCCCTGTGGCTGTAACCTGGCTCTGATGGTAGTTGGAAAAATGTTTTAGCAATGATTACATTATAGTAATACGCATACGATCTCTTGAGGTAGGATACCTTGAATACCAAGCCCAACATGGCTTGGGACGTATAACTTTTAGTACTTCTGTTAAAAAAAAATCTGACCCCTTTATATACCTCAAATTCAAATCAATAAATGTTTATTATGCATTATGTAAACCACTATGCCAGGGGCATAATGCTATTGACAGAAATGTAGTAGCTGATTCCTGAAGTCTCTGAGGACTCTGACTCTGGGACTTCTAGCTACTTGTTCAAGGTTCATTGTGGCTCTGTGAGGTAACAAGTTATGAAAATAAGTGTTCAAGCCCCTATCCATCACAACATTCTTTTATTAAGCCATGTAAGGGAAACCAGACTAATAGCAAGAAAATTTAATTGAGATGTAAAATTGAGAAGCAACATAAAAAATAATGTAGAGAATGATAATTGTATCAGCTGGTAGAATTATTTCCTGCCTCACCATATCTCCATCTAGTCCTTGATCATAATGAATATTATCAGCGAAGCCCCTCAGAGTACTTTTGCAACCAAACTGGCCAGTGCCTATGGTACCTTTTATAATTAGGTCTATTCTTGCTTTTGTTTTATCTCACGATTGTCATTCTCGCCTTCTTTATTTAAGCAGAAGTATAATCATCTGTGAAATGCGTTGGAGAAGGAAATGGCAAACTCCTCCAGTATTTTTGCTAAGAATAGCCCAAATGGGGTCACATACAACTGAAATGACTAATCGATTCTGCTCACCTCTTATTTTCAACTCTTTGAATATCTTTCTATTTCAAGTGTATTTATGGTAAACAATATATTGTTGAATTCTGATTTCTCATTAATTCTATTAGCCTCTCTTTTTTTGCCTTTTTTTTTGAAGAGGGAAGGCAGGGCAATTGGAGTTAAGTGACTTGCCCAAGGTCACATGGCTAGTTTTTTGTGTATTAAGTGTCTGAGGCTGGATTTGAACTCAGGTTCTCCTGACTCCAGGGCGCCACCTAGCCGCCCCTATTAGCCTATTTTATGGGTGAGTTTATCCCACTCACGTTCACAGTTATGAATGCTACTTCCATATTTCCCTAGATCCTATTTTCATATATGTATCCTTCTCTTCTTTACCCTGTCCCTTCCTCAAGAATTTGTTTTGCTTCTGACCATTGTCTCCCCTCTTATTCTCTATCCCTACCTTCTCTTAAGCCATTCCCCTCCTACTTCCCTGTTGGGTAAGATGAATTTCTGTACCCAACTGTGTGTATATGTTTATTCTTCCCTCTTTGAATCAGTGTAGATGAGAGTAAGGTTCAAGTGTTGCTCTGCACCCCAAATCACTGCTTGTTCCCTCCATTATATAAAGTTTATCCAGGGGTGGGGAACCTATGACCTCAAGGCCACATGTGTCTCTCTAGGTCCTCAAGTGTGTCCTTTTGACTGAATCCAAACTTCACAGAACAAATCCCCTTAATAAAAGGATTTGTTCTATAAAACTTGGACTTGGTCAAAAGACCACACCGAAGACCTAGAAGGCCACATGTATCCTTACAGACACAGGTTCTCCACCCCTGGATAAACTCTTCCTTTGCACATCCACTGTACCACCTAACTGCCTTCCCTATTATTGTAGTAGTTCTTTATGGTCAGGTTCTTTTTTTTTTTGGTTTGCTCATTCTTCTGGTCTATTTCTTGACTGGACTTTATGTTAAAGTTGTGCACTACTTTCTTCTGGGGAGTAGGGGAATCTCTGCCTTGAGCTTCTCTCTTTTTATGTCTTTCTGCTGTTTTCATAGCAGAGTCTTGGGACCTACAAGTTTTGGGTGTTTCCAGGATAGTGTCATCTGGGTGAAGGTTTATTCAGAGTCATTTTGGTGTGAGTTCTGAAATATCCTGATCTGAGTTTGGGTCTGTTGGATTATGTGTCGCAAAATTGCAGTAGGCTACTATTGGACTCAGTTACTGTTAGTCCCCTAGGAAGTTCTGTAGATTCAGAGAGATTGAACTGCTTGACTCTCCTTTGGTCTTGGTTTCCTGCCAGGTTATTCCACAGAAGGTTTATATGTGGGGCTAAAGGTTAAAATTGAGCCCCTCTTCTGCTCTTGTGACTCTTCAGAGTCACACAGCTAAGTTTTAGGAACTTGTTCCTTTTTACATACACAGCAAGGGCCTCTCTTGCTAACAGCTATTCCTCTCCACCCTAGAACTGGTTAATAGCTAATAGGCTTGTTCCTCTTCACAGCACTTCTTCACTGTGGAAACTGCCACATCTGCTGGTGATCCACCCTCCCAAGGTCCACTCCAGCTGCTGCTGGTCAGGGCCGCCCTGGGGCTAAAACTGCAGGCTTGTGTGGGGCTAGGCTTGGCTAGCACTTGGCACACTGTGATGGACCCTTCCTGTCCTGCCGGGCTGCCTTCAGTGGGAGATTTGTTTCTCTCTGTCACTTTGTGGGTTTTGTAGCTCTAAAATTTGTTGAATCATATTTTATGGGTATTTGAGGTTCCCAGGGTTCCCTGGGATCTCTTTTTACCCTAGTGCTTTCAACTCTGGTGTTTAGTCTCAGCCCCCTTACCATCCTCAGCTTCCAGAAATGCTGTCCCCTTACTGCATACCCCCACACACCCAACAGCTGCTCACTGCCTCTCGTGCCAATTCATTGTGTTCCTGGCTAGTGTCCACAGACCTTTTTATCTTCCTAAGCTGCTCTGGGCTGGAAAAATACTTTGACTTTTTCTTGGTTTTCATGGTCAAAATTTGGTCTGGCACATTTTATAGGTTGTTATAGAGGATATTGTTGGGTGAACTAGGGAAAAAAATGCTACTCTCTGTCATCTTGACTACTTCTAGGCAGCTTTATTTAATGATTCCTTAAAATACAATGGGAGGGTTGTTTTTCTTTCTGAGGGGGTCATGGTTTTCAGGGAGTCTGATTTTTTTTTTAAGCAATTGGGGTTAAGTAACTTGCTCAAGGTTACACGGCTAGTCATTATTTATGTGTGGATGCTCATTTTCTGAGGCCAGTTTCGATCCCGGGTCATCCCAACTTCCAAGGCCAGCGCTCTTACTCACTGCGCCACCTAGCCACCCCAGGGAGTCTGATTCTTAAATTCTCTTCTCAGCATGTTTTCCAGGTCAGTTCTTTCTTTTTTAGTCTTTTGACATTGTCCTAATGATTCTTGTTATCTCATAGAATCATTGAGTTCTTTTTGTTTCATTTTATTTTTCAGGGAATCCATTACCAGATTGAGATTTTCCAACCTCTGTTCTAAGTTATTTATCTTCTTTTCATTTCCCACCCTACTTCCCTACCCAAGCTTTTATTTGAATTACAGTTTTCAGTTTTTATTCTTAAATTAATTTCTTCCAGCAATTCTTGGAATAATTGTGACATGGTAATTATTTTTCTCTTACTCTTCTTGTACTTTGTTCCAGACTCAGGCTTTGCTTTCTGTAACATTATTGTATAGAATAGGCAGGCCCTGTTTGGTCCTGTCTTCTTTGTAGTCTGGATACTGATGCCACTGTAGTTCCAAATAGGTGACTGGCAGTACACCTTACCCATTGCCTTAATTCCTTACTTCTTTCTTAGTCTTCTTGTGGACACCATGTGGATACATGGTGTCCTCAACCTGTCTCTATCTCCCCCTCTTTATACAGTCACTGACAGGCCACAGTTACATATTGGCAATCTTGCTTTGACTTAGACCTCACTGTCACTGTAACGTTAGGCAAGTTCAGGTAGAAAAGCATAAAGATGTTTTCTTTCTTGGGAGCAGGAAAACTCCGTGAGCTCCTCCCATAAGCACCTCAAATACCCATAAAATATGACTCAACAAACTTTAGAGCTACAAAACCCACAAAGTGACAGAGAGAAGCAGATCTCCCACTGAAGGCAGCCTGGCAGGACAGGAAGGGTCCATCACAGTGTGCTGGTAGCCGAGCACAGCCCCATACAAGCCTGCAGGTTTTAGCCCCAGGGCAATCCTGACCAGCTGCACTGGAGCAGACCTTGGGAGAGTGGATCACCAGATGTGGCAGTTTCCAGAATTATCAATTCATAAATGCCAAAGACAAAGTAAAAGGTCAGTGTGGAATCCTGTTGGAATTGAGGGGGTCTAGGAGCATGGTCCAGCCTGTGCCCTCAGAGCTAGAAGTGGTGGAGGCACCACAGCCATGTAGCCACCTTTACATGGCTGCCTCAGAGCTCCTGGTCTACAGATCGTAGGGGGACAAAGCAACCATTCAGAGGGTAATCACTCTTGCTTTAATCTTGGATCTGGATTGCTGTCTTGGGTGGAAGTCCTGGGATATATGACCAGTGAGCCAGAGTTTGTGGGGGCTGTAGAGAGGGTACCCAACTAGTAACTCTGGCAGCTGTGAAAACCCCAGTGATTTGGGACAAAGCTCTCCTCTATGGAAGCAGAGTTCTACTGTGGCAGAGAGTTCAAAAGTCAAGTAATTGAGTGACAAAATGAGCAATCAAAGGAAGCAAAGCAAACACAGCAATCAAACTTTAGATTCCTTTTTTGGGGACAAAAAGGATCAAAGCATGGAACAGGAGGAAGACAATGAAGTCAGAACTCCTGCACCAAAAGCTTCCAAGAAAAATATGAGCTGATTACAGGCCACGGAGGAGCTCAAGAAGGATTTTGAAAATCAAGAGAAGTAGAGGGAAAACTGGGAAAAGAAATGAGAATGATACAAGAAAATCATGAAAAGAGAGTCAACAACCTGACTGAAGAAAATAATACCTTAAAAAATAGACTAGGGGTGGCTAGGTGGCGCAGTGAGTAGAGCGCCGGCCCTGGAGTCAGAAGGACCTGAGTTCAGATCCAGCCTCAGACACTTAACGCACACACAAAACAAAAACCTAGCCATGTGACCTTGGGCAAGTTACTTAACCCCAATTGCCCTCCAAAAAAAAAGCAAAAAAAAAAATAGACTAACTCAAATGGCAAAAGAAGCTCAAAAAGCCAATGATGAGGAGAATGCCTTAAAAAGCTGAATTTGCCAGATGGAAAAAGAATCTCAAAGGCTCACTGAAGAGAATAATTCCTTCAGAATTAGATTGGAGCAAATGGAGGCTAATGACTTTCTGAGAAATCAAGATACTATTAAACAGATCCAAACGAATGGAAAAATAGAAGGCAATGTGAAATATCTCAGTGGGAAAACCACTGACCTGGAAAATAGATCCAGGACTACCTGGATCTACTACTACTAAAAATTACTGGACTACCTGAAAGCCATGATCAAAAAAAGAAGCTAGAAATCATCCTTCAAGAAATTCTCAAGGAAAATTGCCCTGGTGTTTTAGAACCAGAGGATAAAATAGAAATTAAAAGAATTGGGTGGCTAGGTGGTACAGTGAATAGAGCACCAGCCCTGGAGTCAGGAGGACCTGAGTTCAAATCCGGCCTCAGACACTTGACACAATTACTAGCCATGTGATTTGGGCACGTGACTTAACCCCAATTGCCCTCCAAAAACCAAAAAAAAAACAAAAACAAAAACAAAAAATAAACAAACCAACAACAACAAGAAGAAATTGAAAGAATTCACCAATCACCTCTTGAAAATGATCCCAAAAAGAAAACTACTAGGAATATTATCGCCAGGTTCCAGAATTCCCAGATCAAGGAGAAAATAATACAACCAGCCAAGAAGAAACAATTTAAATATTGTGGAAACACAATCAGGATAACACAAGATATAGCAGCTTCTACATTAAGGGATCAAAGGGCTTAGAATATGATATTCTGGAGGTCAAAGGAGCTAGGATTAAACCTAGAATCACCTACCCAGCAAAACTAAGTATAATGTTTCAGGGGAAAATATGATCATTCAATGAAATAGAGGACTTTCAAGCATTCTTGATGAAAAAACCAAAGTTGAATAGAAAATTTGACATTCAAATACCAGAAGCAAGAGAAGCATGAGAAGGTAAACAGGGAAAAGAAATCATAAAGAACTTATCAAAGTTGAACTATTTACATTCCTACAAGGAAAAACGATAATTGTAACTTATAAAACTTTTCTCGGGGCGGCTAGGTGGCGAAGTGAGTAGAGCGCCGGCCCTGGAGTGAGAAGGACCTGAGTTCAGATCCAGCCTCAGACACTTAACGCACACACAAAACAAAAACCTAGCCGTGTGACCTTGGGCAAGTTACTTAACCCCAATTGCCCTAAAAGGGGCGGCTAGGTGGCTCAGTGAGTAAGAGTGCCGGCCTCCGAGTTGGGATGACCCGAGATCAAATCCGGCCTCAGAAAATGAGCACCCACACATAAATAATGACTAGCCTTGTAACCTTGAGCAAGTTACTTAACCCCTATTGCTTTAAAAAAAAAAAAAACTTTTCTCAGTATGAGGATAGTTGAAGGGAATATAAATGTGTCTATATAGGAGGGTATATATGCATATGAATACATATGTGAGTGTGTGTATATATGTATACAGGTATACATAGACAGAAGGCACAGGATCAATTGAACAGGAAGGGATGATAATTTAAAAAATAAAATTAAGGGAGGCGGAGCCAAGATGGCGGAGTAGAAACAGCTCATCCAAGCCACTCTGTCCCCACATTCCCCCCAAACGATGTAAAAGGGGACTCTGAACAACTTCTGGAGCCCCAGCACCCACAGAACGACACAAAGAAGCTAAACTCCCGCTGAGGACAGCCCAGCAGCCCTGCAGGAAGGACCAGCGCAGAGGTCTGGGACCTGGCAGCGTGCAGTGTGCAGAGCGCAGGAGCCGAGCCGAGCCGAGCCCAGGTCCGCATGAGCCGAGGTTTTAGCCCCAGGGCGGCAGGGCCAGCAGCCGGCTGGAGGAACCCCAGAACACCAGGAGCTGTGGCGACTCCAGAATTATCAACATAGACTTGCCTAGGAAAAAGTAAGAGGTTAGTGTCCTATGGACTTTGGGACTGGTATTAGGGAATGCATCGGCTCCCTCCCCTGGGGGCTAGAAGCTGCTGAGGACAAACGCCATTTTGTAGTTTTCAGAGGCAGCTCCCGCTCCCAGCCTGCAAATTTGTAGGGAGATCCAGCGATCAGTCTTGGGGGGGTAATTGCTCTTGCTTTAACCTCCCTGGATCTGGATTGTGATCTAGGGTGGAAGTTGTGGGTGGGTTTACAGCTTGCCAGAAACGGAAGTTGCCCCCCACACGTTCGTGACGAAAATTCCTCTATCTGGCCTTAAAGCCATAGTGTGGCAACAAGCCCAAAAGTCAAATAATTAAGTGGCAACATGCCAAGGCAAAGGAAACAGAAAAATGCAACCCTAGACTCCTATTTTGGGGGCATAGAGCAGGAAAAGGACTGTGAGGTCAGAAGTCCTGCTCCAAAAGCCCCAGGGGAAAACATGAGTGGGTTGCAGGCCATTGAGGACCTTAAGAAGGACTTTAAAATCAAATAAGAGAAGTGGAGGAAAAATTGGAAAGAGAAATGAGAAGGATGCAGGAAAAGTATGAAATGAGGGTCAACAGCCTGACTGAGGAAAACAACACCTTAAAAAATAGACTAACTCAATGGCAAAGGAGGCCCAAAAGGGCAATGAGGAGAAGAATGCCTTAAAAAGTCGAATTTGCCAGATGGAAAAAGAATATCAGAAGTTCACTGAGGAGATTCATTCCTTCAGAGTTAGACTGGAGCAAATGGAAGCTAATGACTTTATGAGAAATCAAGATGCTGTTAAACAGACCCAAACAAATGAAAGAATAGAAGGCAATGTGAAATATCTCATGGGAAAAACCACTGACCTGGAAAATAGATCCAGGAGAGATAATTTAAAAATTATTGGACTACCTGAAAGCCATGATCAAAGAAAGAACCTAGAAATCACCCTTCAAGAAATTCTCAAGGAAAATTACCCTGATGTTTTAGATCCAGAGGGCAAAATAGAGGCTGAAAGAATCCACTGATCACCTCCTGAAAAAGATCCCAAAAAGAAAACTCCCAGAAATATTATAGCCAGGTTCCAGAATCCCCAGATCAAGGAGAAAATACTACAAGTGGCCAGGAAGAAACAATTTCAATATTGTGGAAACACAATCAGAATAGCCCAGACCTGGCAGCTTCTACACTGAGGGATCGAAGGGCATGGAATATGATATTCCAGAGGGCAAAAGAACTGGGAATGAACCCAAGGGTCACCTACCCAGCAAAACTGAGTATTTTGTTTCAGGGGAAAATATGGTCATTCAGTGGAATAGAGGACTTTCAAGCATTCTGGAGGAAAAAACCAGAATTGAATAGAAAATTTGACACCCAGACACAAGAAGGAAGAGATGCCTGAGAAGGTAATCAGGGAAAAGAAATCAAAAGGAACTTATCAAAGTTGAATTATTTACATTCCTATATGGAAAAGCAATAACTGGGACTGATGATATCTTTCTCACTATGAAAATAATGGAAGAAGGGTGTGTGGTCATATGAACACATATGTGAATGTGTGTGTATATGGTTACAGTTATATATGGATAGAGGGCATAAGTTGAATTTGTTGGGAAGGGAGAATACTCAAGGGATGAAATTATGAGGTGAGAGAGGAAAGTGGCAAGAGGAGATGGGGAGAGACAGGGTAGTGTAAACTATCCCATGCAGAAGAATCAAGGGGAAGTGGTTGCTAAAGAGGGGGAGAATAAGGAAGGCTAAAAAGGCAAAACCACATTCAAACTGAATTTGGTTCAGGGAGAAAATGACATACATAGTAAATGGGATATCTCAACCTGCAGCAGGATAGGGGGAAGGGGGATGGGAGGAGGGATGATGGATTGGAGGGCATCCTTGGGGTGAGGGGAGGTTGGAAGTACCCACTATAAAGAGGGACAGGATCATGTAGGGAATGGACCAGGTGGGGGGTGGGATGAGTGGGAGGGAATTATAAGCAGCCTTGTACAATATATCTACTATGATAATGTTTTGCATAGCTAGACATGTACAACATATACTGAATTACTTATCTCCCAAGAGGGAATGGGTGACAAGGGAGGAAGGAAATGGATCTGAAAATTGAGGTCTTTAAATTAAATGTTTCAAATATATATAAATACTATTATTAATACTCTTTTGCTTGTAATAGGGAGATAAGATGTGCAGGCATTGGGATGCAAAGACTCACCTTCCTCTAATGGAAAAGTCGATGGGGATATGGGAGAAGGTATGGGAGAGAGCAGATTGGAGGAAGCGATATCTTGTGGGATTACTGTTCTGGGAGGTTGGGTAGGGGAATAATGGGGGGAAAATGATTGTAACTCAAAATATGGCGGAAATGAATTATGTAAAACAAGTTAATAAAGCATTTGTATATATAAAAAAATAAAATAAAATTAAGAGGTGAGAGGAATATAATGGGAGGAGATAGGGAAAGACAGAATAGGGTAAATTATCTCATATAAAAGAGGCAAGGGGAAAGGGAGGGGAAGAACAGGAAGACAAAAGGGAATGGATCTACCTTACTCTCATTGAATTTGGCTTAAGGAGGTAATGACACACACTAAATTGGGTATCTTATTCTACAAGAAAGTAGGGGGAAAGGGGATAAGGGGGGGAATGATAGAAGGGAGGGCAGATTGGGGGGGAGGGTAGTTAAAAGCACACACCTTTGAAAAGGGACAGGGTCAAAGTAGAAAATAGAACAAGTGGGAGGTGGGATAGAATAGAGGTAAATATAGTCAATCTTTCACAATATATCCACTATGGAAATATTTTGTTTAACTACACATGTACAGCCTATATTGAATTGCTTATCTTCCCAGTAAGGGTGGGTGATGAGGGAAGAAAGGAAAGAATGTGTAACTGTAAGTTTTAAAATCAGATGTTTAAAAAAATTTATTATTATTATTTTTACATGCAACTGGGAAATAAAATATACAGGCACTGCAGTGTGGAGATCCATCTTGCCCTCCTGGAAAGTTGGAGTGGGTACAGGGGAGGATATAAGAGAGAACAGATTGGGGGAGGGGGTATTTAGTGGGATTACTGTTTTGGGGTGGGGGTAGGAGAAAGATGGGGAGAAAATTTGTAACTCAAAATCTTGTGGAAATGAATGTTGTAAACTAAAAATAAACATAAAATTTAAAAAAAAAGGAAAGCAAAAAGATAAAAAAGGTCAACTTGGTTTAAATCCGCAGGAACCATTTGGAGGACTTTTTTTTTTTAAAGCAATTGGTAACTTGCTTAAGGTTACAGGGCCAGTCATTATTTATGTGTGGGTGCTCATTTTGTGAGGCCTGGACCAATCCCACATCATTCCGACTCCAAGGCCAGAGCTCTTACTAACTGCGCCACCTAGCCGCCCCCATTTGGCGGACTTTGGTCTGGGAAGTGTGCCTTTAAAGATTTGGTTAACTTACTCATGCACATACCAGTGTTGACTTATGTAGGCCTGAGCAAATTTTTTATGCTACATACTAATGCTAGCTTAGAAGCCTTGGAATTAGTTCTTCACTAATAGAGTTATGGGCACCAAAAACCTGTTGTGCTGTCCCATAAGAGAATTAGATGGACTTTGTAAGTTTTATACAAACTGGATTTGTTGACTATGAAGTGGACCATCACTGAATAATTCAAAGGCCATGTGTTTGGAGCTAATTTTCAAGTATGAACAGTTAATCTAGTACCTATATTTTGACTACTACCTAGTTGAATGCTGCCTTCCAGAGATGGTAGCAGCAGTAGCTAGCTAAGAGTTCTATCATACCATCAACTAGGAAAGACTAACATGGATGAAGATGCTGTGTGTCCTCATGTGTCAGAGGCCTAGATGTTCTAGGCCTCGTGATGCTGAAGTTATGGTGATAACTATAGAAGGTGTGAAAGCAGTATGCCTCAATTTGAGGTTCACTCAGTCCATTAAACCATTTTCTAATAAGATAGAACAGATGCCTGATGAAACAATTCAAGAAATAATATAAGCAACAAAGCAGTGTGTTGACCACTGGGCACTCGAATTTAGTTCCTTGGAGGAGACCCAATGTAGTAGTCTCTCTGAGGACTCAACTTGCAAGTTCAGATGAGAATTAGGGGGAATAGATCAGATAGTACTTTCACATACTTAAAAAACATCAACACACGTTTTGAAGTAAGGGGAGATAACATCATTTCATCATGCCAGGTCTGCCTTCTTTGGGAGAAGGAGAAACACCATCCATTGAGTACTAGGCTCTTCTTTCCCGAAAAGAGGAGGAAAGTCTATTCATAAAGTCATCAGCCTGACCCCCTGCCTTGAGGAAAGGAGAGTAACTGTTTCTTCAGCTATCAGCACCTTGAGACCAAACCCCTGAGGACAATGAGAACCTACCTCATTCCTCAGTGATTAACAGTAGATTCCTTCTTGGTCATATCTTCTCCATTCTGGTGTCTCTGCAACCCCAGCTGAAATCACTGAAACCCTGTTCTCTATTGCACACCAGCCAATACTTTATGGCCATTCTCCTCAGCTACCCTTCCTCGATGTCCCTCTCTAAAGTTACCTGCCACTTTTATTGTGCTCACCGGAATGCCTCTTCGCCCTCCTGATGACATAACCTTCCTTTCCAATGCTGACTGTACTTTTACTCATTCCCCCCTCCCTCAGTCAATGTGAGGGAATTGAAATACTTCTTGTTCTTCCTTGCCACTTTCAGGTTCTCCCTCTGTCACCATCTCTTCCTAATCTTTTCTTTTTGAGATTCACTCAATCCATATCTGTCACCCGATCAAAATCTTGGAGCTGGGGGCGGCTGGGTGGCGCAGTGAGTAGAGCGTCAGCCCTGGAGTCAGAAGGACCTGAGTTCGGATCCAGCCTCAGACACTTAATGCAAACACAAACAAAAAACCTAGCCGTGTGACCTTGGGCAAGTTACTTAACCCCAATTGCCCTCCAAAAAGCAAAAAAAAAAACTTCTAGGACATTCCCTTTCTTCTCTTAATGAGTTCAGTGCCTGGTTCACAATCTTTCTCCATTTTTTAAGTTATCTCGTAACTAGGGGACTTTAAAGATACATATCGATACTCTCTCAAATACCCTAAACTTACAGATCAACTTTCTCATTTCATATGACCTATTCCATACCCTACCTCAGCCACACACAAAAATGGTTATACTTGTAATGTTGCCATCACCCACATACATGCCACTTACATGTTCATAAACTCTGAAATTCTTTTATTGGATCATGAGCTACTTTGTAATCACAGACTCTCTCAGCCTTTTAGATCTTTCCCAAGTCATCACCACTACACTACCTACACTTTCTGTCCTTCCTTATCTTGAGCCTGTGCTGAGCCAGTTCAACTCTCTATGGTCTTCTTTTATTAAGTCACTTGTCCCCTCATTGTATCACCAGTCTTGCCTTGAAGAGCCTTAGCCTTGGATAACCTCTCCTCATCTGGCCCTATCTGCTGCCTTTGTTCTTACACATGCTGCTGAATAACGCTAGAGAAAATCATGAAACTTTACTGGTTGAGTCCTCTACAATTTTATGTTACACAATTTCCACTGGCCCTCACTGCTGCATGTCAATTCTTTTACAACTCTCCAATTAATGTACTATATCACTTCTACAACTAATCTTCCAAACCTTTTCATCTCTCCCCAGATTTCCCATGGCTCAACCCACCCACCCACTCAACTGAAAACCTTGTCTCATATTTTACTGAAAAATTGAGGTTGTTCTTTAAGAATTCCCTCTTCCTGGGGCGGTTAGATGGTGCAGTGAATAGAGCACCAGCCCTGAAATCAGGAGGACCTGAGTTCAAATTCGCCCTTAGGCAGTTGACACACTTACTAGACATATGACCTTGGGCAAGTCACTTAACCCCAGTTGCTCGGCCTTCCCCACTCCAAAAAGCAAATAATAATAATAATAATAATAATAATAATAATAATAATTCCCTCTTTACCCTTCCTTCTCATCTCATATCATCTAGATGCCTTCTTTGTCTCCTCCTTTACCCCTGGAACACATAAGATGGTTCCTCTCCTTGTCAAGATAAACCCCTCTTGGGGCAACTAGGTGGTGCAGTGAATAGAACACTGGCCCTAGAGTCAGGAGGACCTGAGTTCAAATCTGGCCTCAGACACTTAACATGTACTAACTATGTGACCTTGGGCAAGTCACTTAACCTCAATTGCTCTACCTTTCCCCTTCTGAAAAAGCAAAAAAGAAAAGATAAGAAAGATAAACCCTTCTACATGCACTCCCATTCCATCACATCTTCTCCAGTGGATTGCCTCCTCTATCATCCCTATTTCCTTACTTATTCAATCTCTGCCTGTCTGCTGCCTGCTCGCCTGTTGCCTACAAACATGTCCATATAGACTTGTTTTTTTTCTTATCTGAAATAGAAATAGTCTGACTTATTTGTAAAGGTAACAAATACAAGCAAATCAAATTGGTGATCAGAGCAAATGGATGATTTACAGAGCTTATTTTTAAAAAAAAGGAACTTAAAAGTCATGAAAAGTGACAAAAATCTTAAGAAACTTGTTATGAACATAATTAAATTCACCAGGGCAAGTCAGTTGACCAGTATACTTTCTAGGACTTTTTACATGCCAACTTTGAAGGTGGCATGTCAGGAGCATAATGGGAAATTTCCAGGGTGGAACAACTTTTATCATTCTATTTGGTTAGAACGTATATCTGTCATCCTGTCTTTCAAAGGGAGATTGCTTTAGCTAGAAGGTTCTGCAGCAGTATAATCTACAGTTAATTTAAAGGAAATGGTAGCTTCTGAGAGATACAAAAAGAACTTAAAGCCAAAGAAAGAGGAACTTAGGAACAAAAATCTTTTAACAAAAATCTTCCTTATCTAACTTAATCTAGTGATCATTTTTATTTCTACAAAGATATATGTGTAGTCTAAATTATCCATAAATAATAACTACTAATAGAGCCTTATCAATCCATTAATTCCTTCATCCTGTCACTCTACTGATCCATCTATACCTGCTAGCTGTCATCCTCTCTCTCTCCTCCTTTTTGTGTCTAAACCCCTTAAGAAGGCTTATTACAGTAGATGCCTCCAGTTCTTTTCCTCTCACTTCTGTCTCAATGCTTTATGGTCTGATTTCTGACTTCTGTAACCAGAAGTGCTCTCTCCAAAGTTACTAACAGTCTCTCAGTTGCTCAGTCTGATGGCCTTTTCTCCATCCTCTTCCTTCTTGACTTCTCTTCAGATATTATTGGTCACTCTCTTCTCTCAGGCTTTGTGACATGACTTTCTCGTGGTCCTTTGCCTGCCTATCTGACCTCTCTTCACCTAGGTCACCCCCAGTGTTCCACATGCTCTTTTCTGGACCTTCTTCTTTCCTCTATCTATATATATTTACTTCACCTGATGATCTCATCACTTTCCATGGATTCAATTTTCTTTTCTGCTGATGATTCTCAAATTTACTTAACCATCTGTAACTACTCTGCCATCCCCCGACCTGACATGTATACCTGTCTGTTGGACTTCTAAAATTGAGTGTCCCCTGAATGTCTTAGATTCAACATCTCCAAAATGGAATTCATTTTTTCCCCGACATCATTTCTTCTTACTAATTTTCCTATTACTGTGGAGGGTACTACTATCCTCCTAGTGCCCCAGGCTGACAACCTAGTAAAGCTTCTGCCCCATATCAAACCTGTTGCCAACACCTGCCAATTTTACCTTCATAACATTTCTCACACCTCTTCCTTCTCTCCTGTAACATTGCTACCACCCTCATCATTTCTCACCTGGATTATTGCAATAGCCTGTTGGTTGGTTTCTCCTTATTCTCATCCATCCTCCACTAAGCCGTCAAACTGATCTTCAAGCACAGGTCTGATGTCACCTCCTACTCCAATGGTTCTCTGTCACTTCCAGAATCAAGCATAAAGTCCTGTTTGGCATCCAAACTCTTTCATAAACTGTCCCCTCCCTTCACCTATCAGTCTTAACACCCTCCCCCTAGCCCCTCTTTGATTTAAGGACACTGGCTTCCTTGCTATTCCTCAGACAGGAAATGCTCTCCTTTCTTAGAGATTCTGTCTCCTGGCTTCGCTGGCTTCCTTCAGGTCCCAAGTGAAATCCCACCATCTATAAGTAGCCTTTCCTTATCTCTCTTAATTCTAGTGCCTTAATTCTCTGTTGCTCATTTACACTTTATCCTGTACATGGCTTGTTTGGACATAGTTGTCTGCAAATTGTCTCTACCATTAGAGTGTGAGCTCCTTGAGAGCAGAGACTATCTTTTGCCTTTCTTTTTATCCCCAGCACTTACATAATACCTGGCATACAGTAGGTCCTTAATAAATGTTTATTAACTGACAAACAAATGGGAATAATTAGGGTATAAAAAGAATGGAGGGCGGCTAGGTGGCGTAGTGAGTACAGCGTCAGCCCTGGAGTCAGAAGGACCTGAGTTCGGATCCGGCCTCAGACACTTAACGCACACACAAACAAAAAAACCTAGCCATGTGACCTTGGGCAAGTTACTTAACCCCAATTGCCCTCCAAAAGGCAAAAAAAAAAAAAAAGAATGGAAAAGAGGATTACATGTGAAACTATATTTCTGTTACATAAAGTTCACTTTTTTAAAAATATATGTTACATTTTAAGTGGTAATAGCAAAGTTGCCTTGCTTGACTGTTCTGAATTTCCTATGGGGTATTAAAAATGTTTTTCATTGATAACCATTTCTTTTTTTTCTTTTTTTTCCATCAGTATGCACCAACCCATCTCAGTCCCCTCAACAGAAGCCTTCCTGCTTGAAACAAATAAACATGGCAAGGCAAAAAAAAAAATTCTAAATTTCTTATCTTATAAACACATTAGCCCTTTCAAAATAATTCTTCTCTTGTACCTCTGGTTCATTGTTTACCATGGGGTTGGTAAAACGTTTCTTCATTAGTCTGCTGAAGTCATGATAGGTTTACTGCAAGTTGTTTTCCTTTACATTTCCTTTACGTAGGATGATCAGATCATGGATTGAAAGCTGGAGGGACTTTTGAGGCCATTGACTATATCACCCTCATTTTACAAATGATGAAGCTGAAGCCCAGGGAAGATCAGTGATTTGCCCAGGGTCAGTGTATAAACTGTTCTCTTGGTTCTGCTCATTTTATTTTGTTTCAAGTAGTTTCCAAGTGTCTCAAATCCGTCATGTTTGTGATTCCATCCACTACAAAAAATATTCCATCACATTCATATGCCATAATTTGTTTAGCCATTCATAAATTGATAAGCAGCCCTTATGTTTCCACTTCTTTGTTACAATGTAAAGTGCTGCTATAAATATTTTTGTTTATATAGGCTCTTTATATCTTTTGCCTTCTTTGTGGTAATATGCCTACTAGTGGTTTTTCTTACTGGTTATGCATAGTTTAATGATGCTTGGTTCCTAAATTACTTTTCCAGAATAGTTTGGTCAATTTACAGCTCCACCAACAGTGCATTAGTGTGCCTGTCCTCCCTAAGCCCTCTCAACAATTGCCATGTTCCTCTTTTGTCGTCTTTGCCAATCAGAATTTTAGTTTAAATCTCAAATTGTTTTAATTTGCCTTTCTCTTAATAGTGATTTAGAAGATTTTTATAAGATTGTTGAGGACTTAGAGAGATCTTTTCTCTTACCTCTTCTTTAGTACCATGATTGTTCTTTGTTATTTTGCACATTTAAAATTTTTTTTGCAATTATGAGTTATTGTGGTGGTTCTTTACATTTATATTGTTGTATGCCATTGCATATCATATTTTCTTAACTTTACTTCACTACATTGAACTGTCTTTCTCTATGTTTATCATATTCATTGTTTCTTATAGCACAACAATTTTCCATTACTTTAATGTACTATATGGTTTGTTTAGTTATTCCCCAGTCAATCGGCATCTGCTTGGTTTCCAGTTCTTTTTTTTTTTTTTTAATCACAAAAAATGCTGCTATAAACATTTTGTTGTCTATAAGTGGCTTTGTTCTTATCAGTCACTTCCTTGGAGAATGTGCCTAGTAGGAAACTCTTGGGGTCAAAAGGTTAAGACATTTTAGTCACTTTATTTTTATAATTCTAAATTAATTTTCATAGTGGTTATACAAATTCACAGCTCCATCAACAGTGCATTAATGTGACTGTCTTTCTGTACTTCAGCATTGATTGCTCTTGTCTTTTCTTACCTTTGCCAGTTCTCTTGGTGTGAGGTGAAACCTCAAAGTTGTTTTAATATGCCCTTTTCTTTATTATTTATTTGGAGCAAATTTTTTACATACTTCCTGTTGCTAGTTCGGTTCTCTTTCTTTGAGAAATTTCTGTTCATATCCTTTGATCATTTATCTATTGAGGAATGGCTATCACTCATATATTTGAACCGATTTCTTATATGTCTTGTATATGAGACCTTTACCAGAGAATCTTTACAGAGATCCCCCCCCCCATTAACTATCTTTCCTTCTATTTTTTAGCTGCATTGTTCTTATTTGTACAAAAACTTTTCAATTTTATAACACCCAAAATTGTTCTTTTTATCTTGAATGATCCTTTCTTTTCCTTGTCTGGTCAGGGATATAGCCTAATCTATATCCTATGTCTTCTCCTATCCATTGTTGCAAAAGTTATTCCTTCCTTACTGCTCTAATTTTTGTTACACCTTCCTACGTCACATATCTATCTGGAGCTCATTGTGGCATATGTTGTGAGATCTTGGTCTAAACCTCAATTCTGCCAGACTCCTTTCCAGTTTTCACAGTACTTCTTGTTGAATAGCGAGTCCTAACCTCATTATTTGTGGTCTTTGGGTTTATGTGATTGTTAGTCTACTACTCCATGACCCATACCTCAAATTTCCTATAGGACAGCAACACCAGTATGTCCTGCTTCTTGCCTCTATGCTCCCTCTTTTCTTCTCCAGCTCTCTGTGTCTCTGCCTGGTTGGCTTTCATCTATAGAGAGATTAGGGAACTTTCTATAGGTGAGCACCCAAAACTTTGACTACAATATCTGGTAAAATAGTCCTGTGTAATTACACCCAAATACATCTCTCTTTTAATGAGGTTCCTTTTTTAAAGCATTTTGTGTCCCGAAATTGATTTGGTTTGTTTTTTAAGTGTGGAAGAGAGTAGAAAGAAAGTTTATATCCCACAGGATAGGAGACCAAATCTGAAAGAAGAACATTTTGTGTTTAGATCAATTTTAACAGAGAAGTTTTAACAGAAGAAATTTTACTTAACATTGCTTTTTTTTTTTTTTAAGGAAAGGACAATTTCAGGCATGAAGAATATCATTGCTGAAATGGAGCAGGCATCAAGGTAATTCTCATAGTATTTTGGAAAAGATACAGTTTTACAGAATTGACAAATGACTAAATTGCATTATTATTTTTTATATTGTAGTGTTATCTCTGAAATTTTATAGAATGCGACATTTTGTGCTTAATTTTTCAAACTCTGTCACATCCATCTCTGTAAACTCTGTTTTACTTTTCAGTATTGTCTTTTTTTTTTATTGTTGTTCTGCATTAGTAAAATACTTCTAATGTCCCTATTTGACTTGTAAAATAGACAGTCAACTGAAGCTCTTATCATGTGTGAACAAGACATTTCCAGGATGCGTCGACAACTGGATGAAACAAGTGATGAGCTTGCCCAGATTACTAGAGAAAGAGAGGCCTTGGCTCGTGACAATGATAAACTCCAAGAGTCAGTCTCTAGAGTTAAACAGGAAAACCAGGTATTTTTGCTGATGGAACCTTTTTTTAAAAATGAAAACTTACAATTTTTATTTTAATTGCAAATGAGGTATAGGTTATAATTCAATAATTAGGATTAAGAAAATGCAGGTTGGTTTAGAGCTCTGCTCATAATTAAACTCCAGTTACTGGAGTTCTGGCTTTCAACGAAAGCCAGAAGATGTGACGTGAGTGGCAATGATCTATTATTTTCTGTTAAAAAGTAAGAAACAAAATACTGTAAGGTAGGACACTCAGATATTTTAGTAAATGGAGATCCTCTTTTAATGAAAGGATAGAAAAATATTCTGTGATGGTTTAAGAGCAATTCTACTTAAAAGCACAGTATTAACTAGACTGTATTTTTATATCCTTTCTAGTCTAATTTGAATATCTATTTTATTTTTGTTGTGTGTAGTTCATTTTATGTATCTTCTTTTTATTCTAAGATTTTCTTGCTTCTCTTATTCTTTTTTTTTTTTTAAGCAATTGGGGTTAAGTAACATGCTCAAGGTTACATGGCCAGTCATTATTTATGTGTGGGTGCTAAGTAACTGAGGCTGGAACTGATCCCAGGTCCTCCCAACTCCAGAGCCGGCGCTCTTACTCACTGCGCCACCTAGCCACTCCTAAAAACCCTAATCTATTCTTTTTTTTTTTTGCTTTTTGGGAGGGCAGTTGGGGTTAAGTGACTTGCCCAAGGTCACATGGCTAGTAAGTGTTAAGTGTTTGAGGCTGGATTTGAACTCAGGTCCTCCTGACTCCAGGGCCAGTGCTCTACTCACTGTGCCACCTAGCCACCCCACTTCTCTTATTCTTAATGTCAGCCAGTTCCTTAAGAAGTTCGTGCCTGTATTATTAAGCATTTCTTCTATATTGTCATTTTCTGCTAATTTTTGTATCTAGTTAAAATTATTTCATCATCTTTAGTATTCCCTTTTATAGCTCCCTCATCACTAATTTTTTTTCATTTGGCATTAGCTATAATTTACTATGATTTTTCTCACAAATGTTATACTTTGAAAAGGCATAATTTTTTTGTGATGGCTATATAAACAGTCATCAGGATACATCAATATATTCATTATATAATCCTTTCTCTTTGGATTTAGTATATGTTTGTAAAACCAAAAGGTATGAATTTATAGGGCCTTTTTATATTATCTTTTTATATTCTGATAAATAGGTAGACTAAAATCAAGAGGTTACATTTATTAAAAATGCTTTTTTTGGTTTTGTTTTAAAATAGGTGTTATCCAAAAAATTGGCTGAAAATCAAGCTGAGCTTAGTGACATTAAACAGAAGAGCCAAGGGAATAGCAGTGATATTAACAAGCTGAAATCTTTACTAAAGGCTGAAGTATGTATATGTATTTTTTTTTGCTTTCAATTGTCATGGGATTTAAATAAGAGTTTTTAATAGAGATAAATTAAATCAAAGTTACATCTCTAGGAAAAGGTGACCATGACATTTTGAATGCATCTGTAACACTTAGTTTTCAGGGGTAATCACACTGGAAATGGATTTGTTACAGCTTTAGAATTTCACCATCAGTATCATTATAATAATGACAAAAAAGTTAGCACTTGATATTAGTATAGTAGTGCTTTAATGTTTGCAGAGCATCTTACTGATGTGTTCTCATTTGTTCCTCACAAAAACGCTTTGAGACAAATGCTGTTATCCTCATTTTGGAGATGAGGAAACCAGGATTTAGAGAGTAACTAATTTCATGGTCATTTACTGGGTAAATGTAGGCAGCAGAATCTGAAACCAGATCCTAATGCTCTATGAACTTCAGACCCATACATCTACCCTCATCAAAAATTCCCCTGTATCAGTTCTCTCATCTAGCTGTCTCATAAATGAATTTATATTAATTATATAAACATGATAATTATATGATTAATGTAATTATCATAAGTTTATCATTACAGATATCAACTATATATAATAGTTTACAGTGATTTAAAATGCTATGAATAAATACCATCAAATATAAAGTTAGTTGAAAAGAATTTTCATAATTTAATAATAGACCCTTAAAAGACAAAATTTCAAAGGACTGAATCTCTCATTATAGAAACTTAGATAGCCAAGTAGTTTATTGATGATATTTATCAAAAGCATTTTTAGGTGTCCCTCAAAACAACATATATTGTAATCACTTTACCTATAAGTGGTGGCCCTGTTGTGAGTACAGTGGATAAAACAACAGGAGACTTGGAGTCAGGAAGACTTGGGTTTGAATTGCACATCAGACACATTAGCCATGTGACCTTGAGTAAATCATTTAATATATATCAACCTCATTTTTTAATACACAAAATCGGGATAATTTTAAAAAGTTAGATAACCTCATAAGGTTGTTGTGAGGATCAAATGAGATAATATATGTAACTTGTTTTACAAACCTTAAAATGCTATAAATGTATTAGCTATTACTATTATTCCAGGTAGAGAGCATGTCCTTTTGTATCTTTCCCATAATACTTAGCACAGTGATAAGCCCATAAAGTCTTGTTATTGTGGGATTCTATATACTATATCAATCTAGTAAATACATTTTATGTTTGGGGTCTGATTTCTCCCAGTGGATATATGCCTACATCTGTTGTACTTGTTCAAGTTTGTCCAGCCTAGGAATTTTCAAGTTGCTCTTATATTTATCCGGAATAGACATATGTGACACACAAATCCTTAGTCAATTGACCACAAAAATGGAAGAAAAAAAAGACAGAGGTGATCCCTGTCCCCTCCACTTCTTTGAAACTGATGTCCTTAGAGAACAGAGAAATCAATTTCTAATTTGCTGTTACATACAATTAAAAGCTTTTTTTGACTGTAGAAACAGATTTGGAAATAAAAATATCACCACTTCCAACTCTCAAAGGAACCAGGCTCACCAATTTTGAGCCCTTTGTATGGTAGAATGGAGGAGGGGAGGCAGTACCTCTAAGTCCCAGTCTGTCAGACTTGAGTAAATGACTCCTTGGGCATAGTTACTTCCTGAGTCCCTCTCTCTTGTCATGGAGAACACAGAATATTTGCTAGCAGGTATGGGCCTACACTCAAGTGGTGACCCAGCCTACTCTGATCTTTTCTTTTATACTCTATAGAAAATTACTTCCATATAGACAGACCCAGGATTCCCTTTTTTTTTTTGCTTTTTGGAGGGCCATTGGGGTTAAGTAACTTGCCCAAGGTCACACGGCTAGGTTTTTTTTTTGTTTGTTTGTTTGTGTGTGGTAAGTGTCTGAGGCCAGAACCGAACTCAGGTCCTTCTGACTCCAGGGCTGACGCTCTATTCACTGCGCCACCTAGCCGCCCCAAGGATTCCCTTTTGACTAGCTATCTTATAATGCATTCACAATTAGATTATTCTAGATAAGCAGTTATATTACAATACATATGACAGAGACCAGTCATTCCAGAACAAGTAGGGCAATGTGATCCACAAAATGGTTAGATAGCCCTGATCACTATTTTCTGATTATAATGGTTCTATTTTCTGTTGTGGGGGGTGGGCGGATTAGAAAAGATGCACTATGCGTATAGATAGATGGATGGATGGATGGATGGATGGATGGATGGATGGATGGATGGATGGATGGATGGACAGATGGATATATAACTTTTGATACCTAGGAGCAGCATGTGCAATGAAAAATAACTGTCCAGGGGACTAATTTGGGGAACTTTGATATAAAGATATCTTTATTAGATCTTGTCTTCAGAGTAACAAAACTATGTGTTAAATGTTTTTTGTTTAGTATTTTACAGTGCTAAAAGATTTTGATAACTAAGAAAGACTCAGCTAGATGGTGTATGAAAAGGAAATTTTGGTAGTCTTTTTTTGGAGGCTACCCATTTATTCATTACAGAATAAATGTAAAAAAAAAAGGAATTTTGTTGTGCTAGATATAGCCTTTAAAATATTAATTATAGTTAATAGTTGAAAACTCATCTCATGATTTTATTGTCATGATTTTATTTTTATTGAGAATATTTATATGGAATATAACACAGTGACATTGGCTGAAAAGGTAGAGAGATAATGAACATACCCAGATTCTACATCTGCTCTTTAACAGACATAATGGAAAAATCTGGACCTCAGAAACATGTACTATGCTCAAGTGGCTAGTTTACTGTGTAGACTGTAAGAGTTCATCTCAACAAATATTTGCTGATTTTACAGACATAGCTGAAGAATTTTGCAGAGGAGAAAATCTGATTCAAAACCACAAGGTGGAAGTATAACACTAAATGTAACCTATTCTGTTTCTCCTTCATTCTTCCCAGAACCCCAGATGTTAGGATCATCAGATAAGAGAGGCAGTATCCAAAGTTTGGGATAGTTTTCTTAAGTTTAGATCCCTAAGGAAATAGACTACTATATTCTGTTACCTCAAATATTACCAGATTATTAGTATAATTATTCCATTTACATATTTTAAAATAATATAATAATGTCTGGTATTTATTTTATATAGCTGCTTTCTTTCCCCCCTGCCCTGAGAAATGAATCCAATTTCAATGGCTATAGAGACCTGATATGACCAACTAAAGGGTTCCTGTCTTCCTGGAATATGTATCTGGGACATGATAGGAGACATTGTTGAGCCTTTCACCCCAGCTGACCATCATCTAGCTTTAATGATTAATATTCCAGAAGAAACTTGAAAATAATTTGAATAGACTGTGGAGTCCAGACCAGGAATCTATGAAGGAATTTTGGGAATGTAGGTGATATTTTCATCATCCTTTCTTATTGATGTTTGGAGGCTTAGTGGGTAAATAAACAGTGTCACCTAACAAGGCTTGGTTTTTTGGAGCGTGGTTTAAGAACAGACACTGAGGGGATTTTAGCAAGAGAGAGAGTATATTTCACATGGAGAAAAAAAAACATATTTGCCTGAAGACTTGCTCATCTGATCCAAGATACAGGGCTAATAAATGGTGGAAGGATTTAAACTGAACATGGAAGAGAGGGAAAGAAAAATCCCCATGTAAAATGATAAGAAAGATATTTTGATTAATGGGTATGACACAGGAAGAATAGTGGTAGAAGACATTTCTCATAATTAATAGAAGAAAACTGTAGAGAGGAACAGGGATATAATACTAATAGTTATGGCCTAATGGTTTAGGAGCCACTGGGTCTATGGATTCTCATTTCTTTTGTGACTTCCATGTGCCAGTCATTAAAAAAGAATACTCTACAAGGAGTTAGACCGTCTACACTCACTGTCTTTGTTCTGGATTGATGCTAGTTTACCCTTGACTCTTTTCTCAACCTCATTTCCAGCTTCTGTTTATGTCAGTGTTTTAAGGAGACATTGGTTTTCCACAGTCACTTTGATCTTATCTTCCATGATGTGTTTCTCTAGATCTTCCATTAGGGTTAGTGACAGAATTAGGGTTAGGGTTAACCTAACGTGACTTGGTACTTTATCTTCTCCTGAGAGCTGATTTTCAGTCCCTTCTTTATTATAGTGCATAGCTGCTTACAACCATCGTATCTTCTGGGATGGTAACTCTCAGATGACCAATATGAGGTGGTTTTATGTGACAATATTCCATTGTACAGCACAATTCTAAGAAAACAAAACACCTCTGTTGGGGCCATCTAGGGTAAAGTAGAATGCATTCATTTGTCAAGCATCTTCAATACTAGATGGGTTAGAACCTGGGATGATGATTAGGGATTTATTGAATGCATTTGTCATGTAATGGAAAGAACACAGGATTTAGAATAGAAAACTAGAAACAATTCTCTGTTGAACTAGGTAACATCTTTATTATGAGATCTACAAGTCCTGTAAGTAAATAGAGCAGACTAACCAATCTATATTTCTCCTTTTAACAATTTACTGGGTAGGTTAAGGAGCTTTGAGGATTTCTTCCCTTATTTTGTCTACTAAAGAGCCTGTATGCTCAAGACTATGGTCCAGTTGGAAAGTCTTCCTTCTGATGTGTTTTCTGAAATAGGCTGCCCCATCAATAACCCCATATGTTTCCCTTTGCAAGAGAAATCTGACTAATGTTCCAATAAAGTTTTTAGGATAAAGAAGTTCTAGACAGGGGTGGCTAAGTAGCACAGTGAAGAGAGCACCAGCCCTGGAGTCAGGAGGACCCAAGTAAAATCTGGCCTCACACACATGACACACACAAAAAACTAGCTGTGTGACCTTGGGCAAGTCACTTAACCCGAACTGCCCTCCAAAAAGCAAAAAAAAAGAAGACGTTCTATACAGTGTATAAATGGTTTCATAATAGATTGTCACTTTTTCTAGGTCTAAAGCCAGTAATAGATTTAGATTAAGGCAGCATTACTGGACCAGTTCAAAGAGACGTTGATACATACCATATATGACAAGTTGACCTCAGTGGATGTGACAGACACTCTCCCCAAAATAATTTAACAATACTTGCTAAGGAGGGGCTTTTTTTGTAATTATGGAATAATTCCATGTGTTCACACAACATACTGAACCTTCCACCTGCACATTTCCTGGAGAAATACCAGGTTGACTGCTAAGAACCGAGATGCCAAGGACAAATCAACAAGAAGTCAGCAGAGTAAGAAGGTATATACATTCATGGTAGGTGCCGTGCTGACAAGTGGAGAACCCATAAACTTAAAAGACCAATGGAGAATTTTAGGGTTTTCCATTTCCTATAACCACTTTCTTCCCTTTTGGCACTACTCTGATCAATTTGGTGAGGAATGGAAGAGCTTTTCAGCAGCCCACAGTTCAGCCAAAAATGCTTTTAGGCAGCTGAAGCAACAGCTTGCCTCTAGCCCCAGTTTGAATTGGCCATTTAGTATAGCAGTCAATGCCACTGACCTTGTGATAGGAGCAACCTTTCATAGCTTGGTCTTTGATCCACCTGTGTGCTTTTTGTTCCCAAGCTTAAACCTGCTAGGCAGAGCTATATGATTTAGGAAAAACCTATTGAGGAAGACCTGGAGAGAAAGTTTAACATCTAATCATCATCCAGAGCAATCAGTGACCTTTTAAGCACTTTTGGTCAGCTTTCAGCATCAGTGCTAGATATGATGGATATTGCTCTTTAGCCACTTCATTCTTTTTTTAAAAAAATTTTGGAGGGGGGAAGGCAGAGCAGTTGGGGTTAAGTGACTTGCCTAAGGTCACACGACTAGTTTTTTGTGTGTATTAAGTGTCTGAGGCCAGATTTGAACTCAGCTCCTCCTGACTCCAGGACTGGTGCTCTATTCACTGTGCCACCTAGCTGCCCCAGCCACTTCATTCTTGAAACTCTCCTGTGCCTGTGGACTCCAGACTGGTGGACTAATGACTTGGCCAGGAAAACTAGGTAGCATTCCAACAGTCAGCTTTCTGGGATGTCTTGCAAATTGAGAACTTTACCACTGTACCACCACTCTTCTTCCATCAGGTGTGGTTACCTAAGCCTCTTTTTATAGCCAACTGCCCTTTGAGAAAGCTCTGACCTCACCCTAGAAAGGGACTTAGTAACAGATAGCTTTCTGTTTCATTTGGGCCCCAAGAAAAGGTCAAATGGAAGTGCTGTGCATATAGCCACTGTAATCTAGCTGCCAGGCATATGTGACTATTCAAAATGTATCTACATAGTCACCTCTTATTTCTGGTAATCACACATCTTTCATTTCTCACCCAGGAAAGCTACTTCTTTTACCTTCTCTGTCATGCCCCTAGGAACCTCTTCATCAGGAACCCCATCATCTTGTAAGATCAAATCAGATCAGCTGTGGGATTCCCACCTCATTGGTACCCTCTACTTCTGAGACTCCTTTGAATGAGCATCTCCTCAAACCTCCATTCAAGGAGATCCCCCAGGCTAACCATCTCCTCATTTCCCACCTACTTAGACTTCTTTATCATACGCTTTCCATTACCCCCCCTTTTTTTTTTTTTACAGTTTCCTTTTATGTGTTGTCTTCTCTCATTAGATTGTAAGCTCCTGGATGGAGAGCCTTTTTTTTTTGTATTTGTAACCCTAGCACTTAGCAGTATCTGACACATAGATGCTTGGTAAGTGTCTGTCGACTGGCATCTAGAACAGCATCAGTTTCTGCATCCATTTGCATGAAGTTTGCTCCTCAAAGCGAGGGACTCCAGTGAGGGATTCCATAAGGAAGCCAGCAGGTCTCCTGTGGTCTCTCTAAGCACTGGGCCCTTTGTGTTGTTAAGGACTGTTGACCTGTCTTAGGGACAAGATATCCTTCTAAGTCAAGGTAGATAGACTAACAAATATAGCACAGCTTTGTTCTTGCTGCTTCACCTCTTGCCACCAAGGCAGCAGGCCTGTTTTTCCAAGATGGCTTTACGTTCCTGACTCCACTTGGGGTCCTCAGTTTACACTCTTTGGCACTCTTCACTGACCATTCCTAGGCCAGCAGCAGACCAAATGTACTAAGCATTCTGAAGCTTTACCTTTGGTGCAGTATAGATCTCAGAAGAGCTAACTCATACTTATATATGCTTATACCTTATACATATTATTAACATTGTATGCTGAATTTTGTGACAACTCTCCTCTGGAATTGCTGTTTCAACCAGTGATTTCAACCCAGCTACTTCTGTTAAGTATCACACTGTGTCATCTATTAAGATGGTGAACTTCCTGAAAGCTTTTGCCTTCCTTTGTATCCCTGGTGTTCAGCATAGCCTGGCACATAGAAAGCACTTAATAAATATTTAATGACTGACTGATTAAATAATGACCCCTTAGGGATGGTTATAACAATTTTGGTTAATTAGAGCATTCCCAGGCAGATCTCCAGGCCATACTGCAGATAACTAAAGTCACTCTTCATAAAGAATAGTGAACAAACACTGGACCACCAGAAAACCACACTGTCAATCATATGTTTTCTGCAGGAAGCCTCACCTCTAACCATTCATCCAGGAAATTAGAGGGTCAATTCTGTAGCTTTTTCTGCTCAACCAAGTTGTGTGTCCTTTCACCTATAGCACTGGACTTGGTTCCATATTTTTCCCATGTCTTATTATTCTTTATTGTTTTGTACACATTTGATTACCAGCTTCCACCTACTTACGATCATTCCAAGTCTTGATCAATAAAAAGAGAAAAGTTGTAGTGAAAGCTTGTTGAAGCTTATTAAAGAAGAAGTCTCCTCTGGTAACTGTTAAAAGAATGTTGCTTTGAAATGCATGCTAAGTACAAGAAATAGTCAAATTCATGGGCCACTCTGAACTGCTATGCTGGCTTAAATTTTCTAGCATTCTTTGATTCTGAATCATCCTTGATTCATCCTGTTCTTCCTTAATTTCACTCCTTTCAGTCTCCTCCACCATTCCTACTCAGTATTAACATTATACGGTCAGAGCTTCAACTGATACTGGATGTATTCTTTTGTTGAGAAACTTATACAGCATAGTCATCTGTGGAGTAAGACTAAAGGATCTCTCAAAGCACTTACTTGCAATGCCAAGATTGTCTGATCCTACTTTCACAGAACTGTTGTGATGAAAATATGTCTTAAAACACTGTGTAAATATGAGTTATTAGGAAACTAGGGAATGTGCAGTTTCTAGAAATCAGAATTATTTCAAAAATATAATAATAGTAACTAACATTTTATAGAGTTTCAAGATTTGTTAAGTACTTTATACAACTATCTCAGCAGGTGCTCTTATTATAGATTCTACATTTACAGATCTTATTTATTTTTTTGTCACATTTTAAGTTCAGAACTTTCTTTGTCTCTGCCTCCCCACCCTATACTAGAGAGGCTACTATTTGACACAGATACATACATATATGGGTGTATATATATAAAAAAATAATACCATGCATACTTCTGTTTATCAGTTTCTTCTCTGGAAGTGGATAGTATCTTCCTTCACAGGTCCTTTGTAGTTAATTTGTGTATTTATAATACCCAGAATAGTTTAGTCATTCACAGTTATTCTTTGAAAAATATTGCTGCTACTGTACACAGTGTACTCTTGGTTCTGCTTATTTCACTCCATTATTTCATGCAAGTCTTTCCATGGTTTTCTAAAATCAAGCAGCTCATCATTTCTTACAGCACAGTAGTATTCCAACACAATCACATGCTACAACTTATTTGGCCATTTCCTACTTGATATTGATGGGCATCTCTTCAATTTCCAGTTTCTTTGCCACCACAAAGAGAGCTACTATAAATATTCTAGAACATATTAGATCTTTTCCTTTTTCCCTGCTCACTTTGGGAAACAGATCTAAAAGTGGTATTGCTAGGTCAGAGGGTATATATAGTTTTATAACTTATTGAGCATAATTCCATATTGTTTTCCAAAATGGTTGGATCAGTTCATAGTTCCACCAATAATGTATTAGTGTCACAATTTTTCCACATCCCCTCTAACACTAGTCATTTTTCTCTATATCTAGCCAACCGGACAGGTGTGAGATGATATTTCAAAGTTGTTTTAATTTGCATTTCTCTAATCAATAATGGCTTAGAGCAGTTTTGCTTATGATAATATATCACTTTATTTCATCAAAAAATTGTCTGCTCATATCCTTTGATATATATATTTGACAAATATACCATTTGTCAATTTTGGGGAATGACTTTTATTCCTATAAATTTGACAGAAGCTCTCTATATATTTGAGATATGAGACTTTTATTCGAGAAGCTGTTTATTTCCCCCTGATTTTGTTCTACTTTCTTCCTAACCTTGGCTATGTTGGTTTTATTTGCACAAAACCTTTTTAATATAATGTAATCAGGGGCGGAGCCAAGATGGCGGAGTAGAAACAGCTCTTCCAAGCCACTCTGCCCCCAGATTGCCCCCAAACTATGTAAAAGGGGACTCTGAACAACTTCTGAAGCCCCAGCACCCACAGAACGACACAGAGAAGCTAACCTCCCGCTGAGGACAGCCCAGCAACCCTGCAGGAAGGACCAGCACAGCAGTCTGGGAACTGGCAGCGCGGAGCGCGCAGAGCACAGGAGCCGAGCCAAGCCCAGGTCCGCGTGAGCTGAGGTTTTAGCCCCAGGGCAGCAGGGCCAGCAGCTGGCTGGAGGAACCCCAGAACACCAGGAGCTGTGGCGACTCCAGAATTATCAACATAGACATGCCTAGGACAAAGTAAGAGGTTGGTGTCCAATGGACTTTGGGACTGGTATTTAGGGAATGCGTCGGCTCCCTCCCCTGGGGGCTAGAAGCCGCTGAGGAGACACGCTATTTTGCAGTTTTCAGAGGCGGCTCCAGCTCCCGGCCTCCAAATCTTAGGGAGATCCAGCGATCAGTCTTGGGGGGTAATCGCTCTTGCTTTAACCTCCCTGGATCTGGATTGTGATCTAGGGTGGAAGTCGTGGGTGGGTTTACAGCTTGCCAGAAACGGAAGTTGCCCCCCACACGTTCGGGACGAAAATTCCTCTAGCTGGCCTTAAAGCCATAGTGTGGCAACAAGCCCAAAAGTCAAGCAATTAAGTGGCAACATGCCAAGGCAAAGGAAACAGAAAATGCAACCCTAGACTCCTATTTTGGGGGCATAGAGCGGGAAAAGGACTGTGAGGTCAGAAGTCCTGCTCCAAAAGCCCTAGGGGAAAACATGAACGGGTTGCAGGCCATAGAGGACCTTAAGAAGGACTTTAAAAATCAAATAAGAGAAGTGGAGGAAAAATTGGAAAGAGAAATGAGAAGGATGCAGGAAAAGTATGAAATGAGGGTCAACAGCCTGACTGAGGAAAACAACACCTTAAATAATAGACTGAGTCAAATGGCAAAGGAGGCCCAAAAGGGCAATGAGGAGAAGAATGCCTTAAAAAGTCGAATTTGCCAGATGGAAAAAGAATCTCAGAAGTTCACTGAGGAGATTCATGCCTTCAGAGTTAGACTGGAGCAAATGGAAGCTAATGACTTTATGAGAAATCAAGATGCTGTTAAGCAGATACAAACAAATGAAAGATTAGAAGGCAATGTGAAATATCTCATGGGAAAACCACTGACCTGGAAAATAGATCCAGGAGAGACAATTTAAAAATTATTGGACTACCTGAAAGCCATGATCAAAGAAAGAACCTAGAAATCACCCTTCAAGAAATTCTCAAGGAAAACTGCCCTGATGTTTTAGATCCAGAGGGCAAAATAGAGTTTGAAAGAATCCACCAATCACCTCCTGAAAAAGATCCCAAAAAGAAAACTCCCAGGAATATTATAGCCAGGTTCCAGAATCCCCAGATCAAAGAGAAAATAATACAAGCAGCCAGGAAGAAACAATTTCAATATTGTGGAAACACAATCAGAATAGCCCAGGACCTGGCAGCTTCTACACTGAGGGATCAAAGGGCATGGAATATGATATTCCAGAGGGCAAAAGAACTGGGAATGAACCCAAGGGTCACCTACCCAGCAAAACTGAGTATTTTGTTTCAGGGGAAAATATGGTCATTCAGTGGAATAGAGGACTTTCAAGCATTCTTGAGGAAAAAACCAGAATTGAATAGAAAATTTGACATCCAGACACAAGAAGGAAGAGATGCCTGAGAAAGTAATCAGGGAAAAGAAATCAAAAGGAACTTATCAAAGTTGAACTATTTACATTCCTATATGGAAAAGCAATAACTGGGACTGATGATATCTTTCTCACTATGAAAATAATGGAAGAAGGGGGTGTTGTCATATGAATACATACGTGAATGTGTGTGTATATGGTTACAGTTATATATGGATAGAGGGCATAGGTTGAATTTGTTGGGAAGGGAGAATACTCATGGGATGAAATTATGAGGTGAGAGAGGAAAGTAGCAAGAGGAGATGGGGAGAGATAGGGTAGGGTAAACTATCCCATGTAGAAGAAGCAAGGGGAAGTGGTTGCAAAGGAGGGGGAGAATAAGGAAGGCTAAAAAGGCAAAACCACATTCACGTTGAATTTGGTTCAGGGAGAAAATGACATACATACTAAATGGGATATCTCAACCTGCAGCAGGATAGGGGAAGGGGGATGAGAGGAGGGATGATGGATGGGAGGGCATCCTTGGGGTGAGGGGAGGTTGGAAGTACCCACTATAGAAGAGGGACAGGATCATGTAGGGAATGGACCAGGTGGGGGGTGGGATGAGTGGAGGGAATTATAAGCAGCCTTGTACAATATATCTACTATGATAATGTTTTGCATAGCTAGACATGTACAACATTTACTGAATTACTTATCTCCCAAGAGGGAATGGGTGACAAGGGAGGAAGGAAATGGATCTGAAATTCGAGGTCGTAACATTAAATGTTCCAAATATATATAAATACTATTATTAATACTCTTTTGCTTGTAATAGGGAGATAAGATGTGCAGGCATTGGGACACAAAGATTCACCTTCCTCTAATGGAAAAGTCGACGGGGGTATGGGAGAGAGCAGATTGGAGGAAGCGATATCTTGTGGGACTGCTATTCTGGGAGGTTGGGTAGGGGAATAATGGGGGGAAAATGATTGTAACTCAAAATCTGGCAGAAATGAATGATGTAAAACAGAAGTTAATAAAGCATTTGTTTACAAAAAAATATAATGTAATCAAAATTATCCATTTTATACCTTGCAATATCCTCTATGTCTTACTTATTCATAAATTCTTCTCCTATCCATAAATCTGATAGGCAATATGTTCCATGTTCTTCTAATTTACTTATGTATCCCTTTCATCTAGGTCATACGTACATTTTGACCTTATCTCGGTTAATGGTGTAAGATACTGGTTTATACCCAATTTCTGCCAAAGTACTTTCTAGTTTTCCCAACTTTTTTTTAACCAAATAATGAATTCTTATCTTAAAAGCTTAAATCTTTACATTTGTCAAACATAAAGTTACTATAATTATTTGCTGCTCTGTATGTCTGCTCTTTTCTACTGACCCACCTTTCTCTTCTTTAGCCAGTACCAGATAGTTTTGATAATTACTGCCATTTAATATAGTTTAAGATCTGGTATTGCTAAATCTCCTTCTTTTACATTTTTTTCATTAATTCCTTTGTTATTCTCTTATCCTTCTAAATGAATTTTATTATTTTTTCTAGTTCAATAAAATATTTTTTTTTTTACTGTATATACCTTTTGACCCAGCAATACTACTTCTAGGTTTGTATACCAAAGAAATCATAAAAATGGGGAAAAGACCTACATGTACAAAAATATTTATAGCAGCTTTTTTTTTTTTTTTTGCTTTTTGGAGGGCAGTTGGGGTTAAGTAACTTGCCCGAGGTCACACTGCTAGGTTTTTGTTTGTGTGTGTTAAGTGTCTGAGGCCGGATCTGAACTCAGGTCCTTCTGACTCCAGGGCTGACACTCTACTCACTATGCCACCTAGCCGCCCCAATATAGCAGCTCTTTTTGTGATAACATAGAATTGGAAATTGAGGATATGCCCATCCACTGGGGAATGGCTGAACATGTTGTGGTATATGAATGTAATGGAATACTATTGTGCTATAAGAAATGATGAGCAGGTGAACTTCAGAAAAACCTGAGAAGACTTACTGAACTGATGCTGAGTGAAATGAGCAGAACCAGGATAACGTGGTACACAGTAACAGCCACACTGTGCAATGACTGACTTTGACAGTTTTTCTCAATAATGCAAGGATCTAAGACAACTTCAAAAGACTCAGGATGGAAAATGCTATCTGCATCCAGAAAAAGACCTATGGAGTCTGAATGGAGATTGAAACATACTTTTTGTTCTCTCTCTCTCTCTCCCTTTTTTTTTTTTGGTTCTTTCTTGTGGTTTCTCCCATTGGTTCTAATTCTTCTTTACATAATGATTAATGTGAAAATATGTTTAATATGAATTTATATGTATAGCCTGTATCAGATTGCATGCTGCCTTGGGGAGGGGGAGAGGAAAGAGGGGGAGAAAATTTAGAAATCAAAATCTTATGTAAGTGAATGTTGAAAACTAAAAATAAAAAAGTAAATGCTTTTTTTGTAATTTAATTGGGATAGCATTAAATAAATAAATTAGTTTAGGTAGAATTACCATTTTTTATATTGGTTCTGCCCATCCATGAACAATGAATATTTCTCCAATTGTATAAATCTGACTTTTTTGTATAAAAATGTTTTATTATTATGTTCATGTAGTTCTAGGTTTGCCTTGGCAGGTATACACCCACATATTTTATGATATCTATGGTTATATTAAATGGGGTATCTTTTACTATCTCTTATTGTGGGGTTTTGTTGGTGACATATAGAAATGCTGATGATTTGTGTGGATTTATTTTATATCCTGCTACTTTGCTAAAATTATTAATTGCTTCAGCTAGCTTTTTAGTTGAATTTCTAGGATTTTCCAAGTATATCATCATATCATCTGCAAAAAGAAATAGTTTTATTCCTTCATTGCCTATTCTGATTCCCTCTGTTCCTTTTACTCTCTTATTACTAGCATTTCTAATACAGTATTGGATACTATTGGTGATGTTGAGCATCTGTGTTTCACTCTTGATTTAACTGGGAAGGCTTCTAGCTTATTTTTATTACAAATAATGTTTGCTGATGGTTTTAGGTAGATGTTTCTTATCATTTTAAGGGAAAATCCCCTTATACCTATGTTTGCAAGTGTTTTTCTGCATCTACTAATAATTATATGATTTTAAAAATTTTGTTATTAATATAATCAGTTATGTTCATAGTTTTCCTTATGTTAAACCATCCCTGAATTCTTCATATAAGCCCCACTTGGTCTCAATGTATAATCTTTGTGATATATTGTTGTAGTCTCTTGGCTAATTTTTTTATTTAGAATTTTTACATCCATATTCATTAGTGAAATTGGTGTATAATTTTCTTTCTCTGTTTTTGCTCTTCCTGATTTAGGTATCAGGACCATATTTGTTTCATTAAAAGGAGTTTGACAGGATTCCTTCTTTGCCTATTATTCCAGATAATTTATTTCATGCTGGAATTAGATGATCTTTAAACGTTTGGTAGAATTCACTCATAAATCCATCTGATCCTAATGCTTTTTTTCTTAGGAAGTTCATTTATGGCCTGTTGTAGTACCAGTGCAATATTTACAGCACCCATGATCATAATAAAGATTGTGACTATAAATATCGCATGACATTCCATTGCAAAATATACCAAACTCTTCATATATAGGACAGAATTGAAGCATTTATTTAAATACCAGAAAACCCAATTCCCAAACCAGTAAGTCGATTCTATCATAATACTAAAGATATTAAGAAGCCATAATAACACTGAGAGCCACAGCATTCTTTAGCCTTTCCACAAACCAATACAAGATCACTATTTACTCACAAACCTCTCCCTCTCTCTCCTTGCCTGAGCACCTCTCTCTCCCATCATCTCTCTGGCTCTGATTCCCAGCTTCCAGTGAGCATTGTTTCTCTTCAAACTCCTCCCACCATAGACTCCATGTGACTACATTCAGCGTATCAGGGGGCAGAGTTTACTTTCAGAGCAGGGGAGGTCTTCAGATTCCCCCCTAGGTCTATTAAGGGTCAGGGAAGATCTTCAAATTCCCATTTCCATTATTCCTGTTTATTTTCTTTTTCTAAAATAGGTTTATCTAGATATTCTCTTTCCTCTTCTATTAATCTAGGCAGTTATGTTTTTGTAAGTATTCTTCCATTTTACTTAAATTGTTAAATTTAGGGGCGGCTAGGTGGCGCAGTGAATAGAGGACGGGCCCTGAAGTCAGGAGGACCTGAGTTCAAATTTGACCTCAGACACTTAAGACAAAAATTATCCCTGTGAACTTGGGCAAGTCACTTAACCCCAATTGCCTTAAAGAAAAAAAAAGGCAAAAATAAATAAATAAATAAATTTATTGCCACATAATTGGGCAAATAATTGCTTTGATTCCATATTCATTAGTGGTATATTCGCCCTTTGCATTTTTGATACTAGTGATATGGTTTTCTTCTCTCTTTTTAAAAAGAATATTAACCAATTTTTTAAATCTATTTTATTGTTTTCCCCTTCCCAAAAAAACTAAGTCCTAATTTATTAATTCAATAGGTTTCTTTTCTTGCACTTAATTTTATTAACCTCACCTTTAATTTTTAGGATTTCCAGTTTGGTGTTTAACTGGAGATTTTTAATTTGTTCTTTTTCTAAATTTTTTAAAATTGCATGCCCAGTTTATTGATCTGCTCTTTCTCTGTTTTATTGATATAAGCATCTAGATATATGAATTTTCCTCTGATTACTGCTTTTGCTGTATCCCAAAGGTTTTGGTATGTTGTCTCATTGTTTTCATTCTCTTTAATAAAATTATTTGTTGTTTCTATGCATTTTTCTTTAACCTACTCATTATTTAGTCTCCAATTAATTTTTAATCTGTGTTTCCATGGCCCCTTATTAAATATAACTATTGCATTATGATCTTAAAAGGATATGTTTGATATTTCTGCTTTTCTCCATTTAACTGTAAAGGTTTTATGACCTAATACATGGTCAATTTTTCTAAAGGTACCATGTAACTGAGGAGGTACTGAGGAAAAGGTATATTTCACTCCCATTTAGTTCTCTCCAGATACCAATCATTCCTAACTTATCTAATATTCTGTTCATCTCCTTGACTTCTTTCTTATTTATTTTTTGGTTAGATTTATCGAGTTCTGAGAGGAAAAGGTTGAAGTCCCCCATTATTATAGTTTTGCTCTCTGTTCCCAACTGTAATTCGTTTAGCTTTTCCTTTAAAAAATTGGATGCTGTAGCATTTGGTGCATATAGATTTAGTATTAATATTACTTCATTATCGATAGTACCTTTTATCATAATATAGTTTCCCTGTTTGTCTCTTTTAATGAAATCTACTTTAGCTTCAGCTTTGTCTGAGATCATGATTGCTACCTCTGGTTTTTTATTTTTTGCATCAGCCAAAGCATAATAAATTCTACTCCAACCATTTATTTTTACTCTTATGTGAATCTCTTTTTTAAATGTGTCTCTTGTAAACAACATATTGTCAAATTCTGGTTTTTAATCCATTCTGCTATCCATTTCTATTTTATAAGTGAGTTCATCCTATTAATATTCAGAGTTATAATTATTAGTTGTGTATTTCCCTCCATCTTATTTTTTCCTCAGTTTATCCTTCCCTTTTTAATATATCACTCCATATGTCTAATTTACTTCTTTTTTTTTTCTTTTTGGAGGGCAATTGGGGTTAAGTGACTTGCCCAAGATCATACAGTTAGTGTGTGTGTGTGTGTGTGTGTGTGTGTGTGTGTGTGTGTGTGTGTGTGTGTTAAGTGTCTGAGGCCGGATTTGAACTCAGGTCCTCCTGACTCGAGGGCCGGTGCTCTATTCACCAGCTACCTAGCTGCACCTTCTAATTTACTTCTGACAACTGCCTCCTTAAATCGCACCCCTTCTAAGAATTACCCCCCATCTTCTCCCCCTTGCCTTCTTATTCCTTAACCTACCCACCCTTTTAAGAAACCCTCCCTTATCCTCTCCCCTAGCCTTCTGTTTCTTCTTCTCCACCATTTTGGCTCTGCCCCCTCCTCCTTTTTCTTGATATGTACATCCTTTCAACAGTCCCTCCCTTATCCTGTCCTTACCTTTCTATTTCTCTAAGTTATGAAGAGTTTTCTGTGCCTCTAGATATATATGTTATCACCTTTTGAACCCAGTTCTGATGAGAATCATGTTCTAGTACTACCAGCCCTCCTGTATGAGATAATTGCCCCATTTTACTCTCCCCTATCCAAAATTTTATTTTTTAGGATCATCCCATTATACCAACTCAACCCTAAGCATTCTGTCTATGATTGCTCTTTCAAACTACCCTAGTCATGATCACATTCTTAAGAGTTAGATAATATTTTCCCATATAAGAAGTAAACAATTTGACCTTTTTAACTCTCTTATAATTGGTCTTCCATGGATTCCTCCTTATATTTCTCCTCATTCTTATAGGTTAAATTTTTTTGTTCTGGTCTTTACTGACAAACACTTATAAGTCCTTTAATTTGTTAAATACCTTTTTTCGTCCAATGCAGAATTATATTCAGCTTTGCTTTTTGGTAAATTATTCTTGGTTACAAAGCCAACTCCTTTTCTCTTCAAAACTATCATTTTCTATGCCCTTTAGTCTTTTAATGTAGAAGCTTTTAAATCTTGAGTTATCCTGAATGTGTCTCCACTCATAGGTTCCCAAAGTGGGTGATACTGCCCTTGAGGGGTGATGGAGCAATCCAGGGGGCCGTAGTAGTTTGGAATTATGTAAATTAGAAAAAAATTAAAAGGGTTAAAGAAAGTAGATTTCTAAGGGGCAAGCTTAGGAACTCTGCTCCACAGAATTTAAATTGTTTCTTTCTAGGTGCTTGTGGTACTTTCTCTTTTGACTTGAAAGCTTTGAAACTTAGTTTCTGTGAGTTTTCATCTTGGAATCATTTTCAGGAGGTGATCAGTTGATTTTTTCAATTTCTGTCTTACTCTCTAGTTTTAAAAATTCAGGGAAATATTCCTTAATAATTTCCTGAAGCATAGCGTCTGGACTTTTTTTTTTATCGTAATTTTCAGGTAGTCCAACAATTCTTACTTATATTGTCTCTCCTTGATATGTTCTCCAGTTTGGTTTTTCTAATGAGATGTTTCATATTCTCTTATTTTTTTTATTTTTTTATTTTATTATTTCTTGGTGTCTTATGAAATCACTGGCTTTTCTTTGCTCAATTCTAATTTTTAGGGAGTTACTCTCCTCTTTAAGTCTTTGAATCTTTTTTTCCAATTGGTTGACTTAATTTTCATAATTAAAAAAATTTTTGCATACTTTTTTTTGCATATTTTTTTCTAATTGTTTTCTTTAACCTCTCTTATTTGATTTTTAAATTCCTTTTTAAGCTCTTCCAAGAACTCTTTTTGGGCTCGTGATCATTTTACATTTTTCTCTGAAGTAGAAGTAGTTGTTTTGATTTCACTTCCTTTTAGTTTGAGCCTAGATCTTCTCTGTCATCATAGTAGCTAGCTATAATTGGGTTCTTTCTTTTTTGCTTACTCATTTTTTAAAGTGACTTATTTCCTGGCTTTTAACTCTGTGTCAGAGTCGGGCTCTAATCCTGAGGTGTGGGGGATAATGTTTCAGGCTTCAGGTTTTTCATGCTATTGTTTTCTGAACTCTTTCCCTAGGGCCTGACCTCAGGCTCTCCTCTCTTCCACTGAGCCAAAATGCTCAGTAACTTTCTCACCACAAACATTCTTACTCTCTGTGATTCCTCCTGTGGCTGCAAGCTTCAGTTCATCCCTCTATCCAGGAACCAAAACCATGGATTCTGCTCTGTTGGGAGTAACCACAGCCAGCAGAGGCCCTGCCCTGCCCAGTCGGCACTCATCCTTGTGTGCTCACTCCTCTTTGTTTATAGCCGTGGTTTCTGGTCAGTACACCTGGGCCCCAAGTCCAGTGATAATGGAGGGCTCTACAGTCTTCCCCTGATCAGCAGTCTGACCTCCACACTGTTGATGGGGCAAAAGTTCCTCAATCTGAGGCTGCCCCAATACAGCTGCCCTTGTTATTTGTCAACTTAGTGGTATCTGCCCCAAGGCATCTATACTTCAGTCAGACCAAATCACTACCCCCAGGAGGTCAGGTCTTTCCTATTGTCCTCCCAAGTTGTTTTAGGCTGGACAACTGCTTTATCCCAACTTTTAATTATTTCTGCTTCACTAAAGTTCACTTTGAGGCATTGTTTTAAATTGTTTGGGGGGGAGTTTGCAAGAATCAGGTAATTTCTTGCCTTATTTCACCATCTTCCCAGAATCCTCTGTCTCTTACTATTTTATGGATACTATTTCCCCAGTTAGGGGAAGTTAATTTATCTGTTAGCTTTTGCTCTCAACACATGACCAGCCAACCTCCTTCTACAGCCTTGTATACCCTTGAGCCACTTTGTAATAGTGACAGTTGCTTCTTGTGTGGTTTTGGGCAAGTTTCTTCACTTTCTTCAGCCCCATTTTTTCATCTGTAAAATGAAGGTGGATTAAATCTCGTCTAGCTCTGACTTTATTATCATATGATCTTAACACCTCAGGGCCATAGCACAATAGAACAGAAACTCATCCACCAACTAAGATGATAGTCAGAAGTACCAGTAATAAATATGCCTTTAATCCTAAGTGATATATGCCTCAGCCAGAAAGCCTCTTATGTGTATCCTTGCAAGGGTAGACACTATTCCCAGAGCATGGCCACACTGCATCTATGGGTGGGAGCAGATGAACCACATAAAGTAATTTCATCTGGAAGAAGTAGAAGTAGCAAGTGCTGGTTTAGATTTTTCTCTCATTTTCTCTCATGAATTAATTAATTTATTTTTAGTTTTCAATATTCACTTCAATAAGTTTTGAATTTTCTTCTCTTCCCTTTCCTCCTTCCTCCCCAAGATGGAATGCAATCAACTCTACATATGCATTCATATTAAACATATTTTCACATTAGTCATGTTGTATAGGAGAATTAGAATGAATGTGAAGAAAGACGAAAAAGAAAAAACCAAACCAAACCAAAAAAGAGAATAAATAGTATGCTTTGATCTCAATTCAGACTCCATAGTTTTTTTCTGGATGTGGATAGCATTTTCCATCATGAGACTTTTAGAATTGTCTTAGGTCCTTGAGTTTCTGAGAAGTCAAAGGACTTCATCAAAGTCAGTCATCACACAATGTTGCTGTTACTATGTACATTGTTTTCCTGATTCTGCTCACTTCACTCAGCATCAGTTCATGTAAGTCTTTCCAGGTTTTTCTGAAGTTCTCCTGCTCATCATTTCTTATGGAACAATAGTATTCCATTACATTCATATACCACAACTTGTTCAGCCATTCCCCAATTGATGGACATCCCCTTAATTTCCAGTTCTTGGCCTTCACAAAAAGAGCTGCTATAAATATTTTTGTATGATATAAATTTAAGAATAATACTGATAGCACTTTATCCTTTAATTGAAATTAGTTTTCCAGTAGCAGGTTTCATGTCCCCAGCACCCCATGGAATATACAGGTTGCTTCATTGATATCACATCTATGATTATACTGTAAGATTAATGGTTGAACTCTTTCCTCTTTTCCTCAGCATAGCCCTGACACATCATGTTAATCATCTGACTTAAGCTTCAGTTATTTATTATTTCAAATTCTTATAAGTAAATTCCAAGATGTTTATTTCAGGAGGCTGAGAACCGGCAGCTTATGGAGGACCTTCGAAAGGCTGTTGAACAGGCTGAAAGTTGGGAAGCCAAAGCACATCAAACAGAGGCAGAGAACAACACTTTAAAACTGGAACTTTTAAGTGCAGGGGCAGAGGGTAACAGACTAAAAGAAAAAGTAGAATCACTCAATAGAGAGGTTGAGCAAGTAAGTTGGAAACATGTATCAGCAGTTGATCTTGAATTATACCTAAATAGTATTTTGTAAAGCTTCCAAACCCTTAAACCAACAGACTGATTCTTTAATTTTCTCTCAAAGGCAGAAATTAAGTTGTGACTTTTCCCGGGTGCAGCTATTGTTAGGGTAACAGTACTTTAGATTTATATTGTACTTCATAGTTTTGAAAGTATTTTCACATCCATTGTTGAATTTCATACTCAGTATTAGTCTTTGTAGAAAAAAAATTTCTGAAAATAACTAAATGAGTATGATTCCTCAGCATATTTAAGCATTTGAATTTTATTTTAACATTATGCTGAAGTTTTTAACATGCTGTCAAATAAAGCAACAACAATTGACAGCTACCCAGGTTCTTGATTGTCAAGATTTTGATAGTAAATACTAGAGAGCTATCCACCTCTTGTTTATGGTAATATGATCAGCATCACTGTGACTGACATTAAGAACTGGGTGTTATACAATATTTAAAAAATAATAATTATTATACCACAAAACACCCAGTCAGGCCTCTGACAGTGTAACCACTATGATCAAGAACTAGACTTAGAATTGAAAGCTTTTAAAAGTGTAGGTTTTATTTCAAGCCTTCAAAAAAAAAACAAAAAAACCCAAACCCTGACTCCAGAGTTTCTATAAAAAGCTTAAAGATTCCACTTTACCTTTTTCTGTGATGTTATGAATGTACTATCTACATATCATAGAATGCACCTTATAGTATTGGTAAAAAAAAGTTTTGCATATTTTATTTGCTAAATGTCAGTTGCTTTTCTATGCTATGTTCCCCCCCGCCCCTGCCTTCTCTCTCCTTTATTCCTTCTCTCTCTCTGTCTCTCATCTTTCTTTTTTTGGATCAAATTGTTATTTCTCTGTGACTAACTCAGTCATCTTGTCCTGCCAGCACTTAAATGCAGAAAGGTTGTACAAGTCTCAGATTTCCACTTTGCACAAATCCCTTTTAAAGATGGAAGAGGAGCTTCAGAAGGTTCAGTTTGAGAAAGTCTCTGCCCTTGCAGATTTGTCTTCCACACGGGAACTCTGTATTAAACTGGACTCTAGCAAAGAACTACTCAGTCGACAGCTTATTGCCAAAGATCAAGAAATAGATATGGTATTTAAGACAGATATTAAAAACAGTTACTTGTTTATATTATATATGTTCTCTGAAGAATCTGAGGACTCTAGCCTTCCTTAGGACATGAAATTTCATTTTATAAAGGTTTATGTTTTGCATACAAACATTAAGAGATGCCTTTCATACATAGAACTATCTTTTTAAGGCCCATAAATTCATTTTTCTCTGCTGTTTCCCAAATAGCTCAAGAACCTGTGTTCTTTGTTAAGATTTCAAATGAAATCTTATTTTAAATTTGTCATTTGAATTTATTTTCATTCAGAGAAATTTAAGGGACCATGTACTACATTAACCAAGAGAGAATCTTTAAGTTTCTACAACTTGGTACATAATTTGGATTATATAGAATAAAATAGAATAGAATAGAATTATTCTATTCTATTCTAATAAAAATTATGACATTTTTAATGAATATAAATAATTTTCTTAAAAATTAAATACATCTCTTTGATGTGTAATGAAGAAATAAAGTTTTATGTTTCATAAATCTGGGCTAATGTCTATGAAAAGGGAACAGCTATTAGTAAATCATTTAGAGTCATGTTTACACTTTGATTTTTCAAACTCGGGTCTCTAGCTTTAGTCAGTATTGCCTTTTAGTAAAAGTAATACATGCTTGAGTTTCTTAAATAAATGAGAATTTCTTGTCTTTTTTTTTTCCAAGTAAGGGCTTGAATAGATGTTTTAATAGAATGGCAATTCTCAGAGAGGCCCAGTATCTTTTTTAAGATATGAAATGCTTATTCCCTTAGAACATCCAGTTCTGGCTAATCAGTGTGCTGATTCCCTGTTATAAGTACATTATCCTAAGTTTATTCTTTAGCTGGGACATTTATATATCTGAATAAATAAAAAAAGAGACATATCCCTACATGAACTAAAATGTATAGTTAATAAAAGGATAGCACACTGGATAGTAAATCTGAAATGAGAGGACCAATAAAGTAGCAGTTCAGCTGAGTGGAAGTGTTAATTCTTCTGCTCTTTGTTAATTTTTATTTGGAATTAGAGAATACTGTTATTTTTACCTATCAGGGACTAACTGTCTAAGAAAATTAATCCACCTAGATAAAGTTTTATCATCTTTAAGGTACTTCCCCCCCAATATAAAGTTACTATTATTTATATTATGTGTTCAGTTGTGTTTTTCTCATACGTTTAAACTTAATAGCATAACTTTTACATAATCAAGTGAGGTACTTTTTCTTAATCTTTAAAGAGAGCTAGGGGTGATAGGAAGAAGACAAAGTATCTCTCTTGCTGTGATTTTATCATTTAAATGTAAGAGAAAAAAGTATATTGATATATAACTTAGGTATGCATATTCAAATGATTTAATATAAATATAATCTAGGATTCCTGATCCCTTTATGGTTTCAGTTTGCTGTCTTTAAAATAAATATACTAAATTTCCTTCTTATCTGCTTTGGAGGAATACTGAGAGAATGTTTTTAAAGCTCCTTAATGCCTAGTTGGGGCAAGGTATTATATAACAGTTTGTTTAGAAATTGCAGTAGAAAAGTTTTAGAGGCTATCACTTTGTAATTAATGGCAGTGGATTTTTATAATGTAGTATATATCTTAGTTTATGACAGATCTTAGAACCTAGCAACATTTTTTAAAGGAGATATTGTGCCATGTTTTGACACAGTGCAGATAGCTGCTTCAAGAAACCACTTAGAGGAGAACCCACCTTAAATATATATAGAATTAAGGAAATATGAAATTAATTTAAATTCTCACCTGTGAAAGAATTAATTACAACAGTCCCATGGGGGTATCTAGGGACCATGTGTGTCCTCCTCAAATTATTTTCCATGGGTAGAACTACTTCAGTTTTGTAGAGATATAATAATAAATACAAAATTACGGAAGAGTATTAAAACTGGAAATGGGGATAAAGTTCTAACTTCTAGTCAGTGATTCTCTGTTTAAAATTAGTAATAAGTCTGATTTGATTAGGGAATTGGGGAGGGGATTTTTTTCCCCATCCTTCAATTCTGCAGACTGTGATGTACCCTTCAAATGTAGAAGGGGAGAAGTAAGCCTTGTGTTGAAATAGAGGAACAAGAAGCAGTGGTGAGTGTGCACATGATGCTAAAAGAGTACCCACATGGCATATCACTTAAATAAAGGCATGAAAGTCAGCTTAAATATCTTCCTATTATTGTGCAGGTGGAGAATGAGTTACATTCGGCCCGCAATGAAATAGAGCTTCTTAGGAATCAGATGGCGAATGATAGAATCTCCATGCAGAATCTAGAAGCTTTGCTGGTGGCCAATCGAGACAAAGAGTACCAGACTCAAGTAGCACTTCAAGAAAAGGAATCTGAAATTCAGCTTCTAAAAGAGCATCTTTGTTTGGCTGAAAATAAAATGTGAGTCAGCCAGGAATATCTTCACATAATTACCCCCTTCTGATTATCTAAATTCTTGAAAAATTATGCAGTCATAGAATTTTGGAGCCAGAAGGATCTTCAGGCTAAGCTAGTCTAACTCCTTCATTTTACAGATTGAGAAACTAATGGATACATACCCTGTATACAGTTGTTTGACCAAAACCATTTTCCATGTGAGTTCATAGAACTTTCATTAGAAACAATTAAGCATTTTCAAATCTGAAAATTTTTTATATATGTGGACCCATCACTACCATTTTGTCTTTCCATTTGTATACATAGCAGCATCTGTGTTATTTCTTAGGGCTGCCAGAAGAATTTTAGTATTCACAATATACATAAGCTGCTTGGCACAGGGCAGAGTCCCTAGCTTTGGTCCCTCATCCCGCCTGCGATTATACCAAAGAGATTTTATCTACATAGCTGAAAGTAACATCATGACCACTTTTCACAAGACCCTACTCTTAGCCCACAGTCACATTCTTTACTCAGCCTCTGTACTGGCCCTGTTTTCTCTTCACCCAACATCAACTTTAGTTATGAACAGAGATATGGAACAGCACGGGAGCGTTTGGTAAGGCCTAGGATCATAGGGTCAGTGATAAAAATAATTTTAGCGACTGCTTTCAGGCTATTTTAGTGCTCTGAGGACCTGGCAACCATAACTTACTTAAGATGTGACATTCAGATTTGTTCATCTCCTCATTCTGATGCCTTCATTGTCAGCTAACAAGTGACAAACGACAGATGGGGATGTGGGAACACTCCCAATTTCAACTGACATGTCTTCTATGTTACGCAGGTGCATACTATTGATAGAATAATTGATCGAATGACTAAAGAAGATAAACTTTTTTATTTACCTAAGAGGTCTAGGTTTCAGCAGTTTGTGTTATATAATTGAGGGTACAAAGGAGAGAGGCCAAAATACAGTTTTTACTTAACAAGCATATGTTAAGGACTTCCTATGTACCAGGCACTATGCTAAGATTTACAGACTTTATCTCATTTTATCTCTTCAACAACCCTGGAAGGCTAGCTATCATCCCCATTTTTCATATAAGGAAACCAAGGCAGATAGAGGTTAAGTGACTGGCCCAGGTTCACACTGCTACTAAGTGTCTGAAATCAGATTTGATCTTAAGGCTTCCTCACTCCAAGTCCAGTGCTCTCTATCCATTGTGCCATCTAGCTGCCTGCTAGTTTGTACTAGCATCCATGTTCTCCTCCTAAAATATGGAGCTAGGCCATAGGGATTTAGTCTTATAACCAGTATGGTAGCTATACATATGAGATATATAGATGTTTATAGATGTACATACATCTATATACATATCTGTATATATGCCTACACTTTGTAGGCATCAGTAAAAACATCCAAATATACTTTTGTAAGACATGAGATAAAAAGAAAAAAAACAAAACAGTCCTCTCAAGGAGCTTACCTTTAGGAGTCAAGAACATGTATGCAAATAAGTAAATGTGAAGTAATTTCATGATGGAGAGAGTACAGATAGCAGAGGGGCATCAGGAAAGACAGACCTCTGTAGAAAGTGGCCCCTGAGCTCTGAAGACAGCTAGGCACTCTCCAGGGGGTAGCACCTGTCAGACAGAGCAGACCACAGAGCACCTCTGCAAAGAAAAAAAGGCAGTTTGAACATTAATTACATGAAGGGAAGGAATATGAAATATGACTAAAAAGTAAGTGGAAACCATACTGTTAATACCTTTTAATATCATTTAATTTAGGGTTTAGTATTTTTTTCCCCAAAGGCAACAGGAACTATTGGTATAGTGGAAAAAACACAGGCTCTGAAGCCAGAAGACCAAGGGTCAAATCCCAGCTCTTACATGATTTAGGTGATCTTGGAACTTTCACTCACATAACTTCTTTGGGTGGGAGTTTTCTTGTCTTTAAAAAAGGGAGATAGACTAAATGATCTCTGAGATTCATTTCAGCTGTATTATGGGTGCTCTTAAAAGCCTCTTAACAGAGCTGTGGCATGATCAGATCCGTGTTTTAAGAATGTCAGCTTGGCATTTGTATGTAGGATGGACTGGAGAGAAAAGAGACTAGAAGCAGGATGGGTATTTAAGATCCTGTTGCAGCAGTCTAGGTTCATCTTAGTTTAGTGGCCTAAACTGAGGTAGAAGCTGTGCAAAAAAAGAAACAACAGATGAATGCAGAGAAATAGGAAGCTAGAATTCCCAAGGCTTGGCAGCTGAGCTGTGTGAGGGAGAAGGAGGTGGAAGGTTGTGAACCTAAAAGACTCAGCAGTTGATTGTGCCCTCAATATAAATGGGATTAGAAAAATAACAGTTCTGGGGATAAAGATCATTCTGGACTTGCTGAATTTGCAGACAGAGGTATGGAACTGGAGTTGAGAAGAGAGATTGGATGAGGACTAGATACATAAATATGGAAATCATAATTGAATTCACAGATACTGATGAATTTTTCAAAGGAGAGTAAAATTAAATAAATGAAAGTGTGTGCCCTATTATACTTAAGTACATTTAAATATATAAAAATTTAAAAATAAATATAAATATATAAAAGTTATATGTATAAAAGTTGCTAAGATATATTTTACAATAATGACTTTCACTGGTGAATGTGAGTTGGTGTTAATAGCATATTAAGTGTCAGGTAAATTGTGGTTAACGATAGTAATAATATCATCTTGCATTTATGTAATGGTTTTACTTTCAATGTCTTATTTGTAGCCATTACTTGAGCTGGATGGTACAAGTAGTATTATTCACATTTTCCTGATGAAGAACTTGTGGCATAAAGAAATTGTTGTTAGTGGAACTAGGGTTGGACTCCAGATCTCTCAGCTAGACCATTTTTCTATGTCATAAATTTTGTATTTTTAAATTGTGTGTGTGTGTGTGTGTGTGTGTGTACATTATACCATATAAAACAGAAACATGGAAAGAGAATGATTCGTTTTTGTTGGATATAATTGGGAGATCATTAACCATATATTTTAAATATATTGTAGGAATTAGCAGTATTTTCAGCACCATCATATCTCCTTTAACTTTTTTACATAGGGCCATCCAAAGTCGAGATGTTGCCCAGTTCAGAAATGTAGTAACACAGCTGGAAGCTGATCTAGATATTACAAAAAGACAGCTGGGGACAGAGCGCTTTGAAAGGTAAGCTGACAGCCATGCTCTGTTCATCCTTCCAAGTATTCTGATAGAAATAGTGGAGTTGGAGAAATTCAAGATGAGTAGATCCTAAGATATGATCTGAGTTATAATTTATCTTGGAGTTAGTAATCCCATTGTATATAAAATGTTAAAATATCACAATTGTCTCTTAGAGAACGGGCTGTACAAGAACTTCGCCGCCAGAATTATTCTTCTGCCAATTATTATCACATGCGCTCTACAATAAAACCAACACCTAGGTGTCATTCACCTGACCGTGCCCTTCATCGATCGCCTGATCGAGGCCTAGACAGATCACTGGAAGAGTAAGTGGTTCAAGGATCCATTCTTGTGGAAAAACATGGAGATGTACACTGAACATTTGGGGGAGGTAGGAAACCCAAGAAACAGCATATTATTGCTAATGATTTTAAAAATTGTGTCATGAAGGCAGGGCTATATTTATGTAGAAATCAAAAATATTCTGATAATTACAATGGTTTTTTATTTGTTAAAGCACTGATTGATTTCTGTGTGTATATGTATATACACATATATAATTATTTTTATTTAACTGCCACTCTTTTATTAACTTAATTTCATTATAAATTGCCAGCTAATTATTTCAGTGTCATTGAATATGGATACATGTACATATAACTCTGATAACATAATAGGACAAATAGTCAAGGGAAAATACTTTGAAACATCTTTAGGAACAGGAACCATATACAGAATGGATTTCTGAAAAGAATTTATACTAAGTGAATGACCACTTATTTGATTTGCATATAAATTAATTGACTGGAGAGTAATAAGTAGGTGTTTTTTATCTAAATCATTACTTTGTAACATTTTTATTCCCACTGAAAAGCACCAGATTAACCTAAGTGATAGTTTACCATTCTCTTTCCTTTTTACCTGAATTTCTTAGCTATTTTTCTAACAATGTGTTTAAGCTATTCAAAACTAGGAAGAACTTCCTGTCATGAATTCCATAGAAAAGTTATTTTTCCTGTCTAGCTACAAATCCTTTTTCCCTTTGAAAAACAAAAAGAGAGATCCAGAAATTGCTTCTCCCATGATTATATTCCTGAGAAAAATTTTGTTCTTGACCAACTTTTCTAAGTTGACAGAGCTCTGGAGCAATTGAAAAGATAAGTAAAAATATGAAGAAAAAAAAAAGCTCAGGTTTGTGCTGAATGATCTCATCTTTTAACAAAATAAGCACATTTTAAAACTAGTACAGGTTTCCAGTGCCCAGACTGAGAGCTGTAAGAGGCTTTGCTATCATCTGGTCTTAATCCCTTACTTTTACAGAGGAAGAAATTGGAATTAGTATGTTTAGTGCCTACCCTGTTTTTTTTTTTGGTTTTTAAAAAAATTTTGCTAGTGATAATTCCCTAGTCATAATCTAGAATTTTAATATTTGATATTTAGGTTGGATGTCATAATAGTACATCAAATCAAATGACAGGGAATTCTCAGAATATTCTTCTCATTTGTAACCAAACATCTTGAGATAATCAGAGAGCATATGCTGTGATAAAGACATATATATTTTTAAAACCTAAACTATGTTGCCTAATCTAGGGCAGATCTTACATTTGATTAAATCAATTGAAAATTTGTTAGTTTACAAATGAAGTTTTAGATAGCTATGTGTTAAATGAACATGTTTTTGAAAATAAATCATGTTACCATCAGACACATGTAATACCTTTATAAAAAAAAAAGTTACAAAAAATAAGTATGTGCCAAGAGCCTAAAAGAGAATGAGACCTAAGGATATTATGGTTTTCCATTATTCCATTTTAATTAGGTTTCTATGGAACTTCCTTTATTCATAAAAACGCTGAATATTCTTGACTAACTGTATATTCAATTCTCTTAGTTTTGTAACATGTTTTGTAATAAAGGTGGCAAAAGGAGGGTAAAAGCAGCAGAGTTTGTGCAAATTTAGTAAACAAGTAGAAAACCTTGCAGTTTTGTTAAAAAGTTTCCCTCATTTATTTATTGTAATGAAGAACTCAATTTTATCATCTAAATCTCAAATCTCATTTTAGCCAGTAACTTCCACATTCTCCTCAAGCATTATAATAGCAACAAAATAACAAAATTGTAGGTTATTTTATTCCTGAGTTTTGAGAAGTTGGAAAACTTTCAAATCTTGAATATACTAACCCTGGGATACATTTTATTTATGGTAAAAATATATTTGAGTTGTAAAATTTTAAGTTAGTATTTTTTTTCTTTTATAGGAATCTGTCCTTTAGAGACTTTTGACACGTGAAGGTTCTTCACCCTCTGGAAAACAAGGTTAAAAACTGAACTCAAGTTTATGCTATATAATTGATTTTATCTTTTGAATGCCTGACAATGTTAAATGTATTTATTGACCTCAAGAGAACAAACTCTGAATCAACCAATGGTGTTCTGTTTCATACAGCTAATGTCTGTTGTATTATGCCATATTGCAGTGACTCAACTTGACATTCAGAAGGAAAAATGCATATGGCTGTATCGATCCACACATTAATAGTGAGTGTAAAGAAAAAGATTTGCCTACTCCACTATTGAAGGCTGTGGAATAACATTGTTCCTCAAGAGAAAATAAAGAAACTTATAAAAAGAGGGAAAAGTGTTTTACAAAACTGATTTCTTTTCCTTTTTTTGGTATCTAATGTGGTTGGTTAAATTTTATCTTTGTGATTTGTGCTTTCATGTCTAAAGAAATTGTGCCAAAATTGGCAAACTTTTTTTTTATTTGATCTATACTGGCCTGGGGCCCAGTATTTCTCTCCATTTTGGAACCAACTTGATAAAGTCTGTATCATCTGATTTCAAAGAAGCAGAAAGTACAAGTGTGTCAGTGATGTTCAGTACATACTGTTGTACAATTCAAAGACCTAATTAAAAAACATTTTCTACAATTGTGTTTACTTCCACTATTTTTAGAAAGGTAGGTGATGATATATCTGTAAAGAATGTAAGATAATCTGTATTTTTAATAAGTTTTCTTAAAAAAATTAAAGTACTGTAATCAAATTTTTTTTTGCCTGTGACAGATTTCTGTAGTCTAGAGTGTAACTGAAGTGCAGTGACAGGTTTCAAATTTTTCTGAAACCTTCCCAGTTGTTATGTTCTTACTATATTGATAGGCTTCAATTTAATATGGATATGAATGCCTGAACACTGTTTTCTTGTCACTCTTAGTCATTTATATTCTACCCCTTTAGTGAAAAAAAAAAAGAAACAAACCCCAAATCTGTTTCATTGAAACTGGACCTTTAACACAAATAATTTTCCCATTTATATAATTCTTGACCATTATGACCATAATAACAAAATCAGGCTATTTCAGAGAATGTCTTTTCAAGTGATTTAGCATTCTGATAATTTATTCTGGGCTCATGCTGTATAATAATTTAGTTTAAATAAGAAAAAAGACCCAAATTCACTGGTCTAATATGATGACATTAGATCAGCAACATTAAATTGATAGTTATAAAATTGCAATAAAAATGAAGTTTTCAAGATATTTTTTAAGTATTTGAGGAAATCTTGTTCAGAGAAGTTTTCTCACTGATAGGCAATATTACTTTTATGTAAAATAAATAATAAATATTAAATTTTAAAAGGTAAAATAAATACCCTTTTCAGGGTATCAGAGAGGCTTAACCTTAGATTTTTATGATCATGTTAGAAGGAGATTAATTCTTGGTCTTATCCTTGTGGAGCTAATAAAGAACTGAATAGAATAGATATTATGTGCTTAAGCAGAAGGAGTCTTTGTATGGAAAGACTGATATGAGGAGAGTAGAACTGTGAGATATGAAGATGTTTCAAAAGAATGCTGTCATTAACTTGTAACAATGAGATTAAACAACAAGAATATCCCACACATATACAGGCTTAGATTATTTAGAGGGCAAGGGGAGGAGCCTCAGTACAAATCTGACAGTATCATAAGGAGAAATCTTTTCAAAGTAGAACATCCATTCTTTTAGGAGAGAAAACGGTTTAATGATATGAATTAACACCACATAGTCTTTTTTTATTTAAGGTACCTAAATATTAGTGTTCATTATTATGGGAGACATATGTTTATTTTTAGTTTACATGATTCACTTCCACAAGATTTTGAGTTACAAATTTTTCCCCATCTTTCCCCTACCCACCACTCCAAAACAGTGATCCCACTGAATACCCCCTTCCCCAATCTGCTCTCTCCTGTGTCCTCCCCCATCCCCTAAGAGGGACCACTCTTGACTAATGTTCATGGTGCTTCAGCTATTTATGTCGGTATAGGTATGCATATATGTATATATGTGTGTGTGGTTGCTGTTGTGTCATTTCACTTGTGTCCTACTCTTTGCGACCCCATTTGGGGTTTTTTTGGCAAAGATACTGGAGCAATTTGCCATTTCCTTCTCCAGCTCATTTTACAGAAAGAGAAACATAGGCAGACAGGGTTAAGTGACTTGACCAGGGTAACATAGTAAGTATCTGAGGCCAGATCGGAACTCAGGAAGATAAGCTTTCTTGACTCCAGTGCTTGCACTCTGTACTCTGCACTACCTAGCTACATATGTATATGTGTATACATATGTGCATATATGAATTTATAAACATACATGTTAAGAGAAATAGGGTACGTTCTGCTACATAGTATATTCTGTGATGAATATTCTTAGTAACCAAATAACATCTAGCTTGAATAATATGTATCTAGCATTTATTTGGGGGTTTACAAAGCACTTTATTTGTTATCTCATTTGGTCCTCACAACAGTCCTGTGGGATGAGTGCTATAATTATCCCCATTTTACATTAACCTGAGGCTCATAGATGTTAAGTGACTTGCCCAGGGTCATACAGTATGTGTCTGAAGCAGGATTTTGAACTTGACTCTTTCTGACTCCAAGTCTAGTACTATATTTATAATGTGTCATTTAGCTGCCTAGAATATTCTGCTTGCTTTTCAAAAAATATATAGCTCATATATCTATTATTAGGAAATTCAAATTTAGGCAGTTCTTAATTTTTATCTTAATAACAATCTACATCAGATAGCAGAATGATGGAAAATATATCTTCTAAAAAATTACTCTATTGCTTGCAATTACTGGGTTTATACCACAAGATGGCACTTGGTGTGTGGATAAGGCAAACTGCTAAAGCTTACTAAATTAGCTCTTATTAAAGACCAGCAGAAATTGACATAAAATGAATTAGAGTGAAACATGAGAAGTTTTTATTTTTAACACTATCAGATTCCTTTAAAAGGCAAAAGGATCTATATAGCAAAATCTACAGTACTAAAACTGTTTTGAAAATAGGTTACTCTGTCTTTGATCCAGAAGTTTCATCATGGAAAGACTTGGCAGTTATAATTAAAAGCATCAGGTTTAGAATGTCACACCTGTTAAAAACTGTTTGCTACAAAGCTGATCTTGATATTTTTAAAGAGAAAATCTAACAAATATTTAACAGAAATGAATAAATATTAGCATAATGTATTATATGAAATACTTAAAACCCTCCCTTGGAGTTCCAGTTTTCAGTTGTTTACAGTCTGGTCTTTTCAATTTCAAATGAGAACTTGTTCTAACCCCCAAATACATATGTTTTCTGTTCCACAAGTAAGAGAATTGTTTGACTTTGGGCAAGTCACTTAACTCCAATTATCCTGCCCTCCCCCCTCCAAAAAGCAAAAAAAAAAAAAAAAAGAGAAGAGAATTGTTGTGACCTTTTTGAAGATGCCCAGTGATCTAGTTTCAGAGGGGAATATCTCAATTGTTCTAGCCTTTATGTAGCAATACTAGATATTTCACCTTTCTATATTGTATTTTGCAATTATAGACAACCATGGCAATATAATTTTCAGTTAATGGAGTATTCTGGTTGGAAGAGGTCTACACAGTGGAAAATTTACTATTTCAGAAGAGAAAATATTGAAGATAAAAAGGAAAATTCCAAATGAGAAGTCCATAAAAGAGTATTAGCCATAATCATTACATCTGTTTTAAGCTAAAAGAAGAAAAATAATGACAATGGAAATCATTGAATTTATTATAGATTGTGAATCCAAACATTGTATGACTGAAAATAAATTCCCTATCCACTGCTGGTTATTATAGTTTAGAAACTCTTTGAAAATACTTAGAATATTAATCCAAGTATTAACAAATGTATATTTTATAAATTCTCTTTTTGTCTTTAAAACTCTACCATTTATCTTTTTCCTGCTTCACTGCTCATGATCCCACATTTTCCTGTACTGTGGCTGCTTTAGATAGTGTCCCATTTTGGAGCTTTGGCAGTATGACATTTTCACTTTTAATAATTTCTTGCTCAGTTGGAATTTATTATTATTATTATTATTAAATGTTATTAAATATATTTTGATCACCTTATTTATTGTGTCAGTATGGTAGAATGACAACTCCTAAACTAAAGAATAATTCTTTTAATTTTAGGGATTTAAGCTAGAAGAGAAAATCTTTTGAGATTTAAAGTAGTCAAATTATGAGCTACAAAGGTTTTCCTCTGGCTCTGAGGTTCATTGCCTTGGACTGTATTTTTTTTTCTTTTTTTTTTAAACAAATGCTTTATTAACTTCTGTTTTACATCATTCATTTCCGCCAGATTTTGAGTTACAATCATTTTCCCCCCATTATTCCCCTACCCAACCTCCCAGAACAGTAATCCCACAAGATATGGCTTCCTCCAATCTGCTCTCTCCCATACCTTCTCCCATACCCCCATCGACTTTTCCATTAGAGGAAGGTGAGTCTTTGCATCCCAATGCCTGCACATCTTATCTCCTATTACAAGCAAAAGAGTATTAATAATAGTATTTATATATATTTGAGACATTTAATGTTACGACCTCGAATTTCAGATCCATTTCCTTCCTCCCTTGTCACCCATTCCTTCTTGGGAGATAAGTAATTCAGTATATGTTGTACATGTCTAGCTATGCAAAACATTATCATAGTTGATATATTGTACAAGGCTGCTTATAATTCCCTCCCACTCATCCCACCCCACACCTGGTCCATTCCCTACGTGATCCTGTCCCTCTTCTATAGTGGGTACTTCCAACCTCCCCTCACCCTAAGGATGCCCTCCCATCCATCATCCCTCCTCTCATCCCCCTTCCCCCTATCCTGCTGCAGGTTGAGATATACCATTTAGTATGTATGTCATTTTCTCCCTGAACCAAATTCAATGTGAATGTGGTTTTGCCTTTTTAGCCTTCCTTATTCTCCCCCTCTTTTGCAACCACTTCCCCTTGCTTCTTCTGCATGGGATGGTTTACACTACCCTGTCTCTCCCCATCTCCTCTTGCCACTTTCCTCTCTCACCTCATAATTTCATCCCTTGAGTATTCTCCCTTCCCAACAATTTCAACCTATGCCCTCTATCCATATATAACTGTAACCATATACACACACATTCACATATGTATTCATATGACCACACACCTTTCTTCCATTATTTTCATAGTGAGAAAGATATCATCAGTCCCAGTTATTGCTTTTCCATATAGGAATGTAAATAGTTCAACTTTGATAAGTTCCTTTTGATTTCTTTTTTTTTTTAAACAAATACTTTATTAACTTCTGTTTTACATCATTCATTTCTGCCAGATTTTGAGTTACAATCATTTTCCCCCCATTATTCCCCTACCCAACCTCCCTGAATAGTAGTCCCACAAGATATCGCTTCCTCCAATCTGCTCTCTCCCATACCTTCTCCCATACCCCCATCGGCTTTTCCATTAGAGGAAGATGAATCTTTGTGTCCCAATGCCTGCACATCTTATCTCCCAATTATAGGCAAAAGAGTATTAATAATAGTATTTATATATATATTTGAAACATTTAATGTTACGACCTCGAATTTCAGATGCATTTCCTTCCTCCCTTGTCACCCATTCCTTCTTGGGAGATAGGTAATTCAGTATATGTCGTACAAGTCTAGCTATGCAAAACATTATCATAGTAGATATATTGTACAAGGCTGCTTATAATTCCCTCCCACTCATCCCACCCCCCACCTGGTCGATTCCCTACATGATCCTGTTCCTCTTCTATAGTGGGTACTTCCAACCTCCCCTCACCCCAAGGATGCCCTCCCATCCATCATCCCTCCTCTCATCCCCCTTCCCCCTATCCTGCTGCATGTTGAGATATCCCATTTAGTATGTATGTCATTTTCTCCCTGAACCAAATTCAATGTGAATGTGGTTTTGCCTTTTTAGCCTTCCTTGTTCTCCCCCTCCTTTGCAATCACTTCCCCTTGCTTCTTCTACATGGGATAGTTTACCCTACCCTGTCTCTCCCCATCTCCTCTTGCCACTTTCCTCTCTCACCTCATAATTTCATCCCTTGAGTATTCTCCCTTCCCAACAAATTCAACCTATGCCTCTATCCATATATAACTGTAACCATATACACACACATTCACATATGTATTCATATGACCACACCCCTTCTTCCATTATTTTCATAGTGAGAAAGATATCATCAGTCACAGTTATTGCTTTTCCATATAGGAATGTAAATAGTTCAACTTTGATAAGTTCCTTTGATTTCTTTTCCCTGATTACCTTCTCAGGCATCTCTTGCTTCTTGTGTCTGGATGTCAAATTTTCCATTCAATTCTGGTTTTTTCCTCAAGAATGCTTGAAAGTCCTCTATTCCACTGAATGACCATATTTTCCCCTGAAACAAAATACTCAGTTTTGCTGGGTAGGTGACCCTTGGGTTCATTCCCAGCTCTTTTGCCCTCTGGAATATCATATTCCATGCCCTTAGATCCCTCAGTGTAGAAGCTGCCAGGTCCTGTGCTATTCTGATTGTGTTTCCACAATATTGAAATTGTTTCTTCCTGGCTGCTTGTAGTATTTTCTCCTTGATCTGGGAATTCTGGAACCTGGCTATAGTATTCCTGGGAGTTTTCTTTTTAAGATCTTTTTCAGGAGGTGATCTGTGGATTCTTTCAACCTCTATTTTGCCCTCTGGGTCTAAAACATCAGGGCAGTTTTCCTTGAGAATTTCTTTAAGGATGATTTCTAGGTTCTTTCTTTGATCATGGCTTTCAGGTAGTCCACTAATTTTTAAATTATCTCTCCTGGATCTATTTTCCAGGTCAGTGGTTTTTCCCATGAGATATTTCACATTGCCTTCTAATCTTTCATTTGTTTGGATCTGCTTAACAGCATCTTGATTTCTCATAAAGTCACTAGCTTCCATTTGCTCCAGTCTAACTCTGAAGGAATGAATCTCCTCAGTGAACTTCTGAGATTCTTTTTTCATCTGGCAAATTCGACTTTTTAAGGCATTCTTCTCCTCATTGCCCTTTTGGGCCTCCTTTGCCATTTGAGCTAGTCTATTTTTTAAGGTGTTGTTTTCCTCAGTCAGGCTGTTGACCCTCATTTCATCCTTTTCCTGCATCCTTCTCATTTCTCTTTCTAATTTTTCCTCCACTTCTCTTATTTGATTTTTAAAGTCCTCCTTAAGGTCCTCTCTGGCCTGCAACCCACTCATGTTTTCCCCTGGGGCTTTTGGAGCAGGACTTCTGACCTCACAGTCCTTTTCCCACTCTATGCCCCAAAATAGGAGTCTAGGGTTGCATTTTTCTGTTTCCTTTGCCTTGGCATGTTGCCACTTAATTACTTGACTTTTGGGCTTGTTGCCACACTATGGCTTTAAGGCCAGATAGAGGAATTTTCGTCCCGAACGAACGTGTGGGGGGCAACTTCCGTTTCTGGCAAGCTGTAAACCCACCCACGACTTCCACCCTAGATCACAATCCAGATCCAGGGAGGTTAAAGCAAGAGCGATTACCCCCTAAGGCTGATCGCTGGATCTCCCTACAAATTTGCAGGCTGGGAGCGGGAGCAGCCTCTGAAAACTACAAAATGGTGTTTGTCCTCAGCGGCTTCTAGCCCCCAGGAGAGGGAGCTGACGCATTCCCTAATACCAGTCCCAAAGTCCATAGGACAGTAACCTCTTACTTTGTCCCAGGCAAGTCTATGTTGATAATTCTGGAGTCGCCACAGCTCCTGGTGTTCTGGGGTTCCTCCAGCTGGCTGCTGGCCCTGCCGCCCTGGGGCTAAAACCTCGGCTTATGCGGACCTGGGCTCAGCTCGGCTCGGCTCCTGCGCTCTGCGCGCTGCAAGCTGCCAGGTCCCAGACCACTGCGCTGGTCCTTCCTGCAGGGCTGCTGGGCTGTCCTCAGCGGGAGTTTAGCTTCTCTGTATCGTTCTGTGGGTGCTGGGACTCCAGAAGTTGTTCAGAGTCCCCTTTTACATCGTTTGGGGGGAATGTGGGGGCAGAGTGGCTTGGATGAGCTGTTTCTACTCCACCATCTTCGCCTTGGACTGTATTTTGAAAAAGGGGTACTGTGGATGTTTTAACCACCTGCTTTTATTAATTTTCATTAAAATATTTTGTGGCAGGGGGTGGAGTCAAGATGGCAGAGTAGAAATAGGGCTTCCACTGGCTCCCACCACCTCCAATTCATGTAAAAGGTAACTCTGAGCAAACTTTGGAGCTACAGAACCCACAAAATGACACAGAAGCTAACCTTCCGCTGAGGGCAGCTCAGCAGGCTGGCAGGGAGCAGCCAATGCAGGGCTCTGGGAGCCAAGCCCAACTCCGCTCTGGAGGTTTTAGCCCCAGGGCAGGCTGCCCTGACCAACCACTGGCTGGAGGGACTCCAGATCACCAGCAGCTGTGGCAGTTTCCAGAATTATCAACCCATAGCTGCTAAAGACAAAGTGAGAGGTCAGTGTAGTGTGGACTTTGGGATCCAGTAGTTGGGAGTGTGGTCGGCCTTTATCCCCTGGAGGGAGAAGCCACTGAGGCGCCATGGCAGCCGCCAAATGGCAGCTTCAGCTCCTTGCCTGCAGAGTGTAGGGGGACCAAGAAACCAATCTGAGGGGTAATCGCTCTTGCTTTAACCTGCTTGGATCTAGATTGTGGTCTAGGCTGGAGGTCCTGGGGTGTGCAACCAGCTTGCCAGAGGGCACCCAACTAATACCTTCAGCAGCTAAGAAAACCCCAGCATTTGGGATGAAGCTCCCCTGTCTGGTGGCAGAGTCCTACTGTGGCAAAAAGCCCAAAAGTCAAGTAATTGAGTGGCAACATGAGTAAGCAAGAGAAGCAAAGCAAACAGAGGAATCTGATATTAAACTCCTATTTTGGGGACAGAAAGGATCAAAGCATGGAACAGGAGAAAGACAGTAGAGTCAGAACTCTTGCACCAAAAGCTTCCAAGAAAAATACAAGCTGGTTACAGGCCATAGAGGAGCTTAAAAAGGATTTTGAGAACCAAATAAGAGAAGTGGAGGAAAAATTGGGAAGAGAAATAAGAACGATGAAAGAAAATTATGAAATGAGAGTCAACAACCAGACTGAAGAAAATAACACCTTAAAAAATAGACTAAATCAAATGGCAAAAGAGGCTCAAAAATCCAATGAGGAGAAGAATGCCTTAAAAAGCTGAATGTGCCAGATGGAAAAAGAATTTCAAAAGCTTACTGAAGAGAATCATTCCTTCAGAATTAGATTGGAGCAAATGGAAGCTAATGACTATATGAGAAACCAAGATACTATTAAACAGATCCAAACAAATGAAAAAATAGAAGACAATGTGAAATATCTCATTGGGAAAACCACTGACCTAGAAAATAGATCCAGGAGAGATAATTTAAAAATTATAGGACTACCTGCAAGCCATGATAAAAAAAAAAAGAACCTAGAAATCACCCTTCAAGAAATTCTCAAGGAAAATTGCCCTGATGTTTTAGAACCAGAGGGCAAAATAGAGGTTGAAAGAATCCACTAATCACCGCCTGAAAAAGATCCCAAAAAGAAAACTCCTAAGAATATCATAGCCAGGTTCCAGAATTCCCAGATCAAGGAGAAAATATTACAAGCAGCCAAGAAGGAACAATTTGAATATTGTGGAAACACAATTAGGATAACACAGGATCTGGCAGCTTCTACACTGAGGGATCTAAGGGCTTAGAATATGATATTCCAGAGGTCAAAGGAGCTGGGATTAAAACCAAGAATCACCTACCCAGCAAAACTGAGCATCATGTTTCAGGGGAAAATGTGGTCATTCAGTGGAATAGAGGACTTTAAAGCATTCTTGATGAAAAAAGCAGAATTGATTAGAATATTTGACATTGAGATATAAGAAGCAAGAGAAGCATGAGAAGGTAAACAGGAAAAAGAAATCATAAGGAACTCATCAAAGTTGAACTATTTACATTCCTACATGGAAAAATGATTATTGTAACTTATTAAACTTTTCTCAGTATGAGAATAATAGAAGGGAATAGAAATGTCTATATAGGAGGGTATGTGGGCATATGAATACATATGTGAATGTGTGTATATATGTGTAAAAGTATACATAGATAGAGGGCACAGGACCAGTTTGATGGGAAGGGATGATACTTAAAAGGTGAAATTAAGAGGTGAGAGAGGAATATAATGAGAGGAAATGGGGAGAGACAGATTGGGGCAAACTATCTCATATAGAAGAGGTAAGGGAAAATGGTTACAATGGAGGGTCAACCATATTCTCATTGAATTTGGCTTAGGGAGGGAATGACATACACACTAAATAGGGTATCTCACCCTACAGGAGAGTAGGAGGAAGGGGATGAGAGGGGGGATGATGGAAGGGAGGGCAGGCTGGGATAGAGGGAAGTTGGAAGCACCCACTTTTGAAAAGGGACAGGATTAAAGTAGAGAATAGAACAAGTGAGAGGTGGGACAGGAGGGAGGGAAATAAAGTCAGTCTTTTACACTATATCTACTATGGAAATGTTTTGCATAGCTACACATGTACAACCTATATTGACTTGCTTATCTTCCCAGTAAGGGTGGGTGACAAGGGAGGAAGGGAATGAATCTGGAATTCAAAGTTTTAAAGTCAAATGTTTTATGTGTGTGTATATATATATATATATATGTATATATATATACATATACATATTATTATCAACATTATTTTACATGTAAATGGGAAATAAGATATACAGGCACTGGGTCATAGAGATCCACCATGCCCTACTGGAAAGTCGGAGGGGGTATGGGAGAAGATATGGGAGAGAGCAGATTGGAGGAGGGGATATTCTGTAGGATCGCTATTTTGGGGTGATGGGTAGGGGAAAAATAGGGAGAAAATTTGTAACTCAAAATCTTGCAGAAATGAATGATTTAAACTAGAAGCTAATAAAGCATTTGATTAAAAAAAGATCGCAGAAATATTTTGTGGCTTTTTATTTAAACATGCGTGCTGTTTTTAAAATAATTTTAAGATTTTTTGAGTTTTCAAGTTATAGTTTATTTTCCCACTTTAAAATAAAATTACAATGTAATCTATTCCGGTTTTCTTGCAGGAAACTACGTGTACTTTTTAGAAATCCTTGGGCTTGTGTTTTTTTTTTTCCTTCTGGGTATTTTTGCCTAAATTTAATGTCATTGAATACTTTTTATAGGTCTAGAAATTTTATTCTTTAGCATTTTCCTATTATAATTTTTTGTTTCTTAATGAATTTACTTTAAAATCCATTAGTTTGTAATAAGTATGAGTGTGTAATTAATTATTGTAATTTCTTTATTTGTACCTTTCAAATTACTCTATTTTTGGTTTTCCACATTCATTTTTATAAGATTTGAGTTCTGAATTTCCCCCCTACCTTCTACCCCCCTTCCCCAAGACAGCATACAGTCTGATATAGGCTATACATGTACAATCATATTAAACATATTTCCACATTAGTCGTGTTGTAAAAGAAGAATCAGAACAAAAGGGGAAAACCACAAGAAAGAAAAAAAACAACAAAAAAAGAGAAAATAGTATGTTTCATCCTGCATTCACACTCCATAGTTCTTTGTTTGGATGTGGATAGCATTTTCCATCATGGAATTGTCTTAGATCTGTGCATTGATGTGAAGAGCTATGTCTATCAAAGGTATTCTTCACACAATGTTGTTGTTACTATGTACAATGTTTTGGTTCTGCTCACTTCACTCAGCATCAGTTCATGTAAATTTTTCCAGGTTTTTCTTAAGTCCTCCTGCTCATCATTTTTTTAAGGAACACTAGTATTCCATTACATTCATATACCACAACTTCTTTAGTCATTCCCCAATGGATGGGTATCCCCTCAATTTCCAGTTCTTTGCCACCACAGAAAGAACTGCTATAAATATTTTTGTACATGTGGATACTTTTCCCATTTTTAATTTTTTTTTTTAAGCAATAGGGGTTAAGTAACTTGCTCAAGGTTACACGGCTAATCATTATTTATGCGTGGGTGCTCATTTTCTGAGGCCGGATCTGATCTTGGGTCATCCCAACTCCGAGGCCGGCGCTGTTACTCACTGCGCCGCCTAGCTGCCCCGTACTTTTCCCATTTTTATGATCTCTTTGGGATACAGACCTAGTAGCGGTATTGCTGGATCAAAGGGTATGGGCAGTATTATAGCCTTTTAGGCAGAGTTCCAAATTGATCTCTAGAATTGTTGGAGCATTTCACAACTCCACCAATAATGCATTAGTGTTCCAGTTTTCCTACATCTTCTCCAACATTTATCATTTTCCTGTTTTGTCATATTAGCTAATCTGATAAATGTGATGTGGTACCTCAGAGTTGTCTTAATTTACATTTCTCCAATCAATTCTTTGTATATTGATACAGTTAATTTAATTTTACTTATAAGTGATTTACAAAAAGAATTAAATGGTTTTAATTTCATATTGAGAAAATCTTTTAAGTGAATAAATATCTCAGATACACAGTATTTTTTTCTTTATTTTATTTTATTTTTTTAAACAAATGCTTTATTAACTTCTGTTTTACATCATTCATTTCCGCCAGATTTTAAGTTATAATCATTTTCCCCCCATTATTCCCCTACCCAACCTCCCAGAATAGTAGTCCCACAAGATATCGCTTCCTCCAATCTGCTCTCTCCCATACCCCCATCGACTTTTCCATTAGAGGAAGGTGAATCTTTGTGTCCCAATGCCTGCACATCTTATCTCCCTATTACAAGCAAAAGAGTATTAATAATAGTATTTATATATATTTGAAACATTTAATGTTACGACCTCGAATTTCAGATCCATTTCCTTCCTCCCTTGTCACCCTTTCCTTCTTGGGAGATAAGTAATTCAGTATATGTTGTACATGTCTAGCTATGCAAAACATTATCATAGTAGATATATTGTACAAGGCTGCTTATAATTCCCTCCCAATCATCCCACCCCCCACCTGGTCCATTCCCTACATGATCCTGTCCCTCTTCTATACTGGGTACTTCCAACCTCCCCTCACCCCAAGGATGCCCTCCCATACATCATCCCTCCTCTCATCCCCCTTCCCCCTATCCTGCTGCAGGTTGAGATATCCCATTTAGTATGTATGTCATTTTCTCCCTGAACCAAATTCAATGGGAATGTGATTTTGCCTTTTTAGCCTTCCTTATTCTCCCCCTCCTTTGCAACCACTTCCCCTTGCTTCTTCTACATGGGATAGTATACCCTACCCTGTCTCTCCCCATCTCCTCTTGCCACTTTCCTCTCTCACCTCATAATTTCATCCCTTGAGTAAACTCCCTTCCCAACAAATTCAACCTATGCCCTCTATCCATATATAACTGTAACCATATACACACACATTCACATATGTATTCATATGACAACACCCCCTTCTTCCATTATTTTCATAGTGAGAAAGATATCATCAGTCCCAGTTATTGCTTTTCCATATAGGAATGTAAATAGTTCAACTTTGATAAGTTCCTTTTGATTTCTTTTCCCTGATTACCTTCTCAGGCATCTCTTCTCTCTTGTGTCTGGATGTCAGATTTTCTATTCAATTCTGGTTTTTTCCTCAAGAATGCTTGAAAGTCCTCTATTCCACTGAATGACCATATTTTCCCCTGAAACAAAATACTCAGTTTTGCTAGGTAGGTGACCCTTGGGTTCATTCCCAGTTCTTTTGCCCTCTGGAATATCATATTCCATGCCCTTCGATCCCTCAGTGTAGAAGCTGCCAGGTCCTGGGCTATTCTGATTGTGTTTCCACAATATTGAAATTGTTTCTTCCTGGCTGCTTGTAGTATTTTCTCCTTGATCTGGGGATTCTGGAACCTGGCTATAATATTCCTGGGAGTTTTCTTTTTGGGATCTTTTTCAGGAGGTGATCGGTGGATTCTTTCAACCTCTATTTTGCCCTCTGGATCTAAAACATCAGGGCAATTTTCCTTGAGAATTTCTTGAAGGGTGATTTCTAGGTTCTTTCCTTTGATCATGGCTTTCAGGTAGTCCAATAATTTTTAAATTGTCTCTCCTGGATCTATTCTCCAGGTCAGTGGTTTTTCCCATGAGATATTTCACATTGCCTTCTAATCTTTCATTTGTTTGGATCTGCTTAACAGCATCTTGATTTCTCATAAAGTCATTAGCTTCCATTTTCTCCAGTCTAACTCTGAAGGAATGAATCTCCTCAGTGAACTTTTGAGATTCTTTTTCCATCTGGCAAATTCGACTTTTTAAGGCATTCTTCTCCTCATTGCCCTTTTGGGCCTCCTTTGCCATTTGAGCTAGTCTATTTTTTAAGGGGTTGTTTTCCTCAGTCAGGCTGTTGACCCTCATTTCATACTTTTCCTGCATCCTTCTCATTTCTCTTTCTAATTTTTCCTCCACTTCTCTTATTTGATTTTTAAAGTCCTTCTTAAGGTCCTCTATGGCCTGCAACCCGTTCATGTTTTCCCCTGGGGCTTTTGGAGCAGGACTTCTGACCTCACAGTCCTTTTCCCGCTCTATGCCCCCAAAATAGGAGTCTAGGGTTGCATTTTTCTGTTTCCTTTGCCTTGGCATGTTGCCACTTAATTACTTGACTTTTGGGCTTGTTGCCACACTATGGCTTTAAGGCCAGATAGAGGAATTTTCGTCCCGAACGTGTGGGGGGCAACTTCCGTTTCTGGCAAGCTGTAAACCCACCCACAACTTCCACCCTAGATCACAATCCAGATCCAGGGAGGTTAAAGCAAGAGCGATTACCCCCCAAGACTGATCGCTGGATCTCCCCACGATTTGTAGGCTGGGAGCCGGAGCTGCCTCTGAAAACTACAAAATGGCGTTTGTCCTCAGCGGCTTCTAGCCCCCAGGGGAGGGAGCTGACGCATTCCCCAAATACAGGTCCCAAAGTCCATAGGACACTAACCTCTTACTGTGTCCTAGGCATGTCTATGTTGATAATTCTGGGGTCGCCACAGCTCCTGGTGTTCTGGGGTTCCTCCAGCCAGCTGCTGGCCCTGCCGCCCTGGGGCTAAAACCTCGGCTCATGCGGACCTGGGCTCGGCTCGGCTTCTTCGCTCTGCGCTCTGCGCGCTGCCAGGTCCCAGACCACTGCGCTGGTCCTTCCTGCAGGGCTGCTGGGCTGTCCTCAGCGGGAGTTTAGCTTCTCTGTGTCGTTCTGTGGGTGCTGGGGCTCCAGAAGTTGTTCAGAGTCCCCTTTTACATAGTTTGGGGGGAATCTGGGGGTAGAGAGGCTTGGACGAGCTGTTTCTACTCCGCCATCTTGGCTCTGCCCCCTCTACACAGTATTTTTTATTGTTACTTTCATATGTATATAATTTTATATTATTAGCATTATATTAGGATTCCAGAATAATATATGTAGGATGAGAAGGAACTTAGAGGTTATCTAGTACTACCCTCTCCTCCCCCCATCATATAATCAAGGAGACCAAGATCCAGAGAGATGAAACGATGTACCCAGGATTACAAAGGAAGTAAGTGGCATTCTGGATTTAATCTTACATGCTGTGATTCCAAGTTCAGCATGCTCTTCACGGTATCATGCTGCCTCCCTACTATCTAAGGCAACAGGACCACAGTTATTCAGAACGTTTGGAGAATTATTGTTTACACAACAGGTTTATACTTTAAATATTGAAATTTCTATTTTAGTGGTTTTTGATGGAGAAATTCCTAAAAAAAAATGTTTTAAAATTTTCTGTAGGTGGAGCCTAATTTAACATTTTCTTTGTTTATTAGCTTGCATTAGTTTTAGGTAAGTATGTGACACATTAAAACGTCCCAGGAGAGTTGTTTAATCTACTAGGTTATGTTTCGGTAGATCAATGAACTCATTATTATTATTTTTTAGCAATTGGGGTTAAGTAACTTGCTCGGGGTTACATGGCTAGTCATTATGTGTGGGTGCTCATTTTCTGAGGCCGGATTCGATCTCGGGTCATCCCAACTCCGAGGCCGGCGCTCTTACTCACTGCGCCACCTAGCCGCCCCTTTTAGGGCAATTGGGGTTAAGTAACTTGCCCAAGGTTACACGGCTAGTCATTATTTATGTGTGGGTGCTCATTTTCTGAGGCCGGTTTTGATCCCGAGTCATCTCGACTCTGGGGCCGGCGCTCTTACTCACTGCGCTGCCTAGCCGCCGCCAAACTCATTATTATAGTTATTCTTCCTACCAATGCGGAATGCAATCCATCCAGGTCTTTTTGTACCATGTAACTCCTCTCCATGCACTTCCATAAATCCTCAATGGAGGATCTACCCAACCCAACTTCTTCTAGTTCTTTTACTATCTTGTTGATATTAATGTAGCTTTCAAGACGGTCAGTCTGTTATCCGTCACTTTTGGCGTAGGATCGATTGACCCCCACCTCCTTTTCTGGTCACACCTACAATCACAGAGGCCATTCTAGTTCCATCCGTTTTATTGATGCTTTATAGCCATACCCACTGTATGTGTGGTTGTTTTTTCCACTTTGCCCTTTAGGTCAGTCTTAAATCTGCATTCTCAGATTGCAGGATTCTTATCCATATGACACCAGTGAGAGAATATTAATGTTAAAAGATGGAATGCTGCATTTCCCCAAGTGTGCCTGATCTTCCTCATCTCTTCTGTTTTGGTCCCAGCTTATCCATCTGCAGAGCCTGTTAAGCTATATCTACTATTGGACTAACTCCAGTATGTATTTTTCATCTACTTTACTTGCACTGAGTTTTGGGTTTATCTTCTGAGTGATCTTATTGAGGATCAACACGGTATACTTGGCTTTGATACAAATCAGCCTGATGTCATCTGCAAACAAGAAAAAGGAGCATCTGGAGAATGTCTTCCATCTGGACCTTGCTTAAGATATCCTCTGTGACCCTACGAAATGACTCCCGCTGACTTCTAATCTCCCTATTTTATGCTTGCAGTATATACTCATTTAGTTGAGACCCTAGAGAGAGCTCAGAAATTGCTTCAACCAGACAATTTTGGGGGGGACAGCTAGATGGCACAGCAATGAAGTACTGCTGCTGGAGTCAAGAGGACCTGAGTTCTAATCTGGCCTCAGATACTTGCTAGCTGCATGATCCTGGGCAAGTCACTTAACACCAATTGCTTCCAAAAAAAAAAAAACACTTAAAAAAATTAACACAAGTTTTATTTTATGGGTGACTGTAGCATTATTACATGTAAAAGCAGCACACCTATGCTTATTCTTCTTAAACCTGGAAATCCTTGATTGATTGGATCATGCTGTGGTGTAATTTGACGTGTTCCAAAGCAGACTAGCATTTTATTTTATCAGCATTGTAAACATTTTCAGGATAGATTTATGTCCAAGCAAGTTCTCAGAGTTTTTTTTAAACTTCTATATTGCTTAATGCTTTACTGATTGTTCTTGTTCTCTTGGTTATACCACTGCCATTTAATGTCACACCTAACTTCAAAGTGCCAGTTACCCCTCAGGAAATATGCGTGGCTCGTTAAGATGTACCTGGCAGTCAGAGTAGTTTGCCTCTTCATTTAGCATCAGACCAGAAACAGGGGGAGTGTCTTCTTTTCACTGGAAGCCACCAGGCTTGATTGTCACTTTCTGATTTAATTGTCTGCATGTTGTCGGTAGATTAGGCTATACCCTATAGTGGTACCTTTTTTAACATAGTAAATGTGTGTTGATTTTTCAGAATTTGACCAGGGGCTGCTAGATGGCTCAGTGAACAAAGCAGCAACCCTGGAGTCAGGAGGACCTGAGTTCAACTGTGGCCTCAGACACTTGACACACTTACTAGCCGTGTAACTTTGGGCAAGCCACTTAACCCTAATTGCCCTCCAACAAGCAAAAAAAATTTTTTTTAACTAGTAATCCTTTCTAAACTTGGCTGTCATAGGTTATCACATTGATTCATTAAACTTATTCTTGCCTTCACATTATATAGAGTTCATATTTCTTTTTTAAAGTTATCACAACTTTTTTTCTTTGCCTTTCACTAGAAGTTGGTACTCCTTATCTTAGGCTGTATTTTGATATTTTTATATGTAAACTGTACTGAAGACTATTTAGTGCATTACAGTTTAGACTGCTTCAATGATAAATGGTTCACAACAGCTGTGCTGAATTGAATAAGGTAGCTTTGTGTGGTTAAAGTAATGCTCTAAAAGGCTCTTGAAACAAGCAGAAATTGGTTTACTTTTTCACTAAATGCCCTATACATTGGCACAGTTGTCATCTGTCATTTTCAGGGAGTAAAGCACTAACTGGACACTAAATCTGAAAGGCATGTGTGGCATCATAGCAAAGGAAACCTCTTTATTCCATGAGGCTTTTTGTGCAATAATGAATGGTCTCATATTGCTGTGTTGTAATGATTGGTGTGCCTTTACATGGCAAAGTTTTGTAGTTGTATTCAAATTGTTCTTGTGTGTATCTTGATAGATTCACAGTTATTTTTATACATTTTGAAATTTTTTAAAAATAATTTCTCTTTCTAGTTCTTCCTTCTAGGCTTTATTGGTATTATAAAGAAATGCAGATGATCTGTGTGAATTTATTTCACATCTTGCAGCTTTGGTTACCAGAGTTATTGTTTCAATTAATTTTTTGGCTGACTCTCTAGAGTTTTCTAAGTACACTATCATATCATCTCCAAAAAGCAATAATTTTGTTTCTTCTTTACCTTTAAGCTTATTTCCTCAATTTTTCCCCTTGTCTTACTCACATAGCCAGCATTTCTAGTACTATATCAAATGGAAGAGATGAAAATAAACATTGTTATTTCATCTTGGTTTTATTAGAAAGAATTCTAGTTTATCCTCATTTACATAATAATACTTTCTATTGGTTTTATATATATATATATATATATATATATATATATATATATATATATATATATATATATATATATATATTTACCATGTGAAGGAAAGCCTGTTTATTCCTACATTTTCCAGTTTGTTTCTTTTATCAGAAATGGGTATTGCATTTTGTCAAAAGGTTTTTTTCCTGCATTTATTGGATGTAGTCATATGATTTTTGTTATTATTATGTTCAATTATCTTTGTACTTTTTTTTCCCTAATGTTGAACGAATCCTGCATCAGATATAAATCCAAACTAATTGTGGTATTTAATCTTTAAGATATATTACTATAGCCTTTTTGATGCAATGTTCATTAGGGATATTTGTCTTTAAATTTTTTTTCTGGTTTAGGTATCAGATATTTATGTCAAAGAAGTAATTTGTTAGGATTCCTTCTTTTGCTGTTTTTGCATATAGTTTGTGTAATTAACTAACTGTTCTTTGAATGCCTGAATCCATATGGTCCTTGTTGTTGTTTTTTCCTTTGGAAGTTTATTTATGGTTTAATTTCTTTTTCTGACATTTTAAAATTGTTTAAATTCTCTATTTTTTGTTCAGCTAATCTGAATATTATATTTTTGTAAATATTATTTTTATTTAGATTATTTTATTGACAGATAGTTGGGCAAAATAGTTTCTCATAATCTCTATTTTGTTAATTGTTGTGAATTCTCCTTTTTCATTTTTTTATATTGGTAATTTGCTTTTTCTTCTGTTAGTAGCTGGAATATTCAGTACTACTAAAATATTCCTCCTAGGAAGTCTTTTCTCTTAGGAGTGCAGGTACTGTTCCGTCACAAAATAATAATAACAGTGGCTATGCTTATTTAGCACATATTATGTCACCAAACTAGTCATTATTGAACAACTTGCAAACCAAAGACAAGGTCTTCTACAAAGCTGTCACTGTCTGGTTATTGACATTTATTGTATTGTTTCTCATTGCTCTTCGATGTGTCCTTGAAGTGTGTGTGTGTGTGTGTGTGTGTGTGTAATTTGTGAAACTGCCCTGTTTCAGCTGGTACATCAAATGATACTCTCCCCCTTCATTTTCCTCACATGACCAACCTAATACTACTTATTCCCACAGTGCTTTTCTACAAGTAAATAGTACATGAAAAACACTTAGGAGAACTCCCTAGAGAGTCAATTAAAAAATAAGTGGAAATAATTTACAATTTTAGCATAGGATATAAAATATATAGGATATAAAATAAATTCCCATAAATCTTAAGCATTTCTGTCCATTATTTTTAAAAAAATACAGCAGGAAGAGTTAGAAAGAGAAATTTCATTTAAAATAACTACAGAAAATATAAAATACTTGGGAGTCTAATTGCCAAAACACACATGGGAACTATATGAATATAACTATAAAACACTCTTTACCCATATAAAGACAGATCTAAATAATTGCAGAAATACTAATTTACATTTCTCATAGGCCAAACCAATATAATAAAAATGACAATACTACCTAAATTAATTTAATAATTCAGTGCCATATTAAACTACCAAAGCTTTATAAAGATGGAAACTCTGACACATAAAACAACCAGCCATGATACCAAGAACTTGGGGGGTGAAACATGCTGCTTACGGACTCAGGTGCAGGGAGAGGAGAGCAGAGGGACACAGCCAATTCAGGCATTTATTTTGCTTGATTATACATGTTTGTTAATAGTGGTTTTCTTTTTCTTTCTCAATTGGGGGACCTGAGGTACAAAGGAAAAAAAGTCAGATTTTTCATTGATTTTAAAACAATTTAGTGTAAAAACCCAAATCAGAACAAAAACAGTTTGTTCACATATATTACCAAATAAATTGAATGTGTATGATTTGTCTGGGCTGCTATGGTGGGGATGACTTTCAAATTCTGTGGTTTCAAATACTGTGGTAGGACTTAGAGTAGACACTGTACTAGTTACTATGAGGTAATAACTTGATCACAGTCATTTGAAGAATGATTTCATTCCAACAGAGGTGGAAACCAAGAGAAGCTATCTTCCACCCAAGGCTAGCACTGTAAGATGAATGTGGTTCCATGGATATGTGATACCCTTTGGGATGCCACCCAAAGGTAAAGTAGGTTTCAGCCTGCCAAAGCCTTCACATCTTGTACAATTCTTGAACCTATCATTCTGTAATCTTCCCTAAAGCGTCTCCCCAACATGCTAAAGGCCTTCCTCTTGGCCTCTTTATATTTTGTAGCTGCTAATGCAAACTGTTTACCTTTTATTCTCATTCATTGAGGTGCACACACAAACACATTTAATCTGGACTTGAGATCTTATTGGTGCCAGAAACTCCCAGAGTGCAAATGCTATTTGTACAGATCAGCAACATGAATGGATGAAACTATGTTCTGACAGCTAATAAAGATATGTACAAAAATCTATGTAATAATGCAACCGGGAAATAAGATACAAAGCCCTGGATAGAAATCCATCTTGCCCTACAAAAAAGCAAGGGGAAGGAGGAATGGGGGGGGGGGGGATATAAGAGAGGCAGATTGGGGAAAGGGGTATTCAGTATGCTTGTCATCTTGGAGTGGGGGTAGGGGAAAGATGGGAAGAAAATCTATATCTCAAAATCTTTGGGAAATGAATGGTGAAAACTAAAAATAAATTTTTAAAAAATCTATGTAATAACTGCATTAATGCATTCAAACAAATTGGCTATGGGAATTGGAAGTTGGTTAGTATTACTGGCTGGGAAAGAGTTCCTGGAGGAGGTGGACCTCAAAGTCTAACTTAAAAGATAAGAATATGGCTTGGCAAATTGAAAACAGACTGTTCCTTAGGCGTTACGTTCTGAAGTGGTAGGTCACTTTTGGAGAGCCCCTTCAGTTAATTAAGTGCCTGTTACATGCAAGGCACCATGCTGGCTGCTGGGCATAGGAAGGCAACAAGGCAACAACACCTGCTCTTACTGAACTTACATTTTGGTGGGACACGCCATGAAGAGAAAAGTAATGCAGAGTGAGGAGTGAAGAGGGATGGGAGGGAGGGGAGAGAGAAGGGACAGAGAGAGAGATCCAGAGAGGTCTAGGAATGTTTGAGGAGGAAGAGGTCAGTAACAGCAAGGGGAATCTGGGAAGGCTTAATGGGGTGTGGCACCAGTAAGAGTCCAAAGAGGTCTATCCTAAAGTATCTAAAAAGGAAACATCAAACTCATCCCTGGCATGGGTGGAAAGAGGCAGGAGGTGACATTGTGAGTTTAGGGAATGACCTGGAACAACATGGGTTTGGTGGGTCAGGTGGGGTGGAGGTGAAGAGTGGAGAATGATGTGAAATAAGACTGTAAAGCATAGATAGACCTGAGTAGGCCATGGGCTGGGTCAATGAAATGGTTTAGGGCAAGGGCAAATAGAAATGCTTTCCCTGGGTGTGCCTGGCATACCCTGTCCTAGTTCTAAGGTGTAAAAGTAAAGTTGGACCCGAATTGCAGAGGGTCCAGAAAACATTAAGGACATAATGAAAGCTTAATTACCTGGAGTAAGAGATATGAGATGGGATTATATAAAAGAGCATTTAGGTCAGAACCTTATCAAGTTCAAAACTGGTTTTTATGTTTTTGTTAATGTTTAGCACAGAGAATATAAAGGATGCAGATCCCTATACATAGCCTTTACATATATTATTTGATCCTCACAAAAAAAGTGCTATTCCCATTCTATAGATGAAAAGACAGGCTGATAAAGGTTGTGACTTGCCCAGAGTGATGCAGAATTCCCAGCTCGTTCCTCTCTGACTGCAAGACCACAACTCTTCACTACAGTGGACTATACCCTTGCATCAAAAAGGAAAGCAGACCTGCCAGGCAAAGGTCCCGGTGTCACAACACAAGGCAGGTTTCCCATCTCTAACCTGTGGTTTAATGGCACACCCTTCAAATATATATATAAAACATGGAGATTGGGTTTTTTTTGGAGGGGGGAAGAGAAGGCAATTGGGGTTAAGTGACTTGCCCAAGGTCACACCGCTAGCAAGTGTGATCGAGTGTCTGAGTTCGGATTTGAACTCTATTCACTGCTCCACCTAGCTGCTCCAAGATTATTTTTAAAGTAAACTTGCTATGGATAGAAAATTTGACTAACCCTTCTTTCTATAAGACAAATAGTTTTCAGAGCCAAGACCTGAAGATAGGGACATGCAACTGGAATGTCTTCACATAGGAAGCAGCTTTGCAGTCATTTTGCTTACAAAGTGCTTCGTAAATGTTAACTAATGATGTTCACTAAGAATCTCTCAACAATCCTTGCCTGAGGTCAGCTTCCTGTGCCTGAGCTGAGCAGTAACTCCTCTGTTCAGAGATCCATTTGGTCTCAAGCCACAGGGGAAAGTAATTCATCATAGGAGAGGAGGTAACATCTCTTAAGCTTCAGGCAACCTCAGAAAAAGTATGGGAATTATCTTTGCCATATGCTTTTGACACAGCTGACTGATTTTGGTGTTATGAACCATCGACTGAGAAACAAATCTAAGTTGATGCCAAGACATGTTCAGAATAGAATCATCTTAGCTCACTTATCAGTATGTGGCTTTAAGTGTGGGTAGAACAGGCCCTCATCATAATGCAAGTGTGGGAAAACAGCCTACCCACCTCAAAATAACTTCCATACTGGGCATGCAAGAAATTCTACCATTAGGTTCATTCTTTTAAATTTCAGATAATTACAAGTTGGAGATCATTTAGTCCTGGGGCCTTGTATTCAGCACTTCTATTTTTAAAATGCAATTACCACAATAGGGATAACATATTTAGTTTTTATTAGTCATGAACACTTTCAAAGGAGTGAATGTGCTAGATTGGTTTCTTAGATAGCCAAAAAAGAACAGGACACAGAATAGGTAGGTTTTGATGGATAGAGGTGGGATGGGGAGGATGGAGGCATATGTCTAAAACAAGTATTGCCAAAATTACAATGATCCTGCAAAGACCACTGAAACTGGGGACCTTTTTTTTTTAGTTTCCAACATTATTTTTTGAAAGATTTTGCGTTCCAAATTTTCCCCCTCTCCAAGACAGCATGCAATCTGATAGAGGTTATACATGTATAATCATGTTAAACTTATTTCCACGTTAGTCTTGTTGTGAAAGAAGAAACAGAACAAAAAAAAAACATGAAAAACAAAACAAGTGAAAACAGTATGCTCAATCTGCATTCAGCCTCTATAGTTCTTTCTCTTGATGGGGAAAGCATTTTCCATAGTGAGTCTTTGGATTTGTCTTGTTGTTTGTATTGCTGAGAAAAGCTAAGTCTACCGTAGTTGATTATCTCACACTGTTGCTGTTACTGTGTACAATGTTCTCCTGACTCTGCTCACTTCACTCAGCATCAGTTCATATAAGTCTTTCCAGGTTTTTCTGAAGTCTGTCTGCTCATCATTTCTTAAAGCATAATAGTATTCCATTACATTCATATACTACAACTTGTTCAGCCATTCACCAGTTGATAGGCATCCCCTCAATTTCCAATTCTTTGCCACCACAAAAAGAGCTGCTATAAATCTTTTTTTATATGTGGGTCCTTTTTCCTTTTTTTTTTTAATGATATCTTTGGGATACAAGCCTGGTAGTGCTATTGCTGGATCAAAGGGTATGCACAGATTAATTGCCCTTTGGTCATAGTTCCAAATTGTTCTCCAGAATGACTGGATTAAAACTGGGGACTCTTAAGCAGTTAGGTACAATCTAGAACACTGAGTTATAGACAGAAGGAAAGTCAACGGGGGTCCAAAGATAAATTTATCTATTTCACCATATTACCTATGGTTAACACTCTCTCTTACCTTTCCAGCAATAGAAAATTCTAGGAAAGGGGTTTAAATATTCATGAATATTCTGCAATGAAGGAACAATAAATGTTAGGGAAATATTTAAAATATATTAATATAGTTGTAGACTGTTTGAAGCAGAAAAGGATAAGATGGAATGCCACTCAACTTTTTTGACAGAGGTTTTAAAATCACTCCACCACCTTTTAGGACTAGGTTGTGATTTATAGAGTAAACTCCCTATTTTCTCATTTCCAAATGAAATAATATGGAAAGTATTTTCTCTTCTTCAGTCCAAGCACTAGTTATGTAGTCAACCTGATGCAGTAGGAAGCTCAGAAGAATTCCCAGCCCTGTCATTTAGTAGCTATGTGACACTGGATACTTTCAATTTTCTAAAATTGAATAAATTTAAATACCTACTAAATTATAGTAGTTGTTGGAACAGTTTTCATGTGCCAAATTTGGCCAGATGCAATGTAAATGATTGAATTGAGGGTAACTAAAGTAGTTTTGCTAGGAGAAAGAGAAAGAGGAAGGGGGGGGGAGGGAGGGAGAAAGAGAGAGAGGGAAACATAGATATGAGGAAAATAGTGATAAAACCTTGAGTATGGATCAAAATCTGATCCCCTCATTCCCCTCTGATTCCCACCTCCCCAACAACACTACAAAGAATCCTGGAGAGAAAAGGAAAAAGGAGTTTAGGAGTCTGTATGTCACCCAGAGGGGGCAGCACAAGGACATTGCCATAATTAATTTCCCAGTAAATATGAAGAGAGCTTTTTTGAGTTATACCCTATTCTATGTGGTCCTCCAAGTCAATGGATATTATCCAGAATGGAGAACTAGAAGGCAACAACAATAAAGCAACTACTATAACCACAGAACAATGCCCACTGAGAAAAAAAGGAAAAGGAAGAAGAGGAAGATGCCTCAGAGATCATCATTGTAGAGAGAAGCACATCCAACATGAGGAAAACTCCAGCAACTTTAGTCAATTAATGGAGAATGCCTAATAAAATCTAAAACCTGCCTTTTAAAATCCAATTAACTAGTAATTAATTAGTAAGCACCTACTCTGTGTAAGCCACTTTTTGTTCACAGTCTTGGGTGCTTCCAGCTGAGAAGTTGGTGTTTGCTTTTTGGTCTGTCCCCTGAAGAAATTTTCTCAGATTTCTGGGCAGAGGCTGAAGCCATGGGAAGAAGAAGCATCCCTAAGAAAAAAATGGGGGGAGACCCAATTTGTGCTACAGGCAACTAGGAACAAAGGCTACTTGATTCCACAGGGATGTCAAGAAAATTAAATGAGCTAATGTGAAAACACTAACACTAGTTAACTATGAAGCATTTTATTAATGTAAGCTACTGCTCTCACCATTTTAATACAATTCTTTTACTAAGACATCATTGACTAGAGAAATGCTAATTAAAACAACCTTGGAATATCATCTCAAACCTATCAGATTGGCTAAGATTGAAGGGGAAAGCAACAAATGTTGGAGGGGATGTGGAAAAATTGGGACACTAATTCACTATTGGTGGAACTGTGAACTGATCCAACCATTTTGAAGAGCAATCTGGAGTTAGGTCCAAAGAGTTATTAAACTGTCTATACCCTTTAACCCAGCAATAACTCTTTTACATCTGTTTCCCATGATGAGTACAGAAAAAAGAAAAGAACCTATATGTTCTAAAATATTTATAGCAGGTCTCTATGGTGGCAAAGAATTGGAAATTGCAGTGATACCCATCAATTGGGAAGTGACTGAACAAGCTGCTATATGATTGTGATGGAATATTACTGTGCTTTAAGAAATGATGAGCTCAGTGATCTTAGAAAAACATGGAGAGGGGGTGGAGCCAAGATGGCAGAGTAGAAACAGCTCATTCAAGCCACTCTGCCCCTAGATTCCCTCCAAACTATGTAAAAGGGGACTCTGAACAACTTCTGGAGCCCCAGCACCCACAGAATGACACAGAGAAGCTAACCTCCCACGGAGGACAGCCCAGCAGCCCTGCAGGAAGGACCAGCGCAGAGGTCTGGGAGCCGGCAGCTCGCAGAGCGCAGGGAGTCGAGCCGAGCCCAGGTCCACGTGAGCCGAGGTTTTAGCCCCAGGGCGGCAGGGCCAGCAGCCGGCTAGAGAGACCCCAGAACACCAGCAGCTGTGTGGACTCCAGAATTATCAACATAGACTTGCCTAGGACAAAGTAAGAGGTTAGTGTCCTATGGACTTTGGGACCAGTATTTGGGGAATGCGTCGGCTCCCTCCCCTGGGGGCTAGAAGCCGCTGAGGAGACATGCCATTTTGTAGTTTTCAGAGGCAGCTCCAGCTCCTGGCCTGCTAATTGTAGGGAGATCCAGCGATCAGTCTTAGGGGGTAATCGCTCTTGCTTTAACCTCCCTGGATCTGGATTGTGATCCGGGGTGGAAGTTATGGGTGGGTTTACAGCTTGCTAGAAACGGAAGTTGCCCCACACACGTTCGGGACGAAAATTCCTCTAGCTGGCCTTAAAGCCATAGTGTGGCAACAAGCCCAAAAGTCAAGTAATTAAGTGGCAACATGCCAAGGCAAAGGAAACAGAAAAATGCAACCTAGACTCCTATTTTGGGGGCATAGAGCGGGAAAAGGACTGTGAGGTCAGAAGTCCTGCTCCAAAAGCCCCAGGGGAAAACATGAACGGGTTGCAGGCCATAGAGGACCTTAAGAAGGACTTTAAAAATCAAATAAGAGAAGTGGAGGAAAAATTGGAAAGAGAAATGAGAAGGATGCAGGAAAAGTATGAAATGAGGGTTAACAGCCTGACTGAGGAAAACAACACCTTAAATAATAGACTGACTCAAATGGCAAAGGAGGCCCAAAAGAGCAATGAGGAGAAGAATGCCTTAAAAAGTTGAATTTGCCAGATGGAAAAAGAATCTCAAAAGTTCACTGAGGAGATTCATTCCTTCAGAGTTAGACTGGAGCAAATGGAAGCTAATGACTTTATGAGAAATCAAGACGCTGTTAAGCAGATCCAAACAAATGAAAGATTAGAAGGCAATGTGAAATATCTCATGGGAAAAACCACTGACCTGGAAAATAGGTCCAGGAGAGACAATTTAAAAATTATTGGACTACCTGAAAGCCATGATCAAAGAAAGAACCTAGAAATCACCCTTCAAGAAATTCTCAAGGAAAATTGCACTGATGTTTTAGATCCAGAGGGCAAAATAGAGGTTGAAAGAATCCACTGAGCACCTCCTGAAAAAGATCCCAAAAAGAAAACTCCCAGGAATATTATAGTCAGGTTCCAGAATCCCCAGATCAAGGAGAAAATACTACAAGCAGCCAGGAAGAAGCAATTTCAATATTGTGGAAACACAATCAGAATAGCACAGGACCTGGCAGCTTCTACACTGAGGGATCAAAGGGCATGGAATATGATATTCCAGAGGGCAAAAGAACTGGGAATGAACCCAAGGGTCACCTACCCAGCAAAACTGAGTATTTTGTTTCAGGGGAAAATATGGTCATTCAGTGGAATAGAGGACTTTCAAGCATTCTTGAGGAAAAAACAAGAATTGAATAGAAAATTTGACATCCAGACACAAGAAGCAAGAGATGCCTGAGAAGGTAATCAGGGAAAAGAAATCAAAAGGAACTTATCAGAGTTGGACTATTTACATTCCTACATGGAAAAACAATAACTGTGAACTGATGAAACCTCTCTCAGTATGAAAATAATGGAAGAAGGGTATATGAATATATATATGTGAATGTGTGTATGTATGTTTACAGTTATACATTGATAGAGGGCATAGGTTGAATTTGTTGGGAAGGGATGATACTTAAGGGGTGAAATTATGAGGTGAGAGAGGAAAGTGGCAAGAGGAGATGGGGAGAAACAGGGTAGGGTAAACTATCTCATGTAGAAGAGGCAAGGGGAAGTGGCTGCAGGGGAAGGGAAGAATAGGAAGGCAAAAAGGCAAAACCACATTCTCATTGAATTTGGTTCTGGGAGAGAATGACATACATACTAAATGGGATATCTCAACCTGCAGCAGAATAGGGGGAAGGGGGATGAGAGGAGGGATGATGGATGGGAGGTTGGAAGTGCACACTATAGAAGAGGGACAGGATCAAGTAGGGAATGGACCAGGTGGGGGGTGGGATGAGTGGGAGGGAATTATAAGCAGCCTTGTACAATATATCTATTATGGTAATGTTTTGCATAGCTAGACATGTACAACATATACTGAATTACTTATCTTCCCAGAGGGAATGGGTGACAAGGGAGGAAGGGAATGGATCTGAACATTGAGGTCTTTAAATTAAATGTTTCAAATATATATAAATACTATTATTAATACTCTTTTGCATGTAATTGGGAGATAAGATGTGCAGGCATTGGGACACAAAGATTCACCTTCCTCCAATGGAAAAGTCGAAGGGGGTATGGGAGAAGATATGGGAGAGAGCAGATTGGAGGAAGCGGTATCTTGTGGGACTGCTATTCTGGGATGGTGGGTAGGGGAAAAACGGGGGAAAAATTGTAACTTAAAATCTGGCGGAAATGAATGATGTAAAACAGAAGTTAATAAAGCATTTGTTTAAAAAAGTAAAAAAGAGGGGCGGCTAGGTGGCGCAGTGAATAGAGCGCCGGCCCTGGAATCAGAAGGCCCTGAGTTCGGAGCCGGCCTCCGACACCTAATCCGCACAAACAAAAACCTAGCCGTGTAACCTTGGGCAAGTTACTTAACCCCAATTGCCCTAAAGGGGCGGCTAGGTGGCGTAGTGAGTAAGAGCGCCGGCCTCGGAGTTTGGATGACCCTAGATCAGATCCGGCCTCAGAAAATGAGCACCCACGCATAAATCAAATGACTAGCCGTGTAACCTTGAGCAAGTTACTTAACCCCAATTGCTTTAAAAAAAAAAAAAGTAAAAAAGAAAAAAGAAAAACATGGATAGACTTACATGAAATAATGAAGAGTGAAATGAGCAGAACCAAGAGAACTTTGTATACAGTAATAGCAATATTGTTTTAAGAACAACTTTGAGTGATTAAATCATTTTGACGATTATAAATACCCAAATTAACTATAAAGGACATATAAAGGAAAACACTATCTGCATCCAGAAAAAGAACTAATAAATAAAAAAGTATATATACGATGGCTTTACATATATAAACTATATATGTATGTATACATATATGTACATATATATACACATACATGTTTGTCTCTAATGGTAACCATCTCTAAAATGGGGGGAGGGAAGGAAAAAAGAAAATTACATGGTAACTTTATTATATATTTGAAAGGAATAGCAAGTTGTACATAATAAAATTGCAGTTTCATGTACAATCATTTTTTTTCTATTCTATGTTAAGAAAAATGCTTGTTTTATTTAAGTTCAGAATAAAATAAACTTTTAAAAAAGAGATCATCCCAACATTTCACAGAAGGGTGAAAAAATGGCTGCTTTTGCACTATTTTATATGCTCAGCACTGCTGCTGATGAGGTACTTGGATACTTAAAAATGTTGAGGTTTAAGGATAATTTGAGAGGTTCAGGGACCTCTTGAGGACTGAAGTATAGGGGAGGGTTGTCTGGAATAAATTCATGGATTCAAGCATTCTTTAAGTCAAGGAGGCAAAAGGTTTATTGTAACACCAATATGGCAGGCAGAGCTCCTTAAAGAACTTGCATTCTTTAAGAAGCTTGAAGCTTAACAGGAATGAGTGGATTATCTGGAAGATATACTAGTTAGATGATAATTTACAACCTTGGTCATTGGCATCATTCACTACTGGAAACCAGGGGGAGGGGTTTCTCAGAGGTGTATTTTCAGTCTGTTACATCTGTAGCAAGATAGCTTTGAGTTGATGTCTATAGCTTGACCTCTGGATTGAATATAATAACTCTGGGAACCAGTACATGATAATTCTGTGGTTACAAGATAGTCCTATTTTTACAAGAGAATTTCTTCAGAGGTCAGTTTGTTCTTGTGATGGGGATAGTTTGTTTTACTGAGGTCCAATCACGAGTAACTGTGGGGAAAGGTAGTTTGTCTTATTAGGGCCCACTCATGAATTATTGCTAGGTGTAGAGTCCTTGGCTGGGGAGAAAAGTGTCAGGGATAGTGTTTTGAAGCTAGGGAGAAATGTGATCTTGGAATTGGGGTCCAAGCACAAGCACCCCATCCTTGTTGCGTGAGACAGTTTTCTTAAGCTTCCATCAAGTTGCACCTAAGACTAGAGAGCAAGATAAGCTCCAGGGTTCCATCCAAATGGCAAACCTGCTCTGGACTGGGTATCTAGAAACAAAGCAGTATTCTCATTGGCAGAGATTATCATGACTTCCATTTATACTCCCACATTTGTTCTCACTTCTAAATTTGTTGGTGTAAAGACTTTTTAAAAGATTAGCTGTTTCGAAGCCACATTTTCAAGGGGAGGTATATGGGTCAGCACACAAAACTAGAAGCTTATTTGTCATTTCTCCAGTTGGGAGCCAAATGGTAGGGTTTTTTTCTTCTTTTTAACCATATTTTCCCCCCTTTTAAGCGTAATTAAAGATTTTGCTTTTCTCAACTAAAAAAAAAAAACTGTTTAAATATAATTCAAACCTATTGTATCAAACTCCCTAAGATGCAATATTGTCCAGGTTTTTTACCAAATGTTTTGAGTTTGAGTTTTTCCCCTCTGCCTTTGGACAGTCTGGTGAAGATTATTCCTTTTTCAGGTAATAGTCACTACAATCTGAGTGACAAGTTGAGAATAAGAAGCCTAATTCTTTCTAGGAAGTGATATTCTTAATTTAACAAACAAGAAAGAACTAAGAGTTTTTTTTGGAGGGGAAAAGACAGAGACAGAGACAGAGACAGAGGCAAAGATGGACGGAGGGAGGTGGGAAGAGAAAGAGAGAGAGAGAGAGAGAGAGAGAGAGAGAGAGAGAGAGAGAGAGAGAGAGATTGATTCAAATTTGTTAAAGACTAAAAGGGACCCCAGAGGGGAAAATGAAAGGGAAAAAAGAATCTATAACTGATTACCTATATAAAATGGAAATAGGTAATGACTACAAAGAATAGTGGGTCATCAAAAGCTACTATCCTGCCCAATATTAAAGTGTTAACAAAATTTTCAATTACCATTCTTAAAAATTGAAATTTTTATTTATTTATTTTTAGTTTGCAATATTCATTTCCACAAGACTTTGAGTTACAAATTTTCTCCCCATCTTTCCCCTACCCCACCCCCAAGATAGCAAGCCTACTGAATACCCCTTCCTCCAATCTGCTCTGTCTTATATCCCCACCCATCTCCCCTCCTAACTTTCTAGTAGGGCAAGATGGATTTCTATACCCCAGTGCATGTATATCTTATTTTCCCAAATGCTTGTAAAAAAAACAATTATTTTTCATCATTTGTTTTTAAAACTTTGATTTCCAGATTCTTTCCCTTCTTCCCTCTTCAATCAACCCCACTGGAAGATAAGCAATTCAATCCAGGTTGTACATGTATGGTTAAACAAAATGTTTCATAGTAGTTATACTGTGGGGGGGCGGAGCCAAGATGGCAGAGTAGAAACAGGATTTCCAAGTAGCTCCAGCCCCTCACTTCCCCAATCCATGTAAAAGGGGACTCTGAACAAACATTGGAACTACAGAACCCACAAAATGACACAGAGAAGCTAACCTTTTGCTGAGGACAGCCTAGCAGCCTGGGAGGAATCCCAGCACGGCACTCTGGGTGCTGAGTCCAGGCCCATGTGAGCCAGAGGTTTTAGCCCCAAGGCAGGCCTGACCAACAACCAGCTACAGGGACTACAGAGCACCAGCAGCTGTGGCGTTTCCAGAATTATCAACACATAGATGCTGAGGAAAAAGTGAGAGGTCAGTGCACTGTGGACTTTGGGACCAGTAGTGGAGAGAGCATTGGCTTTTGCCCCCAGAGCGAGAAGACACTGAGAGGCTTAGGCAAAGCTGGCACCACATTGCAGTTTCAGCTCCTGGCCTGGAGACTGTAGGAGGACCAGGTGACCAGTCTACAGGGTAATCACTTTTGCTTTAACCTTCTTGGATCTGGATTGCAGTCTGGGGTGGAGGTCTTGGGGTGTGTGACCAGCTTGCCAACTCCTGTGGAGGCTTCAGAGAGGGCACCCAACTAATACCTCCAGCAGTTGAGAAAACCCCAGTGTTTGGGATGGAAGTTCCCCTGGCTGGTGGCAGAGTCCTATGGTGGCAAAAAGCCCAGAAGTCAAATAATTGAATGGCAACATGCCTAGGCAAAGGAAACAAAATAAACAGAAAAATTCAACATTAGACTCCTATTTTGGGGGCAATAAGGATCAAAGAATGGAATAGGAGGAAGACAGTGAAGTCAGAACTCCTGCACCAAAAGCTTCAAATGAAAATACAAGCTGGTTATGGGCCATAGAGGACCTTAAGAAGCAGATAAGAGAAGTGGGGGGAAAATTGGGAATAGAAATGAGAACAATGCAAGAAAATTATGAAATGAGAGACTGAGGAAAATAATGCCCTAAAAACAGACCAACTCAAATGGCAAAAGAGGCTGAAAAGGCAATGAGGAGAGGAATTCCTTAAAAAGTCAAATTTGCCAGATGGAAAAAGAATCTCAAAAGCTCACTGAGGAGAATCATTCTTTCAGAATTACACTGGAGCAAATGGAAGTAGGTGACTTTATGAGAAACCAAGATGCTATTAAGCAGATCCAAACAAATGAAAGAATAGAAAGCAATGTGAAATATCTCATGGGAAAAACCACTGACCTGGAAAATAGATCCAGAAGAGATAATCTAAAAATTATTGGACTACCTGAAAGCCATGATCAAAGAAAGAATCTAGAAATCACCCTTCTACTCCGCCATCTTGGCTCTGCCCCTTCAAGAAATTCTTAAGGAAAATTGCCCTGATATTTTATAACCAGAGGGCAAAATAGAGGTTGAAAGAATCCACTAATCACCTCTTGAAAAAGATCCCAAAAAGAAAACTCCTAAGAATATTATAGCCGGGTTCCAGAATTCCCGGATCAAGGAGAGAATATTACAAGCAGCCAGGAAGAAACAATTTCAATATTGTGGAAACACAATCAGGATAGTGCAGGATCTGGCAGCTTCTACATTGAGGAATCAAAGGGCATGGAATATGACATTCTGGAAGGCAAAGGAGCTGGGATTAAAATGAAGAATCACCTACCCAGCAAAACTGAGAATCTTGTTTCAGGGGAAAATATGGTCATTCAGTGGAATAGAGGACTTTCAAGCATTCTTGAGGGAAAAACCAGAGTTGAATAGAAAATTTGACATTCAGACACAAGAAGCAAGAAACACTTGAGAAAGTAAACAGGGAAAAGAAATCAAAAGGAACTTATCAAAGTTGAACTATTACATTCCTACATGGAAAAAACAATAACTTTAACTGATGAAACCTTTCTCAGTATGAAAATAGTTGAAGAAGGGTGTATGGGCATATGAATACATATGTGAATGTGTGTATGTATGTTTATAGGTATACATGGATAGAGGGCACAGGCCAAATTTAATAGGAAGGGATAATATGTAAAAGGTGAAATTAAGAGGTGAGAGAGGAATATAATGAGAGGAGATGGCGAGAGACAAAAAGGGGTAAACTATCTCATATAGAAGAAGCAAGGGAAAATGGGTACAATGAAGGGGAAGAACAGGAAGGCAAAGGGGAATGGGTCAACCTTATAATCATTGAATTTGGCTCAGGGAGGGAATGACATACACACTAAATAGGGTATCTCACCCTACAGGAGAGTAGTAGGGATGATGGAAGGGAGGGCAGGCTGGGTGGGAGGGAAGTAGGAAACCCACACTTTTGAAAAGGGGCAGGACCAAAATAGAGAATAGAACAAGTGGGAAGTGGGATAGGAGGGAGGGAAATATAATCAGTCTTCTACAATATATCTACTATGGTAATGTTTTGCAATAGCTACACATGTACAACCTATATTGAATTACTTATATTCCCAGTAAGGGTGGGTGACAAGGGAGGAAGGGAATGAATTTGGAATTCAAAGTTTTAAAACCAAATGTTTATATATATATATATATATATATATATATACACTATTATTAATACTATTTTACATGTAATTGGGAAATAAGAGGAGGGTATATTCTGGGGGACTGCTATTTTGGGGAGGCAGGTAGGGGAAAATGGGGAGAAAATTTGTAACACAAAAACTGGCAGAAATGAATGAAGTAAAACAGAAGTTAATAAAGCATTAAAAAAAGAATACTTGAAAGTCCTCTATTTCATTGAATGACCATATTTTCCCCTGATGTATTGTATTGAGTTTTGCTGGGTAGGTGATTCTTGGTTTTAATCCTAGCTCCTTTGACGTCCAGAATGTCATATTCCAAGCCCTTCGATCCCTTAATGTAGAAGCTGCTAGATCTTGGGTTATCCTGATTGTGTTTCCACAATACTCAAATTATTTCTTCTTGACAGCTTGTAATATTTTCTGCTTCACCTGGGAACTCTAGAATTTGGCTATGATATTCTTAGGAGTTTTCTTTTTGAGATCTTTTTCAAGAGTTGATCAGTGAACTCTTTCAATTTCAATTTTGCCCTCTGGCTCTAGAATATCAGGGCAATTTTCCTACAAAACTTAAAGGATGATTTCTAGGCTCTTTTTTTTGATCATGGCTTTCAGGTAGTCCAATAATCTTTAAATGATCTTTCCTGGATCTATTTTCCAAGTCAGTGGTTTTTCCAAGAGATATTTCACATTGCCTTCAATTTTTTTCATTTGTTTGGATCTGTTTTATAGTATCTTGATTCATTGTAAAGTCATTAGCTTCCATTTGCTCCAATCTAATTTTGAAAGAATTACTTTCTTCAGTGAGTTTTTAAAATTCCTTTTCCATCTGGCCAATTCTATTTTTAAAGGCATTCTTCTCCTCATTGGCTTTTTGGGCCTCTTTTGCCATTTGAGTTAGTCTATTTTTAAGGTGTTACTTCAGTATTTTTTGGGTCTCCAAATTATCGTTGTTTAACATCTATCAGAAGTTTTCCATGGATGCTGACAGTTTGTGTATGGGGAGATTTGGTCAATATTCTGTATTCATTCAGCACCAATTGGGTGAGAGTTTTGTTAACTGAAATATATGAACCTACAAACCAAGGTTATGATAAGGCTAATTAATTAACAGACCTAACTCTTTTGCATTTCATATTGTTCTCTACCTCTTGTATGGTCAGAATAAAGTTTTTAAATGAGTCCTTTTTAGAGACATAGGTTGTAAAAATTCTTTCCCAATTTCCCACTTCCCTCTTAATCTTGGTTACATTGGCTTTGTTTGTACAGAAGCTTTTCAATTTCATGTAATCAGAAATATCCATTTTGCATTTTATAATGCTCTCTAATTCTTGTTTGGTCCTAAAGTCTTCCCCTCTCCACAAATCTGACAGGTAAACTATTCCTTGCTCTCTCAGATTGCTTACATTATCAGCCTTTATATTTAAACCATGCACCCATTTAGACTTGATTTTGGTATATGGTGTTAGATAAAGGTCTATGCCCAGTTTCTGCCATACTATATTCCAGTTTTCCCAGCAGTTTTTGTCAAATAATGAGTTCTTATCCCCAAAACTGGGATCTTTGGGTTTATCAAACAATAGATTACTATAGTTATTGACTGCCAGATCTCCTGTGCCCAAATCTATTCCATTGATCCACTACTCTATTCCTCAGCCAGTATCAAGGAGTTTTGATGACTGTTTCTTTATAATACAGATTAAAATCTGGTATAGCTAGGCCACCTTCCCTAGCATTTCTTCTCATTAATTCCCTTGATATTCTGGACCATTTGTTCTTCCAAATGAATTTTATTATTATTTTTTTCTAGCTCTGTAAAGTAGTTTTTTGGTAAATTGACTGGTATGGCATGAAATATATAATTTAATTAAGGTAAAATTGTCTTTTTATTATATTAGCTTGACCCAGCCATGAGCAATTGATGTTTTTCCAATTAGTTACATCTGACTTTATTTGTATGAAAAGCGTTTTGTAGTTGTGATCATATAGGTCCTAGGTTTGTTTTGGCAGGTAGATTCCCAAATACTTTATAATGTCTACAGTAACTTTAAATGGGATTTCTCTTTCTAGCTCTTACTGTTGAATTTCATTAGAAATACACAGGAATGGGGGGAGGGGGCAGAGTCAAGATGGCGGAGTAGAAACAGCACTTCTTCAGAGCTCCAGCCCACACCACTTTAAAATTATGTAAAAGGGGGATTCTGAACGACCTCTAGAGCACCAGAACCCATAAAATGATACAGAGAAGCTAACCTCCCACTGAGGACAGCCCGGCAACCCAGCAGGGATTGGCCAGCACAGCACTCTGGGAGATAAGCCCCGGACTAAATGAGTCTGAGATTTTAACCCCAAGGTGGCTAGACCAGCAGCTGGCTGGAGGGACCCCAGAATACCAGCAGCTGTGGCATTTCCAGAATTATCAACATATAGATGCCTAGGACAAAGTGAGAGGTCAGTGCCCTATGGACTTTGGGACTGATTGGGGGTAAGAAGCAGCTGAGGAGTTTGCTCAGTTGTGCCACATTGCCACATTGCAGCTTCAGCTCCTGGTCTGTGAACTGTATGGGATCTGGCAATCAGTCTGGAGGGTAATCACTCTTGCTTTACCCTTCTTGGATCTGGATTGCAGTCTGGGGTGGAGGTCTTGGGGTGTGTGACCAGCTTGCCAACTCCTGTGGAGGCTTCAGAGAGGGCACCCAACTAATACCTCCAGCAATTGAGAAAACCCCAGTGTTTGGGATGGAAGTTCCCCTGGCTGTTGGCAGAGTCCTATGGTGGCAAAAAGCCTAGAAGTCAAGTAATTGAATGGCAACATGCCTAGGCAAAGGAAACAATAAACAGAAAAATTCAACATTAGACTCCTATTTTGGGGGCAAAGAGGACCAAAGCATGGAACAGGAGGAGGACTATGAGGTCAGAACTCCTGCACCAAAAGCCCCAAATGAAAATACAAGCTGGCTACAGGCCATAGAGGAACTTAAGAAGCAGATAAGAGAAGTGGGGGGAAAATTGGGAATAGAAATGAGAAAGATGCAAGAAAATTATGAAATGAGAGTCTGACTGAGGGAAATAATGCCCTAAAACAGACCAACTCAAATGGCAAAAGAGGCTGAAAAAGGCAATGAGGAGAGGAATTCCTTAAACAGTTGAATTTGCCAGATGGAAAAAGAATCTCAAAAGCTCACTGAGGAGAATCATTCCTTCAGAATTACACTGGAGCAAATGGAAGTAGGTGACTTTATGAGAAACCAAGATGCTATTAAGCAGATCCAAACAAATGAAAGAATAGAAAGCAATGTGAAATATCTCATGGGAAAAACCACTGACCTGGAAAATAAATCCAGGAGAGATAATCTAAAAATTATTGGACTACCTGAAAACCATGATCAAAGAAAGAATCTAGAAATCATCCTTCAAGAAATTCTTAAGGAAAATTGCCCTGATGTTTTAGAACCAGAGGGCAAAATAGAGGTTGAAAGAATCCACTAATCACCTCTTGAAAAAGATCCCAAAAAGAAAACTCCTAGGAATATTGTAGCCAGGTTCCAGAATTCCCAGATCAAGGAGAGAATATTACAAGCAGCCAGGAAGAAACAATTTCAATATTGTGGAAACACAATCAGGATAGTGCAGGATCTGGCAGCTTCTACACTGAGGGATCAAAGGGCATGGAATATGATATTCCAATCCCAGCAAAGGAGCTGGGATTAAAACCAAGAATCACCTACCCAACAAAACTGAGTATCTTGTTGCAGGGGAAAATATGGTCATTCAGTGGAATAGAGAACTTTCAAACATTCTTGAGGGAAAACCAGAGTTGAATAGAAAATTTGACATTCAGACACAAGAAGCAAGAGATGCCTGAGAAGGTAATCAGGGAAAAAGAAATCAAAAGGAATTTATCAAAGTTGAACTATTTACATTCCTATATGGAAAAATGATAACTTTAACTGATGAAACCTTTCTCAGTATGAAAATAGTTGAAGAAGGGTATATGGACATATGAATACATATGTGAATGTGCGTACATATGTTTACAGGTGTACATAGATAGAGGGCACAGGTAGAATTTAATGGGAAGGGATGATACTTAAGGGGTGAAATTGGGAGTTGAGAGAGGAACATAACAAGAGGAGATGGGAAGAGACAGAATGGGCTAAACTATCTCATGTAGAAGAGGCAAGGGAAAGTGGTTACAGGTGAGGGGAAGAGCAGGAAGGCAAAAAGGCAAAACCTTATTCTCATTGAATTTGGATCAGGGAGAGAATGACATACATACTAAATAGGATATCTCACCCTACAGGAGAATAGGGTGGAAGGGGATGAGAGAGGGTATTGATGGAAGGGAGGGTGGGAGTGAAGGGGGGAGGAAAGTTAGGAGCATCCACTTTTGAAAAGGGACAGGATCAAAGTAGGGAATAGACCAAATGGGAGGTGGGATAGGAGGGAGGGAAATATAGTCCAGTCTTTTACAATATATCTACTATAGTAATGTTTTGCATAGCTACACATGTACAACATATACTGAATTCTTTATCTTCCCAGTAAGGGTGGGTGACAAGGGAGGACGGAAATGAATCTGGAATTCAAAGTTTTAAAATCAAATGTTCTAAATATATATAAATACTATTATTAATATTATTTTACATATAACTGGGAGATAAGATGTGCAGACATTGGGGCACGGCGATCCACCTTGCCCTACCGTAAAAGACAAAGGGGGTATGGGAGAAGAGATGGGAGAGAGCAGATTGGATGAGGGGATATCCTGTGGGACTGCTATTCTGGGGTCATGAATAGAGGAAAAATGGGGGAAAATTGTAACTCAAAATCTGGTGGAAATGAATGACGTAAACCAGAAGTTAATAAAGCATTTGAAAAAAAAAGAAATATACAGGAATGCTGAGGATTTATGTGGGTTTGTTTTATATCCTGCAACTTTGCCAAATTTATTTATTGTCTCAAGTAGTTTCTTACTTGATTCTCTATGATTCTCTATGTATATCATCATATCATCTGCAAAGAATGATAACTTGGTCTCTTCTTTACCTATTGCTTTGATTTCTTTTTCTTCTCTAATTGCCACTACTAACATTTCTAGGACCAGACTGAATAAGAGTGCTGATGGTGGACACCTTTGTTTCATCCCTGATCTTATTGGAAATGCTTCTAGCTTATTTCCATTGGATATAATACTTGCTGATGGCTTTAAATAGATCCTACCTATTATTTTAAGCAAGGCTCCATTTATTCCTATACTTTCTAGTGTTTTTAATAGGAATGGATATTGTACTTTGTCAAAAGCTTTTTCTGTACCTATTGAGATAATCATGTAGTTTCTGCTAGTTTTATTGTTGATATGATCAATTATACTGATGCTTTTCCTAATATTAAACCATCCTTGCATTCCTGGAATAAATCCTACCTGATCAAAGTGTATTATTCTTGTGATAAGTTGCTGTAGTCTTTTTGCTAATATTTAAAATTCTTGCATCTATATTCATGAGGGAAATTGATCTATAATTCCTTTTTTCCATTTTATCTCTTCCTGATTTAGGTATCAGTAATATATTTGTGTCATAAAAAGAATTTGGTAGGACTCCTTCTTCACTAATTTTCCCAAATAGTTTGTAGAGTATTATAATCAATTGTTCTTGAAATGTTTGATAGAGTTCACTAGTAAATCCATCTGGCCCTGGAGATTATTTCCTACAGAGTTCACTGATGGCTTGTTCGATTTCTTTTTCTGAGATGGGGATATTTAAGTAATTTGTTTCCTCTTCAGTTAATCTGGGCAACTTATATTTTTGTAAATAACTCATCCATTTCACTACAATTGTCAAATTTATGTGCATACAATTGGGAAAAAGAATTCCTAATTATTGTTTTGACTTCCTCTTCACTGGAAGTAGATTCATTCACCCTTTACATTTTTGATAGTCATAATTTGGTTTTCTTCTTTTTTTATCATGTTGACTAAGGGTCTATCAATTTTATTGGTTTTTTTGTAAAACCAGCTCTTAGTTTTATTTATTAATTCAAGTGTTTTCTTAATTTCAATTTTATTAATCTCTCCTTTGGTTTTCAGTATTTTGAATTTAGCATTTAATTGTGTATTTTAAATTTGTTCTTTTTCTAGCTTTTTCAATTGCATGCCCAATTCATCGACCTCCCTTTTCTCTAATTTATTTATGTATGCACTCAGGGATATAAAACTTCCCCTAAGAACTGCCTTTGCTGCATCCCACAAATTTTGGTATGTTGTCTTATTGTTATTCTCTTGAATGAAGTTACTGATTGTTTCTATAATTTCTTGTTTGACCTACTCATTCTTTAGGATTAAATTGTTTAATTTACAATTAGTTTTTAGTCTATCTTTCCATGGCCCTTTATTGCGTATGATTTTTATTGCATCATGATCTAGGAAGGATGCATTTAATATTTCTGCCTTTCTGCACTGAATTGTTAGGTTTTTATGCCCTAGTACATGGTTAATTTTTGAAAATGTGCCATGAACCACTGAGAAGAAAGTATATTCCTTTTTATCCCCATTCAGTTTTCTCCAGAGCTCTATCATATCTAGCCTCTCTAAAATTCTATTCACCTCCTTAACTTCTTTCTTGTTTATTTTGAGGTTAGATATATCAAGTTCAGAGAGGGGGAGATTAAGGTCCCCCACTGGTATAGTTTTGCTATCCATTTCTTCCTCTAATTCCCTTAACTTCTCCTCTAGGAATCTGGATGCTAATCCACTTGGTGCATATATGTTAAGTAATGATATTGCTTCATTCTCAATGGTGCCTTTTAGCAGGATATAGTTTCCTTCCTTATCTTTTAATTAGATCTATTTTTTGCTTTTGCTTTATCTGAGATAAGGATTGCTACCCCTGCTTTTTTTTTACTTTAGCTGAGGCATAATATATTCTACTTCAGCCTTTTACCTTTACCCTGTGGGTATTCCTTTTTTCAAATGTGTTTCTTGTAGACAGCATATTGTAGGATTATGGTTTTTAATCCATTCTGCTATCCACCTGTTTTATGGGAGAGTTCATCCCATTCACATTCACAGTAATGATGACTATCTGTCTCTTCCCTTTCATCCTATTCCCTCCCCTGCTTATGTTTTTGTTTCTTCCTTCTCCCTTCCCCTCCTTAAGGATTTTCCTTTTGACCACCACCTCCCTTAGTGTTCCCTCCTGTGACACCCCCTTCTTTACCTACCTTTACCTCTTTACCTCTCCCCTTACTACTATTCCCCTCCCTTCTAATCCCTCTCCCTTCTTGTCCCTGACTTATCCTCCCACTACCTATAGGACACAATAGATTTTTATACTTATCAGAGTATGTTATTCCTCCTTTGACCGCAAACCAATGAGAGTAATTTTCATACAGTGCTCCTTTCCCTCTATCCTTTCCCTCTATTTAATGAGTTTTTGTGTCTTTTCATGTTAGAATCTTTGCTTTTTTGGAGGGCAATCGGGGTTAAGTAACTTGCCCAAGATCACACTGCTTGGTTTTTGTTTATGTGTGTTAAGTGTCTGAGGCCAGATCCGAACTCAGGTCCTTCTGACTCCAGGGCTGACACTTTACTCACTGTGCCACCTAGCTGGCCTTCATGTTAGAATCTTAAACTTAACTGATTATGTTGACCCCTCTTTGAACCAGAAATAGTGAGAATAATGTTCAAATGATATTCCTCTACCTCTTTCCTTCCCCTATCCTATAGTGTTTTTATGCCTCTTTGGCATAATTTACCTTTTTCTGTCTCATCCTTTCCTTTTATCCCATTACAGTCCCTTTGATCCCCTTAATAAGTTTTTTTTTTATCATCAGATTAGTTCATTTATACACACACCCTCTATCTATGTATAACCCTTTTAAAGGTCATGATAATCATATAAATTTCAATATTGACAGTTATCAGCTTCTCATACAGGGATGTAAACATTTTGCTTTTTTTGCATCCCAAGTTATGTGCATGTGTGCATGAGTGTGCATGTGGGCATGTGTATATGTGTGAGTGTGTGTTTTCCTTATTTACTTTTTTATGTCTTTCTTGAGTCTTATAATTGGAGATCAGATTTTCCATTGAGCTCTGTCTTTTTCATCAGGAAAGTCTGGAAGTCCCTTATTTCATTAAATGATCATCTCCTTGCCTAAAAGATTATGCTCAGTTTTGCTGGGTAGTTAATCCTTGCTTGCAGTCCTAGCTCTTTCGCCTTATGAAATATTAAATTCCAATCCCTCCAATCTTTTGATGAAGAAGCTTCTAGGTCCTGTGTGATCCTGACTGTAGTTCCACAATGTTCGAATTGTTTCTTTTTGGCTGCTTGCAATATTTTCTCCTTAATCTTGTAATTCTGGAATTTGGCTACTATATTTCTTTTTTTTTTAAACAAATGCTTTATTAACTTCTGTTTTACATCATTCATTTCCGCCAGATTTTGAGTTACAATCCTTTTCCCCCCATTGTTCCCTTACCCAACCTCTCAGAATAGCAGTCCCACAAGATATCGCTTCCTCCAATCTGCTCTCTCCCATACCTTCTCCCATACCCCCATCGACTTTTCCATTAGAGGAAGGTAAATCTTTGTGTCCCAATGCCTGCACATCTTATCTCCCTATTACAAGCGAAAGAGTATTAATAATAGTATTTATATATATTTGAAACATTTAATGTTAAGACCTCGAATTTCAGATCCATTTCCTTCCTCCTTTGTCACCCATTCCCTCTGGGGAGATAAATAATTCAGTATATGTTGTACATGTCTAGCTATGCAAAACATTATCATAGTAGATATATTGTGCAAGGCTGCTTATAATTCCCTCCCACTCATCCCACCCTCCACCTGGTCCATTCCCTACATGATCCTGTCCCTCTTCTATAGTGAGTACTTCCAACCTCCCCTCACCCCAAGGATGCCCTCCCATCCATCATCTCTCCTCTCATCCCCCTTCACCCTATCCTGCTGCAGGTTGAGATATCCCATTTAGTATGTATGTCATTCTCTCCCTGAACCAAATTCAATGAGAATGTGGTTTTGCCTTTTCTGCCTTCCTATTCTCCTCCTCCCTTGCAACCACTTCCCCTTGCTTCTTCTACATGAGATAGTTTACCCTACCCTGTCTCTCCCCATCTCCTGTTGCCACTTTCCTCTCTCACCTCATAATTTCATCCCTTGAGTATTCTCCCTTCCCAACAAATTCAACCTATGCCCTCTATCCATATATAACTGTAACCATATACACACACATTCACATATGTATTCAGATGACCACACACCCTTCTTCCATTATTTTCGTAGTGAGAAAGATATCATCACTCACAGTTATTGCTTTTCCATATAGGAATGTAAATAGTTCAACTTTGATAAGTTCCTTTTGATTTCTTTTCCCTGAGTACCTTCTCAGGCATCTCTTCCTTCTTGTGTCTGGATGTCAAATTTTCTATTCAATTCTTGTTTTTTCCTCAAGAATGCTTGAAAGTCCTCTATTCCACTGAATGACCATATTTTCCCCTGAAACAAAATACTCAGTTTTCTGGGTAGGTGACCCTTGGCTTCAATCCCAGTTCTTTTGCCCTCTGGAATGTCATATTCCATGCCCTTCGATCCCTCAGTGTAGAAGCTGCCAGGTCCTGGGCTATTCTGATTGTGTTTCCACAATATTGAAATTGTTTCTTCTTGGCTGCTTGTAGTATTTTCTCCCTGATCTGGGGATTCTGGAACCTGGCTATAATATTCCTGGGAGTTTTCTTTTTGGGATCTTTTTCAGGAGGTGATCGGTGGATTCTTTCAACCTCAATTTTGCCCTCTGGATCTAAAACATCAGGGCAGTTTTCCTTGAGAATTTCTTGAAGGGTGAGTTCTAGGTTCTTTCCTTGATCATGGCTTTCAGGTAGTCCAATAATTTTTAAATTGTCTCTCCTGGATCTATTTTCCAGGTCAGTGGTTTTTCCCATGAGATATTTCACATTGCCTTCTATTCTTTCATTTGTTTGGATCTGCTTAACATCATCTTGATTTCTCATAAAGTCATCAGCTTCCATTTGCTCCAGTCTAACTCTGAAGGAATGAATCTCCTCAGTGAACTTTTGAGATTCTTTTTCCATCTGGCAAATTTGACTTTTTAAAGCATTCTTCTCCTCATTGCCCTTTTGGGCCTCCTTTGCCATTTGAGTTAGTCTATTTTTTAAGGGGTTGTTTTCCTCAGTCAGGCTGTTGACCCTCATTTCATACTTTTCCTGCATCCTTCTCATTTCTCTTCCCAATTTTTCCTCCACTTCTCTTATTTGATTTTTAAAGTCCTTCTTAAGGTCCTCTATGGCCTGCAACCCACTCATGTTTTCCCCTGGGCCTTTTGGAGCAGGACTTCTGACCTCACAGTCCTTTTCCCGCTCTATGCCCCAAAATAGGAGTCTAGGGTTGCATTTTTCTGTTTCCTTTGCCTTGGCATGTTGCCACTTAATTACTTGACTTTTGGGCTTGTTGCCACACTATGGCTTTAAGACCAGATAGAGGAATTTTCGTCCCGAACGTGTGGGGGGCAACTTCCATTTCTGGCAAGCTGTAAGCCCACCCACGACTTCCACCCTAGATCACAATCCAGATCCAGGGAGGTTAAAGCAAGAGCGATTACCCCCCAAGACTGATCGCTGGATCTCCCTACAATTAATTGCAGGCCAGGAGCTGGAGCTGCCTCTGAAAACTACAAAATGGTGTGTCTCCTCAGCGGCTTCTAGCCCCCAGGGGAGGGAGCCGACGCATTCCCCAAATACTGGTCCAAAAGTCCATAGGACACTAACCTCTCACTTTGTCCTAGGCATGTCTATGTTGTTAATTCTGGAGTCACCACAGCTGCTGGTGTTCTGGGGTCCCTCCAGCTGGCTACTGGCCCTGCCTCCCTGGGGCTAAAACCTCGGCGCTCTGCTCAGCTCCCCACGCTCTGCCCGCTGCCAGCTCCCAGACTGCTGCGCTGGTCCTTCCTACAGGGCTGCTGGGCTGTCCTCAGCGGGAGGTTAGCTTCTCTGTGTCGTTCTGTGGGTGCTGGGGCTCCAGAAGTTGTTCAGAGTCCCCTTTTACATAGTTTGGGGGGAATCTGGGGGCAGAGTGGCTTGGATGAGCTGTTTCTACTCCGCCATCTTGGCTCCGCCCCTACTATATTTCTTAGAGTTTTCAATTTGGGATCTCTTTCAGGAGGAGACCAGTGAATTCTTTCAATAACTACTTTACCTGTTGATTCTAGAACTTCAGGACAATTTTCTTTGACAATCTCTTAGAGGATGTTGTCCAGTCTGCTGTTTTCATCATGGCTTTCTGGTAGACCGATAATTCTTAAGTTATCTCTCCTGGATCTGTTCTTCAGGTCAGTTGTTTTTCCAGTGAGTTATTTTACACTTTCTTCCAGTTTTTCAATCTTTATGTTTTGTTTGATTGACTCTTGGTGCATCATGGAGTCCTGAGCTTCAATTTGACTGATTCTAATTTTTAGTGAATTATTTTCTTTGGTTAGTTTTTGAAGGCCCTTTCTTAGGGAGGTATTTTCTCCAATTAGTTCACTAATTTTACTTTTTAAGGATTTGTTTTCTTCAGTGAGACTTTTTTCCAATTTGGTCACTGTAGATTTAAATTTATCTTCTACCTCCCTAATTTGGCTTTTAAAATCTTTCTTGAGCTCCTCCAAAAATGCTTTTTGGGCTTGAGACCAGTTCATATTTCCATCTGTGGTCTGAGGTGTGGACACAGAATCCATGGTGTTTCCTGAAAGTTATTCTTCTAGTTCAGAATAATAGGATTCTATTGTCTTTGGTCTTGCCTTTGCAAGTTGCTTCTGGTCCATTGTAATTGCTTATTTCCTGTCCTTTAAAGTATATTTCTGCTCCTGGAGTACAGTGGGCTCTGACCCAAGCTTCTCAGGCTGGGAGCTAGGTGCCTGGTTGTTGGCTTTGTGTGCTATAGCCTCTGGGTGTCTAGATTGAGGCCAAGGCCAGGATTCTCAGTGTTTCCCCCGAGTTACCCTTAGGCTTACAGTGGGGGGAGTAGTCTGGCCACTTCAGATTTCTGCCTCTATGCCCCTGGGCTACGGCTCAGGTAGACTTTTGCTGATCAGGTGAGGTAGGGCTTTTTGGGACCCCTCCTGCCCTTCTCTTCAGACTCCTTACTGCCTCAGTTACACCCTTTGTCAGACTCCTAAGCCTGAGGCTATTTCTGCTATTTCAGGATTTTACTCTGGGTGGGACATTTATCTCTGGGTTTTCTTGGTCTGGGAGGGGGAATTGGAGCATCCAGAGTTTACTTTGTCATCCTGGCCCATGAAAAATCAGGCAGGTGATTTTTAAATTTCTAGGCTGTGGGCTTATAGCCCCAGGAGAAGCTGCTGTCTCTGCTGAGGGCCCTGTGCTTTCTCTTATCAGCTCAAAGGGATCCTCCAGTCCTGTGGTGAGATGTTAGTGAGATGGCTGGGAATTGCCCTTGCGGGGTGGGGGTGGGGGGTCTGCTGGCTGGGGCAGATCCTTCTCTCTCTGCTGTAGTCTGCTCTCAAGCTGCTGCAGCCCCCTGCATGCTCTGTGCTCCCTCTGCCCCGACCCAAGTGGGCACTTTCCTGGGCTGGATTCTACCACACTCCACCTCCCAGTGGATTCTGACACTCCAAAATCTGATCAGATTCACTTTTTAAAGTGTAGTGACGGGATTCACAGAGGAGCTTAGAAAAGTTACTGCTTCTGTTCTGTCATCTTTGTCAAAATATATTTTTTTAAATGATTCACAAACCCCAGGTTAAGAACCCTCCCTATGCAGGTTATGGGTAGGTACAGATATTTTTAATGTGTATCCCATTTTGTTTTCAGACCTGAGTCTTTCAATGAAAAACACCTTAAAATTTCCCTGAATTACACGTTAAATGCTAAAGTAGGGTTCAATAATACAATCCCAACAGACAGTCAGAAACACTTGGACATTGACTTTGTAATTTGGATAGAGATATTAAAAAAGTAATTTCCCCTTAACGAACATAATATGTAATGGCTAGAATCCCTTATGTGCAAAGGTATTCCTATTTCAGAACAAATTCACTTCAATGCAGAAAGAGCTTGAGTGATTGCTTGAGAGTTTTTTCCTTTATTTAACAAGAAATCAATATTCACTAGTGAGCATTGATGGACATTGCTTAATTACTGATGCCTTCCTTTAACCAGGGCCTTTTCCTTATTCCTTGGGAATCAATCAGTCCTTATGTATATAGCAGGCTCTGATTATACAGACAGTTGTCATTTTATGTAAATTCACATGATGCAAATTCAGTTTTACATAAAGAATTATGAAAGGTATGGGAGGATAACAGAAATATATTATGAAGAGAGTTTGGGAAATAGTGCACTGCAGTTCATTCCCAATTTTTGTGGATTTGACAAAGATGAAATGTTTGAAGAAGTAACAAGATTGTAAAATTAGCATTAAGAATAGTCTGATCTTTTTGTGGTGATAAAGCATTGGAAATTGAGAGGATGCCCATCAATTGGGGAATGGCTGAACAAGTTGTGGTATATGAATATAATGGAATACTATTGTGCTATAAGAAATGATGAGCAGGTGGACCTCAGAAAAACCCTGAAAGACTCACATGAACTGA